>OY998170.1:18311102-18980900 GCA_963921995.1 Oxystoma pomonae | reverse complement strand
TCCAATGTCAAAAATTCAATAAAGCGGCAAAAATCTAAAATTATGTTTGTAAAAAAAGGGGTGGATCTTTTTTACCACTGTCATTTTTTATTATGAAAACTAGAAAGTTTATGCGATTTCACTTTTTCCGAGATACCACTTACAAAAATCGGTTTATTTATACAATTGTTAGGTTAGCTCAAAGTTGCTTTGATATAGAGCCACCTACATAGAAAAATATTTTTTTAAAAATATTTTTCTCATTTCGTACTGGACTAAAGGACCCCGCATCCGATTACACAGGGCTTATGGAAAATTTTTGCCTCGGTGGAATTTAATATAATTTGAGTATGTTATAGAGGACATCAAGCTGATAAAAAAATATTAAGGGTAAAAAAAAGTTCTATGTACAGTTTTTGAGATATTAGGGGTCAAAGTTCGAAAAAAGGCCAAAATGCTGTATGTTTTACGCATTATAACTCTGACGTATTGGCCAAGGAAATGTTAATTGTTACAAAAATGATTTGACAGAAGGTCATATATAAACCTAGTTATGCTGACATTTTTGACAGTTCATCAGGTAATGTACAGGGGGTGGTTGACAAAAACTAGTAGTTTTGATTAATACTTAAAGAAAAAAATAAGTTTAATTTAGTATTATTGTTATTAATTTTTGTCTCCTAGGTCAAATATCTCAAAAACTGTACATAGATTTTTTTTACCCTTAATATTCTTTTATCAGCTTGTTGTCCTCGACAACATACTAAAATTATATTAAATTCCACCGAGGCAAAAATTATCCATAAGGCCTGTGTAATCGGGTGCGGGGTCCTTTACTCCTTTTCAAAAGGCAAAAGGAAAAAGTTTACAATTTTTTCAGGGGGCATTAATATATTAAAGAAACTTACAATATTTTATGAGTACCTTGTTCCAGCTCTTCTTTTTTAAACCTAGTTTAGATTTTCCGTCATCTTATTAGAAAGTTATTAGAAAATTAAAACGGCCTGAGACCTTTAGCCCATCCAATAATTTTATTATAATGCGCCTATATTACATCACTCTGTATACCGATGCTTTTATAGCACATTTTTAATGCAGCTCGCCCTAAACAAATATTGTCATGACAACGTAGTCGACCAGAAATTTAAAAAATTATACATATATATCTTCATCTTTCCTACTAATGATTGCACTACTTTTCTTTTTTTTAACAAATACAGTACAGTTAAGTTTAAATGGGCAGTGGATTTTGAATATCACTACTTCTTAACAAGTGGAGATTTTGCAAATTCTTGTAAAGAATGCCGCACGGATAACATGGGTTTATGGCTTACCGTGAAAGCACAGGGGCGTATCCAGGATTATATTCTAGGAAAGCTTAATTGTCTGGGAGGGTTAATTTAAAAAAAAACATAAAAATTAAAAGTCAAAATTTATTTTAATTCCGTTTGGGGGAACGATTTTTTTCAAAACTGGTCTCGTTTAAAAGGTAATGAATTAGTCTACAGAGGCGTACTTAGCATTTTGTGTTGCCGTGCTTATGAGAGCCAAAACCGCACCAATTTGCTTTTTAAAAAAATTTAAAATCAGAGTGGTTTTTGTTTTTAACATTTTTCTTATTTATTGACTTTTTAAAGCCCATGCCCCCCCTTAAATTATATTCTGCCTACGACCTTAAATTTCCTTTTAAACACGACCAAACTTTAAAAAAAAACACCAGAGAAAATAAAACACAAAAAGGTTTTAGTCTCATTTACGTATTTTTTTTTAAATTAATTTTCCCAAATACTAAAGCCCCCCTAAATTATAATACTGGTTACGCCTCTGTGCAGTATTTAAGTACCTTTCAAATGACACCCCATTTATGAAAATCTGCAAAGTACTTTTCATCTATCACAAAGTAAAGTACAATATCTTCAAAATATCAAAAAACGGTTAACATTCACGGTAGGCCATAAACCCATGTTATCCGTGCGGGATTCTTTAACAACAGATTTCCTCAAACTGTACGCAACGGAATTCCAAAACTAAGGCTGAGACATTTAACATATTAGTACAGTGTGATCAGTTATGAACTTGGACAAAAAACGGGTAAAAAAATCAACACAACAGAAATTATCACTAACCCCCAGATGCACCGTTTTACCGGTTTCTAGTTAGCCAATCCCGCTTAACTTAACCTGAGTTCATTGCGATGCACCGTAGCTAAATCAGACAATCCGATCAAGAAAGTGGCAACTCTGGAAAATTTCATTAAAGGAGGTTGTTTCCCCAGTTTTTTGTGCACATCGTTGGTGTTTAAGGTCTCCTTACCTTAAAAAAGTTATAATTTTTGAAAAAAAATGGATTTTTTTATTATCCACAGCCCCCTTAAATTAATACGGGCTCGGCTTTGATGTTTGGAAGAAAATCTAAAATTATTTATTTTCTCCACACAAAAAAACATCCCACCTGCAGCAAGAAAAGTAAAGTATGGTGTTCCCAAAAAAGTAAAAAATAATTTGCAAAAATAAACAAGCCTTGTCGCGATTAAATAGTTAATCGCGATAAAGTCCTTACAGTGCATCTGGGAGTAACCGTCTCAATTACATCATTTGAATCTACTTCTTCATTGTTTTAATGTAGTTTAGTAGTAGAAGCAAATTTGTGCTAAATTAATGGTGTTTGGGGCAAAGAAATTATTATTTTGTAACAAAGAAATATTCCTGCCTTTGTTTAATTATAATTTCACTAAATTAGATGTCTGATCCAAGATTAAGTTGTAAGTTGGTAATTGGCCACATTGTACATAGGTATATAATAATGATAATTTGGCAGGTACACATTTATTTAGGCAGGTATAGATTGTTTTATACCGAAATGATTCAGAACCTCAAACAAAACAAACGTTTGCATTTTTTATTGATTTGGCACAGGATAACTACTTAACTGATAAAATTGTGTTGTTAATCTGATCTCTGCTCATGAAATAGAACAAAGAAATATTTTTTATTTTGTTGATTATTAGCTGAATATTAATTTCTTCTTATCATTTTTTTTTAGTTCTGACTCAACCTGCATAAAAATGAAAAAAAAAATATTTTGAGCAATTTGGACAACCAGTAAAATAATGTAATGGAAGACACAATTTTTGGAAAATCGTTGCGTCTATGAAGTACAGTGCGTTCCAACGAAAACGAAATAGAGGCGTTTTTACGTATTTAAAGTCAAATTTGGGAATAATCCTTGTCGATTTTATATTCGAGGGGGACACTTTGGCTATTCTGGAATTTGTGTAGCAAGCACCTCTTTTGATGGTTGTATTTTGAATAGGGAAAGTGGGTCGAGTTTATCTTGTTTTGAAGGTGTCTTGAATGTCTTTACAATCGTGTAATAGGCCAATGCAAAAATTGTTTTCTTATTAAATTAAAATGTTCTTTTTGAAAAATCCCGAGACATACATACACACATCTTATCTCTCCATTTTTTTTTCTAGGATGCATTCCTACAACGGAGAATATTTACCTGTACGATTTGAGCTGACTATATCTCGAAAACCGATCGCTGGATTTTCGAAATTTTTACACGATTGTAAAAACATTTAAGAGACCTTCAAAAGAAGGTATCACTCGCCTCACTTTCCTCACGAAGGATTTGTGTGCTACAAAAATTTCACGAAAAAGCGTGTCCCCCTCCAAAAAAAATCGTGAAATACGTGAAAACTCCTCTGTTTCGTTTTCGTTGAAACACACTGTATGTTTTCCTTCGCCAAAAAGTTGAAAAAAAACAAATAGCAAAAACATGTTCAAAATTAGTACGTTTCAATTCAATCAATTTTATATGTTCCATTGCCCATAGTATATTTTTAAGGCGCGATTAATAGTTTTGTAATAGTAATATCAATATAAAAGCGACATCTTTACATAGCGTTAATTAATATCTACAGAAAAATTAGTTGTCAGTTCCTATATGCGTAAACGATCACATTAAATCATTCAACCCGTCTTTTCGCCTCTTCCAGAGCTCTCCTCTCTTCCTCCTCTTCTAACACGTGGTCGGGAGCGGACCACCGCCTCTTTCTTGAGCTTGCGCACTCCGGCGACAAACCTTGCTGCAGCTGCGCACCGCCGCTTGCGCAGTGAAGGTTTATCGGTTCGTGCGCATTGTACGACGACATCGCCAGGTGACCGCCGGACGTGTTAGCGTTCACGGACAGTTGTCGCGACGTCATCGCGGTCGTGGTAGCTGTGGTCATTATAGTCGAACCCCTGAAGAAAAATAAAGATCATTTTACGTTTTTGGTTTGGTAAAAACTGCACTATTTAAACCAATTTTTTTATCCGAACCTTAATTGTTCAAACCCATTTTTTTAAAACCCGTTAAACTATTTTTTGTCAAATCTATTCAAAATCAAACCGGGTAATTTGTAAAACCGCTGTTTGGCAATTTCTATTAAATTACGTATTCGCCAATAAAGTATGAACGTGACGCGCCTTTCGTATTAATGTAACACAAAAAACCTTAACATTTGGTTTCATATTTCAGGATTTGTTTATGTCATGTAGGTTTACTTGTGGCAGAGAGCATATAAATCTAAATAGAGAGGACACCTTATGGTAAATTTGCGACCCCGCTCAACTGACTTAAAAGCCAAGTGGCGCAGCTATCGGTTTTTTTTGGTTCTTGGCTTGGATACTTGGTGCGCCAGTTTCGCTTTCGCTCTTGCTTATTTTTATCGATCCAAAGCACAGGAAAATCGTATTTTTTGGACGAGTTCCTATCCATAATATCGAACGCCCGCGTTTCGCTGCAGACACGTGCCGGTGCAGTCACAGGTGGCCAATACAGAGGGAGGCGATCGACCCCCTCTTCGACGAAATTACGTATCAATTTCCCCAAAAATGTTGCCCTGCGGCGGGCGCCAGTTTGTTTCTTATATTTTAAATTAAACATTACCCTTTCACAAGGTTTCATCTTCGGCGGTCAAATTAAAAAAAAATCTTAAAAACAATTTTGGAGAAGACTCGATCTCTATGATGGGAATTGACATGGTTACGTCACAACCGCCTCTTTTGGATTAGGAGAACAGATTCATTAAAGGAATATCCAAGGAAATTTATTATATGAGACCATCAGTTTTCTGATCTCCTAATCATGTATTTTTCAAATACTCCCCAAGTAACGCACATTGTACACATTAGAATTAGAAAATAAAGCTATGAAAACGTTTTGTAGGCACCTTTTTGGTTGTAAATTAGCTTGCTTAGTTTTTGTAATACTTTTTGCTTTCATAATGTAAGCGCATTTTAATGACCATACTGGTATTAAAAGCAAAAACAATAGACACTTAAAGTAAATATTTCAACGCATGCGTATCGGTATACGTAACGCGTTCGAAACAAAGTTAAAATACGCTACATTTTTGACTTGCTCATCCCATGTTTCGAACGATGCCTGCTTCTTTGACGGGTGTGATGACAGAATCTCGTTGCGTACGGAAGGATGTACGTATCGTTAGGGAGCCACGAACGTACGCAACGATTTCAATCAGTAGTCCTGTCATCGCACACTTTAAAAAAGCGGGCATCGTCCGAAACATCGCATAAACAAGTCAAAAATGTAGCGTATTTTGACTTTTTTTCGAACGCGTTACGTATACCGATACAGATGCGTTGAAATATTTACTTTAAGTGTCTAATATTCCTTGGGCAGACAAATATGCAGAATGTTGGCTATACATTAAAGCCAAACTTTGTAGCTTTTTTAAATCAGTCCTGACACCAATAAAAACTAAATTGCAGCAATAAAGTTGTAAAAACAGAAAATAACATTTTTGGCTATAATACAGCAAGTTTAGCTGTCGTGTTTTTTCGGGTCGTTTCGACAATAATGCGCTTTCTGTGCAGGGAGTTGTAAAAATAGTTAGAGAAAAAAATTTTCAGCTAAAGCACAGCAATTTTAGCCGTCGGGATTCTTCGGCTTGCTTCTCCCGCCCCTTATTAAAAAAAAAATGATTTGCCAAAGTCATCATCATCATAGGCAATCCCTCGATACCGAGTATGATTTTCCTCTATTCTGTATCGTCGCTATCTGTTGTGCTTTTTTTGATGGCTATGTAAGCCAATTCTCGAGCTGCACACCCTTCCACAGTCCTGGCACACCCAATCTCCAGCAGCAGCCTGGTGTTGTTGGTCATCCATTCTTCCATTTTGTCGCTCCTTTCTACGCTCTCTCTTTTCCGTCTCCAGTCTACGTCGTTGCTCTTCAAAAGTTTGTGCTCCCTCAGAGACCGTTCGGCGCCATGAAGCCCTATCGTTTGCCGTGGTCTCGAAGTTGTTTATATCGATGTGGCCCTTCATCATATTGCCTTTGAGAACGTCTTTGTACCTTTTTTGTTGACCTCCTTGATTTCTCTTTCCCTCCTTCAGTTGTCCATAAAATATCTGCTTTGGGAGACGTGTTTCGGGCATGCGGATAATGTGACCAGTCCAACGAAGCTGGTGCTTGACGATTAGGGCTTCTATACTAGTTGTTCTGGCTTCTTCTAAAACACTTATGTTGGTTAAAACAACTTTGATGATATTTTTCTAGTTGTTTGATATGCCTTCTGTAGGTGGTCCACGTTTCGCATCCGTATGTTAGAGTTGGTATTATAATTGTGTTGTAGACACGAAGCTTGGTCTCCGCATTGATGTCGTGATTGTTGAAGACTCTCTCTGAAAGTCGTCCGAACGCTGCGCTAGCATATTTTAGACGAGGCTGTGTTTCTGCGTCAATAGTTGCATTTGATGATAGGTGGCTCCCAAGGTATGGATAATGTTCCACGTTCTGCAGAGGATGGCCATTTATGGAAATGTTTGGAGCTTGGGGATTCGTAACTGATTCTGGTTGGTGAAGAATTTGCGTTTTGGCAAGATTGACCTCTAGGCCAATAATTTTGTAGGCTTGGTTAAATGCGTTGATTACCAGCTGTAGGCCTTCCTCTGTATCGGCCATAACGACGTTGTCATCGGCGTACTGCAGTTCGATTACCAAGGTCGTCGAGACCTTAGTTTTTGCTCGCAGTCTGCCTAGGTTAAGTAGGCCACCGTCGAATCTATATAGAATTTGCTAAAGTACAGCAATATTAGCTGTCGAGTTAGGTCGCGTTGTTAGTTTCAATGGCGGCCATTACACGAAAACAACCTTAAGAGCCAGGACCCCCAGGGCAAATTGTATTCTGGAAATCCTGGCCAAACAAAAAGTGCTAGAGGGCTGAAATTTTGCACACATACTAATTATGTGACTCCTAATTGCGCAACAGAGCCCAATGTGCCAAATCTTAATTTTGGATTTTTTTTAATAAAGTTTTTTTCTAAAAAAGCTCTCTGTAGCGCATTTGGAAGTGAAATTTTAGGCTTGTATGCAAAATCTCATTTCTCTAGTATTCTTCATTTGGCCAAAAAAACGAAAATTGCTATTTTGCACCATATGGCGACCATTGTTTAAGGCTTAGAACATTGAACTACTAGAAGGAGTCTGGTCTGTCTGCTTACACTGGTTGTTTGAGTGCAACATCTACAGTGGGGAAAGGGGAGAAAGAAATCTGTGTTGCCAATTTTAATAACAGAATTATGCAACAAAAAACTTATTAAATTTGGATTAAGTTTTGACGCTTATTTATTAATTAATTAATGAGGTTTAACATATATGTTAAAAAGCTATTATACTCAATAAATAATACTCACAACCTATTTAAAACTCTCGATGTTTTTTGAAAATTTAACATGTGTTTTCTTTAAACATCTTCTTTTGTAGTCAACGTGGCAACATTGATTGTTCATTGCGGTTTCTCGATTTTTCCTGGAATGCCATTATTGTTTTGGAAGTGAAAGTTTCAGCACTTGTCTATAGTGTTTTTTTGATATTTTTATGAAGTTTGTGGCGAAAAATGGTTCCAAAGTGTATTATTATATGCAAGTTGAAACAGAAGCCGGGGGACCACAGTATTTAATTTCACAGGTACGTTAAATTAAAATATTAACTAAATATTAGGTTAGAATTCGTCATATTTGGCCATTCTTGGTAAACAAAGCCAGGAAATCTGTGTTGCCAGCTTGTCATTAATTTCAGTGTAAATAGGAATTTCCATTATGGTTGTACATCCGACTTGAATACATTTTTCGTTTTTTTTTTATAGAAACATTGATTTTTATTACTATATATAGACCATTTCATTAAACGGAACTAAAAATTATTGAAGGTATTTCAAATAATATTAAAAACATGGGAAAACGTATTAGGTTAACATGACAACAATAGGATGAAGATGTTGAACTCAAACACCCTACCCTAGGTTTGAAAAAAGCTCCTTCTAGTAGTTCAATGTTCTAAGGTTTAAGGTATCTGAAACACTGAATTTTGATTTTAATTTCTAGATGTAAAACTTCAATTTTTAAGCGAATTTCTTATTTCAAATTCACTTGGTTTGTCTACACTTTTATTTCAATCATAAACAAAAAATAAATAAAATTTCATGATAGTGTCTGGAAACTTTGTGAATAAAGTATCCTTATTTCTGAACGTGTCACCAATGTGGCAGACATTTTCTGTAAACAGAGAGGCGTTTTCACCTATTTCGAGTCTGATTTTCGAAAAATCCTCGGACACATGGATCACGCACTCCCTTTGAGGGGTAAAATAAAATGATGTATTGTATTATTTTTTGTTTTTTAATACCTATTTTTATTTTCTTTTATTTTTAATTTTTTATTATTTTCCTATTTATTTTTGCAGCATACTTTTTACGAAAAATAAAAATAATAAAAAAGGGAACCCACAAAAAAGCCGAATTTACAAAAACCGAAACACAATTGAACAGAAAATAAAACGTCCGAAACGAAATATGAACGAAAGTAAAACACCCAGAAAATAATGGATACGAATATAATTTTATAGAATTTTAATTTACTCGATCCTTAAAAGACACGAGTATAATTTAACCGATTATAATTTTCCCGAATCTTAAAATATCAGAATTACAAAAATATCGAAAATATTTGTCTAGAAACTACACCACAAAACACCCGACCCACATATTGATAGAAAATAATATGCCCGATCCTTAAATGAGCAAAACCGCAATCCAGCCAATTGCTAAATAAATAGGAAAATAATAAAAAATGAAAATAAAAAAAAATGAAAATAGGTATTAAAAAACAAAAAATAATACAATACATCATTTTATTTTACCCCTCAAAGTTGGTGCGTGATTCATTTGTCCGAGGCACAAATCAGACTCTAAATACGTGAAAACTCTCTGTTTCGTTTTCGTTGAAACACACTGTATGTACACTTGATTAAAAAAAAAACTCATACATGCATTTTTTCCTATGCTTAGCTTTCCATTAATGTATATTTTTATAATAGCATATTTTTGTGAGCTTAATCAACACCGTTCTCAACTAAAAAGCCAGTTAACTCCTACCGCCTCAGTGCCCTTTAGCCTACCGTGGCTGCCATTTTTATAACCAAATTGACAAGGAAAACATGGATTTTCTGTCAGTTTGATGTCAATATGGCACCGATCATAGGCCAAAGGATACTAAAACCAAAATGAGTGTACTGGCTTTTTAGTTGAGAACGGTGTTGGCTTAATATAGTTACTATTGTTCTCTTTTTCTAAATGCATTCGGCTGAGAGAGATCCAGCATACTACAACATACCAGGAAAATGGCCTGTCAGTCCCGCCTGTACACCCTTCGATCCCGTATATCTGTCAACGATAACTATATCAAATAGATAGTTATGTTTTATGGGTAGAGGGGTGCAGGAGGAGCGTTTTCTGGTAAGCTTGATCTCTCTCAGACCGATGCAATTAAAAGAAGAGAACACTAGTAACTAAAGTAAACACACAAAAAATTGCTATAAGGCACCACCAGCTTAGTATGCCTGACAGCTTAAAATTCAGTGTGACATCTTTAAAAATGCCACAGATATCAACATTTACAAAAGTTCAATTTATCACTCGAGTTATAGAAGACGGCTGGTCTATAAGAAGAGCGGCCACCCATTTTGGAGTTGATAAAATGACGATAATGCGATGGAAAAAGCGCTGGATTGAAAATAATTCTACGGATAGGAAAGATGGATCAGGACGACCAAAAGTAAGTTCTGAAGTGTAAGATGAGAAACTTATTGACCATCTCAGAAAAAATCCTTTTTCAACGTCGGTTGCAGCTAATGTAACATTATTTCCGGATCCTTTAGCAACAGTAAATAAAAGAGTAACGAAATCAGAAGTCTCTTGTCGAGTTGCTGCAAAAAAGCCTTTTCTAACAGAAGGACAAAAACAGGCCAGCGTGATTTTTGCACCGAACAACGTTCTTCGTGATAATGACTTCTGGGAGAGGGTGGTTTCACTGACAAAAAAATTTTTCAATCATCTTCAAGCAGCAGGAGAATTTTAGTTTATCGTCCACCAAATTCTAGATTTGAACCTGAATATACAAACCAAATTAAAAAAGCTGGACATTTTTCTGTAAATATGTGGGGCTGTCTTAATGCTAGGGGTTTGGGTTTTTTTTGGAGAATCGAAGGAAGATTCAATAGTGAACGATATATTGAAATCCTTGAAAACGTTATGCTGCCATCTGTACAGGCTTTACATGAAAATAATGACTTCGTTTATCAGCAGAACAACTATCCAGTACACACGGTTAATGGCTAGCCAACAGCCCTGACCTTAACCTAATGGAAAATATATGGGGTCGAATCGTTAAAATAATATACCAAAGGAATTGGAGACCACGAAATGCTGAAGAGTTAAGCATTGGATCAGCTCTCAGAAGACCATCAGTATTTTCAAAATTTAACCTTTTCAATGCCCAGACGTCTGCAGCTTGTAATAGAGAAAAATGGTGATCCTATTCAATACTAAATTATTTATTTTAGTTCTTTTTTAAGTTAAAATAATTAGTATTAAGTTTACCATCGTTTTTGTCCTAATCCAAGTTTCCTATTCGACGAATTGTTTTCAATCCAGCGCTGTTTCCATCGTATTATTGTTATTTTATCAACTCCAAAATGGGTTACCGCCCTCTTTATAGAACAGGCACTCGAGTGATAATTTGATATTGTTCAATAAAGACTTTACTAAAACATTATTTTTGCTGATTTTTTAGTATTATGCAAAATTTAATATCAAAATAAGGTTGCCTTTAATTTAAGTAAAAAAATATTTTCAGTTTTACAGACCTTTTTTAAGAATTAAAGTAAACATACCTTGCCGCTGGATGTGGCACGGGCATACTTTTAACTTCCTTTCGAGGAGTAAGCGACACCAACACGTCCCCCACCTGAAGCCTGTGTACTTTTAGTCCATAGCAGACCATCGTACGATCGGGACTACAACTTGCCCACCCTTGACCCATCACAAAGTAGGGGTGCTCCGGGGTTGAATCGATTTCCACCTGAAAAGAACAATCATTTTAGTTTTCAGTACCTTTTTCATATAACTATAGGGTGGCCCAAGAAAAAGGAGCTTTTTTGACAGGTTTTTGTCCGATTTCAGAAATTTAAACCGTTTTGAAATCTTTGGCTTTTCGGATAAAAAGCACTTACCTAAACAATTAATTTCTTTTTTATTTCTTACTGGATGTTAACAACATGCAATACATCAGTAAACTCGGGAAAAATAAAGCTCTCTACGGAAAAGGTAATTTTTTCACCAGTAGTGCACCTAAAAGGTTTGCAGAGGGCGTGAAAAATGCCTATTTTTATAAAAGATGTCAAGAAGTCAGGACAAGACTTTTGGCCCAACCTATATAAAACAAAAAATAATTTAGCAATTATCTCTAGTAAAGGGTACGAAAAAAGTCCACACATATAAACGAATTAATTTAGTTAAAAAAAGGTAAGAAATGCACGGCTTCAATTTATCAAAATTATGTGTAAAAACGTAAATGAAACTTTATAATATTTGTAATAAAAAAACTGTAAATTATTTTTTTAGTATAAAAGGGAGTAAGTACTAAACAACAACGTACCAAAGAAGAACCTAGACATCCCACTAATCAATTGTCTTTTTAACCTTTTAATCTGCATACAGTTTTCAACATTGTTAACCACACTAGATTTCCCAGGTGCAGAAAGATTTGTAAATTTCTGTTAAGTTAACATAAGGACTGCTTTTCCGTTTTAAATAATGGGGAATTGGAGTAATTTCTAAATCTATAATTTCTTTTAAGTTGGAATTTCCATTTTTAGTATTTTGCTTTCGCTTATTTCTTTTACGCCTGCGTTTCTTTTTATTCTTATTTTTGTAATCAAGACTAATGGAGCTTTGGAAAATATTTGTTTTCAACAGTGCAGCTGATGAAAAGCGGTTAAAAATCAGTTCATCATGTTCTAAAAAATCACTAGTCTCGTCTATGTTTACTAGTGCTCCTTTTTCACTTGGTTGAATTAAATATGCGAAATCGTACCACTCGACGTAATCTGACAAAGTTTCTGGAAAGCTTGCTGCCCTTCTTAACACTTTTGGTTCTCTTAAAATTTGTTGTCCTAAAAGAGATTTGCAATATAAAAGATCTGTGCGAGCACCTGTGTCAAAATTATAAAATTCATTATTAGAATCTTGGACACTATTTTGAGATGCTGTTTTTTCTGTACCATTTCTTCTGCGAGGGCTTATTATGACATCTAATTTTTTATGTTTGCGATTATTGTGTTTTCGTTTCTTTTTCCTTTTATTTTTTTTAGTAATTTCCTCTTTGTCTTTCCACTTAGTCGACCCATCATCGGTACAATTTAAATTTTCAACCAGATTTGAACTTTGATCGTCACTATAATATAAATCATCTGAATCAAAATTATAAAGTTCATTATTTGAATCTTGGACAAGATTATGTACACTATTTTGAAATGTGTTTTTTTCTGTACTATTTCTTCTGCGAAGGTTTTTGTGGTCTAACTTTTTATGTTTCCGATTATTGTGTTTTCGTTTCTTTTTATTTTTTTTAGTAACTTCTTTGTCTTTTAACTTGTTCGACTCGTCATCAGTACAATTTAAATTTTCATCCAGATTTGTCCTTTGATCGTTACTATAATATAAATCATCGTAAACATTATATGTTGCTTTTGTAAAACCAACCTTTGTTAGTCTTCTTTTGTTCCGTTTTCGTTTTGTCTTACTGTTTGGCTTTTTTGACGCAATCACTACATTTTCAAGATTGATTTTGAATGGTGGTGGTGCATAATAATTGTCCTCGTTTTCACTGCATGAATTGATACTATCTTCATCACTACTATTACTACTACTGTTCCAGCCCAGATGTAATTTTAAGAGCTCTTTGTGGTTTAGCATTATAATTACAAGCCAAGTTCTAGAGATACAGTTAGGAAATTAATACACCATTTGATAATCTTCCTTTTTAGTTTTATTTCACACCAATATAATTCAGAGTTCAACCTGCTATAAACTACGTTTAGTCACGTTAATGTCTATAATTTTTGTTGGGTGAAAATTTAATTGATTATCATTATTTTTATCTATGCATTAACATAAAAATGATAGAACAATATTTAATATTTTGTATTTTATATTATAAACTTAGTCGCTATCAATATTATCACTCTTAAAGAAAATAAAATAGTTCTTTGTAATATTATTTTAATTTTTCTTATCTAATTTATCAATAAATGCAAAAAAATCATTTTGATAGTGCATTATTGTTATTATTTGCAGGTCTAGAAATGAAATTTGGATATTGTCCTTTAACTCCTGCAGAGTTAAAGTTTTACCATTAACTACCAACGTGTTTCCGACTATTAAAGCATTGTAGTTTTGACTTTGCTAATTTATAATCCCTATACAAATTTTGTTGTTCTTCTCGCGTTTTGGGTGACAACGCCTGTATAATTCTGAATCCGGTCCCTCTAAGTTTATAGACGTTTTGAAATACTTCTTCCTTTACCTCTTTCCTTGTAAACCCAATCTGTATGGCCCTACCCTCTTTTCTTTTCTTTCCAAACCTGCAAAATTCGCCTAGGTCCTGTTTGTTCACCGAGATTTGTAGGTATTTTGGAAAAAAACTTAACAGATCTTTTTCCAAGGTGTCGCTCTCAGGATGGCCGAAAAGTACAATATTATTTCTTAGAAGAAAATCGTCATCCTCCAGATATTCGTTTGTTTTTTGGCCATTCTTTTCACTGGTTTGATGATTTTCGACGTTTTTTAACTCCTGCTTATAGGACGATGTCGGGTTGATCTTTTTTTCAATTTTTTCTGTGTTTGACTCGTTTTCCAAGCTTTTGTGGTAGTTTACTTCTTTCCACTCAAAGTTTTCGTTATTTAAAAAAGAAATACTCTCTTGAATAATTCCTGTATTTTCCGTTTTAATTTGCAAATGTGGAAGATTTGATGATTTATAATGCTCATACAATTTTTTTTGTTCTTCTCGTAACTTAGGTGGCAAGGCCTGTACAATTCTGAATCCGGTTCCTCTAAGTTTATAGACATTTCCAAGTACTTCTTCCTTTACTTTTTCCCTTGTAAACCTAATGTGTATGGCCCTACCCTCTTCTCTTTCCTTTCCAAACCTGTAAAATTGGCCTAGGTCCTGTTTGTTCACCGAGATTTCTAGGTATTTTGGAAAAAAACTTAACAGATCTTTTTCCAAGGTGCCGCTCTCAGGATGGCCGAAAAGTACAATATTATTTCTTAGAAGAAAATCGTCATCCTCCAGATATTCGTTTGTTTTTTGGCCATTCTTTTCACTGGTTTGATGATTTTCGACGTTTTTTAACTCTTGCTTATACAACGATACCGGGTTGATCATTCCTTCAATTTGTTCTTTGTTTGACTCGTTTTCCAAGCTTTCATGGTAGTTTACTTCTTTCCACTTAAAGTTTTCGTTATTTAAAAAAGAAATCCTTTCTTGAATAATTCCTGTATTTTCCGTCTTAATTTGCAAATGTGGAAGATTTGCTGATTTATAAGACTCATACAATTTTTTTTGTTCTTCTCGTAACTTAGGTGGCAAGGCCTGTACAATTCTGAATCCGGTTCCTCTAAGTTTATAGATGTTTCGAAGTACTTCTTCCTTTACTTTTTCCCTTGTAAACCCAATGTGTATGGCCCTACCCTCTTCTCTTTCCTTTCCAAACCTGTAAAATTGGCCTAGGTCCTGTTTGGTCACCGAGATTTCTAGGTATTTTGGAAAAAAAGTTAACAGATCTTTTTCCAAGGTGTCGCTTTCAGGATGGCCGTAAAGTGCAATATTATTTCTTAGAAGAAAATCGTCATCCTCCAAATATTCGTTTGATTTTTGGCAATTGTTTTCGCTGGTTTGATGATTATCGAAATTTTCTAACTGCTCCTCATGGCACGATGTCGGGTTGATATTGTGATCAATTATTTTCTTGTTTGACTCGTTTTTTAGGCCTTTGTGGTAGTTTACCTCTTTCCAATCACAGCTTTTGTTATTTAAAAAAGAAGTACTTTCTTGAATAATCCCTGTATTTTCCGTCTCAATTTGCGAATGTGGAAGACTTGCATATTGATCATACAATATTTTTTGTTCTTCTCGCATTTTCAGGTCCTGTTTGTTCACCGAAATTGGTAGACATTTTGGAAAGAAACTTAATAGATCTAGATAGTTTTCACCCTCAGGATGTCGGGAAAGCGCAATATTATTTCTTAAAGGAAAATCGTCATTCTCCAGATATTCGTTTGTTTTTTGGCCATTCTTTTCACTAGTTTCCTGCTTATAGGACGGTGCCGGGTTCATCTTTCCTTCAATTTGTTCTTTGTGTGACTCGTTTTCCAAGCTTTTGTGATAGTTTACTTCTTTCCAGTCAAAGTTTTCGTTATTTAAAAAAGAAATACTTTCTTGAATAATTCCTGTATTTTTGGTCTTAACTTGCAAATGTGCAAGATTTGCTGGTATATAATACTTATACAATTTTTTTTGCTCTTCTCGTAACTTAGGTGGCAAGGCCTGTACAATTCTGAATCCGGTTCCTCTAATTTTATGGACGTTTCGAAGTACTTCTTCCTTTACTTTTTCCCTTGTAAACCCAATGTGTATGGCCCTACCCTCTTTTCTTTCCTTTCCAAACCTGTAAAATTGGCCTAGGTCCTGTTTGTTTACCGAGATTTGTAGATATTTTGGAAAGAAACTTAACAAATCTTCTTCCAAGTTTTCGCTCTCAGGATGTCCGAACAGTACGATATTATTTCTTAGAAGAAAATCGTCATCCCCCAGATATTCGTTTGATTTTTGGCCAATTTTTTCGCTGGTGTGATGATTTTCGACACTTTTTAACTGGTGCAAATTTTTTTGTTCTTCTCGTAGTTTAGATGACAAGGCCTGTACAATGCTAAATCCGGTACCTTTAAGTTTATGGACGTTTTTAAATACTTCTTCCTTTACTGTTTCCCTTGTAAATCCAATGTGTATGCCCCTACCCACTTCTCTTTCCTTTCCAAACCTGTAAAATTGGCCTAGGTCCTGTTTGTTTACCGAGACTTGTAGATATTTTGGAAAGAAACTTAACAAATCTTCTTCCAAGTTTTCGCTCTCAGGATGTCCGAACAGTACGATATTATTTCTTAGAAGAAAATCGTCATCCCCCAGATATTCGTTTGATTTTTGTCCAATTTTTTCGCTGGTGTGATGATTTTCCACACTTTTTAACTGGTGCAAATTTTTTTGTTCTTCTCGTAGTTTAGGTGACAAGGCCTGTACAATGCTGTATCCAGTACCTTTAAGTTTATGGACGTTTTTAAATACTTCTTCCTTTACCGTTTCCTTTGTAAACCCAATGTGTATGCCCCTACCCTCTTCTCTTTTCTTTCCAAACCTGTAAAATTCGCCCAGGTCCTTTTTCTTCACAGAGATTTGTAGATATTTTGGAAAGAAATTTAACAAATCCTTTTTCAAGTCTTCGCTTTCAGGATGTCCGAAAAGTACGATATTACTTCTTAGAAGAGGATCGTTATCCTCCAGATAGTCTTTTGCTTTTTGGCCATTTTTTTGGCTAGATTGGTTTTTGTTTTTTAGGCTTTTGTGGTAGTTTACTTCTTTCCACTCCAATTCTTTGTAACTTTTAAAGGAATTATTTTTTGCAATAATTGCTGAATCTTCCGTCTCAATTTGGAAATGCGGAAGATTTTTATCAACATTTTGATATTTATAGGCAAAAATTTTTTTTATATTTTCAGTACTCTCCGAATCTTCGCTGGTTGTCCCGAATATGTCAAAGTAATTTCTTGTAATATCTATATGCTCACCGTCCATTACACCTTTGCTTGTTTTGTCTTTATTTTTTAATTTTCTATGTTTGATTCCTAACTTTGCACAATATGGTGCTTGTTTCCAAGAATTTTCTTCCGTGTCGTTTATGGATAAATAAGAAAAATAACTTTTTGGAATAACAACTAGGTTGTCTCTTGATTTCACTATTTCTTTTCGTGGAGGTCTAAATTTCACAAAACCATTATCACTACCCTATTCGTCACTACTGTCGTCCTACCCAAAATGTATTTTAAAAGTTATTTTTAATTCATACTAAAGGTATATTAATCACAAACACCTAATAGTACCTTTTGTTTCTAGGCGAATTGTAGGATTTTATAGCGATAAAATAGAAGAAAAAAATGCAATCTATGTTAATAAGTAGAGATTAAATTATGATATTATGGATAAACAAACGTAAGGGCGAATATATTGTTTTAGATAAGCTCCACCAATACTTTAGACAAGCCCGTGCTTTTGTGACGCCGCCGCCGTTTAGGTATACAAAGGTGATCCTGGAGAAAATTTTTTTCTAGGGACATAACCTCAAAGAACAGGTGCATAAGTAGTAGCTTTCAATGTTCCGCACGGGCTATCCCAGAACAAAGGCTTACACCCGATTCCCACCTACGACAACGCTGTCTTCAAAAATGTTATCACCTGTCAAAAACATCGACACCAACGACAAGGTCTTGCAGCATCTTTAAGTTAGGAAAACATTAGACACTTAAAGTTAATTTTCAGTTTTGTCAGCATTCATATCCTTATCTCTATCGAGTAGACCAATCAAGTAGGTGCACTTTTAAAATCATGGCGAATGCGTGACAGCTCCAGCTAATTAAATGCACTAAAACCTCGTTAGGTACGATAAGGAAGTCGTAACATTACGACCGTCCGTGCATACGAAATGATGTATTGACGCATTTGATCAGCTGGAGCTGTCCCGCACTCGCCATTAGTTTAAAAGTACACCTGCTCGATAGGTCGACTCGATAGAGATAAGGATATGAATGCCGATAGATCCGAAATTTAACTTTAATCGTGGGATTTACTAAAAAGGTTTAGTCTATTTTAGAACGGTCGTAAGTTTAAGTGAAATTTTTGGTTTTAAGCATTTTAAACCATTCCTCCTTGAGTTTTGGACATAGTTTGATTTATAAGAAGAATTTTAATAAATTAGTTTATTGAATAATCATCTTAACACAATCTTTTGTTGAATTTAAGAGGAAATTTTCAATTTAGAAGTAAAGAAAATTAAAAAATTTAAACCCACGCGCGTTTTAATAGGAAACACTCTGTAGAATAAATTAACATTGGGGCTATATGTCACTCTAATTAAAACTTACCCTTGTTAATTTTTTTTTCCAATTAATACTTGATGTCACACAACGATTTAGATGAGTAATAATAAAATAAGGAGTAGATTAATTTTGTATTTATTTAAAAGGTGTTTTTATTTATGAAATGTATTAAAAAACTTCAATGCAAGTGTTTTTTTACATTTCTGTCACTGTCGAACTTTCAGTTTAAAAATATTTGCGCTGCGTTCAATCACAAACAGCGAGTTCGGATCTTTTACCTCTGCTTGCACCTTGGCTTGCACCAACCTCTACTGATGAAACTTACAGCTTTAAAATGAGTGGGCTTTGAGTAAAGAAAGTTTTTTTGACTGAGCTTTTAGATAACCTCAATGTTTTACTTTCAGTTGAATTGGGTTTTTTTGTTTGGTATATTTTTCGTGCATAATCAGAGACCTTCACTTATGTTTGTTTTGCCTCGTAGTGCCCCCATAAATATATTTTTTGTGCTGAAAACAAGTTCAAAATATGGCGTTTTTCTGGACAAAATAGGTGTTTTATTGGGTAATGAACAACTTGGGATAATAAATAATGTAAATTAACCCTTGTAAAAACGATTACTTAGGGTAATTATAAACGCACCTATTACCAAATACCACAAAACCATCCTTTCTGGGGGCTATAAATTTAAACCACCCTCCTAAGGTGGTCTAAAAAATCACCAACTTTATAACCTCAAACACAAATAATGAAGCTATTATGTGCCAAATTTTTGGCGTATTCACCATTTGCCATTTTGAAACCTGTTAAAAAAAATTAGTTTTACGGCATTTTCTTCTAAAATATGGTGTATTTTGAGAAAAAAGCAGTTTTTCAGTGGTATTTTGCAATAACAATACAAAATAATCAATAACTTTGTGTCTTTTCTGTATGGGTAAGTGTTTCTTGAAAATTGGTTTTAAAATTTAGTACCCCCCACAGGTGTTAATATTTAGATATGTGTGTGGACAGGGAATAAAGTAGAAGTAAACATCTACAATCTAAAATTTGCAGAGGAATTGGCCAATCGTTTGATTAAAAAAAATATACTATGTATAAGCAGTATAATCTATTTTTAACAGCGTTAGATAAATAAATCCTACTTTTACAATCCAAAGTATAAACGAAAAGTTAAGAGAAAGGAGTCCAGTTATTTTGAAGGGTAGCAAGGAACAAAAATGGTTAGTTGTGGTACACTTTTACATTTACCGTTTATAAAAATTTAAATAAACTTAAAAGTCAAATTCTCCCTATTTTATTGCATTTTTCAACTTGGTTTTCGAACAGAAAAGCTAGGGGTAACTGAAATTATTGTTGGCTCTTTTTATTGATATAAGATAATGAAGATGCAAGACACCCACGGTAAAGTAATTTCAGACGCTATGCTATCGATAGAGAAATTAGTATGTAAGGAAAAGGGTATGTTTGTCTCTTCTCTGGTAGATAGTGTCATCAATCAGATCAATTATTAAAAATTTGGAGATTTTATACACACCCTATACAGGGTGTTCCAATTCGATGTTCACCATGGGGATATCCTATACGGTAGGAGATACGAAAAGTTTTAAATTAGGGCAAAGTTGCGCAATTTGACGCTTTGCTCAAAACCAAAAAAAAAGTTTACAAATTCCGGGTAGTTCCGGAGATAGGCGGAAAAAACCGAAATCTTAATTTTTAGTTTTTATTTTTCTGCGCAGTTATTTTTGAAGCTGTCAAAAAACGCTTAAAACTTTATACAGGCACTTTTTTTAAGATCTACTTAGTGAGAGGTCCATTTTTGAGACTTGACATTTCAGTGTGACAGAAGCACTGTCAAGTTCATTTTTTCTTATGGACATGCACATATCCTTTTTTTTCTCTGTCGTTTGGTTCATAAAGGATGATAGATAACATTTTGCAAGCTTATTTTGACAAGTCACCTGACATTTTGGCTTTATTGACCATCATCAGCCCATTTTTTTTTAACTTACTCAAGACATTTTGGAAATAACAAATAACTTTACCTAATATTTTAAAAATTACTTTTTTTCTTTGTTTTTTAATCTTTGAATTTGGTCTGATAATGGTTAATTAACTCAAAACGTCAGGTACTTGTCAAAATGAGGTTGTAAAATATCTGTCATCCTTTATGAACCACACGGCAGGAGAAACAAAGCATGTGTTCATAAGAAAAAATTAACTTGACAAGGCTCTTGTCACACTGCAATGTCAAATCTCGAAAACGGACCTCTCTTTAGGTAGATCTTAAAAAAGTGCCTATAGAAAGTTTTAAGCGTTTTTTGACAGCTTTAAGAATAAGGGCGCCTAAAAATAAAAACTGAAAATAAAGATTTCGTTTTTTTTGTCCGGAACTACCCGGAATTTCAAACTTTTTTTTGGTTTTGAGCAAAGCGTCACATTGCGCAACTTTGTCCAAATTTAAACCTTTTCGTATCTCCTACCGTTTAGGAGATCCCCATGGTGAGCATCGAGTTTGGAACACCCTGTATAAACTACAACACGCGACTTTCAGTCGCAGTAGATCAGAGACTGTTTAATTAATTAAAAACAATATAACATATTTTTATAGAATTTTTAAGAGATCTACAACTTTTTCACTTAAAAAAAAATCACTTTTTGTTGGTCGAAATACGTTAAAACTGAATTTTTTTTACTTCGACGCTATGGGCGAGTTTGTAAATCCACCAGTGGATCCACCGATACCAACAAAAGAGTTAATAGATTTTAGATGGATTTCACCAGTCCAACAATAGAGTTCCTAAATTTTAATTTCACCAATCCAACAAATGTTGGCACCGATCGCCACCGGCTTCAGGAGTCGGTGGAAAATCATCGTTGGATTAAACATAACCCTACTTTATGGTTATTTGATGCTTAATGGAGTGGTGAGGCATAAAATTAATGCAAGTGAAGACTCTGATGATGAGCTAGACATCATACTAAATTTGAGGCAAAAACGCCTTTAAGTCACATTTCCTTTTCTAAACACCGAAAAGTGTGGTTATTGGCACTCAGCTGTTTACACCGTTGCGCGTTCTTTTTGTATTCGATGGAACAACGACATTTCATCACTGCTAGATGTGAGACGGATGTCAAACCCATCTGTCAATCGCATGTTGGTACCAATGTTGCACCGCTGTCAAAAAAATGTTGAATTTACAAACTCGCCCCATCTAACTTTTTGGAAACCAACTGCAGGAAGTTGAGCACAAAAATGTTGAAAATATCCTGCCGAATATTTTTCTTCTCAGACTTTCTCGCCCCCGACCAATAGAAATGGAGAAAAGTAAATTACAAAGTTTTTTCAAAATGGCGGATGGTTCCCGAGGAGTGGGGGAAACACAAACTTGAGGATCTTACTTTTGGGCCCTCCCCAACAAAATATAAAAATTTTAGCCTTCCCCGATTTTTTTCGAGGTACCCCTTGATTTCAAAAAAAACTCATACATGCATTTTTTCCTATGCCACAAAATTTAGCTTTCCATTAGTGTATACTATTATAAGGCACCACCAGCTTAGTATGCCCGACAGCTTAAAATTCAGTGTGACATCCTTAAAAATGCCACAGATATCAACATTTACAAAAGTTCAAATTATCACTCGAGTTATAGAAGACGCTGGTCTATAAGAAGAGCGGCCTCCCATTTTGGAGTTGATAAAATGACGATAATGCGATGGAAAAAGCGCTGGATTGAAAATATTTCTACGGATAGGAAAGATGGATCAGGACGACCAAAAGTAAGTTCTGAAGTGCAAGATGAGAGACTTATTGACCATCTCAGACAAAATTTTTTTCAACGTCGGTTGAAGCAGCTAATGTAACATTATTTCCAGGTTCTTTAGCAACAGTAAATAGAAGAGTAACGAAATCAGAAGTCTCTTGTCGAGTTGCTGCAAAGAAGCCTTTTCTAATAGAAGAACAAAACAGGTCAGAGTGATTTTTGCACTGAACAACGTTCTTTGTGATAATGACTTCTGAGAGAGGGTGGTTTTCACTGCCGAAAAAATTTTTCAATCATCTTCTAGCAGCAGGAGAATTTTAGTTTATCGTCCACCAAATTCTAGATTTGAACCCGAATATACAAACCAAATGAAAAAAGTTGGACATTTTTCTGTAAACATGTGGGGCTGGCTTAGTGCTAGAGGTTTGGGGTTTTTTTTTTGAGAATCGAAGGAAGATTCAATAGTGAACGATATATTGAAATCGTTGAAAACGTTATGCTGCCATCTGTAGAGCCTTTACATGAAAATAATGACTTCGTTTATCAGCAGGACAACTGTCCAGTACACACGGCTAATGTTGTTCGCCGATGGTTTCAGAAGAATAATATAGAAACACTTCCTTGGCCAGCCAACAGCCCTGACCTTAACCCAATGGAAAATATATGGGGTCATATATTTTCAAAATTTAAGCTTTTCAATGCCCAGACGTTTGCAGCTTGTAATAGAGAAAAATGGTGAACCTATTCTTGATTTGATTGAATACTAAATTATTTATTTTAGTTCTTTTTTAAGTTAAAATAATTAGTATTAAATTTACCATCGTTTTTGTCCTAATCCAAGCAAGTTAACTCATTTTCGTTTTAGTATTCTTTGGCCTATGATCGGCGCCATATTGACAACAAACTGACAGAAAATCCATGTTTTACTTGTCAATTTGGTTATAAAAATGGCAGCCACAATAGGCTAAAGGGCACTGAAGCGGTAGGAGTTAACAGGTTTTTTAGTTAAGTACGGTGTTGATCCAAGTTTCCTATTCGTCGAATTGTTTGCAATCCAGCGCTGTTTCCATCGTATTATTGTTATTTTATCAACTCCAAAATGAGTTACCGCCCTCTTTATAGAACAGCCTTCGTCCGTTACTCGAGTGATAATTTGATATTGTTCAATAAAGACTTTACTAAAATATTATTTTTATGCAAAATTTAATATAAAAATAAGGTTGCCTTTAATTTAAGTAAAAAAAATATTTTCAGTTTTAGAGACCTTTTTTAAACAATACGACAAATTGTCGTACTTTTGAAGTTTTAAGGCATTTTAGCTGGTAGTCCGTATATATTATAGAAGGAATATATTATAGAAAGGTCAATTTTATGACTGCATGTATGCGTTTTTTTTGAAATCAAGTACACCCCTTATTATGACTATTTTACTGTACCATAAAGGCGGCAAAATTTTTAATTATATTTTGTGAGGTTATGATAGATGGATCAGGCAAAGGAACAAAAAAGTGACAATTGGTTGGTTGAGAAAACGGCGGATTCAACCCGTTTTTGTCTAGGCTACCATTTAAAATAGCGGCAATCATCGCGTTCCGTGAAATTTGGATGCATCTTTTCTTATTCTCTTTTTGTTCCTATTTCTATGAGATGGCCGCCTAATTATATTTAAAGAATGCCTTAATCATTAGGCTATTTTTTCTCGTCGGCTCATTGTGAGTGTGCCAAAAGTTTTACGCATAAAAGCTTCGTACTATTGGCAAGTATTTCTCGCCGCAGCTAAAATTAGCAGGCCATTCTGGCGTGCATCGTTTCCTCTGTTTTATTTTAGTTGGTCAAAATAAACAACACATTATTTTTTTGGCGAGTAAAATTTGTAAAAAGAATTAACTAGTCGATGGTTAATTTACGGATTATGGTGATCCTGGCTTGTTTTTTTGCTGTTCTATTATACAGGGTGTCCAGCAATCGGGAATTGGCCGGCAATTTCATAGAGCCGGAAAAACACCGCGAAAAAGTCGGGAGTTTTATATCAAACCGGGTATTTTACAATTACAACAACTCAGAGAGATTAAGCTTAAAGTCGAGGACAGGCTTTTCTACTTTTTGACATTTTTTGACAACTATCAACAAAAGGTAGTATGTCCTGGAGGCCCTCTATACATTTGACAGTTATTGTTTTACCAGAGGTGGGCAACTCATATTTCCCTCTCTTTCTAGTTTTTTCATATTTGCATGTAAAAGCGATTTTTTGAAAGATTGCTTTTTTTTGGTTAGTAAAATATGTCAAGTTTTGACAAAAAACAACAAAAACAAACATTGAATATAAACGCGGTAGATATTGAAAATGTAAATAATCTTTCCTTTTTTCCCACCGAACGTTTTCTCGTAGTTTTTAGTCTTTTTGGATTGTTTACAGTTTACTTAAAAAATAAAAATGCCAAGAGTTCGCGATCGCCAACAATTTCATCATTTAAACGACTTCTAGAAAGAACGCACCGTGGGAATAAAGGGGGCTGGTTTTGGTTTACGTGAAATTGCAAGAAGGGTTAATGCCAATACATCAACAGTGTTAAGAGTTTGGAGAAGGTGCTCCCATGATGACCACCTTCTCCAATGGGGCTGAGGGCTAACCGTCCGCTTTTGGTGCTACCTTTGACCCCACAACATAAGACTCGCCGCTTGAAGTGGTGCAGAGCTCGGCAAAACTGTAACGACGAATCCAAGTTTTGTTTAGGCGGCCATGATGGACGCATGAGGGTTAGGCGATTTCGAGGTGAGAGACGAAATGTGGACTTTGCTGTTGAACGTGATACAGCAAGACAGCAAAGGTGTGGGGTGCTATATGTTTAGGAAGCAAATCACCTCTATTCCTTATCAACGACAATCTAACTGCTCGGCGATATATCGATGAAGTGCTGCAGCCAGTTTTACATCCCTACCTACAAACAAATGCGATCTTTCAACAAGATGATGCCGGACCGCATATTGCTCGTGAAACAATGGACTTCTTACATGAACTTGCCATGGAGACCTTGGAATGGCCAGCAACATCGCCTGACTTGTCGCCTATCGAACACGTATGGGATATGATAGGGCGCAGTCTTAGTCCATTACCACGTCCCCCTGAAAACTTAGATGAACTGTGGCATGCCGTAAGGAGGATTTGGATGAGTGTTTCTCAATATGATATAGACCATCTTATTTTGTCAATGCCCAATAGAACAAATGAGTGCATAAATAACCATGCAGGAGCCACTCATTATTAATTTTTTGATGAATATCATGGAGAAATCTTCTTGGAATTGTCATCAATTACTAAAAGCATCCTAATGTATTAATACATAAATAAATTATTTTAAAAATATTTGTTCTTTCTGTTGTTGCATTTTTTTTGTGCTCCAATATATTATTCTTTGTAATGTTTCCGAAACTTCCGATTAATATCAGCGCGGATTATCGTGGCACCGCGTCAAAATTAGATGACTATTTAAAATTTAACACAGGCAGGTCTCTTTCCGTCTCGTGCGCTCTCATTGCCGCGTCCATCTTTTTAACGCAGTTGGTGCAGTTCCTGCTATAGTCCAATTTTTTGATGAGCGCACTGACGTCATTTTTTTGGATCTCTATTTGATACACTGTTTTAGACAACGACAGTAAAAATGTAAAAAAAGTCATGTCGTTGATTGTTTCAACTGTTACTTCAAATTGACAATAAGAAATTATTTGACATGCGAACTGTTGACAACAAAGAAATACGTTTTCAGAGGCAAAAATGACGTCAGTCCGCTCATCAAAAAATTGGACTATACCAGCTGCTCGATATCGCCGCTGAATGAAATGAACCTTTGCTTAATGACGCGGAAGAGTCGCACATGCGATGACGTGACTGGAGCCTAGCAGGATATCTGGGGTCGTATTTTCGAAACCATACGAAATTATTCGCATGCGACTACTTCCGTCTCTTCCTATACCGTATAGAAAAGGAGGCAAAAGATATGCCGATATGCTGATTCATGGGTAGTACGTGCAAGAATAACCGGTTTTTCATGCGAAACAACACGAATGCCTCCACCCACTCGTGCAATATTGCATTAAACCAGTCGAATTCGAACGCAGTCCACACATACCGGCTTATCTTTCGCCTCTCATTTCACACGGTATAGAAAGGGACTGACATAAAAATTGTTGATTATTCAGTATACGTATGCGGATATTTTCGTATGGATTCGAAAATCAGACCCCTGTATGTTTTCAGTGGGCGCGTATCGGAGGATATCGCGAATTTAAATAGAGAGAGGCGCACAAATTTGTTGTGCTCCAGTCCGCTTGCTTTGCCTTGTTGGTTTTTATTTATACTTTAGCTCTTTGAGTATGGGAGAAAAAATTGAAATAAAAAATGCCGGTACACCTAAACCCGAAATTGTCTTGGCACAAACCACTAAGGGCAAATCTAGGGACTTTAACAGAAAATTTAAAATGAACATGACTTTTTCGTGCAACCTACAAAAAAAATTCATTGTCAATTTTTCAAATTTGTGTTCTATTTTCCTGAATTTTACTAACTTCGAACAAAGTTTTTTTTCCCCCTGATATTCAGGAATATAAGCACAAATTAATATATCTACGGAACAGAGGCGCAAAGCCGACCGAAATGGATCGCAGACTTGTGCGCAGAAACGCTTTTCGCGAGGATTCGCGCAGGAGCCTGCGATCCACTTTGGTCCGCTTTGCGCATCTGTTCCGTAGGTAAATTACTCTATGATATAAGCGTTAGAGAATGTTCAGATTTCATCTAGGGGTTTTGAAGAGGCAACTATAAAAAAAAGGTTTTACATAAGAACTCGAAAGAATTCATCTTGATATGAAAAAATTCCACTCATACCAAAAACCAGTTTCAACCACAAACAACGTTTCTCGACGGCGCACAGTGGGCGAAGTCAGACCAGAATGTTGAAGTTATTTTTAAGAATACGTTTTTTATAGCTTTTGTGATAAACTAATGCACAAATAAAGGTATCACAGAACATATATACGAAAATTATATAACTATACGTAATTTTGTACCGTCCATAAATTATGTACCAACATTTTTAGTAAAAAACCCTTTTTCTCTCCTAACACTTCTGACCTCCTCCCCCCTCCCCCAAACATAAAATTACAATACACTTAATAATAATTGAAAACACCTAACTTTTTTTTATTATATTTGATTTAATTTGTTTATTTTTGGGTTCTAAATGTTACGTATCGTAGTTGCAGAACTTCCGTTATCGCCTTGTAACACTTTCACTAACCCCTTGGCCCCAGGGTTACCAACTGTCCCGTTTTTTACGGGACCATCCCGTATTTAGACCAAAAGTCCCCCTGGGTTCTTAAGGGACAATAAGTTGTTTAAAATAATTTCATTTATTTTAAGCACTCCTACATCTAATGCTTTTGTTGAGAGTTTGCTCTTTTTAAATGGTCGAATAGAGGAAACCCATGAAGCGTTAAACTATAGAGGCTGTCCCAAAAGTCTTAGTCCCCCCTATATCTTCAAAAACTTTTGAGGCATTGTAACAATACTTTGGGAAAATATAAGAGGCGAAATGGAAAAAATCTAGAGGAGCGGTATTGCCGTTCCTTTTTATGGGGCGGCCTGGGGGCGGCTTACTAAAAAAATTTAAACGGAAACACATATCGACTTGCACCACATTCCTGTCAAAAGTTATTGGGAATAATTTGATATATTAAATGTCCTCCCCTTAAATCTCCCAAAAACTCTTGAGGTATTATAGAAACACTTTGGAAACTTCATTGAGAGGTGAAATTGAAACAATCTAGAGAGGCGGTATCACCGCGCCTATTTCTGAGGCTGCCTAGGGGCGGCTTACCAAAAAAAAAGTTAACTGGAGACGCATATCGAGTCGTACCTCATTTTAAAGGTCTTTAAAAATGCTACATACAGGAGTGACAGATGTCAATAATATTGACGCTAGGACGTAACATTTTAGTAGACCATTAAAATGTGGTGCAACTCAATATGTGTTTCTATTTAACTTTTTTTAGCATGCCGCCCCCAGAAAAAGGGGCGGCAATACCGCTCCTCTAGATTTTTTTCATTTCGCCTCTTATTGAAGCTCCCAAAGTCTTGTTACAATATCTCAAAAGCTTTTGGAGATATAGGGGGGGACTAAGACTTTTGGGACACCCTGTATATAATTAAGTCAGAGATACAGATTTGTATTAATTTTAATATGACCTCTACAGAGTTTCTTAATTACATCGATGAAAATCCTCAGTTAATTCAATTCGTTTTCAGTTTATTTTGCTCATGCTAGCGCTCGTAGAAAAACAATTGCAGAAATCGATCCGTTATGCATCGTTCTGTAAACAGCATTTGCGTGCGTAAAAATGGTCATTCTGCACTTTTTAGGAAAATAGCTGTTTTTAGACAGATACCGATTTTATTTTATGAAAGAATTTTTTTATTTATATGAACTAAGTAAGCGTCCGGTATTTGAAAATTTAAAAGTTGGCAACCCTGCTTGGCCCCTTACAGCGTTTCAAAATTCATGTACTGTTTCTACTTCAATACCAAGCATTAGACAGAGAAGTAGTCGTGAACTTAATTTATTTTTTGTCAATAACAAGTTTGAATTCTGTGCCAGTTAAAAAAAATGGCGCCAGCAGGCTCGTATAGCCATCCATGAAATCCTTAAAAAAATTTAAAAAAAAATGTTTTTAAAATTTTTGTTTTTGTTTTTGGTTTAAAATGCGTTTATCTATCTTAATGCGAAAACTGCGTGTCGCTTGTTGCTACGGTTCTTGAGTTACAATTTTTTTAGAAGTTTAATCCCCCCTCCTACCCTCTTACCAACCCCCCACCCTGATCAAAAACTAATCAGCTCTGCGTCTGGTGACAAAGAATTTCTGTGTTGATAAGTTGAAGAATCGGTTAAGCGGTTTTTGAGTAATCGTATTACACAGAGACAGACACTGACAAAATTTTGGATTTAGGTCTTTTTTGACCCAAATAGCTTATTTTTGTGGAACTAAAAACAGTAGTTAAAATAGTGGCTAAAATAGTGCTTTTTTACAAGCGTTGGTTTAAATAACGAGCGCAGCGAGATTTTAACACTATTTTTTTAATACCTTTAACAAAAAATCCAAGAAAAACAGGAAAATACTTATTAAAAAATCTCGAACGAAGAGCACTTCTCGCAACACACTCAGTGACGTTCACTGTTGCGCCATTTTAATATTTGACAATTTGATATTTTGACGATATTTTTAAATGATTTTTTCGTAAATACTTGGTAAAAACTGGCGGAAATGGCTTAATTCTTAGGCAAGAATAATTACATTTTTTTAATATTACTATTTTCCGCTATTTCTCTTTAATTTTCGGTAAAAACGAACCGAAATCTTTTTTTGCACCCGTAATCAGAAAAAAGTTTTTTTTGCATCGGTAACGAAAAAAGCCATGCTTTAGTTATCTGCAGACAGTTAATAAAATCGTGTTTTTTATGAAGGTATAAAAAAAACTTTTTTTACGATCACAATAGCCTCCATATTAGTATGGATGGCTAAAAATAATTTGTTCCTTTAAAAAGCCGATTTCGTCTACTGTGCATTGAAAGACCTACGCCCTGATCATAGAAGTCCGAAGGGGATAGAACGATTTTCGGCTAGTGCGCATCCAAATTTTAGCAAACACCATGAGTGCCGCCATTTTGACCGCAACTTCCCCTGAAATTCTCCTTCGCTCGCCATCAACTAAACCAACCAACCTTTAAAATTATTATCTGTGGTTCTGTTGCTGACTTTACACGCGTCCATTTTGGCTTCTTTTGGTTTTGGCTACAAAAGCAATAAGCGTTTTGTAAAAGCTTTTATTTAACTTCACCTTTATGTACTTATGTTTGTATATTCGGGTCTTGCAACTCAATTTTGACTAACTTCCGATTGAATATCATAATAATAAAAGCGATGGGCGCAAATTAAGACTAATAATGTCCATTCATATACCAGAGAAATGTTAGGGTAGCTTGAGTCGAGTTGGGTTGAATTTACTTACCCCTACATTTCTCTGCTTTATATTGAATTCAAATTCTTGCGAACAATCATAATTTAATCAATAACATAAATTTATCGAGTCAACCTTACTAAACTTCCTATAATGCGACCATCGCTTTATTATTATGATATCATACTGTTTAGTGCACTTTATATTTTATAAAAGCTTGTAAATGCCTAAGTTGTGTTATTTGTGGGGTACAACATCTGTTTGCATTTTAAAACAAAGTGAGGTTAAGTTTCCAAGTAGCACGGGGTGCGGAAAATCATTTGTACAAATGTTGCCACAGCTAAATCTGTAGCAATATGGCGTTTCCTGGTGTCTGTGGCAAAACTTCTACAGCATTATAGAAACGCCGTTTTTTTTTGTTTGTCATAACGTTATGGGTATCAATTTAGCTGTGCATTCTAGATGAAACTAAATTAGTGATAAAAAATGAATCAGAAGTAACACATTAATAAATAAATATATACCTATGTGAATTATAAATTTACTGGACTTCATAATCAATCGAAAGAAATCACTTATAGTAAGTCACTAAAACAAAGTGGCCGCAAAAAATCGGCATATTACTGGTTTTATTTGTTTATTTTTTAAGGTTATATTTACTTTTTTTAAAGGATTTATACCTATATTTCGTACTAGTTCTAAATGTTTTTTAAAGAAATAATTTTAATTACGTATTCGAAAATTTCTGTGTACGGTAGAGGATGTTGAGAGATGTAGAACTTAGCTAAGATTTAGCTTTTATTTTAATACAAGATATAGATTTAATAAGACGTTTCCCATAGAATTTTGCACTGGCAGGCAATTTAGAGATCACAGCTACTTTGCAGACAAAACGTAGTCGCCGCAATGTTGTTGCAACTATAGGTTAGCTGTGAAAGCTAACGTGTATGAACTGTCCAGCTTGATTTGCCGATTATGACGTATAGCTACCATCAAAATGGTGGGCCAGCGTTCGCGCAGGTTAGAAGCGTTATCCATTCCCCTATCCTATATCTATGGCCCTGATACGACGACGGAGGTACCCAGACAAAGAGCATAATGTAGTACTATACACGAAGTTGTACTACGAAATCTGACTAAGCTGGAATGTCTGGGTTGTAAATTGTGTTTCTATAAGAATAAGGGACATAGATTTGTTAGGTACAACGTCGTTATGGGGTCGTTTAGCATATATTCGAAATTTGGTGCTAACGAAGAGAGGTTTTATGCACCATTAAAAGACGTAAACTTGAGTATTTTGGTCATATATTTTAAGAAATTGGAAAAGCCCCAAATTGATCTTTTTTTTCGTTAGCCCTACCCAAGTTCAATACCACTTTTTCGGTCGTGTAACGTATCGAACTGACTGATGACACCAATAATAAGCTGTTAGCACTTCCAATCCCTCATAGCAATAAAAGAACATTTACATGCATAGCAGATCTTTAGCATATGCTTGATACATACTATTTAGGTATATGCTATTAAGCAAATGCTATGAATGTACCATTTGAGCAGGTCCTTTTGAGTACATCTTTAACACATGCAAAGAATATTTTAAAACATTTTTTGGTCAGTTTAGCGCATATGCTATTCTGGTACTATAAAAGAACATCAAAAGAATGAGTTTTTTCTTGGCATATGCTAATGATATACCACTAAAGAAGGTTACTATTAGAACATCTTCATTATATGTAAAGTATATTTCATTTATTGAAACATTATTATTTGGTACTTTTAGCGCACATGCTATTCTGGTACTGCAAAAAAAACATCAAAAGATTGCGTTTCTAGTATTTTCCTTAGCATTTGCAGATTTTGTGGCTCTTCATTAACGACAATACTGGGCAATCTGTAGATTCGGCTGATATTCCATCAGTTTTAGAATCGCCCATTGGGTACCGATCCAAGAATGCGTGGGATGTGACCCATCGATATGACAGAAGTGATATGGTTTCATCTCGAATATGAAAAACAGTGTTGAAAAGACCGAAGAGTCACCAAAGTTTTTCGGGCCATGCGCAGACCTTCGTCAAACAACGCTTTTTAAAAGAAGCCGCGTTTCTCTTGCTCATAGCCAGTAAAAGGGACATAGGAAATTTCTTTTGAAAAACGAAACACTTTCATGTTTGGGGAAAAACCACTTCATTTCTCTTTTTCTATCGATTATGAACATGCTACATGTCGTAGGATGTATCTAAGATGTAGTTTAAATATCTACGCGGATAAACCATCAAGAGAGTACACAGTAGTCGGTTGTAAGGGGGCAGAGACGAAAGAGCGACGCTGCGCGCCTTACCTTTCGGGTCGAGCACTGAGCTACCTCGGTTCCGGGACCTGGGTGTCCTTGAACGGTTACGGCCCATTGGAAAGTGGTACCTTCGTATCGGTGATGCCAGCTTGATTCGCCCTGAGAAGTCATTGTTTTTTTTCTCGCAAGAAGTCAATGCTTTTCGTTAGTATTATCTATCAATCAAATTTTTCCGATTGTATACGTAGAGCGAACGAATTATAATTTTTTTTTTTCGCTGGCCATATAGTTTATCCCCAGTCCAGTAGTTAAACTCCGATCAAAATCGGTTCAGTAGCTGTTTCCTGAACATAATTTTAGTAACTGTCTGCAGAAATAACCATAGCATGGCTTTTTTGGTTACCGAAACTTTTTTTGATCACGGGTGCAAAAAAACATTTCTGTCCAAAATTAAAGAGAAATAGCGGAATATAGCCATATTGAAAAAATCTAATTATTCTTGTCTAAAAATTAAGCCAGTTTTCACCAAGCATTAATTTACGAAAAAATCATTTAAAAACATCGTCAAAATATCAAACTGTCAAAGATTAAAATGTCGCAACAATGAACGTCACCGAGTAAAAAGGCACATCGCTATGGAAACCATTTTTATTTCATTTACCAGCCGCCTGGATTTATAGATTTTTAATAGTAGTTAGTAAAAAAAGCACAGTTTAGCCACGAGTTGTGAACACTATTTTTAAAAATCTCGAACGAAGAGTACTTCTAGCAAAACACACCATCTTTACACCATAAATCAAGACGGCTGGTAAGTGAAATAACAATGGTTGCCATAGCGATGTGCCTTTTTACTCGGTGACGTTCATTGCTGCGACATTTTAATATCTGACAGTTTGATATTTTTACGATGTTTTTAAATGATTTTTTCGTAAATACTTGGTGAAAACTGGCGGAAATGACTTAATTTTTAGGCAAGAATAATTAGATTTTTTTCAATATTACTATTTTCCGCTATTTCTCTTTAATTTTGGGTAAAAAACGGACAGAAATCTTTTTTTGCACCCGCGATCCAAAGAAAAAGCCATGCTTTAGTTATCTGCAGACAGTTACTAAAATCATGTTTTTGATCAAGGTATAAAAAAAGTATTTTTCTGTTTCTTGGATTTTTTGATAAAGGTATTAAAAAAATAGTGTTAACAACTCGCGGCTAAACTGTGCTTTTTTTACTCGCGTTTTTAAATAGGTACCTTGCTGCGCTCGTTATTTAAACCAACGCTTGTAAAAAAAACAATATTTTAGAGCCTATTCGAGGAATTTTTGCGTTGGTGGATACGAAATGGCAAAAAGTCTGTCGAAAAGTTCGAGAAAAATTTTGTGGAAAAGTCTGTGCAAAAGTTAACTACTCATCTAGTTTTCATAACTGTTGGTTTGGATGCCGTTACAAGGGGTGTGTAAAGAATGAACAGTAAGAAAAAACTCCTGAGCGCTCCGCGTCAGGCATGCGTAGTAGATTTTTCGCGTTTGGCCTTGCACAGGGCCAATTATTATTACACATTTTGCGATCCTTGGGCCATGACAGCCATATTATTTAAATGCCTTAAAATCTTACTAAGATGTTTATTAAGACCCTATTCAATGGTATATTTTAAGTATAGTTACACGGTAGTAATAAATATGCCTGCGCTTAAAAAACAGGTATTCTTAATTAGCAAATTTTAACAAGGACACGCGAATTTATACATATTTAATGAAGATTTACGTAACCACAGGCGCCAAGATCAAGATTAAGAAATTTCTCTGGTCGAAGGCTTTTGGAGGACGCGTTATTTAAAACTTTCTTTAAAATTCGTTTACGGATATCACATATGTCGATGAACGTCTTCTCCCAAAGCTCTATAGGTCAAGTTTTCGATTTTAAGAATTCAAGACCAGTTTATTATTTTTTTTTTCACGAACATTAGAATGGTTATCTTAGAATCTTGTATAAATTTATAATGCTAAAGGAAGAAACCGGTGGTGAGGATATTTAATTACTTATTTTGGTCATTGTAGAGGGTGTCCCGTTTAAATAAATGCACCCGGATTTTCTCACAAAAATTAGAGTGTTTAATTCATATATACTGGAGAACAAAAAAAAATGCAACCAGGGTTCCTAAGATTTTCCTTAGGGATAGGATTTCAATAAATCAAACAGAAATGGCATAGAAAGTTCTGCGCGCACAAAAGAAACAGGTATATTGAGCAATGGTGCCAGTTTGTTATTATCTCCGGACTGCTTTCATGAGAAAAAATTGTCGCCACTCTTTCATTGTGAGCATAAATCATAGTTGCAATAATAACCGTTGACAAGATGTCTGCAAATTCCGCTAGATGGCGGCCACACCATGAGATGATCGAGGAAAAACTGGGATTCACAGGCATTGCATTTTTATTTCCTTTCGAGTCGCTTCAGTTTCGTAAATTTTGTGTTTTTAAAATGCTGTATACTCGAGAAGAAAAGATTTTTATTATTAAAAACTACATAAAAAGTGACAGTGCGGACGAGGTCATTGGGCTTTTTGTTTTTGCGTTTCCAGATCGACCGGTTCCTGTGGCTCAAACTGTCTACAACATTTATCATCGTTTTGAAAGGTACGGGTGCATAAATGGTTGTAGAAAGTGTTACCACGACGGCGAAATACCAGAGCATCCCGTTCTTCCACACAGGGTGGAACGAGACGAAATGGTATGCGCTTACGTTGAGGCACATGAACCATGTTCGACGAAACCGATTGCGGAGGCACTGGATATTCCCAACAGTACTTGCCAATGGATCCTAAAAAAATACGGCTACAAGTCGTTTAAGATTGCGAAGTCGCAGGAATTGCAACCAGGTGATTATTTTCGCCGGTTAGAATATTGTGAGGTTATGAGGGATAAATGTGACAGGAACGAAAATTTCCTATCAAAAGTTTTGTTTAGTGACGAGAAGACATTTGAACTTCATAGCTTTCACAATCCACAAAACAGCCGCTAATGGTCCCGCGAAAATAAACATCTGCACGCAAGTGTTAGAACGAAACGTCCTCAAAAATTAAATGTTTGGAGCGGTATTGTCGGGGATCTAAGAGTATAATAATCAATTTTTTCGCCCTCCTCCACTGGGACTATAGGGGCCGTGCACAAATTACGTAATGGTCATGGGGGGAGGGGGGTTACAAAACGTTACGTAGGGGGGAGGGGGGTTTTCGACAGCGTTTGCATTTGTGTGAAACTAAGAAAATTTGGAATGAAAATAAGTGAAGTTTTTTTTTTTGGGGGGGGGGGGGGTAGTGGTCTTAAAATCGTTACGTAATATTAGGGGACTGGCGTGCCAAACCGTTACAAAACATTGCATAGGGAGGGGGTCAAAAATTGGTAAAATCACCGTTACGTAATTTGTGCACGGCCCCACATCTGACTGTTCCTCCTTTTTGATTTCGAATCAAAGTGCAAAACCCGTCCTATTTGCTTGATAAAGTTTCCACGGAAATATCTCAGTCGATTTCTCCACCCGTATATGAACGCTTTAGGTTAGGCATTTGCATGTATCTCAGTCCCCAGCCTGTAAACAGTGCGTAAGGACAATGGTTACAAAATGAAAAGCCGAAAAATATTTTTTTTACGATATCTTTCATCAGTTTGGTATTAAAGTCGAGCAAAAACAATTTTTATTCCAGTCCTAAAGATATGAAAATGGAAAACATTAGAAAACAACAACCTGGAATGGATTTACTACGTGTAAGATGTAGTGACAACATCGCCCCATGCCCATCCTTTTCTGCCTAATGTGCTTTTCCGTTTGTCTGCGTCTTATACACGGCTGCTTGGCCCCCTAAGGATTTGCTTAGGAACCCTGTATATTGTGTGTATACCTTATCTCAAGAGAAATATTTGATAAATTTTTTGTCTTCTAATCTTTCCTTTTTTCACAGATTTTTCTGAAAATTTTAAATCATTTTTCTCGTAGCTTTTGGTTTTTTTGGATTGCTTACAGTTAAAGTTACTTAAAAAATAAAAATGCCAAGGGTTCGCGGTCGTCAACAATTTCATCATTTAAACGACTTCGAGAAAGGATGCATTGTGGGCATGAAAGACGCTGGTTTTGGTTTACGGGAAATTGCAAGAAGAGTTAATGCCAATCCATCAACAGTGTTAAGAGTTTGGGGAAGGTGGTCCAATGATGAGACTTATAGACGTCGTGCGGGTTCTGGACTATTACAAGGTCGTGATTTACGGCATCTCAGAATTCTTGCTCTCAGTAATCGACGGGACAGTATACGCCAAGTAAGAGATGTTCTAGTTGTAGCTACAGGACGAGTGTTTTCAAGGATGACAAATAATCGAAGATTGCTTGTTATGGGGCTGAGGGCTTACCGTCCGCTTTTGGTGCTACCTTTGACCCCACAACATAAGGCTCGCCGCTTGGAGTAGTGCAGAGTTCGGCAAAACTGGAATGACGAATAGAATACCATAAGCTTCAGCGACGAATCCAGGTTTTGTTTAGGAGGCCATGATAGATGCATGAGGGTTAGGCGATTTCGAGGTTATAGACGAAATGTAGACTTTGCTGTTGAACAGGGTTGAATGGGGTGCTATATGTTTAGGAAGAATATATCGATGAAGTGCTGCAGCCAGTTTTACATCTCTACTTACAAACTATCCCAAATGCGATCTTTCAACAAGATAATGCCAGACCGCATATTGCTCGTGAAACAATGGACTTCTTACATGAACTTGCATAGAGACTTTGGAATGGCCAGCATGATCGCCTGACTTGTCGCCCATCGAACACGTATGGGATATGATAGGTCGCAATCTTAGTCGATTACCACGTTCCCCTGGTAACTTAGATGATCTCTGGCATGCCGTAAGGAGGATTTGGATGAGTTTTCCTCAATATGATATATACCATCTTATTTTGTCAATGCCCAATAGAACAAACGAGTACATAAATAACCATGTAGCCACTCATTATTAATTTTTTTGATGACTATCATGAGTCCTCTTTTTGGAAATGTAATCAATTACTAGGAGCATTCTCTTTCTGGTGTTGCATTTTTTTTGTTCTCCAGTATATTTTTATCGAACAACTTAAAAACTGTCAATAGAAACTTAACTGATGTTTCGCACGCTGACGTTTGGACGAGAACCCTACCTTCTTAAATAAAAAAAAGTCTTTTACATCTCAGTGAACAATTGTAAAACAAATATATAATCTTTAAAACATCCACTTTTATTTTTGATCCATGTAGCCCTTTTCTGGGGGGCTATTTTTGGAAAATATTCTGGGAACCTTAAATAGCAACCCCCTATTTTGACTGTATATTTGAATTCTCGCTGAAATTCTGTTTCCAATGGTACGCCATATCATAAGCTTTACTTTACTAATTTTCGAGATATTGGCTTTCAAAATGTTAAAAATTCAATTTTGAAAGGCCCATATCTTAGAAACTCAACAAAATATCTCTATTGTGTTTATTATCGATTTTAGGGGTTTTTTACGAGGAAATAAAAAATGACAACATTTTGACAATCTGATCTTCTACTTCATATTTTTGGAATAATATCGTCAAAATCACTGAAAATCAATAAACTGTAAATAGGAATGTGCAAACGTCAAACTATTGTCATTTTTTATTTGCTCTTATAAAACCCACAAAATCGATAATAAACTCAATAGAGATATTTTGTTTAGTTTCTAAGATATGGCCCTTTAAAAATTTAATTTTTGACATTTTGAAAGCCAATATCTCAACAATTAGTAAAGGGAACCTTATGATATGGGATACCGTTGGAAAGACGACGAGAAGAGAATTCAAATATGAAGTTAAAATAGGGAGTTACTATTTAAGGTTTTTAGAATATTTTCCAAAAATAGCCCCCCAGAAATGGGCTACATAGGGGATTTTACTTTTTACGGTAAATAGTAGTTGGCGATGTATCAAAAACTAAAATCTATGTTTTAAAGATTATATATTTTTTTTCTTAAAACTCTTCTCTAGGCCAACTGTGGGGACTTCTTTATGGCTTTTGTACAAAAACTTCAGTTTCATAAAAATCTAGAAAAGTTGCTACAACCACACGTTACTTTTCCGGCCCATAGAATTTACCGTGAAAGACTTTTACCGCGCAGGACCACCTATATACATTTGAATAAGGCGAATCCCTAAAACCCAAAAATTATTTTTTTTTGCGCAGTTAAAGCGGACCTTTTGTTGTACGTATTTTCATGCGCTTTTCTTTAATTTGCGCTGTAATCTTCAAGTTCCCTAAATTATTTAGGGGGAGAGATAAATGTGACTATTTATGCATGTAATGGCATGCACGGTTTTTGCTTGCTGCACAGCACAAGCATTACAGCAAATTTTTTACAGTGCGATTTTTTACCGCGCTAGCATATGCAGCGCAAACCTTTACCGCGAATTTTGTATGTTAGAATTAATTTTAACCCTTAACTGGCGTGGCGGTATCCCAGGGTCTTCAGCAAGTATAATTTTTTTTTAACAACTTCTGCATTTTTCGATCGGGCAGCGTGCGCTCTTCAATACCTTCCTATGGTGTGAGGACGCATTGGGCGCTTAGTCCACTTTTGTCTTTTGTTAAAGTAGCGGCGTTTTACAAGGCCTTTGGAGTCCCCGCAGTGAACGTAACTTTTTGAGTGTATTTTAAAAAATTAAAAAGAAAAACTCAATACTTATGTGTGTCATGCAAAAATCCGATTTGTTTACAATTTTCTAAACAATTATGCGCACTGAGGGGCAAAAAGAGCTCTAATTATTCAGTTTTTAGTAGGCCAAATGGGTATTGTCAGTTTTTTACACTTCAAATGTAAAAAATTATGAATCATATTTTTTAGTTCCTTGGCTTCCAGAAATTGTATTTTAGGTGAAGAATTTTTTGGTTTTTAAGAATTTTTTTAAAAATAAGAATTTAAGTAGTGTTATTTTTTCCTTAAAAATGATTATTTTTGGTTCAGAGCTTATTACAAATAGTTATTTGCAAAAACAAATACATTACAAAACAGAGTTTTCTTTTAAATTAATAGTACATTATAAACCTAGGGACTAAAGTATCACATTTAATCCCGCGGCGAAAGGTTTGTTACTACAATTCGCTTGGGGATTAAACGACACTTTAGTCTCGAGGTTTATATACTATTTTATGCACTTTAGGAAAAGATCTTTTATCGTTTAAATTAATTTTTAATCCCTTGGGGATTAAATTTTCTTTGAATTCCTTAGGGATTAAAAGTTTCATTTTATTCCCTGAAAAAGAGGGATTAAAAGTACATATTTAATCCCTGAAGTGCATAAAAAACATTAAAGACCCCCTCTTAAATCTTGGGAGTTCCTGGGAATCCGCCACGCAGTGAATGTAAAAAATGTTGGCCACGCCAGTTAAGGGTTAATCTTATGTTAATTAATATTATATATAAAAATGCTTTTTTCTTGATTCAAGAGAGCAGTGATCTCCTTGAATCAACTTAAAGTGAGAACTCATACGTGCCTATACATTCAGTTAAAGAACGGGCTGGAATAGCCAATTAAAGCCGAAAAAATCCTGAAATATGATTTTTTTCTAAATAAAATACTTTCGAAATTTACATTTTGAAAAAAACAGTCAACAAAATCATGATTGTTTTAAAATAGATAAACCATCTTTTGGTGGTGATCCACAATATACGATATTTTAATCGAAATACGACATCCCGTGTCACAGTTTCGCGATTTCTTGTTTACCTAGATTTTATTAATTATTACGGATTATTTGGACTGTTTTAAGAAAAAATGGTCGCGTCTTCCATCAGCATCCAGGTAAAAATATCTTATAAATCGCGGTATGATTCGGCTTAAAATCAATTTTTAGATACCCATGTATATGTCAACCTTCAAACCAAACTTTCCTTAAACTATAGTCCGTAAATGTCGCCTCAGTATAAGTAGAAAAGCATAGTTTTATGACTGAGAATATTTCGTTTCGTACGTAAGTTAAAATGTTATCTATTTCTCCTAAACCTATCTATGATGGCAATCCTAAAAATAAAACAAAATTTCAAATGACCTACCTGAGCTCTCCGATGATCATACGTCAACGTGATGGTCATGCCGCCTCCCACCCTTTCTTCTATCCTGACCACCGTACTTTCGGCCAATCGCAGAGCCGGACTTCGCTCCGCCGACTGGATAAAGTCTTCCGTTCTCATCTCCTCGATCCGTCTAAACTCGCCATTGGCCAGCTGGATCAGCTGACCTTTGTTAAAGTTTTGCGTCGAGGTGTTGTTGTTCAGGGGCTGTTTGGGGGAACGCGGCGGCGAGATGGTAGCCTGAAGCCTTTTTCTGCCCTCTGGTGGTTTTTGGAGATCTATTGGAGTGTGCCGCTGCAGACTTACGCCGTCTTGTGTGAGAAGCCTTAAAAAATATTGATTGTCAAAACAAGCTCATCGCTATAAAACCGAGATGTACAGGGTGTCCCAAATTGGGCACTTTTGGGGGGTTTAAGGTACTTCCAGGCGAGATAGAACAAAACTGACCCCCACTTGCGAAGCGCGATTTTCAAGAGAAGATCGAAGGTGGAAACTGCATCTTCATATTTCAAGACATTTACAAGGGGACTTTGAAAAGTCTGCATTTTGGGAGAGGGTCTGTAACTTCGTTATTACTGAAAATTTTATTTTAATGTAAAAAGCTTTCTTATAGACTTTTTGACAAAGAATTTAACTGTCTTTTCAGATTTTTTCCACCATCTTTAGTTTCCAATATATAAGCCAAAGTTAGTATTTTTCTTATGGAATACCCCAGATTTTATTTAATGTTTGAATTTGTGATAAAATTTCCTTTTAAACAATATAACATATGTGATAGTTTGGTTGGGCCGTTTTTGAGATATTTAATATTTTGCATTTCTGTCTAGTATGCCATGACATAGTCAAACCATTCTGACAATGACTTATTGCATTGCTGCCATGGCCTACTGCAATAATTAATTAGTATGTTTCCATATCGTACTCAATACATATCGAAAATCAAGCAACTCTCTACCCCTCCCAGAAGTACCCGAAAAGTAACGTCAAAGTCGTCGATTTCGCAGAATCTATTTTTTTTTGAATTTGCCATAACTGACTTTTTAAAAATAAAATTTTAAACGCAATATTGGATCCGCCATATTAAACTTTACTATTTCTTATCTGATTTAAACCAAACTTTCTCTAAATTTAAAAAGGTTCCAAGACATCTACTGTGACAGAAAACTGACAGATGTCAGTGTCCATCTTGCGTCGGCCATATTGAACTTCGTTATATTTTGCCCGATTTAAACATAACTTTTTATACATTTTGAGGGTTTCTAACATTACTTAAATGAGACGCAAAATTGACATTGTATTGTATATGTCTTGCGTCGGCCATATTGAACTTCGTTAGTTTTATTTCGATTTAAATCAAACTTTTTTGCACATAAAGCGTTTTTAACAATTTTGACTATATTTTTCACATTTTTATGCCATGATTTTACTCACATTTTAAAACTTTCTTTCCAAACTTTCGATTTCTAGAATAAAACACTCAAATCTTTCAAGTTTTCACTGTTTTCTTAGCGTTCAAAAAAAGTACTGCCAAAAAACATTTTTTCTCTGTTAAAATGAAAAATATTTAGAGAGAGATGGCATAATTTTAGAGGTAGATGGAGAGATAATTTAGTTAAGTGCAAAAATATTTAAGGTGGTTGATTTTGATATGTTTGCCATTTTTATACAAAAAAAATAAGGTGGTATTAATTTCTTTCAAAGTTCTTTACAGTCTTTAAATTTACCAAAAAAAATGTCCTGTATGCACATCTAAAAATCATTTAACAGGTATTTAACTAAATTGTTTTAAGGGTCATCATGGCTTTACCATTACATGCAGTTTAAAAATCGAATATTGCAGTATAAGAAACTGTAAAAATACTCGCGCCTAATACGTCTTTGTATTGTTCCATTGACCAATGAAAAAAGAAACGCAAGAAAAATGGAAAGAGATCATGCATATGGGTCGTTCTTGAAAAACATTTCAAGGGGTAATTTAAAAAAAAACAAATTAGTGTTCTTTGAATTTCGGTAATTATTAAATGTTGCTGTAGTTGGTGGGACTAAAATGTGCTATATGGCCGAGATAACAATTCACTAGTTCTTGAGTTATTTTTAAGTTTGTGAATTCATCTGCTAACACAGGTGATAGCCAGCTAACACCAGTTATACCTATTTTACCAAAATCAAGAATCTTTATAGCTGGTTTGTTCTTGAAAAATGGTAACATTTGGTGTAATAGTTTTTAAAAAGACAAAAATATTTACCACTTTTTAAGTAAATATAATATGTCTCTATGTATACAATATGCCCTTACTTGATTTCTTCTTTTCTCTCTTGTCTATTTTCTTTTTCGTTTCTCGTGCTTTTATCAAAGACTTCCTAGTTTTTGCCATTTTTTTTCTAAAAATTATTGATTTTTTTTTAATTACAAGCGAAAAATTTCACAGGTGTTATCAATAAAATATTCTGAAAGATCACACCAGTGACGTTCACACTAGTGACATATTTAGCAAAATGTCTAAAAAAAAGTTCCTACTTTTGTATTTTAATGTTAATAAAATACCTACTTTTCATACTTAAATCACATTTTTGAAAGTAAATATCTTACCATTTACTCCTTATATATATAGCAATACGTGTGACATTTATCTCGGCCAAAACGTTAATACTGTTTTAAAACCACCAAAATTTCATAAAAACTGAATTATGTAATATATTTCAGGTTACACTCCTAAACTGTGTCTTCCGCGCTTCTCCATTTTCCGTTAAATGAGTTGGGTGTTGTATGCAGTGATGCCAGATTTACAAAAATCTGCGACTGCATGTGATCACACGCGTGACCCCAAAATCAGTTACACGTGTTTTTTTTCGTTTTTTGATGAAGACAAAAAACTTACATCGATGTATTTTTTTTAGGATTTAAATTTTTGAGTTTTTATCTATCTAAATAAATTTTATATTCCTAAAGTGTCTTTTTGTTATATCTGAACCTATCAACTTCGAAAATTACAGATCACACCACGTGACATGTCACATGGTCTGGCCAACTTTTCTTCCATGGAGACATTTCTTGGAGAGTTCATTACTGCTGGATAATGTTAGCCTTTGAATACATTAACTATGTTTTCAAAAGGATAAGTGGTTTTAAATTTACAAACCAATTACATGCAATATTACCTTTTTTCAAGAACGACCCATATACCAATCTGGAAAATTAGTAAAAATAGTCGAATTTGCGAGGTAAGTAAGCTTAGTTATACTTAAATAATATTATTTTATTTTTATGTACTTTATGTTTTTTTGTCGAAGTTTGACATATTTTACTAACCAAAAAAGTCATCTTCGTTCAAAAAGTGTCCGGGGAAATTATAAAAAGAGACAGCAAAACATCAGTCCATTTCATAAAATCGGTTTTGCATGCAAATATAACAAAAACTAGAAAGAGAGGGCAATATGAGTTGCCAACCTTCGGTAAAACAATAACTGTCAAATGTATAGAGTGCTTCTAGTGTATACTAACCTATGTTTCATAGATCCCTCTTTCCCCGACGGAACGGGCACTTTAAAACTCGGGCTATGCTGTGCCGAGGTTGGGGTTCCAGGGGTGATTGGCGGAGTCCTCTTATCTCTCACTACAGTTGGTCCTGGCTTGACAATAGTTGAGGGCGGACTATACGTCGCAGGCGGTGGCAGAAACGTTCCTGTACTACTTGCCGTCGGTGTACCTATGGTAAAACAATATACAATGAGCTTCAGGCTACTGCGAACATAGGGGGAATCAAGTCCAATTTACTTTCCGTGCTGTACGACCGAGGTGGATTCGAAGCACGCTGCAGTGTTACCTTTTGGAAATTTATTTTGTTTTTATTATTTTGTTTTATTTCTGCCTTGCTCGAGAAACAGATTGGTAAGTTCTTAAGTGAAATAATACATTTTTAAAACTAAAAATGGATGTCTACGAAGCTGCCGAAAAAGTGCAGATGGTCAAATGGTACTATCATGGCAGGCCATTGAGACTTATTCACGAACTTTTTTTGGAGAATTTTGTAAATCGCCCAGAACCTAGTTTATCAACGATTTTGCAGAATTTTGAAAAGTTTGGTTGTGTAGCGCCAAGAAACCATAAAAAATCCACTGTTTTGAATGACGAGCAGGAACTACGAGATGTGATGATTTGCGCAGTAGTGGAGGAAAATCGAAAGTTAACTATCCACCAAATTGCCGAAGCAGTTGATACGTCTTCAGCCACTGTCTTACGTGTTCTCAAAAAGAATGGTTATCATTCTTACAAAGCGTCAAAAACGCATCAAATTTTTCCGGAGGACAGCTATCGTCATATGGAACAATGATGGAAAGGGCCAAACGTGATAAAAACTTTCTGAGATCTATTCTTTTCACAGATAAAAGCACTTTTCCATTATTGAATCGTCATAACCCAACACACGTTCGATATTGGTCGAGCGAAAATTTGCATTTGTATTTTGACGTAAGAACACAGTATCCTCAAAAACTAAATGTTTTGGGGGGGGGGTATTGTAGGGGAACACGTAATTGGGCCATTTTTTATTAACGGCAATTTGAATGGTCCTAGATACTTGGATCTACTGCATCAGCATATTATTCCAACTGCTAGGCAGTTGTTAGGTGTGAGATTTGGTGAAACATGGTTTCAACAAGTTGGTTGTCCCGCTCACAATGTTGGTCTCCTGATGATGATAACGTTGTTAGCGAAACGCGCGTCGAGTGCAAAAAAGTGTAGTTTTGGTTTTGTGGAAAACAATCATAATTTTGTTTTAGTGCAACCAATTATTTTTTTTCAGTAAAAATAAAATACTTTCGGTTTTTTGTGTGTTTTTGCTAAAAATATATTGTTTTGATTTGCTCAATGCGGAATGACTAGTTTTTTGCCTTTCATAAGTGCTATGCGATAACCCATTTTATTATTAGCCTCAGAGTTAGGGGAATTTTGTCAATACCAACTGATTTAGGCTCACAAATGTCAGGTGCATGTAGCGGTCATTTTCTTTATAGGCTATTAGCATTCCACCTGTTAGTAAAAAGCTGGATCCACCCTTGTTTTAACTGGTAAGCGGGAAAAAACTAAAGAGAAATTGATTGTTACATATTAAAAAATACGTGAAAATCAAACAATATAATTTTAGGTTGAGTTGACTGGGTCTAGCTTGATTAGGGTTGGCTTTGGGCTAGTTATAATAATTTTTTCTTAGGAGTTTTTTCGATTTTTTTCCCCTAGATTCGTTTTGACTACATAGCCCTCAATCTTATAATGTCTTTGTCATCTTAAACTTAAAATTAACTGGAGCTCATCATTATCAGAGGAATTAGTTTATAGCAGTTTGCGCAGTCACAGCTCCTTTTAAATTTTCTCCCATCTCCGGTTCAAAAAACAGCTATTACCCACATAGCAAAAAAATATTGCACTTATATCCAGCGTATATACGAAAACGGAGAAGGATATTGCCCTGGATATCACCCAGATATTCACCCGACGTGCATAGGACCTCCAAAAAAAATCCAGAGGTACCCATAGGTAACATCCACTGAATATACGTTATAAGTATATTCTGAACTTGTATTAATTACTCCACAAAAATATTCGAGTTATATTTCTGTTATACCAAATTTGTGATGTTCTATGGTAAATCCAATATGGTATATATTTATATGGTATATCCTGTTGATATCCATCATGATATACAAAATGTATATTTTTCAAAATTTTAGTTGATGGTATATCAGAATATACTAAAACGAATACATACTGAATATTGAGAAAATATCCATATTTTTTATGTAATTTCTTGCAAAAAAATATATATAGTATTTTAAACAGCAGAGGGAAACATTAAAAACCTTTTTTAGAGAATATTACCTAATAATTATAAAATTTATATATTTAGTTAATATTAAAAAGAAAATATTAGGGTAATGTTTTATTTTAAAATATTAACTTATATTTGATTAAATGATATTGCCTTGTATACAAAAAAATATTTAAGCATGTAGGATAGCGCCTATACACTGAATATACAGTAAATATCCGTTCATGTTTCCTTTTTTTGAAACGAATCATGTATTTTTTTCTAATATATATAAAATATACATGTAACATACAAAACATATACCCTAATTTTAAATATCTTTGTGATATACAATATCCAAGGATTGCTATGTGGGCATTTTGTTTGAATTTGATAACTCTACCGATGGACCATTTTGCAAACTCTTCTGTTGGCATTAGTGGATCCACCGATGAATTTAAAAAGTCGCCCTATCCATTAAATGTGGTCACCCCATCTAGAGCATTTCTTAAACTTTAGAACTTTGAAACTAAAAGCTAATAAAATAAGATTTCTTAAAAATTTTTAGTATCCAAAATTATTTTGCTTTGACAAAAATAATCTATTATGTTCTCCATTTTTTTTAAATTGGATACTCTGTATATTATGTCATAAATAAGCTTTTCAAAAATATCAAACACTATAAGGTCTATCTTTTAGCTTTTCCAAGATATTCAAATATAAATTTGTGTGGAAGAGAGGGGGAAATCGAAGTTAACTACCTATTATTTTATTAGATATTATGCTATATTTTATTAGAATTTTATTTTATTTTTATCAATTTTCGGTAAGCTTTACAAACATGTTTGTGTACTCTCTTCGTAAATAAGGCTTAGGTTTTCTTATGAGTGGTACAATGCTGCTCTCTCCACTGCGACCTAAAAGGTCTATTGTAGCTTATACCTGTTTTACAAGTCACTCATCCCGACTTCCCTGTAAGGTTATTCTTGAATCGAGAGAAAATTTGCTCCCAGGGAGTCGAATTTGTAACGTAACAATGACGTGGATAAATCGACATCTATTACGTCAAAACCACCAAATTTATTACGTAAAATTGACGTCTTTAAGACGGCAATATGTCTCATCTTTTTGACGTCATTATATGACTTAAGATGACGTCATATTTTACGTAAAAGGTACGGCTGAAAAAAAGTACAATGTCTATTGAATACAACAAAAAAGGCATTTATTAAAAAAAAATATTGATAGTACACGAAAATATCCGAGTATAACAAACTAACCTTTGGCGGATAATACTATTAAAACATACCAACCTTCAGATAATAGAGTGAAAATAGGATACTAAAGTCAATTATCAGTATTCCGCATCCCAATCAAGCAGGTACACTTTCAAACTCATGGCGGATAAGTCCTGAGATAGATGCGTTAAGAGCCACGTAACGCCACGTAGGTTTGGCCGTAACGCATGGATCGTTTATTAAAACATTGTCACTTTGATCAGATGTCAACAAGATAGGTATGGGGATACCGATACCACTGTTATTTGACCTTAAGTTTCTATTAACTGCATAATAATACCTACTAGGTACTAATATTATATATAAACTCAATAAAAAAATAAAAAATGTTGGTATACACAAAAATACGCAATTATAACAAACCAACCTTCGGATAATACTATTAAAATATTAATAACTTTAAAACCTATAATACATGTCGGTAATACACGAAAATACGATGAAACCCGAGTATAACACCAACCTCGGATACTACAACTAAAATATTTATAATAATAGAACTAAAATATACTAGACAGAACTTGCCGCAGACACGAGACACGATTAAATTCACGAACTCAGCGACTTCTGTGTGACGAGTGCACCACACCTTTTACCAGTCTGCCTTTTACACATCTTCAAACCTAGCTACAACCTACGACTGCACGACAAGACCCTCGAGCTTTGTCGGGTGTCATCCCCCGGATTCGTATGCAACTCACACATCTCTGCTTTTCGCATAAAGCTGTAAAGGACAGAAATTTGGCTTTTTTCTCTAGCCGGGGAGTTACCCCTTCTCAAAATAAATAAGAATATCTTACATATTTATTCTGTGACATGACATGAAATGGGAGTTTATGTTTTATCTTTTCCGAATTTACGCAAAGGCATAAAAATATAGGTCATTGTAGATCACGTCATAATGACGAAAAAAATTAACCTTAATTCTACCTTTTAATTAGTTTTCAAAAAAAAAAAACAAAATTATATCCTTTTTGATCAATCTTTGTAGTAAATAGCATTTGAAGATTTGAAAATATAAATCCAAAACTTAAAGTTCTATTAGGTAGATCATAAGACGTGTCAAATTTGTCTCTAACATGACGCTTTAATAACGTCATAATATGACTAAAATTTTACCTCGACGAATTTGACGTGATTAAGACGTCCTGTGACGTGTCCTTGCTACCTGGGTATTGATGGAAAGTAATTCTCTTAGTCAAGACCAGTAGAATTACTTTCGATCAATATCGGGCAAAAGTGAGAGAAACCGATTTAAACCGAAGATTTGGACCAATTAGATGCATAGTAGCGAGATAATTTAACTCCATGAGGACAAATTTTCTCTCGATTCAAGAATAACCCCCCTGATAAAGGAAATCATTCTATTTGGTAAGACTTCCTCGAAATGTTGGGGCACTTTTAACCCAGGACCAAATATTTTCGCTCTGGTTCTCATTAGTCCCATGCACGGGCATAGGATATGTAGCGGCGTTTCCCCCTCTTCTCCACAGAATCTAAAAATCCTTGTATTGCTCACTCCATGCAGCAGATGGATAGGCTGCATGCTTGAGTCCAGGATTCTATTTACTGAACTGCTAGATGAGACTGTAGCAGTACGGGTGGTAGCGGGCTGTCCACAGGGCGGAGTTCTCTCCCCTTTGCTCTGGAACCTTGTCATGGACGGGCTTCTAAGGACATTAAAGCAGTTGGGTTTCAAAGTAATAGGATACGCAGATGACCTTGTCATTCTGGTTCCTGGAAAATTCAACACAACAATTAGGGAATGTTGAACAATGGGCTGATAGAGAAAAACTGGTCATCAGTTCCCAGAAGACAGTCATAATTCCCTTCACCAGAAGGAGGAAGTTAGAGGGACTCGGAGCTTTTCTGAGAGATGTTAAATACTTAGGGGTAATACTAGACTCTAAGCTAACATGGACTCGACATATCGAGAACACAATAAAGAAAGCGGAAATCACCCTGGCGGAGATTAGACGCTTACATGGAAAACAGCGGGGACACAAACCACACATGGTACACTGGTTGTACAAGACAGTGGTAATACCATCTATCACATATGCATCTCTAGTTTGGTGGCCAAAAGTAACTCTTCAGCTTCAGCGTTACAGGTGCAATGAGATCTACACCAACAACTTCGATGGAGGTGTTCTTAGACCTTCCCACACTTCACTTGGTGATACAGGGAGAGGCAAAGATCGGACCATATTATCTTCAAAAAACTATGAACCCACCAATATCGACCAACTCTAGAAGTAATTATATAAGATAGAGTAGCATGATCAGGACAAAATAACCCACTGCCACAGGAAGGAGTGATCTGGTATACAGACGGATCAAAAACTGACGAAGCCACTGCCTTCGTCAGTTTTTGATATCCGAAGGAATATTCGGGGAAAGACCTAGGAGAGATCTGTATTTCTCACTGGGATCGTACCCGACAGTATTCCGGACTGGGTTACTTAAAGAACCAGAAACAGTAGAAAAAGTAATATGCCAATGCGAGGCACTGGATCGCAAAAGGCATCTAATATTTGAGGTAGTTAAATTAGACCCAATATTGACTGGGGACTACTCCATTAAGGACTTGTACAAACTTGCGCAGGGGATAAATAATAATAATAATTGAGTGATTACCCTAGGAACCAAGAGGGTGCACAATAAGCCAGTAATGGCTGCAGTTCAGTGACTGTGGCTTGCCACCTGGCATGTTGGAGTCACAATCGAGGGGTTTTAGTCGGTAGGAATCCGACACTACCCGGGCTCTCCTGGTAGAGCAGAAATGACTCTGGCAGGAAAGTAGTTCAGGCCTCTTATGCAAGATTTCCCCTTGATATCCTTGAAAAAAAAATTGCTCACTCCAATTCTATTCATGTGTTGGTTGAGTCGGCACGGGCCTGTATACAGACCTGTGATTATTCTCAGGCTGTTCCTTGATAGTTGCAGGAGCTGCTTTGCTCTACGTTTGTCTGGGTTATTCAGAAATGCTTTGGAGTGCTGTTGTTCCGGAATTGAGCGCCAGTGCTGCACCCCTTTTCTTTCAGCCCACTCGGATAATTCCCTATTGACCGTGGCTTTAGTTAGTCCAAAACAGGGCTCTGGCCCTAAGAACGCAAATTCCGCTCCTGCCTTAGCAAGAGAATCGGCTTTTTCGTTTCCTTCAATTCCTGTGTGGCCCGGGACACATACAAGACTTTCCAGTTTGAAGGCAGTTCCAAACTAAAAGTGATTGGATCTTATTTGAGCTTATTGCTTTCAGAGCAGACGCTTCTGTTAGAGATGCCTTTGTCGGCTATTTCTCTTGCACAGAGCTCTATGGCGAAAACCTCGGCCTGGAAGATGATGGCAAGGTTACCGAGTCCGACTGAAATTGCAGCTCTTGAACCCGATACACCCGTTCCCACGCTGTCCTTGGTTTTTGATCCGTCTGTGTACCAAACGTGGTCAGCTTTGGTAATTTGATTTATATTCCCCTCCCATTCTTCCCTCGTTGGAAACAGAACCTGAAACGGTGTTTCAAAGTTGTATTTTGATAGCCTGTGGTCTGTTATCATACTAAGTATTTGATTATTACAAAATGCCTTGGTTAGCCCTGCACAGTTTCCCAATGCCTGACCAGGATGCTCCTGATTAAAGCTATTGGATCTTGCTAAAGTTGCTCTTGCCTCCTTCTTCACCCAGATATGCAGCGGAGGGAGGTTAAGCATTACTTCCATTGCTTCCAATGGTGTTGTCTTCATTGCTGAAGTTATTACTTTGCATGCTGCCAGTTTTTGCCGAGCAGTGACCTGCTTGGTTTTGGACCACCAAGCTATAGAGCCATAATTGATCATCGGTCTTACTACCGTTATATAATAAGTATAACCACTGACGAGCACACGCTGGGTACCCAGGGCGAAACATCATTTGATCATTTCTCTTTTCGCTTTGGTCCTTTGTGTGTTCCTTGTGGGATGCTTATCTAAGTTTGAATTTTCGTTGCTTTCCACCCGAGATCTTTTGATTTTTTGTTTTTTAATTTCTTTTCGGTTGAAGTAACTGATATGGAGGTTTTTTAACTTCCTTTTTTTTTGTTTTAATCGCCTTAAGAGCGTAAACCTATTGGAAATATTAACACGTCAGGACGAACCCGTATTAGGTGACTTAGATAAGTACCAGTGCGGAACGATACCTATTTGTGACTAACTGAAGTTTGGAAATCAAAGTGTATGATGATGTTTAATGATGTCTGGGGCGGGTGATCAGTGAAACCACTGACGAGCCCACGCTGGTTACCCAGGGCGAAATATCGTTTGATCATTTCTCTTTTCACTTTGGTCCTTTGTGTGTTCCTTGTGGAATGTTCATCCAAATTTGAATTTTCGTTGTTTTCCACCCGAGATCTTTTGATCTTTTGTATAAGGCTTGTTTTAACTTAAATTTTATTTATAGTTTTTGTTTTGTTTAATTTGAAAGCTCGTTTCTTATTTTTGTGTTATATATTTAAGACTTTAATAATTTTTAAATAACTACAGCCTATAAAAATATTGCCCTTTTAATAGCTTTGTGAAAAATAAAAAAAAAAAATTTGCAGCACATTATTGCTATTTTTAATATTTATTATCTTTATAAACTCATTAATTTATATGTACACTTAATTTCAAAAAAAACTCATACATGCATTTTTTCCTATGCCACAAAATTTAGCTTTCCATTAGTGTATACTATTATAAGGCACCCCCAGCTTAGTATGCCTGAGAGCTTAAAATTCAGTGTGACATCCTTAAAAATGCTACAGATATCAACATTTACAAAAGTTCAAATTATCACTCGAGTTATAGAAGACGGCTGGTCTATAAGAAGAGCGGCCACCCATTTTGGAGTTGATAGAATGCCTATAATGCGATGGAAAAAGCGCTGGATTGAAAACAATTCTACGGATAGGAAAGATGGATCAGGACGACCAAAAGTAAGTTCTGAAGTGTAAGATGAGAGACTTATTGACCATCTCAGACAAAATCCTTTTTCAACGTCGGTTGAAGCAGCTAATGTAACATTATTTCCGGGTTCATTAGCAACAGTAAATACAAACCAAATTAAAAAAGCTGGACATTTTTCTGTAAACATGTGGGGCTGGTTTAGTGCTAGACGTTTGGGTTTTTTTTGGAGAATCGAAGGAAGATTCAACGGTATATTGAAATCCTTGAAAACGTTATGCTGCCATCTGTACAGGCTTTACATGAAAATAATGACTTCGTTTATCAGCAGGACAACTGTCCACACTTTCTTGGCCAGCCAACAGGCCTGACCTTAACCCAATGGAAAATATATGGGGTCGAATCGTTAAAACAATATACCAAAGGAATTGGAGACCACGAAATGCTGAAGAGTTAAGCGATGCTATTTATCGCGCATTGGATCAGCTCTCAGAAGACCATCAGTATTTTCAAAATTTAACCTTTTCAATGCCCAGACTTTTGCAGCTTGTAATAGAGAAAAATGGTGATCCTATTAAATACTAAATTATTTATTTTAGTTATTTTTTAAGTTAAAGTAATTAGTATTAAGTTTACCATCGTTTTTGTCCTAATCCAAGTGTCCTATTCGTCGAATTGTTTTCAATCCAGCGCTGTTTCCATCGTATTATTGTTATTTTATCAACTCCAAAATGGGTTACCCCCCTTTTTATAGAACAGCCTTCGTACGTTACTCGAGTGATAATTTGATATTGTTCAATAAAGACTTTACTAAAACATTATTTTTGCTGATTTTTTTGTATTATGCAAAATTTAATATAAAAATAAGGTTGCCTTTAATTTAACTAAAAAAATATTTGTAGTTTTACAGACCTTTTTTAAACAATATGACAAATTGTCGTACTTTTGAAGTTTTTAGACATTTTAGCTGGTAGTCCGTATACAGACCGCTTCAAGCTACTGCGAACATAGGGCGGAAGAAGTCTAATTTGCCAGTGTACGTACATGCAGAGACACCGCACGCCTATCAGTGAAGCAACCAATACTCAGGCTTGCGATCACCACATGCATGACTTTCCTTTGGTATTTAGTACGCCTCTAACCACGGTGCTGTGTGGAGCGTAGTCAATGAAACCGGAATTTGGTCAATAAATACGCAAATTTTTATAACGTAATTTTCTTATTTTTTGTCACTGATAAATAAGAGCGTTTTATTGTCAACTGCTCAGATTTATCAGTGACGACGTGTTACAATGAAAATAATAAGGAGAAACAAAATAAAAGCAAGTTCTCAAAATAAAATAATACATTCTAAAAACCAAAAAGATTCTCCCAGTCAAAAAAAAATTAAAGCAAATGTTCGAAAAGTCCTCCTTGCTCGGGTAGACAATATCCGAGCCTACTATAAAAACCCCTTCTTACGTTTCCAAGCATGTCAGGGGTGATAATTTGAAAAGCTTCTTCAAAAACAGATACAAGTCATTAGGAGCAAGATCGGGAGATCGAGCTGGCCATAAAATAGTTCCCCGTGTACTTATAACCCGATTAGGAAATATATTATCAAGATATTCCCTAACAAGGCCAACATTGTGAGCGGAACAACCATCTTGTTGAAACCATGTTTCACCAAATCTTACACCTAACAACTGCCTAGCAGTTGGAATAATGTGTTGCTGCAGTAGATCCAAGTATCTAGGACCATTCAAATTGCAATTGCCGTTAATAAAAAATGGCCCAATTACGTGTTCCCCTATAATACCCCCCCCCCCAAACATTTAGTTTTTGGGGATACTGTGTTCTTACGTCAAAATACAAATGCAAATTTTCCCTCGACCAATATCGAACGTGTGTTGGGTTATGACGATCTGCACTTTTTCGGCAACTTCGTAGACATCCATTTTTGGTTTTAAAAATGTATTATTTCAATTAAGAACTTACCCATCTGTTTCTCGAGCAAGGCAGAAATAAAACAAAATAATAAAAACAAAATGAATTTCCAAAAGATAACACTGCAGCGTGCTTCGAATCCACCTCGGTCGTACGGCACGGAGAGCAAATTGGACTTGATTCCCCCTATGTTCTCAGTAGCTTGAAGCGGTCTGTATATTATACACTTTTGTTAAGGTCAATTTTGTGACTGCATGTATGCGTTTTTTTAAAATCAAGTGTACTCTACTCTGTATAAATACTTTGTAATAAATAAACTAACTAACTAACTAACTATTATTAATACCTATGATACTTAATCCCCTATCTCTTCCACACAACCTTTAAACCTGAGTATCTTGGAAAAGATAAAAGATAGATGGATGGTTTTTGATATTTTTAAGAAACTTATTTCTTAAGGATTCAGGAAATGACATAATATACAGGGTATATGAAGGACATGATAGATACTTCGGTTTATTTTACAAATAAAGGAAAAATAGTTTTGGGTTCAAAAAGTTTTTAATCAATATCTTATTTTATTAGTTGGAAGGTATAAATAACAACTCGAGATGGAGTGTCTACATATAATGGATAGTACTGTACAACTAGGTACTCTACCCACCTGGTGAAAAAATTTCTTGCGGACTCAAAGGCGTCGGAGGAAAATTGGCCGTTCTTAGGTACGGTTGAGAGATCAACGATGGGGGATAAGGAAAGGTAAACTGGTGACTGGGGAATAACCGGTAGGGAGAATAAGGGGACATAGGTTCCTCGGGTTCGTCCTTTGGTTGGGTGAGGTTAACGGGAACGACGCTCGAGGGAGGCGAGGGGTACTTGTGAGGTCGGGAGGGCGCCAGCCGGGTTCCGTTCGGGTACGTTGTTGTGGTGGCTCCATTGTAGGTTCTGTAATGCAGAAAAACCGGAGTTGGTGGCAGTTCTGGCTGTAATCTAATTTGGATAAGAAGGGAAATATTTAGTTTTATTATTTTGGAATACTGTCTAAATAATAGAAAAAAAATGGCGCCAGCAGGCATGAATAGCCATCCATAAAATTTAAAAAAAATATTTAAAAAAAATGTTTTTAATATTTATTTGGTTGAAAATGCCATTAGCTATTTTAATGTGAAAACCGCATGTCGCTAGCTGCTACGGTTCGTGAGTTACAATTTTTTTAAAAGTTTAATCCCCCCTCCTACCCTCTTGCCAAGCATCCACCCCCATCAAAAACTAATCAGCTCTGCGTCTGGTGACAAGGAATTTTTGTGCCGAATTTGTCAGTCAGACAGACAGACAACATGACAAAATTTTGTGTTTAAGTCTTTTTTGTCCCAAATAACTTATTTTTAGTGGAAATAGAAAAACTTTTTTTCACGATCCCAATAGCCTCCATGCTATAGCTGTTTACAGAGTATCGCTGTATGAATGGCTAAAAAAAACATAAAATAAACTACAGACATTTTTTGAAAAATTTTACAAAATATTGCTAATAATTCTATCCCATGCAATCAAAAACTTTATCTAGTAATATCGTCACTTTTTTTTGTATTTTTCCAGTCTTCTTTGATCATCCCGAAAAACAATGATTAAAAAGTGACCTTAATGGCCCTCATTAGAAAAATAATATTTACTTAGTTCATAACTTCTTAAAAAGACATTTAAAATCGCAATTAATTTGAAAAATATCACTACAAAACTCCTCAACTTTTGGAAATACTATAAATGAATAATAAATTATATTAACCGTGGTGGAAAATTTTTGTATAAAATCGTTTTGTATGACGCAGTTTTGAAAAGCACAGATTAAAGAAAATAATAAAAGCACATAAAAAATAAACAATTTACGAAATTTTTTTTTGGTTTTTCGAGCCCCATTTTCAAGAAAAATGTCGGAAAATTATAAAACCCGAGTATAACAAATCACAGAGTAGTGACAGCTCGGGTACACTTTCTGAGGCCGCATGCGCGAAATAAAGTTCAATAAAAGATCCTCTTTTTGCTCTGAGAGTTGATGACTTTTTTTATTTTCTAGCAGTCGGACAGAAAACTAGCGTAGTAGGCCGGCAGTTAGGCGTTAATTTACGAACAGTTAATTGATTTATTTTATGTATGATTTTATAAAATTTGTTGTTACTTTCTTATTGTCGACCTCTTTCTCAGTAGTTTATTTTTTATAGCCTAAAATTTACCAAACGGGAATTAAAAAATATCCAACCGAAAAGCTGTTAGAAAATAAAAAGTTTTATTTATCCCATATTTAGTGTAATGTTTTTATTTGTACATTATTTCTTACTAAATTTCCTCACACCCATTCTACTTTGCGTCCTGAGGACATTTTTTTTTTTTCTGTACGACATTAGTACTATAATATTGTGTGATTTAAAGGGAATTGTAAAAATAATAGATTAATAAGTGTATAGCCACAATATAGGTAATAGACATTGAAAGTGTCAAAAAAGTAATTAAATAGCCACCTTATATTAAAACATCAAAAATTTTCGTACCAAATCTCCGGAAAGCTTGAATTAATCTCCGTAAATTTTTTCTCTGTTGCGAATTTTTATAATAATTAATATAATAATAATTTTATAAGAAAAAATTTTCGGAAATAATTTAAGCTCTAGGGAGATTATAAGTGAAAATTATTGGTCAAAATGGATGGGAAAAACTAGAGAAACACCCTGTACCTAAACATACGTACCTTAATTGTAATATATGTGTACCTTAGTTATAATAACATGCACACCTTTTTGAATAATAAAATAAGTACCTTATTTACAAAATAGTTTCATTTTAATAATGTTAAGTGAACCTGTTAATAGTCATTAAGTCGTTAATAGTTTTCAATAAATATTTGTAAAATATAATTCAGGCCATTCATTAAAAACTCTATGCCTAATATTGACTTTTAATCTGAAAAATTTCCTCGAAAGTTAACTTTGGAACTCAGTCTTAATTTTTCGGCAGTGTATATAGATTTTTAAAAAACAACAAAGTGAATCTCGTGTTCGCAAATAAAAATTAAAGTAACACTCGTGGTATATCGGACAAAGCGTTTTTGTTTCTCACTTCTAATGGAGCATTCAGACACCTACAAACCTGTTTTATCCTTATTAGGAATCATCAGGGAGACATAGGATTGTACCTGGCAGTTGAAGCTACACAGACAACCATGCACACCTCTCGAATTTAAAACAAAAAGTTTGTAAGCCGCGGAGACGTGGTATCTGTGTGCGTCACCTGTCGAATAAACTGAGAAACAAAAACATCAAAATTGAAAAGTGCAGAAGACCGTAAATACAGAATCCTGTACCCTTCAGCAGGTTATAGGGAGAAACCTGTTGTGCAGTTTGCACCTGAAGGCGATCAGAGATTGTACTAATGGAAACGTCGTGTATAAATAAAATATAGACAATGGAAGTCCGAAACACAGTTAATTTCATTATTTTCTCTGTTTTTCACAGTTTTTATTGTTACATATCTTGCGACCCTTGGGTCATTTCTTCGGGTTTTTTCTAAGTACTCACAAAGGAATATTTTAGCAAATACGACAAAAATGTTAAACTGGCGAAAAAAATACGCTCTAAACGCTCTAGTACAAAACATTGTTGATTTATAGCATGAGCAAAAAAGGCACCGTTTCCTTAAAAAAAATACATTGAGCCAATGTATTTTGTATATGATTTTTGCTCCGATGTAAAGCTTTATCAATATCATCATCAAGTTTACATAAATTTTATAGCGAAAACGAGTTATTGATTTTACTGCTGCAAGACACCGTTTCAAAAAAAAGTTGTTGCAATATAAAGAGTCTTTAAGAATGATTTTGGTGAAGGGTGTTATGAAATCAAGGATTAAGAGAAAATTTTTCATAGCTTTTAGTTACACCTAAGAATGAATTTAGTAAAAGACTGTTACGTACATAAATTTCATAACCATGGTTATGTATTTTGTATGCCCGATTCATAATTTTCATAAACTTGTACATACATTCCATAACAACTTTTAAACGACAGTCAATGATCGCTATTTATTAAATTTATTTAAGGGATTGATTAACATCGTCAACATGTTTTATTTATTTCATATGCTCTTTTATTATCTCCATAACCTGTATATACAATTAATAACAACTCTATAAAATGTCAAGAAACATTTTTCATTGATTTCGTAACTTCCGTTTATTAATTTCATTACTTTATATGACAATTTTCATAACTTTTCTCCAATTTTTGTAACAGTTACGGGTCATTCCATATCAAATCAACCAAAAAATCACAAAAATTTTACGCGACCAATTCCAATTTTGATGATTTTTGGTATATATTTTCTTCTTACCATAAAAGTTGAAAATGCAAATTTTTAGATTTTTTTGATTCGTAGTTTTTTTTTTTTTAATTTTTCAAAATAAAAAAGTCAGCATTTTGACCTTAACAAGAATGTACAAAACTAGCAATATCTCGAGAACCACTTACACTAGGAAAGTAATAAATGGCTCATTTTAAAGTCATTTTGAAGCTCTTTTTTATGAAATATCACAACATAATTTTAACAAAAAAAAAATTGAAAATAAAAAATTGAAAAAAAAAAATTGAAAAATTCAAAAAGGCCATTTTTAATTTTTTTGAAAAAAATATATAATTTTGGTCAAAGTGTTACTTAATTATCCACAAAATTTTATGATGGAGAAATGATGGGTTCAATGTCAAAAAAAATATCAAAAATATTAAGTACATTAAAAATCATGCATTTAAAAAAATAAACATATTTTAGGAGCACCAATAGTGCACTGGATATTAAAATAAATAAATTTGTTGGATGGATACAGGTTTTAAAAAATACCCAGAGGCTTTATCTACAAATTATTTTATTTTAAACTCGCAAAAGAAATAAACAAACTTTTCTACTTCGTTGATAAAAATTAGACAGAAAACACTAAGACTAACTATATACCTTAAATTTATTTTTTTAACTTTCTTTTAAGAATTTCTGATGAATCTGACATTTCTTTTTTGCTGACATTGTAAGTTCTGCCAGTAGCAGTGTTGGGTTCAACTTTTTTTATAAGACTTTCTGGTTTAATAATTAAAATATCTTGAGGTGTTGGGTAAAAAAATGATGAGGCAGGTCCTCGTGGATGAAGAAAGCTTACTTTCAGTTCTCCGCTCTCATTATTTTTCCCCAAGACACAAGCCAGCCACCAAGCACTGTCATATTCTACAGTGACAAACCCTGACTCGATATTTTGCAAAATAATGCTTCCACCTTTAAAAAGATTATGTGTTTCGACCTCTAAGCATGTAGAAAACTGTTTTGCCAAAAACGTGCTTTCTGTAAGAGGAATTACAGCATGAATTTTTTGTGTCCCCGGTATTGTTAAGACTTCCGCAAATCTTTTATTCAAAATTATTTCATGATTTGTATAATCTGCTTCTGTGCAATATTTAAAATCAATGCCAGATATGTTTTCTTCACATCAAGTAAACAATTGTAGAGGTGTCATTATTTGATTGTCATAGGGCCTCTGCAAACTGGCTTTGGCAGCAAGTCTTTTAACAGTTCCTCCCAAGCCATCGCAGGCACTTTTGCCATGCGAGGTGGCAAAATAATGCCACTCTGCTTCAACACCAAAATCTTTTTTATGCAGGCATATATTCAGAAAATTCTTTTTGTTTTTGTACTGCGCAGCACATCCATCCGAAAAATAAAAAATTTTGTTAAGTCCTGGTATTTTGATTTTTAAATCAGGCATTAATTTTTTTAAAAATAAATGAAATGCAATTGTATTATGTGTCAAGCTTTCCGAAATAAACACATAATTCAGGTTGTGCAGTTTACCATCACTTAGAAAATAAATGGCAAAAGGGTGGAGGGTTGCCTGGCTGTTATTCCAATGATAAGACTGGACTTCATCTTGCATAACAAAGGAATAATTTTCCGCAAAGTCGCAAGTGATCAAAGACTCTCCAGGTTTAAGGTTAATTTTTATTTCATTGTATCTATCTTTTTGCATTTTTGCAATAAAAGAATGTGATTTAAGTTTTACAAGATCATCAGTAAATTCCTGGACAAAATCATCACTTTTCTTAACAACGGTTTCCATAGTACACCTATCTACTGAGACCCACTTTTTAAATGAGACCTCATCAATTAATTCTTCCTCAAATTTTTCTATTAACGTATTTTTAAACTGTTCTACTCCCCACAATGTACCTAAACAGACCAATAAAATGAAGGAGGTGTGTCCTTAATGTTAAACAGGAATAAACAGGCAGTATTTCACAAAAGTATTGGCAGGTTTATACAGGCATATTTTCCTAAGAATTGGAACATCCAATAGTACGTTTCCGGTGGAAAAGAGGTTTTGTAAGTAAATATTACAATGGGGGGCAATGTTAATCTGATTACTGATACAGAATGAAACGTAGGATATAATTTTTTATTAAATAAAATATTGTTAAATATTTTTATAATATCGCTTTAAACCCCATTATATTCTTCTAATTACCAAAATGCATTGTCTATTTATAGGCGATTTTTCATGCATGTGACATTTTTAATAAATTTTTTCACATTGAACCCATGATTTGTCCATCTCAAAATTTTGTGAATAGTTTAATAACACTTTAAAGAAAATAATATAATTTTTTGAAAAAAATTAAAAATGGCCTTTTTGAAATTTTTCAAAAAAAAATCAAAATTTTTTTTTTTTATTTTTTTTTCAATATATGTTATGCAATATTCTCATATGAAAGGTCTTTATAAGAGCTTTAAAATGAACCTTCACCTACTTTTCTATTATAAGTGGTTCTTTGGATATTCCTAATTTTGTGCGCACATGTTAAGGACAAATAAGTGACTTTTTCGATTTTCAAAAATTCATTCAAAATAAACAACTGGTCAAAAAAGTCTGAAATTTTGGATTTTCCAGTTTTTTGGTAGGAAAAACATGTATACTAAAAATCATCAACATCGGAGATGGTGTGGTAAAATACCCTGGTTGACTTGATATGGACTGACCCTTACGTGTTATTGATGTACAATTATCTATACAAAATTAATAAACGCCTGTTATTAATACTATGTACGATATTTTTTTCAGTGTAGGATTTTTCGGATATAATAGACAACACAAAGTCACTTTTTGCTGATTTTTGTCGAAAAACGTTTAAACAATTAATGTTAGAAAAGTGGGTACCTACCTTGTGGACGGTGGCAGTAGTTTGGGTGCCGGCCGCAGGAACACCTCCGGAGGTTGTTTTTGCGGGTGGTTTCTCCACGGTTCCGGGTAGGTCATGTATGGCAATCTACCTTCAATGCCCGCTGAAATCATCGACTAGCTGGTATGTCTAACCCCTGCAACAAGTAAAAACTTCCATTAAGACAACACCCATAGACTTAAAAAAAATAAAGACGAAAAAAAATATCAATCTGGGACTCTCTCAGGCTAGGACCTGTTATTTCTCGTTGGTTGAATCACACTTAAGGTATGGTGTATGTTTTTGGGATTCTTGCTGCAACCCACTAATCAAAAATGAAAAAAAAAAAACATAAAAAAACGTTATTTTCATAGTGAAAAAAATCGCTTACTACGGACCTTTTGCACCTCTTATGAAAAATCCCCGTTAAATGACTTTATCGTTTAAAAACGCGTTTTGTTTTTAGGTGTTTTCCTCCCTCCACTCCCCTCGTAGGGGGAGGGGTGCCTAATAATGACATATTATTGTATTGCCACCAGAACTATAAATGCATGCCAAATTTTAAGGCAATCGGATTTGTATAAGTTGGGTAAAATTGGTAAGCAAAAGATGACCAAAACTCGTCCATCTTGAATCCGGCATATTGAATTTTAAAAATCTGATTAGATCACGAAGTGCCCCAACACACCAAATTTCAAAGAAATCGGGCGTAGTTCAACTTTACTATAAATGCTCCTAATTTATAAAGTTGAACTACGCCCGATTTCTTTGAAATTTGGTGTGTTGGGGTATTTCGGGATCTAATCAGATTTTTAAAATTCAATATGGCGGATTCAAGAGTTTTGGTCATCTTTTGCTTACCAATTTTACCCAACTTATACAAATCCGATTGCCTTAAAATTTGGCATGCATTTATAGTTCCCCCCCGAGTAGGGGGGGGGCTGTCAATTTCATCACACTATATTCTGTGTTGTCACCGCAACTAAATAACGATGCCAAATTTAAAGCCGATCGGATGTCGCGAAGTTGGTCAAACAAAGAACAGAACAAACATACATAGTTACATTGCAAGTTAAATAAAAGCTTGTAAAAAAGGGGGACCTAATTAATCACTTTCATATTTTTCCAATCCAAATATAATTTCACTACTACCTTTAGAGACTTTAAAGATTACAAATTAATTTAGAAATTCCTCTAGGAAGTTCACAATTAACGTTTCAAAAGCGGGGTGACTTGATTCATAAAATCAAGCGAGCCGAGCGCTTGTGGCCTGCAATATCGATTTTGAAATAGTTTCACTAGGGCAGCTTGCTGTGTAGGATAGACATTCTCCTTAATTTTATTCAGGTGATGTTTAGTCAGGCCCAAGGGTTGCAGGGATGGAAGCTAGGTCAATGAGTGAAATAAAAGTCAGTATTTTCGCGATGGTCAGTCAGTATTTAATCAGTATTTGGATAAATTGGTCAGTAAAGTTAAGGTGACCAACCGTACGGTATTTGACCGGACAGTCCCGTATTTTGATGAATGAGTTTAAAAAATACGTCCGGTATTTTTTCACGTTGTGCAGTAAAGTCCAGTATTTCACAGTTGCAATACTGCACATAAAAACGCTGCTCGTCTGTAGCTATTTTCACAGTTTACCGCGCACGGGTGAGGGGCAATGAGACATCACTCATGCATGCAATGGCGTCGCGTAACTCTGTATTTTTGATAAGTTTTAATCTGTTAAAACTAGACCAAAAATTTTTACCCTGTCCGTTGTTTTGTTGTTCGGGAGTTGGTCACCTTAGTAAAGTCAGTATTTTTACTGAAAAAATAAAAGAATTCATTTTTAATCAAGTTAAACTAGAAGAAAAAATAATATTCTCGATGTTTGAAGCTATCCTGTAGTTTCTTCTGTTACATATTAAGATTGCTAAAATTACTGAAAAGCTTTCTTATTACAACTTTTTGCCACTGCTTCACTCTTTTGCTTCAAACTTGGGACCCTTCAAAAAAAAATTCGTTGAGCATTAAGACATCACACTGTCCAGGCTTGTGTTTTTTACAAGCTTTTATTTAACTTGCAATGTATGTAAATATTGAAGAAATAGTTCATTGGTGGAGGGAGCGTTTTATTGAAAAATCACCCAAAATGTTTCAACAGTATAGACTGTCATCTTCAGGGGTGTACCTAGGGTGGTGATACAAGTACACACACCTAGGTACACCCCTGAAGATCACAGTTTATACTGTTGAAACATGTTGGGTGATTTTCCAATAAAACAGTGGAGAATGACCAAAGCTTTTTCATTTATTTGTATGTAAATATGTTTGTTCGGATGGTTTCTTGCAACTTAATTGTGGCCAACTTGCTTATAGAGTTGCGGTGCACACAAGAATATAGTGTGAAGAAATTGACAGCTCCCCCCTATTCGAAGCGGTGTGTCGGGGCACTTGGGGATGAAGGTAACGAATTTATAATCAGATTTTAAAAATTCAATATGGCGAATTCAAGATGAACGATTTTTCGTCATCTTTTGCTAGCCAATTTTACAACTTATACACGAGGGGAGTGGAGGGGGAAAACACCTAATTTTGACCTATTTAAACCAAAATTGATATATGAGGGCTTTTGGGCATAAGGAATAAGAATTTTTGATCAGATTTTAAAAATTCAATATGACGGATTCCGAGGGAAGTGGAGGGGGAAAAGATCTAGTTTGTTCGATTTTTCGGGAAGGGGATATGAATTTTTGATCAGATTTGAAAATTTCAATATGGCGGATTCAAAATGGACGATTTAGGGTAAAAACCTAAAAATTAAAAAATAAATTTTTATTAAAAAAAAACTTTTAAACAATAAGCTTTTATAAATGCACTCAAAAGTAGAAAATAATTTTATGCACTTTAGGGATTAAAAGTACACTTTTAGTCCCTCATTTTAGGGATAAAAGAGGCACTTTTAATCCCTCAGGGATTAAAAATAATTTTATTCCTTGGGGGATTTAGAGTACATTTTTGCAAATTAAACAATAATTTTATTGAAATTTTATTTATTTGTTAAAAATGCCGTGAGTTTAATATATTTGATGATGTCGACGTTTGCTTGAGATATTATCGTGGATTTGATCATGGAATATTGGCTCCATACAGAAGATGCCTTGAGATTCTTAGACTTCTGTAGGAAGTATGCCAGGAGCACCTTTTCATCCGTAAAATTCTCTGCATCCTGTTCAGCGCACCAATTCGGTAATCGCGGCCTCTTCAATGTTCATTTTCAAAAAAAATGCTGTACGATTTTTCTGAACTCACTGTTTGGTGACGCCGTTTGATAACAACAACTGACTGACATTTGTTTTGTGCCATAGCCACACTTCCATGGCACAATAAATTTTGAGTGAATCCACCATGCCAACAACAATCAATGACAACTATCAGTAATACGAGCTGTCAATCTTTAAACTAGGGTACCGTTAAGTGGTCTACTATTAGTTTTGTGATTTTTTGTTTTTAGTTTCTCGCATTCTAAAGTTCTAAAGTAATTACAACCTAACATGACGTCGGTTTTGGCCCAAATTTAGGTCGGCAGTTGGTTTGTCTATCAAACAACGTATTTTTTACTAAGACCTGACGTCGCCAACAACTAGTGCAACAGTTGTGACGTCGATACTTACCAAAACTTACTTAGCCAAATGTTGGTGATACTAGCTACTTATCAGCGACGTAAATTACGTTAATTACGGCGACGTAATTTTTAGAATAAAATTCAAGGTCGGGCCAAAGTGAAAACGGACGTCAATAAATATAAATAAATATACTTTACATGGACTTATGTTAGAATAGAAGTTTAAAAGTTTCTATTGTATAGTTTCCAAAATAATCTTATACGCCACTCACCTTGGACACCCGGTATAACATCCAATTCATGATACGTTGTATTTAGTATGAGTTTTAAAGTAGAATTGTAATAAAATTGACGTTGCCAAACTTTTATTTATTAAATGTAACTATTCCGAGGTCCACCGACGTGGGTGCGTGATCTACAATTATACTACAATATTCTAGGTCGGGTCGTTCTACAAGGCGACGTCGCAGGAGGTTCTTGTCCGCATAGGTAAATAATCATTACAAATTTGGACGGCGCCCGAAACGCCATTTTAAACGTTTAGCATTTTATTTTTTCATTTTAAAGGCTTAATATGTAAATTACCTCATTTGTTGGCAACTAAAATGCATTTTTTAAATGCCTTTAATGTTTTACTATAAGAAACGGGCTTCCTTATAAAGATTTAATTTTTAAGTTAATTTTTTTCAAAATTAATTTCATAATATTTTTGAATTATTTTTGTGTGTTTCTGTTTTTTTAATGTCTATTTTAATTATATTTATCAGTAAACTGACCTTCGTTGGAAGATTTGGATGCCTAGAATGTGTAAAACTAACTTTTTTCAGTTACCTACAATAACTAAGATAATAATTATTGTCATCCACAGTTCACTGGGATGTGTTTGTTTGTTAATAAGTTTAAACTTGGTGTGCACAGTAAAACTTTGGGTCGTCGGTCTACGTAATTTGACGTAATATTTGACCAAAACACTGTGCAGCACCCGACGTCGAAACGACTCGAATTTTGATTCCCCACTTAAGTGCTAAATCGAGTCCTCAGGAAGACTGATGGACCTCGGAGCCGACGTCAGGTATTTCTTGCCCTACGTGACCATAACGTAATATAACGTCCAAATGCTTGTTGGGATATAAACCTCGTGACTAAAGTGTATTTTAATCCCTAGGTTTATAATGTACTATTTTATCTTTCTTATATCATAATAAAAGCGATGGGCGCAAATTAAAAATTTTAACTTTACAGTTTCAAGGGGAGAACTGCAAAAGAAGCACTAAATTCTTCTACTATTCGAATGATAAACATAATGCTTTCATCTAAAGAAGCTGAGAACGGGTGTTTCTTATGTGAATCGACGATGTGACCGATATACGATACCTAAAGTTAAAACAGGAAAAATCTAGCCTAAGATTAAAAAAAAAATTCCATAGGCGGCGGTATACGTCGTTTTTTGCCTGCGGCGATATAAATCAATGATGAACATATTTAGAATTATGTCTGGATCCGCCGAAAGTGTCCGCCTTTGCTTTAAAATATCGATTCGAGAATTACGCCCCAGGAGAATGTTGATCTATCATTTGTTATACCTACACGTAATGAGGTCCCGTGGGAGATAAAGGCAAACACCAACAGTTCTGTTCTCATTAAAAAATAAAAAAAATGTATTAAATTGATATCAATGAATATGTGTATTAAGTTCGAAAATAATCAGGTCCAAATTGGGCGTTTTTGTATTGGGGTCTAATAGTTCTATGTATTATGAACAAAATTTCATTTTGGGTTACGGTATCACTCTTTAAAACAGAACAACTAAATCGACTTGTTTAGAGAAAATTTAAAAAAATAAGGTAAGACACAAAAAATTTCAAGTTTCATTTAAAAACTTAATTAAATTTTTTAACAAAAACTGTATCGCAAGGCTTGTCTATATGAAAAACCGTTATAATTTTTAAACCTACTTTTCTATATTGAAATTATATTTATGAATTAAAGTATTAGGTACATGACTCAATTTTTTAATTCATTTTACTAGTTCTTAAACTAAACTCGTCTTGTATTTATAAAGCAAGGTTAAACTATTAACCTTCACCTTCTACTCGTAGTTTAGTATATTAGTATTATTATTAGGTATGGTAAGTTCGTAAATATGTACCAAATGGCTATACAGGTTTGCTTCTTTTTATAGGTATTTACGTCACTACAGACCGGAAAATTGGTCTTTACAGGTCGACACAGGAAGTTTACATGGCGAGCCGCAGGCGAGTCCTGTAAACCTGCGGATACCTGTAAAGCCACTTTCCGGCCGGGTATCGTACGTACTTTTTTTCAAACGATCAGGAAAAACATTTTAGTACCTACCACTTTCGTCAACACCTAGCCGCGTTACGTAATTTATGAACAGTACTCTAATAAGAAAATGTTAGCCTTCGGCTTCTTGTTGGCTACTAAGGCTAGTAGTTTTTAAGATCAAAACTAAAGAAAAACAAGTAAACTTTTGTGGTTAGAAATGATTTTTGTACCTTTAACTTGGTTTTTTATTATAGTGTAGTGCCTATTAGCTTCACACAGCTAATTTAGTGATGACTGACGACCAGTTATGGTCGACCATGGCCAACTTATCAAGCAAAATAATGATAAAACAACTCATGAAAGGCAGATTTCTAGGTTTGTCCTTTATTTACCTATACAGCGTGGACATATCTCGAAAACCAATAAACGTATTTACTTTAAATTTGGCATACATAATGTAAAAATGTAACAAAAAAAAAATAAAATTCCAGGTCCGGACTAAAAAAATTTAGTATTATATATTTTTCTTAAAAACAACACTGCAATTTGCAAATTTTGGTATTACCATATAAAAGCTAAAGGATGGTGCTATAATAACCTTAGATCGTATTTAACGCGTTAAATCTGAGTGTTTCATAAAAAAAAAATCCAAATTCTAATCCTGAGATATTAGAGTTGTTAACAATTACTAAAAACGTATTTTTAGGTTAAAACTAATTTCGGCAAAAATAAATCAACAGCCACCCTACTCAAGCAAAAAACAATTAAGTACAGGGCTGGATTAATATTTTTTAATTTATTTTTATAAAATAAGCAAACACGTACTTTTAGTTTATTAATAAACCCTATTTTAATTTGAAATCCGTTTTCGGAATTGATTTGAAGTTCTAGTCAAATCATTAAAATTTCAAGCCCAGACTAATATTTATTTGGTTTTATTTGTCCTTATTTGAAAACAACATTTCTTTGTACTTCATTTGAAGATTTTGGTATCACAACATACAACCAGGGGATAATGTACAGGGTGATCCACCATAAAGGAGAAATTTAGAAATTCGTTAAAATATAGAATGTTTTATTTAAACTAAGAAACCTTATGTCAAAATTTGACATTTGCAAGGACACTTGTCAACTTTGGCATACATATTCTAAAAAGCTGGAAAAAGTTATACAGCTTTTGTACCAAACGCTTTTTAAAGCATGCCTAATAACAAAGAAAAGTGACGGTGGCATTTATGGTAGATCACCCTGTACATTATCACCTGGTTGTAATCTTTGGACGGTTTTGTAGATGATGATCAATTAAAAAAAATACTTATAGCAACATCCTTTGCCTTGTATGTTGTGATATCAAAATCTCCACATGAAGTACAAAAAGATGTTGTTTTCCAATAAGAATAAATAAAAATCAAATAAATATTAGTCCGGGCCTGAAATTTTAATAATTTGACAAAGATTTCAAACCAATTCCGAAAATGGATGTCAAATTAAAATAGGGTTTATTAATAATTTAAAAGTATGTGTTTGTATATTTTATAAAAATAAATTAAACCTACCTGTACCTACCTGTTTTTTGCTTGGGTGGAGTGGCTGTTGATTTATTTATGCTTAAATTAGTTTTAACCTAAAAATACGTTTTTAGTAATTTAGAACGTGATATTGTTTGTAACCCTAATATCACAGGATCGTAAGGTAGATTTTTTATTTTTTTTATATGTACATGGTGTTGTTTTTAACAAAAACATATTATACTAATTTTTTTTTAGTCCGGACCTGGAATTTTAGTTTTTTGATGCATTGATAGAAGTGGCTTTTAAAGCTCCTTATGTGTGCCAAATTTAAAGTAAATATATTTATTGGTTTCCGAGATATGTCCGTTTTTATTTTTGAAATATTTTCATATATCACACTGTATATTTAACAAAGACTAAAAAAAATTTTTAGCATTGGATATAAGTCCCTTAAAAATGTGTGGTCGATTTTTCCCAAAAATACCACCAATATTATACATCTTCATTAATTTTCTTAACGCTTTCAAAGTTCCGCTGCTAGCGGCTCTTTAGATTTTTCAGGCAGCAAATCGAAAGTGTCTCTTGAAGCAGCTTCTATTCTTTCGTCCGGATTCAACTCATTTTATAGATCTGAGTCCATTTTTGAATACAAAATGTTTGAAACAAATTTAACAGAGTGAAGATTATTCATAATAAGACGGCAAGTTAAACATCTGGATCTTTTTTTAGTAAAAAAATTCCTTCTTTTAATTTCTATATTCACCGCCTTTTTACAATACCTCTTTTACCGCTTGATTATCAAAAAGAGAAAAATATTATTTATCAGTTAGCTGTCAACAACGGATATAACACCAAACTCATTGACAGATTGAATAATAAGAAATTTAGACAAATTTACAGACAACAGACAGACGCCCTAAGTTGTACTATATATATTATAATTAAGTTATACTTTTCCGCACGCACCGGCGTTTGCTCGATCGACGCGCCAGCGAAGTCCGGGCAAGCCGTAAGTGCGGAAAATACTTTCCGCACGCGTTAAATAGTAAAAACTACGAATTTTGTTTTATTCAGAACTAAACTTTAACAAGCTTAAAAAATTAATTTTTATGGTAATTATTAATCACGGTAACATTGAAAGTACCACTGCTTATGTTGCTTAATGCCATCGTCGACTTCAAGTCTTCCTGATTCATCACGGAGCAACAGCGTCCTCATAAACAAGCGTGCTCAACAGCGTGCGTCCAAAGTTTTTTTGGCGTACGGCCTGCGGAAAAGGGCCACTTTCCGCACGAAAATGAGTGCGAGAAAAGCGTTTTTCCGCATGTCCGTGAAAAAAAAATTACGTTTTTCAAGTTTATGCCGCCACTGAGAGTGACGTAAATGAAATATGTCATTTTTTTCAACTGCATTCAATAGCCTGGTTCTCAACCTAAAAACTGGTGTACTGGAAGTAGCAAGTTAGCTACTCGAATTCAACAAAATAGGCAAAAAACTGATTTTAGTGAAAAATCCCTAAAATCTGAAACCTCCACCTTTCAACACCTATATCTCTGAAACCGTGGGTGGAATAAAAAAGAGGCTCATTTAAACGTTGATCAGGGAGAACAGATCTACAACATATCAAACGTCCAGCCCATTCCAACCGAAAGCCAGTGACAATGCTAATTACGCCCGATCGATACGTTTTGTCCCAAACACCTAAAAGGTACTTTTTTTTACATCAACTTTCCATTGACGTATCTCCGATAGGGATTCGGATAACTGAACAAATTTAAAACAAACTAAAAGTACCTAATATAGCTAAAAGTATACCTATATAGTATAAATATAAACATTTTTAAACAAAACACAACAGAATATTTGGTGGAAAAAAGGAGTGTTGATTTTGCAAGGTATAAAATAGTGCTAGCGTTGGTTTAAATAACGAGCGCAGCGTGGTGTTTAAAAACGCGAGTAAAAGAAAGCACAGTTTAGCCGCGAGTTGTTAACACTATTTTTTCTAATACCTTTATAAAAAAATCCAAGAAAAACAGGAACGAAGAGCACTTCTCGCAAAACACCATCCTTAAATGATAAGTCAAGGCGGCTGGTAAATGAAATAACAATGTGGTTTCAATAGCGATGTGCCTTTTTACTCGGTGACGTTGATTGTTGCGAGATTTTAATCTTTGACAGTTTGATATTTTAACGATGTTTTTAAATGATTTTTTTCGGAAATACTTGGTGAAAACTGGCGGAAATGGCTTTGGCCAAGAATAATTAGATTTTTTCGCTCTTTCTCTTTAATTTTGAATAGAAACGGAAGAAATCTTTTTTTGCACCTGTGATCAAAAAAAAAGTTTTTTTTGCATCGGTAACCAAAAAAGCCATGCTTTAGTTATCTGCACGCACAGTTACTAAAATCATGTTTTTGATGAAGGTATAAAAAAAATGTTATTACGATAAATACCTGATGTGATCGATAAAGGAGAACCATGACCAACCTTGAGATAATCGGTTTAAAATCACGAGCAACTAACAACATGTAATACTATTAAAGAGTCTCAACAATACTATTATAGGATTGTATCACGACACGACGCAACGTAACACAAGTTGTTCTCATTGAAATCGCATAATTCATTGTGAGATTAAACATTCATTCGTAAACAGCCATTTCTGGGAATATTAGACAGTTTAAGTTGGTCATGACACGCACGGGGTGCCTAGGCGCTAAACGTGGAATTTACCGGACGTTTCTGTCTTTTCCATTTTATTACCATGTATTTATATCTTGCTTTGCGCAATGCGTGGCAAAGGGAAGATCCGAATGGATTTGAGCAGAGAGGCGATGCGACGGTCTGCTACACGAGGTGCGTTCGGGTAATGCACTCCATTCACTCTTTTTGACTCCTTTTACGCCAAACCGTTAGGTGCAAGAAAAGTGCAGCGCCTTTCAGCGTTCGGGTATTAGGAGTAGAGCAAAAAGAATTTGTGACCTCGTCAAGGTATAGTGCCGGTGCGGGCATGCGCATGCAGTCATTTGCCCACAGTTTGTGCTTCTTCGAGGCTTTTTTATATTATTTTTTTGGCAACCTTTTCTAAAGCCACGGGTCTTTTATTCGACGGATCATCATACAAAATTTACTTTTGGAAAAGAATTGGACCCCCGCCCCCCCCTTGGACCGCCACTGTCACAACATTTCTTTGCTGAGTGTTTTTTCGGCAGTGCAAGAAATGTTTATATCAGCCAGTCAGCTGGACTGGCTGACCTCCAATATTTATGGTAGGCCCCCGGCAATGTCTCTCAAGCAGAAGCTTAAGTTTAATACGTTTCTCTTTAAATTCATGTTCAATGGTCACACATTTAATCTTATTTCGTAAAATAAAGTGGTCTTAGTAATACCAGCAGTCGTAGCAACAAGCAATTTAATCAAGCGTAGAGGCGTCTAATTTAATGCAATATTTTATGAATAAATTTATTTATTTAATCAGTCGTCTCATGTTTTATTTTTAAACTTTAATTATTATTAATAGGCAGCGTATATGTAGTTTTTGTGAATGTTGTGTGCGTGTCTTTCTTAAACTAGGGACCAGATTTCGTCCATAATTAGACAGGACCAATTTTAGAGATTCAATAGTTACTACGTTTATAGCGGGGATTAAGTGCCCGGATTAAGATTAATTTTTCCTTAAGATTGAATTTGAATCCTAAAAAAAGTTCGTTTAGTTACATATATACACCGCACATCAAAAATTGACAAAATTTTGCACAGCGGAGGCTTCTGGTATCCACCACAGACCATTCGCGTGGGTTGTCAAAGAAATATGTACATTTTATTTAGTTTTTTAAAATAATTGATTCGACAAGATTTTTTAACACAGGTCATTTCATTATTTTTAAAATGTAAATACCCTTCTAATATTAGAAAAAATATTCGGAAAGTCCTAAATTTTAATTTTTTAATAATTTAATAACTTAATTAGACCATTTTACATTAGCAGGGAGTTAATTTTATTAGAGGAAGGTTAAAATAGATGCATATTATAACAGACAAATTACCTGAACTGTATTGTTTGAATATTATACATAAAATCAACATTAAATATTAATATTAGTCTTCTGTTGAGTTTCGAAGTGAGTGGTTCTCGCGTCAATGTCAAACGCGTCAGAATTGCAAAACTTCTCCTGACAGATTTTGCTACATTTGTGGAGAATTTATTGTGAAATCCCAAGCTAGGCCATTTTCTGAAAATGTTAAAAAAGCCTACTTTAAATATTTTGGTGTTTTAATTGGAGATCCCCATGTGTGCTGTGTTAGTTTTAGCGTGTCGTTGGTGGAGTGAATAAGGGGAAGAGAAAAAGCATGCCTTTTGCACTTCCAATGGTATGGTGAGAACCCACTAATCATTTTGACGATTGCTATTTTTGCCCGACAAAGACTGAAGATTATTCCAAAAAGGGAAAGCATAAGATTGACTACCCAAATTTGCAGTCTGCCATACGACCTGTTCCTCATAATGCAGGTTTACCAGTGCCCATTGCGCCTTTACATCCGCAAAATATCGTTTTGGAAGATATTGGAGACAACGCATCATCAGGCAGCTCCGAGGAATACCCACCCTATTTTTACTCCAGGTCCCAGTTCTGGTGAGCCACATTTGATTGTTCAACGTGAGTTAAATGATTTAGCACGTGATTTGGTGTTATCAAAGCAACAGTCAGAACTTTTTGGTTCCCGTCTTAAGGAATGGAACTTGTTAGCCAAAGAAACTGCAGTATGGAAAATTCGTTGTGTGCCTGTACTGATATCGATGTTTTAATGCAGGAACTTGATATTGAGTATTCTCCCGGTGAGTGGCGCTTATTTATACCCTCGTCTAAATACAGTTTAAAAGCTGTGTTATTGCATAATGGAAAAGAAGTGAATTTCAACCGGGAACTCAAAATGTTAAGTTTGAACCTCTTGTAGACCCCGAAAATGTTCTTTTGCATCCTCTTCACATTAAACTTGGGCTGATGAAAAACTTTGTGGAAGCAATGAATAAAGACGGTGATGGACTCAAATACCCAAGACAAGCCTTTCCCCAGTTTGTAAATTGCTGGACGATGTCAACTTTACAGAGAAGCTTACCAGGAAGGAACTCAGAGCATGGAACTCATTTGTTAATGTAGTAAGGGGATTTTTGCGCAACAAGATGGATGCAAACTACTAACAGTTAGTTGATAAACTTTTAGATGCCTACAAATCGCTTGGTGTCCGAATGTCATTGAAAATTCACTTCCTCCATTCCCATCTCTCATTTTTTCCAAAATTTGGGAGCTGTCAGTGACGAGCAGGGTGAAAGGTTCCACCAGGATATGAGAACAATGGAAATTCGCTATCAAGGACGATGGGATCCAGCCATGATGGGTGATTACTGTTGGTTCTTGAAAAGAGAAGATACGACCCCTCATAAAAGGAAAAAATAAAACTTAATTAGTGTGTTCAGTTAATATTTTTAATCATAGTAGGTAGAAGAAAAGAAAGTCCTGTATGCTTCACAAATATTTTATTTCATTAAATTCAATTTTTTTTTTAAATTATTTTCAAGTGTGCATTAGAACGTCATCATTAAGGGTAAAATATTTTAATGTCTGTGTTTTTCCTAGATGTAAGGTATGTTTAGTAGTTGTAAAAATATAAATATAGTCAATATACACTGTTAAAAAATTCTTACATTATTTTTTCAATAAATATTAAAATATTGTAACAATAAATGTGGTACTATAAATGTAACAAGAAAAATTTACGCGTTACAACTTTTTTTTATTATTATTTTCGTATTTGAATAAATCCTTCTACCTAAATTTGCTATTCAGCTTTGTGTTACAGGAAAAAAAAAGTGAATTTTTACCGTGAAATAAACATTTTTAGGATACGTAAAATTATGTAAACAATTTTAAATTATGCATAATCACGTGAATGGTTCCGGGATAATGTTTTAAACTTTCACCCTACAAAATTTGATTAACAGTTTTTTCGATTAACTAATTGGAAGAAGCGCATTTTTTATTCAAATTCACCCTTAATTGAAATTTCACCGCACGCCCCTGAAAGCTAAAGTACTGCATGCCAATTACCTCACGTAGTACCAATAATTGCATCAATTTATAACCTTGTCAATCAATCATTCTTTATAAGTCATCAACCTCCGAAAATCGACTTTTAGATAAATGTATGTTAATGAAACACTCATAAAATATGTCAAACAAATTTGGCTCTTTACGCGTTTTGATCAGTCAATAACAATTTTTGTTTTAATTGTAGGAATAATAAGACAGATACAATTTATTTCAACGATCCGATCTGGATTGAAACTAGAGTTGCTTGAAATTGTAATCCCCAATCTTGAGCGTTTATATCGCAGAATTTACCACCAGATGCACCGTAAAAATATTCGGATTAATTTAGCTAATCCATGCTTCCTCTCTGTTCATTTATGTGGGATCAAGAGAGAAAAAGAATGGATTAGATTGCCAATCTATTGCCTACGTTTAAATCATAAACAGCGAGTTCGGATCTCTTACCTCTGCTTGTGCCTTGGCTTGCACCAACCTCTAGTTGAGTAAGGAGAATTTTCTTGACTGAGCTTTTAGATAACCCCAATGTTTTAATTTCAGTTTGTAAATAAATTAGTTTAGTTATTTTGGGTTCTTCTTTATTTGGTATATTTTTTGTGCATAATCAGTGACCTTTACTTATATTTGTTTTGCCTTGTAGTGCCCTCATAAATAAATTTTTGTGCTGAAAACGGGTTCAAAATATGCCATTTTTCTGGACAAAATTGGAGGTGTTTTATTGGTTGATGAACAACTTGGGATATTAAATAAGGTAAATTAATCCTTGTAAAAACGGTTACTTAGAGAAATTATAAACGAACTTATTACCAATTGCCACAAAACAATCCTTTCGGGGAGCTATAAATTTAAACCACCCCCTAGAGGTGGTCTAAAAAATCACCAACTTTATAACCTCAAACACAGATAATGAAGCTATTATGTATAATAGCTTTAGGGCATTTTCTCCTAAAATATGGTATATTTTGAGAAAAAAAGCAGTTTTTCAGTTGTATTTTGTAATAACAATACACACTTTGTGTTTTTTCTGTATGGGTAAGTGATTTTTGAAAATTGGTTTTAAAATTTAGTAACCCCCACATGGGTAAATATTTAGACCTGTGGGGGTTACTATTTTAGATCTTAGTAAATCCCCCACTGTTTAGTGCATGCAACAAACACTTGGTTCAGCAGCGGATCTAGGAACTACTACTACAACAATTTTACTTCAGAATTTTGATTTTTCCTTTTGAGATCATCCTCTAGATCTTGACCTAGAGACGCAAGACCGCAGAGATGGGATTCTGATATCGACATTCCAGCGGAAGTCTTTGTCTTTTTACAGATAAAAAGAAAACAGAATATTGCGCTATATTTCACGTCTACGCGTATGTTCTACGACCAACTCAAACTGCCTATTAACGTATTGTTATGACCACACATCCATTTATTTAACTAGTCAAATTAGGATTCTATTTTTAAGTGTACACTCGTCATATTTCATGATTGCTTAGCACAGGGAATAAATCAATACGCAGAAATTTAACTAAAAATGTAAGAAACTTGTTTCGCATTATTTCAATTTAGTAAAACATTTTTTTGCAAAACTTTTATGTTTCTTTCCAACTTCTTCACATAGTATAGCAAATAACCAAAATAAAATTAAAAAACTTAGATTCTCAACTTTATTCAACTTTTGTTTCATCAAATTTTGACACATGGGTTGACAAATGTCAAAACTTATTTTTATTTATCAATTGTAACAATGTAGAACATAAAATAAAAGCCAACTTTAAAAATTGAAAATATAACACACACTCACAATAAAGCAAATATCTTCAAGTCTACAGAATCACACAAGCAATACCTCGTCCAAACCCGGTTCAACAGGAATTGTGCCCAAAACTGCAGCAGCATTACCTCTTTGTATGGCTATACCGATTTTTTGAGAAGTAAAGCTATCAGCTCGTTTAGTTTTGATCTTTGAACAGATTTCACGTATCAATTTTTTTGCCTCAGGTCCGAAAGTTTCGAACAAAAAGTTGTAAAAATAAAACGATCTGTAAATTCCTTATTTGATTTGATTAAACCTTACCCACTCAAACATATACAATGAGATTTACTAAGATCTAAAATATAGTACCCCCAGAGGTCTAAATGTTTACACCTGTGGAGGGTACTAAATTTTAAAACCAATTTTCAAAAAACGCCAACCCATACAGAAAAGACACAAAGTTATTGATTATTTTGTATTGTTATTCCAAAATACCACTGAAAAACTGCTTTTTTTTCTCAAAATAAACCATATTTTAGAAGAAAATGCCCTAAAACTATTTTTTTTGACAGGCTTCAAATTGGCAAATAGTGAATACGCCAAAAATTTGGCACATAATAGCTTCATTATTTGTGTTTGAGGTATTGAAGTTGGTGATTTTTTAGACCACTTCAGGGGGCTGGTTTAAATTTATAGCCCCCAGATAGGATTGTTTTTTGGCATTTGGTAATAAGTTCGTTTATAATTTCCCTAAGTAAGCGCTTTTACAATGATTAATTTATCTTATTTAATATCCCAAGTTGTTTATTACCCAATAAAACACCTCCTATTTTGTCCAGAAAAACGCCATATTTTGAACCCGTTTTCAGCACATAAAATATATTTATGAGGGCACTACGAGGCAAAACAAACATAAGTGAAGGTCACTGATTATGCCCGAAAAAAATACCAAACAAAAAAACCCAAAAAATCTATATTAATTTATTTACAATCTAAAAGTAAAACCATTGTATAAATACAATGGTAAAACATAGGTTATCTAAAAGCTCAGTCAAAAAACTTTCCTTACTCAAAGCCCACTCATTTTAAAGCTGTAGATTTCATCAGTAGAAGTTGGTGCAAGCAGAGGTAAGAAATCCGAACTCGCTGTTTATGATTGAACGCAGCGTTAATATTTTTAAACTGACATTTCGACATTGACAGAAATGTAAAAAAAACTTGCATTTAAGTTTTTTAATACAATTCATAAATAAAAACATTTTTTAAATAAATACAAAATCAATCTACTCCTTATTTTATTATTAATCATCTAAATCCTTTTGTGATATCAAGTATTAATTGGAGAAATTAATTAACAAGGTTAAGTTTTAATTAAAAATAATTGATAATTTCCTCTTAAATCGAACAAAACATTGTGTTAAGATGATTATTCAATAAACAAATTTATTAAAATTCTTCTTATAAATGTCCAAAACTCAAGGAGGGTTGGTTTAAAATGCTTAAAACCAAAAAGTTCACTTAAACTTAGGATCGTTCTAAAATAGACTAAACCTTTTTAGTAAATCCCACCGAGAAAGATGATCAAAGCGAATCTTTACCGAACCGGTTTGATTTAGAAAAAACGATTTGACAAAAAATGGTTTCTAAAACAAACAATCCTTAAAAATTCCGAGTTTGATTTGATTTTTTTGATTATTCTTGATAGTGAGAGAAGGGAACGCTCCCGAGGGCCATACTGGCAAGTGACGAAAAAGGTACAAAATCAAAATTAATTTCTACTCCCTGGCTCAGTTCTTTTACATTGGACTAGGAGAACGCGGCCAATCCCTCGATATATCCCTTGTAGTCGGGGGTTTTTTTCAAACCTATAGGAAGATTTTTGGTGATTTTATTCCAATTAGGCACACACTTAGGTATGATTCCGGGAACCACCAAACTAATATAAATTTTTTTCGACGATGGCGTACGTTAGGCGTCCCGACGCCCTAAACTTTTTTTAGGACATAGGGTCATTTTGACAGCTGTATCTCGGTCATGTTTCAATATTTTAAAATTTTGGTTAAACAAGTTTTTATATCATACAACTGTTTTTAAAATATTGACAGGTGAAAATTGACGTTTTTTAATTTTGACAGCCCGTAACATCGAAACGGTTAAGGATAGAGCAAAACGGTTTCTACAATCCCATCTTGGTTTTTCACAAGTTTTATACTATTTTTAACACTGGGTTAAACTAACCTGAAGATATTTTAACCCTGGGTTTGTATATAAAACAATAGCTTGTGAAAAACCAAGATCGGAATGTAAAAACCGTTTTGATCTATCCTTAACCGTTTCGATGTTACAGGCTGTCGAAGTTAAAAAATGTCAATTTTCACCTGTCAATATTTTAAATACAGTTGAACATAGGCATAGGACATTATACATAAAATGTACCTAAAATATTTTGTAGAATCCAAAAATGCAAAAATATACAGGATGTTCAATTTAAAATAAGAAAGTTGTTGTCAAGTTTTCCTGCAATTGGCAACACTGCAAATATGAGAGTATTTCATAAAGATAGTTTACATGGACTTATGTTAGAATAGAAAGTTTGAAAAGTTTCCATTGTATAGTTCACAAAATATTCTAATAGGATACTCACCTTGGTAAACCCATATACTAGTATATTTTTATGTATACAGGGTGTTTCAAGTTCGATGCTCACCATGGGGATCTCCTAAACGGTACGAGATACGAAAAGGTGTAAATTAGGGCAAAGTTGCGCAATTTGATGCTTTGCTCAAAACTAAAAAAAAAGTTTACAAATTCCGGATAGTTCCGGAGATAGGCGGAAAAAACCGAAATCTTCATTTTTAGTTTTTATTTTTCTGCGCCCTTATTCTTAAAGCTGTCAAAAACGCTTAACTTTTTTTCTTATGGACACATCTTTTTTTCTCTGCCGTTTGGTTCATAAAGGATGACAGATAACATTTAGCAACCTTATTTTGACAAGTCACCTGACGTTTTGGATTTATTGACCATCATCAGCCCAAATTTAATTTTTGCTTTTAACTTACTCAAGATATTTTGTTATAACAAAATAACTTTACCTAATATTTTAAAAATCCTTTTTTTTTTGTTTTTTAATCTTTGAATTTGGGCTCATGATGATCAATTAACTCAAAACGTCAGGTATTTGTCAAAATGAGGTTCTAAAATATCTGTCGTCCTTTATGAACCAAACGGCAGGAGAAAAAAAGCATGGGTCCATAAGAAAAAATGAACTTGACAGTGCTCACACAGAAATGTCAAATCTCAAAAATGTACCTCTTATTAGGTAGATCTTAAAAAAGGGCCTGTAGAAAGTTTTAAGCGTTTTTTGACAGCTTTAAGAATAAGGGTGCAAAAAAATAAAAACTAAAAATAAAGATTTCGGGTTTTTCGGAACTACCTCGAATTTGTAAACTTTTTTTTGGTTTTAAACAAAGTGTCAAATTGGGCAACTTTGTCCCAGTTTAAACCTTTTCGTATGTCCTACTGTTTAAGAGATCCCTATGGTGAGCATCGAATTTGAAACAGTATATTTTTATGTCTATAGGATATATTAAAATTAATGCCAACCGAAACTTTCAATTGTAACACCCAGTATATTATTGCAAAAAATTCTTAATGTTCATAAAAAATGTCAAACTTTTGTATTTCCATATTTTATTTTACTTTTTATTTTTATATTATTAAGTATAATACTTGCAGATTACAATATTTTTACGAAAGGTACATCAAGGGCTTATTCATCAAGAAAAAACTAACCAAAAAAAAAAATACTCGTCTAAAATATGCTTAGAAAACCCAAGTATAAACTTTTGAATAAAACAATCATTTACTCAAAGTTAAATTTATAACAAACTTACGTGTCAAAAGTTAAAGTACACAAATAATAAACAAACTGACTTTATGGAGGTAAGAACCTTTAGAAACCAATATTTTATAATAAATACAAATACTAAATTTTGATAACCCGTCTTTTAAATATTTGCATAATGTCAAGCTCGTAAACAATTTTTTGGCCATCTATTCGCCTAGTATCTTGACAACAATAAGGCAGCAAATTTAGATACATTTTGAATTTTTTAATTTTTCCATTTATGTCCGTGTTTTTCTGAAAATCGACCACTGTGCTACGCGACGGACAACCGGTTTATGGATTTCGCCCAGCGGAGACTTCGAGGGACCGAGAAAGAGGAACATCTGATGTTCGAGTGAGATATGCACATGAAGGGGAGGAGCTTAGAGCGATCCTTCTTCTCTTGTTAATGTTCGGTGATGTTGCATAGTAAATTTGAGTATGTATGAACTAAACTTAAAACTTACCAAAAACACTTTGTTTTTCTGGAAAAGTCTGGAAAAGATATTACTAATTTCGGACCAAGGCCGCACAATACTAGGAAGTAGCATCAAAAATTGAACTAAATGATACATTTGTTAGTTACTATGTGTGGGCAATAAATATGGATAAGATAAAAATTGTTTGACGTTTTATCAAATTGTGTTGCCATAAACGTAACACAGATAACAGTTATTTTTTTTTAATTCTAGCATTTATTTAATTTAAAGATTAATTTTTTTAAAACAATAGCTACTTGATTTTAATAAGTCAGACTTTACGGTGCCAAATTTATGTATCATATAAAAAAAATATATTAAAGTTATAAAAACGTTTGTAAAAACATTGTTTATAAAAATGCGCGAGCATAATAGGAGGCCAAAAGTTAAAGCGCTGCAAGCAAAATTGGAGGTGGGCTTGGACCTTCAGGGGGAACATCTAAAGCGAAAACAGGGTCGTCATTTCAAATTTCTCTTGGGGGAAGGCATACCTAGCTTCCAATAAAAATATGAACGAAAAAAAAACACTTTTTTTTTATACCTTCATCAAAAACATGATTTTAGTAACTGTCTGCAGATAACTAAAGCTTCTTCTTCTTTGGTTACCGATGCAAAAAAAACTTTTTTTTTGATCACGGGTGCAAAAAAAGATTTCGGTTCGTTTTTTACCCAAAATTACAGAGAAATAGCGGAAAATAGTAATATTGAAAAAATCTAATTATTCTTGCTTAAAAATTAAGCCATTTCCGCCAGTTTTCACCAAGTATTTACGAAAAAATCATTTAAAAACTTCGTCAAAATATCAAACTGTCAACAATTAAAATGTCGCAACAATGAACGTCACCGAATAAAAAGGCACATCGCCATGGAAAACAACAATGTTATTTCATTTACCAGCCGCCTTGATTTATAGTGTAAAAATGGTGTGTTGTGAGAAGTGCCCTTCGTTCGAGATTTTTAAAAGTATTTTCCTGTTTTTCTTGGATTTTTTGATAAAGGTATTAAAAAAAATAGTGTTAACAGCTCGCGGCTAAACTGTGCTTTTGTTTACTCGCGTTTTGATGCCAAAATAACTCAAATAAACATAAAAAACAAAACAAATTTTTTGGTAAAATATACATTAAAAAAAAAACAAAAAACCTAGACCTAATCACCAAATTAATGGTTTACATCAATGCCTTATTGCAACAAATTCCAGTTTGTCCAGGACAAACTCAGGCTCAATCAAGCTACACCCCCTCCCCCAAGGGGTTGCTCGGTAATGCACTTTGGTGTACATGCCGATGGCATTTTGTGGCAATTTCAGGCAATTTCAGGCAATTTGAAGCATTATTTCGAGGCATTTCTGGTAAAAAATGCCTTTTGGTGCGCACAAATTCACGACCGAGCCACCCCTCGCCCCCTCCCCTCAACGAAACTGGATTTGGATATTGTAAAAATTATGTACTAATTTATTACCCTTTTAAAAAAATTTGTACTTAATGAATAACGGAGTTATTCGCACTTAAAGGGGGGTGTGTCTAGGCGCGAAGCTGCACCGCCCTCCCACCCATTTTTAGGAGACAGATTTAATTAAAGTTGATATATCATAATTTTGTACTATAATTATGTACTCTTAAAGAGGAGGAGTACTTTCAGTTTACAAAAACCATCGGTGGCTAAGATTTTTGTTTATTTGTTATAGGTTGTGTAGCTTGATATGGCTTTTCTTTCACTTTCCCTTTTCCCATAAATAAAATATCTTAAGTACTTTCAGTAATTAATAAAATATATTAAAATAATTAAGACTAAAGTGTACACTTGATCTAAGAGAAATCAAGGCTCGTACAAAACTTTATATAGCTCTGCTTAGAAAAGAGATTCGACCAAAAGTGACTATGCTAGAATTTGGTACTAATTATGTACTAATTTTGCCCCCTTCTAAAATATTGCCTACTCTCAAGATAACTTCAATTTTTTTTGTTTATATGGGGTGTGCCTTATATCAAGCTACACACCCCAACAAAACCAAAAAAAATTAAGTTATCTTGAGAGCAGGCAATTTTCTAGAAGGGGACGAAATTAGTACATAATTAGTACCAAATTCTGGCATAGTCACTTTTGGTCGAATCTCCTTCCTAAGCAGAGGGGTATGTACCCTTATATCAAGCTACACACCCCATAACAAACAAAGAAAAATGTTAGGAACCGATGGTTTTTGTAAACTAAAAGTACCCTTCTTTAAGAGTACATAATTGGTATAAAATTGTGACATATCAACTTTCATTAAATCTGTCTCCTAAGCATGTGAGGTACAGCTTAGCGCCAAGCCACACCGCCCCCCTTTAAGTGCGAATAACTCTGGTATTTATTTAGTAAAACATTTTTTAAAAGGGGACCAAATTAGTACATAATTTTTACAATATCCAGGGGTCACACTGGACCGCAAACTCACCTGGAACAGCCACATGGATAAAACTATCTCTCGAGATTCACCAAACAGTTGCCCATGGTCACCTATGCCTCGTTGGCGGTGGTCAAAAACCGAACAGGTCACCGCTCAGAAGAAACTTAAGAAGTTACAAAGGCTGATCTGTCTGGGAATAACAGGGGCATTTCCAACCTGGCCCACCGCAGCCTTAGACACACTGCTATACATGCCTCCACTATATATTAGCGTGAAAAAAGAGGCAATTAGTAGTGCTCATAGGCTATTCCCGATAGGTAGTTTCAAGCCTGGAGATCTGAGGAGTCACCTCCGCATCCTTAAAGAAATAAAACTGGAGATTGCTAGCAAACCAACCGATCAAATAACGGCCGTGTTGGACTTAAAGATTCCATTCGAAGTGGCTATAAACGATCGCCAATCATGGAAAAATAAACAACTACCACAAACCGAGAACGCCTCGCTCTGGTACACTGACGATGACGTCTCCAAACTTGAGAATGGAGTCAAGTCACTGGGAAAATATCCCACCATATTCCAAGCTGAACTGCTTCAACGTCTGGGCACAAGTGTCTCAACCAGAGCCTCAAAAAAAAACATCTTTATACTCTTAGACGCTTTAAAAGTGTCAAAACTAGTCTGGGAATGCAAACAAATCCTAAAAATGCTCGCAACCCACAGCCAGGTAACCTTGATGTGGGTACCAGGACACCAAAGAATAGCGGGCAACGATGAAGCAAAACAAGGTGCTGAAACGCCATATTATGGCCCAGAGCCCTACTGTGGACTCATGAAAAGCCACGTTCTAAAAGAACTTAACAATTAGGAGAAGGACCAAAAAGGTTCATCACCACATGAAAAAAAGAACAGAAAAGCTCATAAACATAAACAGGAAAGACATCAGAAGAGTCGTCGGACACTGTCCGGTAAAATATCACCTAAAAGTAATAAGGAAGAGCAGAAGATGACCACTGCAGATTTTGCAACAGAGACCGCAAACACTGGGCCAACTATATCCCCCAAGAAAATAGCTTCGTTTGGAAAAAGCCTTAAAGTCCTGGACACGAATTAAGATGCAGATTCATGCACATAATTTCTGCAAAAGCAGCAGTGCCGAGCGGCTAAAGGGGCGGAAACGGCTCCACCTGCAATCTACAATCTACAACTATTTTGCAATTACAACGATAACGGCTTAATTCCAATAATTGCACTATGTGCAAGGCTCTTAAATTCGCTTTCCAAGTCAAGATTTTCGCCATAGAGGAAAATATTAATAGCTGCGTTACGCAAATAGCAATAATATAGTTAACAAAGATCTGCAACGATTCTGCAATGAGTTGTAGGTTTTATAGTAAACAAAAAACACCTGTGCTATTCAGTATACTATTAATATCTGTTTATGTTGTGCAATGCATTCAGAACCGGCTTCTATTTTTCTACAGGTTTCACTGATATAATATAATAAAGTGCATATAAACAAACCACTCATTTTTCTATAGATTTGTAAGCACCAATTATTTAGATTTCTCTTACGTTTGTCTTCCGCCGTGATAAAACATTGTAGTAATTCTGTTAATTTTCTTTATATAGTAACCGTGGGTTTCTTGTGTGTGAAGCCAAGGGCTAAAGTGTTTGAATTTTGACCGAGGGCCAATATTAAGATTACAATTGAGTTCACTTAAGATCAATAATTGTGTTAATTTTCTTTATATAGTAACCGTGGGTTAAAAAAGAAGTTAAAAAACCTCCAAATCAGTTACATCAACCGAAAAGAATTTAAAAAACCAAAGCTCAAAAGATCTTGGGTGGAAATAACGAAAACTCAAACCTGGATGAGCATTCCACAAGGAACACACAAAGAACTAAAGCGAAAAGAGAAATGATTAAACGATGTTTCGCTCTGGGTAACCAGCGTGAGCTCGTCAGTGCTTTCACTGGTCACCCTCCCCATACATCATTAAACACCATCATACAATTTGATTTCCAACTTTGAGTCACTCACAAATAGGCATCGTTCCGCACTGACTTGTCCAAGTTACCTGATACGGATTCGTCCTGGCGTGTTAATATTTCCAATAGGATTATGCTCCTAAGACAATTAAAAATAAAAATAAAAGTTAAAAAACCTCCAAATCAGTTACATCAACCGAAAAGAATCTAAAAAACCAAAGATCAAAAGATCTTGGTTGGAAATAAAGAAATCTCAAACCTGGATGAGCATCCCACAAGGAACACACAAAGAACTAAAGCGAAAAGAGAAATGATTAAACGATGTTTCGCTCTGGATAATCAGCGTGAGCTCGTCAGTGCTTCCACTGGTCACCCTACCCATACATCATTAAACACCATCATACAATTTGATTTCCAACTTTGAGTCACTCACAAATAGGCATCGTTCCGCACTGACTTGTCCAAGTTACCTGATACGGATTCGTTCTGGCGTGTTAATATTTTTAATAGGATTATGCTACTAAGACAATTAAAAATAAAAAAAAAAGTTAAAAAACCTCCAAATCAGTTACATCAACCGAAAAGAATCTAAAAAACCAAAGATCAAAAGATCTTGGGTGGAAATAACGAAAACTCAAACCTGGATGAGCATCCCACAAGGAACACACAAAGAACTTAAGCGACAAGAGAAATGATTAAACGATGTTTCGCTCTGGGTAACCAGCGTGAGCTCGTCAGTGGTTCCATTGGTCACCCTCCCCATACATTATTAAACATCATCATACAATTTGATTTCATCAGGTAACTTGGACAAGTACCAGTGCGGAACGATGCCTATTTGTGAGTGACTCAAAGTTGGAAATCAAATTGTATGATGGTGTTTAATGATGTATGGGGAGGGTGACCAGTGGAAGCACTGACGAGCTCACGCTGGTTATCCAGAGCGAAACATCGTTTAATCATTTCTCTTTTCGCTTTAGTTCTTTGTGTGCTCCTTGTGGGATGCTCATCCAGGTTTGAGTTTTCGTTATTTCCACCCAAAACCGACCGAGGGTCAATATTAAGATTACAACTCTATTAACTAGAGATCAGTATTTCTCTTAATTTTCTTTATATAGTAACCAAGGGTTATTTGTGTGTGAAGATAGCCAAGGGCTAAAGTTTTTGAATTTTGACCGAGGGTCAATATTAAGATTACAATTGAATTAGCTAGAGATTAGTATTTCTGTTAATTTTCTTTATATAGTAACCGAGGGTTACTTGTGTGTGAAGATAGTTTTTTAATTTTGACCGAGGGTCAATATTAAGATTACAAACCAAGGGCTGTGTAATCTTATTGCGCTTTTCAATTATTAATGAGTATATTGACCTAGGGTCATTAAAAAGTTAGTCCGACATACAGATAGAGAATACTCACTCTATCTAGGACTTATTTATTTATGAAGCATAATCAAATAAAGGCAGAAAAAAAATCCGACCTTATTTGACACGCAGAAATTGATCCTTTGGTGATTAAGGTGCCGGGGGGCTTAGGGGCTATGGAGGGGGGGCTCCGCCCCTGCATACGCCACGGTACTCATATAATATATACATAGGGTGTCCTAAAAATCCGAGTCCACGCTAATATATCCAGAACCAAAAGAGATAGATGGTTAACTAAAAACTATCTTTTTGGATGCTAATTGTGCCGTCATTCATTAAGGGGGCGGAGATAGGGCGGAGACAATACTTTTTTTTTGAATGAGGTACCCTGTATATTTTATGAAATTTAAATAGAGCTTTTCATTCTGTTTCCAAAAATACCCAATATGTTACCTTTTTCTGTAACAGTTTTCAAATAAAATGACAAAAACTTCTAAATAAAAGCAATGATTTAAACAAAGATTCACCGAATATATGTGTTCTTGTTTCACTCATTGGTCTTATGGAGATGATTTTCCCATTTTATCTAAAAACCGTTTGAGAAAAAAGTAACATTTTAGGTGTTTTTGAAAAAAGAAGGTTATTTTGATTTCATCAGTGTGGCACAAATCAATTAGATATAATATGTATGATATGTACTAAGTTGTATAAATAACAATAATTGGAAGGGGTCGTTCACTTTTTAGATTGGAACACTCAAAGCACAACTTCTTAACAAAGAACCCTGCACAAATTACATTGGGAATGGCTTTCAGGTACTTTCTGAGATATGGAGCTTTAAAGTTGACGTGTTTTTAGGCAATATTTTTGGACATGGTCAAAGTTTTTTTTCCACAACTTTGGTGATTACCACCGAAATAAAATGATTTGAATCTCTGTTTGTCTGGAATGAAACACCCCTTTCACCCACATAAAAATGTTTTTGTATGGTTTATTTGGTACCACCAGAAAATGTCACTGATTTGTAAGTTTAAAAAAAGAAAGAAAACGACCGTTTTTTAAAAAATAAAAACTCTGATTTTCTTTAAAACAAACGCCCAGATTTTAAAAATTTTTTCATATGTTATTAAAAATAATGCCACTTAGCTAAAAAAATCATTTTTAGCTTGAGTAGTATCATAAATTTCCAAAATGGTAGCCTCCATTAATGTTTTCTAATATTCTTGAAATATTCAAGAAATACGAAAAGTGATTTTAAATACCTTATAGGTAGATTATACAAACTTTTTATGGACAAATCCAATCCAAAAGCTTAATACCAATATGTTGGTAGCAATTAGTACCCATTGGTACCTATAATTGGTCAATCAAATTGCCCGTGTGATATATGTTTTTAGGCTAACTTGGGGTCGCCGATAACGAATTTCATAACATTTTTCCGGTTACTACTACTGCTTTTCTGGGAGAATACGGTAAAATGTTTTGCCTACCTAACTGCGGAAAGTAGTTTTTACGCATGCATTTGCGTGCAAAAAGTTAAGATGTACTTAATATGGCGGCAAAAAATCAAGCTAGGCTATGACACCTTGACAACGTCAAACTTTTGCTTAAGAAACGTCGTCATTTGCTGCCAGATAATTTTACGCATTCTATTGGGAAAACAGTGTATACAAACGGAAAAATGTTAGCATATTCGTTACCTGCACCCCCAAGGTAGCCTAAAACGATATACCACACGGGCAATTTCATTGGTCAAATACAGGTACCAATGGATACCTATCGGTACCAACATATTCGTATCAAGTTTTTGAATTGAATTGGTCCAGAAAAAGTTTGTATAACCTACTTACCCATAAGTTATTTTAAATCACTTTTCGTATTTCACCAATATTTCAAAAATATTATAATATAAAGCATTCAAGGTTCAAAAGTTTTTTTAGCTTATTGGCATTATTTTTATTAAAATATGTAAAAAATATTGAAATCTGGCCGTTTGTCTTAAACAAAATAAAAATTGTCATTTCTTTAAAAACGGTCGTTTTCTTTCTTTTGGTTCTAAAAATATTTAGAAAAGTAAATACATAGATGGAAAGAGTGTTTCATTCAGGACAAATAGATAAACGAGTCATTTTGTTTTGAAGGTAACCAATAAAGTTGTGGAAAAAAAACTTTAAAGCTCTATATCTCAGAAAGTAAACCTACTCCCTATCTCGTTTTTTTATTTTTGTGCTTTGGTGATCAAGTATTATATCATATAAAAAAATTATGACTTTTAGCCGAAAGCCATTTCCGATGTAATTTGTGCAGGGTTCTTTCATCCAAATCGGTTCAGCCGTTTTGGCGTGATTAAGGAACAATCATACACACATACAATTTCGCATTTCAAAGTCCAGTGAAGGTTGTAACATTTACCAGAAAAACTTGGAGACCTTGTCCCAATCTTTGTGAAAATCTACCCCTTTTACACACTTACTACGTTTATACGCACCTAAAAGCGCTTTTATATAAGGATGGTTTTAAATAAAATCGCTTTCTGCGAGGAATTAATGTCATTAAATATGTCAGTTTATTAAAAAAAAAAAACAACTTAGTTAACAACAGATTTTTCAGAAAATCAGTGTTTATCACGACCTTAAAATGGGTTTTATTTGGCCATTCTTGGTAAACAAAGGCAGGAAATCTGTGTTGTCGGCTTGTCATTAATTTCAGTGTGAATACGGATTTCCATAGCACCCTTTTCTTATTTTTATAGTTGTACATCCTACTTGAATACATTTTTAGGTTCTTTTTTTTATAGAAACATAGATTTTTATTGCTATATCTAGACCATTTAACTAGACGGAATTAAAAATTATTGACGGTATTTTAAATAATATTAAAAACAGGTGAAAACGTATTAGTTTAACATGACAACAATGGGATGAAGATGTTTACTACGTTTATACGCACCTAAAAGCGCTTTTATATAAGGACGGTTTTAAATAAAATCGCTTTCTGCGAGGAATTAATGTCATTAAATATGTCAGTTTATTAAAAAAAAAAATAAAACAACTTAGTTAACAACAGATTTTTCGGAAAATCAGTGTTTATCACGACCTTAAAATGGGTTTTAAATCGCTTTAAAATAAAGTCGATTTAGTGCTTAAAACGGTTTTAGTGGTGTTTATACGACAAAGTTTTCAATACAACAAATAAAAGCGCTTTAAGAGGCCCTTACAAACAAAGTAAAACTGAGAATTGACAATTTCAAGAGGTTTCAAAAAATATTTTTAAATTGGCATAATTTTATGGTTACCGTTATTGCGACACTGAAAACTAACGATAACGCTAAAATTTTGACAGCCCTTATTGTTATTTTTCGTGATCGTTGAAATTTGAAATCAAATTTTTGACATCATTTTCGATCCCGAAAACATTTTTCCCCGATGCAAGCTTTTAAACAATTAAATCAAAACTAAAGTCCACCTCTGGCAATACATAAATTTAATTACAATTTAAAATATACATATAACAGGCAATTATATGGTTCTCAGTTACACAATGATTGAACGCTGTAATAATTTTATCAACAATGGTGCCTTTGCAACAAAAAATTCCATTAGAAAAAGGTTTGCACCTAGGTACCTTTGTTTCCTATATATAAGTACACAGTGCAGACCCCCCCCCACCCGTTTAAATTGTAGGTGAAACCCACCTCAGATATATTTTTGAATGAAACGTTTTTTACTAATTTTTGATACAAGTAATTTTTGACCCATGTTTAAAAATTACGACTTTCAAATTTTGAAATGGAAGGGGAGGTTGTGTGACACGTCTCCTAAGATATTTTTCACTCCTTTATACTTAAAGATGTTTAATTTATACAAATCCAGAAATATTTTAAGCTTAGAACATTGAACTACTAGAGGGAGTCTGGTCTGTCTGGTTACACTGGTTGTTTGATTGCAACATCTACAGTGGGGAAAGGGGAGAAAGAAATCTGTGTTGCCAATTTTAATAACAAAATTATGCAACAAGAAACTTATTAAATTTGGATTAAGTTTTGACGCTTATTTATTAATTAATTAATGAGGTTTGAGATATATGTTGAAAAAGCTAATATACACAATATATAATACTCACAACCTATTTAAAACTTTCGATGTTTTTTGAAAATTTAAATGTTTTCCTTAAACATCTTTTTTTGTAGTCAACGTGGCAACATTGATTTTGTTTGTTGCGGTTTCTCGATTTTTCCTGGAATGTCATTATTGTTTTGAAAGTGAAAGTTTCAGCACTTGTCAATAGTGTTTTTTTGATATTTTTGTGAAAAGTTTGTGGCGAAAAATGGTTCCGAAGTGTATTATTATATGCAAGTTGAAACAGAAGCCGGGGGACCGCAGTATTTCGTTTCAAAGGTACGTTAAATTAAAATATTAACTAAATATTAGGTTAGAATTCGTCATATTTGGCCATTCTTGGTAAACAAAGGCAGGAAATCTGTGTTGTCGGCTTGGCATTAATTTCAGTGTGAATACGGATTTCCATAGCACCCTTTTCTTATTTTTATAGTTGTACATCCTACTTGAATACATTTTTAGGTTTTTTTTATAGAAACATAGATTTTTATTGCTATATCTAGACCATTTAACTAAACGGAATTAAAAATTATTGACGGTATTTTTAAATAATATTAAAAACAGGTGAAAACGTATTAGTTTAACATGACAACAATGGGATGAAGATATTGAACTCAAACACCCTCCCTAGGTCTGAAAAAAAGCTCGTTCTAGTAGTTCAATATTCTAAGATTTTAAGGTATTTGGATTTCTTATGAAGTATAATTTTGCTTTGAGTAAACTTTTAGTTAGAGTTATTACGATCTAGGGAAATAGTTAGGAACACAGCACGCATATGTCGGCGACAAGAATGCAACAGCGATAAATCTGCCACATGACCTCATCGAAACACCGAAATTAAAAGGATTCATGCAGAGGGGGGCGATTTGAGGTGAAACCTCCCCTCGCAGATGAGAGACAAGCTTTGGGGTGAACCCCTCCCCCGGGAGCCTGGTTATATACAATTAGAACAATCATAAAATGCAAAAAAATATTTGATTTTTTACGATTTCTTTCGTTCGTGATCGCTATAAAAATGTTTGATTTTTTTATTTGTCTCTTTTTTGTTGGTAATCGACCAGTATCAAGTCTTTAATTTTTATACATAAGTGATGAAACCCTGCATATATGACAGCACCAGACCTTTTTTATCGGAAAAAAAAATTCTGAAATTTTTGTTACAAATTTAGAAATTAGTTAGAAAAACGACCGATGATTCCGGAAAATATTTCAAAAATTAAAGAAAAAAGCATTCCCAGTTTTTTTTTCTTTTCTGTGTGCTTAACACCTTTTGCATCGTCTTGGTAGTTTTTTTTTAACAAAAAAATCGGAATATCCTGTTAGATATAGCCACTACAAACTTGTTTTGCCCATAAAATGAAATCTCAGAACGATGAGTCGGCCATAAGATGACATCACTTTCCCAGAAGAAATTTATTTATTATAATGCTGGATGTCGCTAGCTGCCTCGCAGATGAAAGAAAAGTTTTTAGTCAAACACTGATTCGTTTAATCACAAGGGTTACTAAATTTACTTCATTGACCCTCTACATACAAAAGTGACAGAAAATTCATTAGTGTTCTGTCAATATGGTGGCGAAGATCGAGAAAAGAACACTAAAACGGTAGGAGTTGATTGGCCTAAGTGGAGAGGGTACTGCTTATATTAATTTTTGTGGTTTTATAGCAGGGAATGGTAGCTAGAGAGAGACGTTGCAATCAGTATGCAAATGAAGCAAAAAGGGACGAAATTTGAACCCTGTACAAATTACATTGGAAATGGCTTTCGGCTAAATGTCATATTTTTTTTATTTGATGTAGTCCTCGATCAACAAAGCACAAAAATAAAAAAAACGAGATAGGGAGCAGGATTACTTTCTGAGTTGACGTGTTTTAAGGCTATATTTTTGGACATGGTCCAAGTTTTTTTCCCAGAACTTTCTCTATTTGTCCTGAATGAAACACCCTTTCCATCCATGTAAAAATAATTCTGTAAGGGTTCTTTGGTACCACCAGAAAAGTCACTGATTTGTAAGTTTTAAAAAAGAAAGAAATCAAATGGCCAGATTTAATAGTTTTTACATATGTTCATCAAAATAATACTAGTAAGCTAAAAAAAAGATTTTTGCTTGAGTGGTACTATTAATTGGAAACATGGTAGGTACCTTTAATGCTTTTTAATATTTTTAAAATATTGTTGAAATGCGAAAAGTGATTTAAAATAAGTTATGGGTAGGTTATACGAACTTTTTCTGGACAAATTCATTTTAAAAGATTGATAGGAACATGTTGAAACCGATAGGTATCCATTGGTACCTGTATTTGACCAATCAAATTGCTCGTGTGTTATATGCTTTTAGGCTAACTTGCCATGGAGTTGCCGATAACGAATATGATAACATGTTTCCGGTTGTTTAGACTGTGTTCCAAGTAGAATTCGTAAAATTATCTGGCCTACCTTGATTTTTTTTGAACACAAAGCCGCCGCATGCCGCCATAATAAACTTATCTTAAGAGTTTTAACTTTTTGCACGCAAATGCATGATATTTAGCACTTTTCCGCACTTACGTAGGAAAAACACTTTACCATATTCTCCTAGAAAAACAGTAATAGTAACCGCAAAAATGTTATCAAATTCGTTACCGCCGACCCCAAGTTAGCCTAAAAACATATACCACACGAGCAATTTGATTGGTTAAATACAGCTACCAATGGTACCAACATATTAGTATTAAGCTTTTGGATTAGATTTGTCCATAAAAAGTTTTTATATCCTACCTATAATATATTTAAAATCACTTTTCGGATTTCTCCTATGGTCCACTCAAACTAAAAATGTTTTTTTAGCTTACTTGCATTCTTATTAACATATCTAAAAATTATTAAAATCTGGCCGTTTGTTGTAAAGAAAATGATAATTTTCATTTATTTAAAAACGTTCGTTTTCTTCCTTTTTTAAAACTTACAAATCAGTGACTTTTCTGGTGGTACCAAAGAACCCATATAAAAACATTTTTACATGGATGGACAGGGTGTTTCATTCAGAACAAATAGAAAAACGAATTATTTAATTTTGGCCATAACCAACAAAGTTTTGGAAAAAAACTTGGACCATCTCCAAAAATATATCCTAAAAACACGGCAACTTTAAAGCTCTATATCTCAGAAAGTAATCCTGCTCCCTATCTCGTTTTTTCATTTTTGTGTTTTGCTGATCGAATATTACAACATATAAAAAAATTATGATATTTAGCCGAAAGCCATTTCCAATGTAATTTGTGCAGGGTTCTTTGAGCAAGCTTACATAACTAAAAAACTATACAAAATACACCATAGTGTGTTTGCCGATCATTTGTCCATCACTTGTTGATTTGATCGTTCGTATTGTTCGTTTATAAAAACATATGTCGCACTGATGATCCCAGCAAGGGTGAAACACGTGTTTGCATCTCCAAGTCGCACCCAGTATGTATTCCTGTTGTACTCCGGTGTATTTTGTATAGTTCGTTTTCAGTCAGTGGTACTGGTAATGGACTGGTACTGGTAGTGGACTTGGTAAAATTCCTAGTTTTCTTTAATTTTACTTTATCATGTGAGCTGATAATATTGTCATAAAGATTTCATAAACATTTTTCTTGTAGACTATTTTATCTATAATTTTATAGAGAGAAATGCATCATCTTCATGAACGCATGATTCAAAATTTTTGTCCACATTTCCAGTCTTTTCTAGCCAAAAATAACGATACATATATAACATGTCAGTTTCCAAAAGTCCCAAACAATGAAAAATAAAACGAATGCGTGTGAAACTAGGTTTATTGTTGGCACAATTGTAAGGTATTTTTAAATAATTTTATTTTCACGAGTCTTCCACGGCCAAAATGTAAACAAATAATCTCCGGCAAAATTTATATCAGAAAAACATAACCTGAAAACATAAAATTTGACAAGAACAACAATCTAGGGCGTTTCGATTTCTGTAACTTTCAAACCTGGTTTTGTTCAGTGGGTCATTGAGGTTAGGTTTTGTCTAAATAAAAATGGAACGGATTGTAAGATAGTAATAGAAAAAAATTGGTGCTAGAAAGCACGGATAGTCCACCATATAATCAATTATTTTATGTTGAAAGGAAATGAAAATATCTCAAAAACTGTGGATTGGAAAGATTTGAACCTTATAACGGTAATATTTACGGAAACCAAAATCTGAAAACCGCATATCAATAGCTGCTTTACTTCTAAAGTTATGATTTTTTTTATAAATTTTGACGTTATTTCAAATAATTCGGAAACTAAAACTCCCAAGAATTTGGACTTTATAACAAAATTTGTAGTCCATATTCATGGAAACTTAAATCTGAAAACCGTATATCGCTACTTGCTTTTGTTTTAAAGTTACAATTTTTTAAAATATTTTATCCCCCTTTTCCCCCCTTCAACCCCCCCCCGCCCTATCCAAAAGTTAATCAGTTCATGGTCAGCCGATAGAGGATTTTTGTACCATATTTCGTTAAAATTGATTAAGGCGTTCTTGAGTTATCGTGTATACAGACAGACAACAGACAACTTTTTTTTGTCGTCGATTAAGGTGTTTTGGAACTTTAATAACTCATTTTTGATAAAATTAAGAAAAGTTAAAATTTCACGATTTTAATAGTCCCCCCATACCATATTTGTATGGTGAAATAAAAAGGGTCATTCCATAAGAAAAATACCAATTTTGTGTTCTAAAAAACTAAAAGTGAAACATTTTATCGAAATTGCTTTAAAAAACTGTTTATTTTTATTTACTTTTTTTGAAAATTTAGTTGCTGATAGCCCGTGAAAAAAAAAAGACAAGAGTTAAGAAAAAGCATATTTTTTTTGGGGGGATAAACGCATTCCCCTATATTTATCCCTTCTCTTGAGATTCAAGAATTGCATTGCATTGCAGGCAAACGAATTCAAGCTAAAAACTTAAGTATATAACCATACCTGACGAAAATTTAGTATCTCCGAGTTTCTTTCTGGAATATAACTTAAGTGTTGTAAAATCACGTAGCCAAAATTGTCAAGGTAATATAAACCATTATTTTTTAGCAAAAAGCACACACAAACAATAGCTACTCCACTTGAAAATTTGGTTCTCACAAAAAGCACAACACATCTCTTTACTTTCAACCGAAATCACACAATCTCATCAGAACCGCACCTTGACTTGATGGTACTTTTGTTCGCGCTACGGTGGACGGGTACCATCAGAAAACTAAAAGCACATCGTAAAAGAGAGAACCTGTACCATACTACAAAAGTTACTACGAAGAAGAGCATGGGTGGGAGGGTACTCGGAGCGCCTTTGGGTTCCGAGAAGACCCATGTAAACACAATGGGCCCACTTGAATCTCGGTAATGGGACCTCTCGAGATAACAATGGACTTTTGGTTTTGTTTAGGTACCTTTTTTGTGTAAATTTCGAAATGATGACCGGGCGGCATTCGAACCATTCGGGTGCCCTGCGGGGGTTTCGTTTTGGTCCTCTTTTGCATAGATATAGAAGAGGGAAGAAGTGTGCTCATTTTAAGAGCCAGGACCCCCAGGGAAAATCGTATTCTGGAAATCCTAGAGTACTGAAATTTTGCACACATACTAATTATGGGACTCCCAACTGCGCTACAGATCCCAATGTGCCAAATCTTAATTTTGGAATTTATTTTTTTAATTTTAGGCTTGCATGCAAAATCTCATTTCTCTTCCCTGCTGAAATTTTCCCATCGAATCTTATTTAAAAAATGATAGAATTCTTGTATGATTTTTTATCGGGATTTGAGTCGGTTTTGGAACAGATTTCGATGAGATTCTAGAGGATTTTATCAGGTCTATGGGTCTATGATTTTGGAGAAGTTCATATGGGTGTCCTTAAGGGATTGGTTTCTAGAAGTTTTGAGGAGCTTTTATCATTATGGTTATTTTAGAAGATCCTATGGGGGAGGAGATTTTATCGGGTTTTGGGTCGGTTTTCGAACAGATTTCGAGGAGATCCTGAGGTCTATGAGTCTATGATTTTGGAGGAGATTATATGAGTTCTTATTGGATTGGTTTTTAGAAGATTTGAGGAGCTTTTATCGTTATGATAATTTTAGAAGATCCTATGAGCGAGGAGATTTTATCGGATTTTGGCTTGGTTTTGGAACAGATTTCGATGAGATCCTAGAAGATTTTATCAGGTCTATGGGCAATCTATGATTTTGGAGAAGTTTATATGAGTTCTTATGGGATTGGTTTCTAGAAAATTTGAGGAGCTTTTATCCTTTTGGTAATTTTAGAAGATCCTACTTCTACCCAAAACTTGGTACAATCTCCTCCCCCATAGGATCTTCTGTCTGAAATCACCATAAGGATAAAAGCTCGTCAAATCTTCTAGAAACCGATCCCACAAGAACCATTATAAACTTCTCCAAAAATCATTCCTCATAAGATCTTCTAAAATCACGATACTGATAGAATCTTATCAAACATCCTCAATACCCCATATCCATCAAATCTCCTTCAAAAATGTGTATTTGTGCGTTCATAAAATCTTCTCCAAGCCCACACCCTTATACAAACTAATGAAATGTCCTAGACTTCTGTCTTATAAAACATCCCTGATTCTCATAAAAGAAACTAGCCTTATCTAATCTTATAAATTATTCTAAAACTACAAGCTGATAAAATATTATATATTTCCTATATAATCTTATCTGCTTCTGGAAGATTATAAAATATTATAGAAAAAAATATTGGCCTTCTCATTGAATCTTATAGAACTTATAAAAACATGATAAAAACTTCTCCGGTCTGGATGAGATTTGAGGGGAAAATTTCAACAGGGTAGTATTCTTCATTTGCTATTTTGCACAATATGGCAATCACTATTTAAGGTATCTGAAACACTGAATTTTGATTTTATTTTCTAGATGTAAAACTTCAATTTTTAAGCGAATTTCTTATTTCAAATTCACTTGGTTTCTCTACACTTTTATTTCAATCATAAACAAAAAAAATAAAACCCAGATTATGAGTTTACGTCACATGATAGTGGCTGGCAACTTTGTGAATAAACTATCCTTATTTCTAAAGATGTCACCAATGAAATATTACCCCAAAACGCATTTATTCGTCTTTAAAAAAGAGCGTATGGCTCCGGTGCAAGAGAGCGAGGTAAGTTAACTAAATAACAGCTAAAAAATATGTAGAATAATTAGACACACGACCTTTTCTTAGGAGCAAGTTTTTTTTTAAATATGATTTCTGTATTTTTATTATTTTTTTACATATTTCCAGGGACAGGGAGTTTTGGGCTAGGTGTGTGGAAAAACTGATTTTTTAGTGTGCCATTTACTGCCTGAACTGATTGACTCACTACTCCCGAGAAGTCTGGTTATGGTCACATTTTTACTTCAAATTAAGTTTTTTTTATTATTTATCCTTAACCCCCCCCCCCCGAAGTCGATTTCTGAGTGCGTCACTGGTTTAGTTAGTTAGACGGCTATGGCTGCAACTGCCCGTTAAAAACTTTAAAAAATTTGCACTTTGCCTCTCTGGTACTAATGCAGAGAAAGAAAGAGTGCTTTTCAATTATAATCAATTTTTAGAGTGCTGAAAAAAGTCAGCTTCATGTTAGTACCTTGAAATCAGCCATGCAGATTATGAGGTGCAATGGGAATTTTAGTTGTTTAGAATTTGATTTTGCTTCATAAGCAATAAGTAGCCAAAATAAGTATTATTTCGAACAGTAGAGGGTAAATTAAATTCAGTAAGGTACTGAAATAGAAGGTATTACTATAACTAATGTCTCTACTTATTTAGAATTGTAAAAGTTTTTTCAATAAAAAAATGTGAACAAGATTTAAGAGAGGATTTTCAATGTTTTTTAAGTGTAAAATTTTTTTGATACATAAGTGAACAAAGGCAAATAATTATTTGTAATAAGCTCTGAACCAAAAATAATACTTTTTAAGGAAAAAATAACACGTTTCTACTTAAATTCTTGTTTTTTTTTAAAAAAAAATACTTAAAAACCAAGAAATTCTACAGCTAAAATATAATTTGTGGAAACCAAGGAACTAAAATATACGATTCATAATTTGTTACATCTGAACTGTAAAAAACTGACAATACCCACTTGGCCTACTAAGAACTGAGTAATTAGAGCTCTTTTTGCCCCTCAATGCGCATATTTTTTGTAGAAAATTGTAAACAAATCGAATTTTTGCATTGCACACATAAGTATTGAGTTTTTCTTTTTAATTTTGCATCACAGATTTTTATGCAAAAATACACTACTGAAAAAAGTTACTTTCACTGCGTGGCGAAGTCCCAGGGACTCCAAAGGTCTTGTAAAACGCTGCTACTTTAACAAAAGACAAAAGTCGACTAAGGGCTTAATGCGTCCTCACACCATAGGAAGGTATTGAAGAGCGCGCGCTGCCTGATCAAAAAATGCAGAAGATGTTGAATATTTTATACTTGCTGGAGTCCCAAGGACTCCGCCACGCCAGTTAAGGGTTAAGTCAAGAGGGTGGCGGGGATCGGTTATGACGTAAGTGTACTGGATTTATCTCTATTGAAGTTGGTCACCTTAAAATTGATGGTGGAGCATGTTAAAGATCCCTAGCCCCGACAAAGAGTTTTAGGTCTAAATCCATCTAGAAAAAGAAAACTGCGCTCCTAGGGGTTGCTCATCAGACGGATTCGGTGAGCGGGGAAGGAGGGGTTCAGATATGAACATAAAATGATTAGTAGCGTAGGTTATCCAAACCGATGTTTAAAAAAAATCAGGAGAAGCTTCCATCAAAATGGCGGCACTCATGGTGGTTGCCATAATTTGGACGCGCACTTGTCGAAAAATCATTCTTTTCCATTCGATTTCTATGCCCTTTAGTAAGGTTGAGGCACGCACAATAGGGTGTCATTAGGCAGGGTTCTTTATGTGTGAATTTTTGTAAGTTTCTTGGGGGCAGGCAAATGTCTGTTTTAGTATTCATGACTAACACGTTTGACATGAGCATCGTGTACAGTCTGATGGCACATATTAAGGCGCATTTACACAGACAAACTTTCCTTTGATGTGGAAATGCCGACAAACATTTACACGAGCCTCTTGAGCAATATGTTCAAAGAAATGTTCGTAACAAAAAAAACGCACGTAAATTTTGGAGAGAATGTTGAGCAAAATTTGTTTGAAGAATTGGGGGTATAAAAATTTCTTTAAGGCGCAATTACACAGACGAACATGCTCAAACAAAAGGTCGTGCAAAAGATCTAAAATTTTTTGCGTGAACATTTTTGTGAGCTTTTCTTTGAACATTTTGTTTGGGTAAATTTTTGAGCAAATTATTATCTGTTTCGGAAACATATTTTTAAAGATGAGAATAAATAAAATTTCACATCAGTGATCAGTGATCTCAATTCTTTAAAAAAATGGAACACCAACTTTTATTTTAAATTTTTGTGAAAAAAAGGCGACGGCAAGCGAAACATTATTCTTGGGTTTCTAAGGGTTTTTTTCCTAAATTCGAAAAACAACCCAGGAAAATTTTTCTTTTCCAAAAAAATTTTGAGTTTTTCAAATATCGGCAAAAAACTCAAAAAGTGCACTTTTAAGCGGTAATCCGCGCGTGGGGAGGGGATTTATTTTAAACATATTTTTGTAACTGTAGTTTACCCTTAGCTCTGATTGTTTTTTTTTTTAATTACTCACACCAGATTTGCCTAGTTAGTTTAAGGCCCCAAGGGTTGCTTAAAAAAGCAAAAGGTTCATGAAAATGCTAAAGATAGATATTTACTGTCAATTTAATGTAATAATCAAGGTCGATTACTGACACTGAACAAACAATATGCAAAGGGGCAACATTCCGAATCAAAAGTCTAGTCTATTACTGTTAAATTATATTTTTTAGACAAGGGTCGGGATCGTAGGGTTGTAAAAGTGGGTAATAAACGGGTATTTTGTAGGTAGGTATTTTGAGATTTAATAAAATGTATATAGGTTTTTTCATTTGACTTAATTATTATTGTATTGTGTTTTAAACTAGGAAGTCAAATAAAGAGCTATTCTTTTAAACGTAAATTTCTATGATTCTCGTTTTTTTACAACCCCAAAAAAGTTACAAGTATACTGGCATATCCCCTATAAAAATCAGATCAATCGAAGTTGCTTATGAGGTAAAACGTGAATTTCGACATCAAATCGTTTTTCCGTCGGAAAGCACTTAATTAAAAATACCTAGTTTTAAAACTTAGTCTTTCTATTTTCAGTTAAGTTCAATGAATTCCCATAAAACTATAAAATTTAAATTTGTAAGAAATTTTTATTACCAACATTTCTTCAAACAAATTTTGCTTAAAATTCACTCCAAAATTTCCGTGAGTCTTTTTGTACGAGATTTTGCTCGAACTTTTCTTTGAACATTTCGCTCAAGAGGCTCGTGTAAATGTTTGTCGGCATTTCAACATCAAAGGAAAGTTTGTCTGTGTAAATGCGCCTTTACAAATTCAAAATATATATTGTTATCGGAATTCATTGAACTTAACTGAAAATAGAAAAACAAAGTTTTGAAATAAGGTATTTTTAATCAAGTGCTTTCCGACGGAAAATCGATTTGATGCCGAAATTCACATTTTACCTCATAAGCAACTTCGATTGATCTGATTTTTATAGGGGATATGCCAGTATACTTGTAACTTTTTTGGGGTTGTAAAGAAAACGAGAATAAAAAAAATAATAATTGGCACTTATTTATTGTTGTTGCCTGTAAAATATAATGATAAAAATTTACGTTTAAAAGAATATCCTTTATTTTACTTCCTAGTTTAGTCTTTTACAATAATAATTAAGTCAAATTAAAAAACCTATATACATTTTATTAAATCTCAAATATATGAACAAAAGCACGTTCGGTTTAAATAATACCCGTTTATTACCCAATTTTACAACCCTACCAACCCGACCCTTGTCTAAAAAATATAATTTAGCAGTAATTTAGTAGACTGTGTCGCCGATCTATCATCCCGCGTTTTGGATTTCGCAGGTAGTAGGCCGGCCACACTTTTGAATCGCAATGTTGCCCTTTGCATATTGTTGGTGCAGTGTCAGTAATCGACCTTGATTATTACATTAAATTGACCGTAAATATATATATCTTCAGCATTTTCATGAACCTTTTGCTTTTTTAAGCAACCCTTGGGACCTTAAACTAACTAGGTAAATCTGGTGTGAGGAAAAAAAAAATAAAAACTAAAGGTAAAAAAAAATATGTTTAAAAAAGATCCCCCTCCCCACCACTCCTCATAGTCGTGAAGCGCGGATTACCGCTTAAAAGTGCAATTTTTGAGTTTTTTGCCGATATTTGAAAAACTCAAATTTTTTTTGGAAAAGAAAAGTTTTCTTTGACTTAAGGAAAAAAACTCTTGGAAATAAAAAAAAACTCGCAAGAAAATCTTTAAAAAAAAACCGGGCAAAAACATACGAGAAAAACCCTAAGAAAAAAATATTATAAGTAACCGTAATCCATGTGACAAAACTGATAGTAGAGCCAATAATAATGTTTCGCTTGCCGTCGGCTTTTTTTCACAAAAATTTTAAATAAAAGTTGGTGTTCCATTCTTTTAAAGAATTGAGATCACTGATCACTGATGTAAATTTTATTTATTCTCATCTTTAAAAATATGTTTCCAAAATAGATAGCAATAATTTGCTCAAAAATTTACCCGAACAAAATGTTCAAAGAAAAGCTCACAAAAATGTTCACGCAAAAAATTTTAGATCTTTTGCACGAGCTTTTATTTGAGCATGTTCGTCTGTGTAATTGCGCCTTTAGGAAAAAGAGAAGGAAGGTAAACCATGTCGTCTGTGTTTTTAAAACCGAAAATCTAATTTCACCTAGAAAATTTAAAGAACTTTTTGTTTAAAAAAAATTGATGGTAGAAAGCACGGATAGTACACCATATAAAATGAAAATATCTCGAAAACTGTAGCTTTGAAAGATTTGAAACTGTAGCATTGAAAATTTTTGGGTAATATTTACGAAAACCAAAATCTGAAAACCGCATAATTTATATATTTTAACGTGTTTTCAAATAACTCTAAAACTAAAACTCCCACGAGTTTGGACTTTTCGACAAAATTTGTAGTTCATATTCACGGAAACTTGAATCTGAAAACCGTATATCGTTAGTTGCTTTTGTTCCAAAGTTATAATTTTTTAAAATATTTTATCCCCCTTTTCCCCCCTTCAACCCCTTACCACCCTACCCAAAAGTTAATCAGTTCATGGTTAGTCGATAGAGGATTTTTTTACCAAATTTCTTGTATACAGACAAATAACAGACAACAGACCAACAGACAACTTTTTTTTTTCGCCGATTAAGGTGTTTTGGAACCTTAGTAACTTGTAATTTTTGATAAAATTAAGAAAAGTCAAAATTTCACGATTTTAATAGTCCCCGATACCATATTTGTATAGTGGACTAAAAAATATCAAAATAAGTTTTAATTATGGATTTTTTTTGGATTCCAACTCGTGGAGCATTTTTAATGTAAAACAAAATGTGGGTTGACGTCCTAACTCCACAGGTTTCAAACGATGATGAAAATAAAAAGGCAAAATTATGACTTATTTATTTCCAGTCAAAAATTTTTTCAACGCGTTTCGACCTTACTGGGCCATTTTCAAGGGTTCTAAAATAAAATGACATGGTTAAAACTAAAAAAAAACGTGTTTTAATTAACATCAAAAATGTCAAAGCTACAACTCATTTAGAAATTCATGACCCGGCAGGTTTGATATAATAATCATAAAGAAATTAAAACAAGTTTAAATCTTGCAAAGGTATTAAGTATTACAGGACTCTAAAAATACAACTTATGTACAAAAAATGTGTTTTATAATGCAGAGTGAAAAAATACATAATTTAATTAATGAAAATATATTTTAACTCCTCTGTTTCCAAGATATCTGATTTTTAAAGATTTCCATCATAATATAGAAAAAAAAAATCGTGCACTATGACAAAACAAAGGAGTTTTGAGCCCCATTCACTGTTTAAAATTTACCACAGTCGTACCCATCGTCGACATGGTCTGTGGGAAACTTCTGGGGGTTAAAATGTGTCGTTTGGCGTTTTTATGTTGCGTAAGTTAGGTCATATTTTTTTTCATAATGCCAGTACATGACTCAAGTTATACGGAAATAAAATGCCTAAACAAACTATAAAAAATGTCAACACATTTTACATAGGTAACACTAATTTTAAAAAACAATTAAAATAATTCTATATAATTTTTTTGTAAAAATTGAAAAGTTTTAGGTTTTTATGAATTATTCGCCAGATTTTATATGTATTTCTTATACTGAATTTGGTATGGCTAAAAGAAAAAAAATACAGGGAAAAGCGCAACCGCAAAGAAAGAAACTTCAAAGCAGGCAAAAACTAAATCAAGAGATATTGGAAAGGGATTAGACAGACTAAAGAAAGAGAGAATAGCCACCTTCGTAACAATTTAATGTTATGTCTATATGATATCTAATTTTAGTGGAATTGTATATTCCTCTTTAAAATATTGGATTTTTGTAACATAATAAATAAATAAATATATTAATTTTAAATGTATCTATACAGTGGCGGTCCCAAAGGGGGGGGGCGGTTTCGATACGAAAAAAAAAGAGAATAAAAGCATAGCTTAAACTTAGTAACTACAAGCGTGGATTTGGCCTCAAATCTAAGGGGGGGGGTAGTACTCAGATTTTAAGTTGTTTATTTCATACATGTTTTATTTTAAAAACTCTTTCAATGCGCCAAAAATTTGAGAAAAATTACATTAAAAATGCAATTTTTGAGTCAAATTAAACTAAATCATAGCGCCGTATGCGAAAATTTTTAAGAAAATTGCACTAAAAAAGAAAATTTTTAAAAAGTGACACTACAAATGCTATTGTTAATACAAAATAAACTATATTTAGTTATAGCGCCGCAATTTATGCCCTACTTTTGATTTTCTAAATATTTTCGTACCTACCTACCCCCCTGAAATCGCGCTTGAGTATAATTTTTTCAGTTATAAAAAACATAGATAACAAACAAACAAAAACTAATAGCTAAATACTTTTTTTTTTAGATCTTAAAAGCTTTTTGAGTTGAACCATTACCTTTTATATCGCATATCTCAAAAAAAAAGTCTGTTTCCAGTTGTTTTGGGTAAACCGGTCAGTGACTCGTTCAATGTCAATTTCAATATGTCTGTTGATATGCAGCAACGCTAAGCCCGTCGGACGAATTTCCGTCATAGTGTTTTTAAGTACTTATATTTTTAATCTTATGAGGCAGGAGAAGCTTCTTTCTGACAAAGCATTACTTGTTTGAAAGTTTGAGACAATGATGTGTTTGAAATTAACTCTGTGTTTCGGACTTCCATTGTCTATATTTTATTTATACACGACGTTTCGATCAGTACAATCTCTGATCGAAACGTCGTGTATAAATAAAATATAGACAATGGAAGTCCGAAACACAGAGTTAAAGCATTACTTACTGACAAACATCCAAGAATGTTTTTATCAACAGAAAAATATCGCCACACTTGTTCATTGCCTCGAAAACGTTATTATATATGTTTTGATTTAAGCTTTTGCCCACTTGTGACCAATATTGTTACCGAATACTGACTTCTCCCAATAAAAGTTCAAGAATTTGTGTATTGCATTAATCAAACAGTTTATAGTACTTATAAACGACATTAGTTAATTTTGCCCTGATTTTGGCTTCACGTTGTATAAGACTTAGTATGAATATGTCTCGTTATTGAATCTTGATTTTATGTCCGAAATGATTTTGTCTAAAACTTGTTTATAAATTGAAACTCTATAATACTGTTTTTTTATTTTTAAATACTCTGGAGGGATTCTAGAATGTCTTCAAAGGAACGTTCTGCAATTTCTCGATTTTCCTCCAAAGACTTCCGGGTTTTACCACCAGCATGTTTGTTGTCTACTTTTTTCTGGAGCAATTAAAATCTTGGATTTTTGGAACATATGTTAATAAATAATCTATTAAATTTTTCCTTTTATGTGAGTATAACAAAGAATTTCCGCTTTTGTAATGATAAGAAACTAATGGTGGCGTCAATTGCAAAATAAAACTAACAAAAAATTACAAAGGGCTTTGATAGTTTACTTGCCAATGGAATTTTTAATTATTTGGTTTAGTTTAGATTAGCAATATTAATACGGTTATTGCTTCATGTTAAAATGGTGCCTTTTCGCCCGAATTTACAAGCAATGGTTTAACAAACAAATCCAGCGACTTATTTAAAAACGCCAGTACAATAAAACAGTTTAGCCAGTTTTTTATGCATTACTTTCTCATACAAAACATAATACAACGAAATAAACCGATTGAGTAGTTAGTCCTACTTTTGTACCAAAAGTAGCGAGGACGGCTGATAGATGGCGCAAATGGGATAAAAAAGCTTCGGTCCGATTTTTTTGATTTCTTGTGTAATTTTTTCTAAGTGAGCGAAAAGAGTGATCTAAAGGCGCTAGTAAAAAAAGGACAGTTTAGACGCGAGTTAAACACAACTTTTTTTAATAAATTCATTAAAAACCGCAAAAAGAAACATACAAAAAACTACAACACAAAGCATTTACTTCGCCACCGGCTACTTCTGTTAAATTTTTTGATATTATTTGTGTTCACAAAGAAATACAATTTTTTTCCCCCGAACAATAAGGACTACATTATATACTTAGAGAATGGTATCTAATTTTTATCTCGAGGTGAAAGCCCGACCGGAAGAAGGGCTACACTTCGCCGAGGGATAAAAAGACACTTTAGTCTCGTGGAATGTATGTATATGAATTTTTGCACTTTTCGGATTTGTTTTTATGAAAATTTTTCGAAAAGATGAAAAGAACCACATCATATTGGTCTAACAAAATTGACACATTGCAAACCACCAATCATTATCTGACGTGATGTCACATTGTATTTTCTAGAGCTGGGTTTACACAGGCAAATAAAAATAAAAATAAAAAATCAAATCAGAAATAATTTTGGTTTTTATAGTCAAATAGAAATAATAATTAAAATAACTTTAAACCAATTATCACACAGCTTCTGTATACGTATGTCTCCGTGCAATGCAAAACACGTGAAAAACACCCTTTTAAGAGATGACACACAAGTGAGGTTATGTGCGTCAATGGGGCATGCGTATTCAGATAACAATCAAAGTTTTCAGATAACAATAAAAGTTCAAAGTTGCGCTTCTTTATATTTTAATTTTTATTTCTGCTGTATAAATACCTATACTATACAACCTTACAAACAATTTCACTATCAAAATTTACGGAAGTTTCAAAAATTTTAAAATAATGGCAATCGACGAGGCTGCCGCAGAAGCAACCCAGCAAACACGGTTCCCTCGGGCCTTCGTCCACCATCTTATCAAGTCCGCATTCTAGTGACATTAGCGCCATCTCTACATACTAGGAAGAAACTATTAAGCAGTTTAAAAATTTTAAAGTGATGTAATCGGACCATCGTCGGTTGCCGATTCTCGACCAATCAAACAAAGTTTCAATCGGACCATCGTTGGCCCTAAAGCAGATAAAGTGGTCGTCGGCATAAAGTCCACTATAGTAAATCGGGCCATCGTCAGTTGCCGATTCTCGAAAGTTCTAATCGGACCATCATCGGCCCTAACGCAGATAAGGTTTGCGTTGTCATAATGTCGACTATAGTAAATCGGTCCATCGTCAGTTGCCGATTCTCGTCCGATTAAACAAAGTTCCAATCGGACCGTCGTCGGCTCTAAAGCAAATAAAGTGGACTTCGGCATAAAGTCGACTATAGTAAATCGGGCCATCGTCAGTTGCCGATTTTCGACCGATTAAACAAAGTTACAATCGGACCATCGTCGGTCCTAAAGTGGTGTCGGCATGAAGACGACTGTAGTAATGTGGACCTCCGTCAGTTGCGGATTATTGACCGAAAACTGAAAATCGCAACACTGCCGACATTGTCGACATTGGCCCGATTCAATGCCGACGATTTGTGTTTCCTAGGAATGAAGGCGTTACTGCCTGCAAAATCGCAGATGATTTACGAAGAACAATTTCAATTGTTGGCCATCTTTAATCCTTAGGGTCAAAAAGTACCATTTTGGTAAATGCATTTAAGTCACCAAAGTCCAAAAAAAAGTTTTCGTATCGGTTACCAAAAAAAACCTTGGTTTTTTTAATTGAGGAAAGTGGCTAAAATTTGTTTTAACATAATAATAATAATTGAGTGCGTATTTTGCCAAAGAAAGAAGAGGTTATACCAACATTTTTAACCATGTGTTCGTAATTTAAGTTTTAATTTGTCTAAATTAGTGTTTTTAAAATGTAATTTCTGTGAATTTACGTCTAAATTACGGTAACGAAATTTTAAATGTTTATGACTCTGCTAATTCAATTATTACCTGAAGATGGTAGAAAACCAGCTACCGAAACGTTGGCAGTTAAAATCACTTAGCAATAAAGAGTTATCCAAAAATAGTCGTGACTTTGTTTTCCACATAATAATAATAATAATAATAATAGTTAATGCTTTTATTATCGCAGAATTACATCATACCTTATAAAAAACAGTAACAGGATAATTTACCTTAACCATATACGAAGGAATGAGAAGAAAAAAAACTGGAATTTTTATAGAATGCTCCCCTTTAAGACCTGAGTTTTACCTCCAAAATTTAAGTTAGGAAATGATGAGAATAAAAATTTGAATAAAGACAATATTAAGCCTAGGAAGGGGAATTCCCCCACCTCCCCCAGAATTCGCGCTTGACTGTCTGCTATTAAAGGGACTCAAAATAAACAATAGGGACATTTTGGACCACTAAGGAAAAAGAGGGGAGGCTAATCAAATATCACAGACTAAAAAATGGTTGGTTAATTCATTTTTTTTTCGTAAGAGCAAATATTTTTCATCATTTTCTAATTAGTAACTGTAATTTAACATTTTCTATCCATACAAATATTCTAAATAAAAAGAAAAAATCCACAAAATTCACACCACGCACTGACCTCACAAAAGTTAGGTTATGTTTCATTTAACGAAGTTTTATGTTATCTTTTTTTACATTCCAAAAACTTTTTTAAATTTGACAGTTGTTATTCTTATCTTAATTACTATAACCACAAAAGTAGTTATTTTTGCTGTTATTTTAGATGGTCCAAAATGTCCCTAATAATCAGCGAATTATAGATTTTTCAGTTCTTGAGGTATATAACACATACGAGTCTAAATTCTGAAGATTCCAGCAAACGAAATTCCAATAAATCAACCAGATACTAAATAAGTGTTTGTCAAACTTTTCTTATCGCCACTTTCTACCTGGCACGACGCAAAGAAAACAACGAACTTGGCGTTCAAAACTTTTCCAAATACAATTACCAAGTTTTCACGTGGAACTGAATATGTTTTCAATACGATTCAATTTTCGGTTTTGAACACTATTTGAGTTTTTGATATGCTTTTTTTTCGTATTGTAGGTACAATTTTTTTTAATTTCGAAAATTAGAAACAAATACCAAAGTTTGTTATCTCACCCAAGGAATAATAAACTGTCCAGTCTGGTTAAACCTTTCATTCGCTTTCGATACGATCCGCGTTTTCACGACAGCTAGATTCCTACCCTAATAGCACAGGATATTCCAGGGATATCCCAGTAAGGTGCTGTGAATGTCTGAATGTTTTGGCACATTCACAGTATATTCGTAGGATGTTCCAAAAACGTGCTCTAAATAACTTTCAAGTTAGCACATGACCAGCACATTTAAAAGATATACTCAGAATATCCTACGTAGTACATTTTGCGAACATTCTATGCAGGATATTCCAGGAATGTGCTGTGAAAGTCTTAAAAATGTCCTTTTTGGACATTGACAGCACATTTAAAACACATTCTAAGGATATCCTAGGCAGTACATTCAGCGAATATTCCATGAAGAATATTCCCTGAATGTTCTACTAAAGTCCGGAAAATGCCCTTTCTTTTGGATATTGACAGCACATTGATAATACCTTCCCTGGATATCCTGGTTAGAACATTCGGCATAATATCTATGCAGGATGTTCCGTGAATGTTCTGCCAATTTCCGTAAAATGTCCTTTACTTTTGGATATGGACAGCACATTCAAAAAACATTCTTACACATCCTGAACAGTACATTCACCAAATATTCTATGCAGGATATTCCACGAATGTTCTGGTAATGTCCTAAAAATGTCCTTACATTTGCACATTGATAGCACATTTGGGGGATATTCTGGGAATATCCTGGGTAATACATTCAGCAAATGTTCTAGTCAGGATAATCTACCAATGTTCTACCAAAGTCCTAAAAATATCACACAATATTGTAACGTTTTTTATTCTAACAGCTGCGGTAAAGATTTTTTTCGGGATATTTTTGTCTATCGCTGCAAGTTTTCTTTTCATTAAAAAAAAAATCTCTCTTTTTAGTTACAAGAAAAAACCATTTTGTTGGCCTAAAAAAATATCATGAAATCATGCCATGAAAGGAAATAATATTTTTTTATCTACGATCATGCAGAATTGATTTTATTTTGATCAAAAAGCTTGTTGGGGTAGGCTAATATTTATTTCCAATGAAAAAATAATTATGAAAATCGGTTGAGCCGTTCGGGAGTTATCCTGCATAGAAGAAATAACATAATCCCCTTCCACTACCGTTTGGGAGGATTCGGGGAGGGGGGTAATATTTTTATCCAATAAGAAAAGAATTATAAAAATCCGTTGAGCCGTTCAGGAGTGATCCTGATTTTAGGTAAAAAAAACAATTCATGGTGCTCTTCCAACAGAACACATGTCCAAAAGGTTATATCCCGCTAATATATAATGTCTCCCATAAGCCCCCGTAGCGCAAAAGGTTAAGTCGTTGGAAAAGTGTTATATGGATGCCAGAAGTTTGAAAGTTCGAATCCCATCGCTGTATAAATACTTTTTTTTATTTTTTTGGGTGTTTTGTGAGAGAACAATTTTTTCAAGCTCATAAATGTGCTATGAAAATCCTGATGTTCTACCAGGATGTTCTAGGAATATCAAAACTGCGGACACAAAACATTCCCTGAACATCCCTGGTATGCTTAGAGGATTTGAGAGAACAATCAGGAAATGTTCCCAATATCCTAGCTGAACATTCAGCGAATGTTCGGGGAATATTTCTGTGCTATTAGGGATACCATCCGATTTGACTCTGTTGATGCAAATTTTGTCTCTAGCAAGTTGCATACCATGGGTATTAGAGGTAATTTAAATAGCTGGTATAAATCTTTTTCCACGCCTAGTCGTTTTTATGTTAGAATTGGAAATGTTACTTCTGATAGCTTTGAAATAGATTTGCAAATCTATGTTAAAAATGGCGAAGTATTTTTGTATTGTGATGATGCTACAGTTGTGATTTCAGACCCAGATCCACAACGTGCATTTGACAAAGCTTTAAACTGTTTTAATGAAATATATGAATGGTGCAAAGGTAACAAGTTAATGCTTAATCATTCAAAAACATAAATTTTGGAAGTCAATAACAAATATCGAAATCCAAGTATATTTATCTTTAATTTTGTTGGAAGTTCTGTAGAAACATCAGAAAATGCCAAATTTTTAGGTGTAATGATCGATAAACATTTGGATGGGTCGAATCAGATTGAATCTGTCTGTAAGCGATTAAGAAGTGGTTGTTTTCTGATATACCAGTTAAAGAATTCACTGGAATTAAAGACTTATTGAGTGTCTATTATGTTACTGTCTATTCAGTATTATATTATAATATAGTTTTGTGGGGTAACTCAAAGGATATTGAAAGGGTTTTTGTTGCTCAATAAAGGATTATTAGGTTGCTATTTAACGTTCCCTACCGGCATGTAGAAACACCTTTAAATAAAAAAAAAATATTGACTATACTGCCGTCCTTAACTAAAAAGCAGTAAAAATATTTATTTTAAGGATCTTAACAGTCATTTTGGTTAAGAATGCAAAGCTTTTTTTTATTATTTTTTGGCTCTAAATAAAAAATTATTTTTTTTTGTCATTTACATAACAACTTGTTATTTTAACTTATTTTATGTATGTGTATATTTTGGTTTTTATTGTTATAATTTCTTGTTTTTTATTAATTGTAAGCTCCAATTTATCGTCAACAGTCCAGTCGTAAAGTGATAAAAGTTAATACATGCCTCAGTTCTATATTGTAATGTAAAAAGAGAGAAAACTAAAATTAACAGAAAAGCAGGACACAACGATTAATATTTTTTGACTACTTATTTTGTTTTAGTTAGATAAACATTTATATTTATTTATTTTTTGCAAAGTAAATGTGTTAACAAACACAGCTTATTTTTCTTGTTTTAATAATTTTATTTTATATTTTGGATTTGACATTGTCTATACTATTTTTGTAATAGTTTTTTAAGACAATAAAGATTTTTGAATTTGAAAAAGGTGTGTTGAACTGAGGCAGGACCGACGAAAAAATAATTGGATTCGCTTTTCGACTTGCTTTTCCACGATAGTTTCGAAAGTGAATCGTGCATTGAAATCGCATTCAGTTCCACATGAAAACGCAGTAAATAATTCTCTGCGACTTGACAAACACACTTGCTTTCGGTAAACACCTTTTCGGCAACCTTGAAAATCAGCCCAAAGATTCGGATCGGATCATAGAAATCAAAGGGGAATAGAACGAATTCCGACGAGTGTGCATCCAAAGTTTAGCCGCCATTTTGATGGTAGCTTCTCCTGACATTCTCCTTCGTTTAGTCCTGCCGATGACCAGAAATCATAGAGCCATTTCCATCTGACTTTAGAAGAACGTTCCAACCAGTTATCTTCGTAGTGAGTAATTATAGTATTAATTTTTTTACTTACGACCAACCCATAATATTAGTTTAACGAGCGTCCTAACACGACTGTAATGGACCATTTACGCTCCTAGGATAATAATAAAGCTCAGACGTAAGTCGTAAGAGGGCGCCAAGCGATGAAACTTTTTTTCATAAGGACACTGATTCACGCAGAATTGTAAATTATTTTTCTATATATTTAACAAAAGAAATATTTATTAAATATATTGATGTTAAAAATTTAAAAAAATATAAAATTTTCAAAAATTTAAACATTTTGAAAATTCCAAGGAAAATTCCAAAAAAAATACAAAATTTTTAAAAATTCACAAATTCTGAAATGTAATTTTCATTGGTCGTAGGTAAAGCATATTACACTAACTCGCGTGTTATATTAATTACACGCTCAGATGAATTAAGACACTCTCCTTCGGCTCGCGTCTCAAACTTCATCTTCTCGTGTAATGACCATCATAACATGCTTGTTATGTAAAAAATATTATATGACTTTAAACAAAAACATATCCGTACTTGTATTATTTAATAGATTTTGTTAATATTTTATAAGTATTATATATTTTTTGTGCAATACCGATAAAATTTTAATGTTTTTAACTTCAGAAAATAATACCAATTTATATACTAAAATTTAGTACACTTGTACTACATTTAAATCTACGATGAGCTTATATGCATTAAAAGGTGTTTGTGGCACTAAATGCTAAGAAGAATAAATATTAGTAAAAATGTATTAATATTTACTCCAAGATGTTTCAGGTTTAGTTCAGCAAATACTAAACCCTATTATTAAAGGTACTGACAAATAGTTATTGCTAGTACAGCAATAACAAAGATTAACGGCCCAATTACATCGTTAAACCGGCAACGCTGTTGGGTCCGTTTATTAGGCAATTCTTTTTCCGCATGTTTCTCGGAAACGGGACTTCCAAATGGCCTGAAATTTTGCCTAAATTGTTTATTGGACTATGTTTTTCCATCAAATCTTGGTACTTTTTTAAAATTTTGTTTATTTTTTTAAAAAAAACTATTTTAGCTTTTGTGGTGTTTCAAAATTGGCGCGCCCATATTACGTCAGAATCAGTCAGAAATACCCTTTATAGAGACCTGTAAAACTAAATTGGAAATATTTGTAATTTTCCAAATAATGGACACCTAATTTCAAAAACTCTCTAGATTGTATTAATAAGCTTTGTAATCCTCTTCCTCTAATAAAAAACAAATTGAGTATTATTTTCCTCTAAAGCTAAAACATGCAGAAATATAAAAACATGGTCTATACTGGTTACCTATCAATATTAGTTATATGCCTAGCATCAAAAAGTACTTAAATGGTTATATTATAGATACCGCCACCATCAAAATTAACCACCCACGTCTTTTTTTTGTGAGCTTACCCTAGGCATAGTTTCTAGTGTTCTCCTTTCCTAAATGTATTCGGCTAAGAGAGATCTAGCATATATACCTAGGTAACACCCCTTACCAGGAAAAAAAATTATGCCATGCAAACATCGAAATTGGTCGACTCACTGTATTTGAAACTAACCAATGTCAGTGTGTCTGCCTGACATTCTTCATAACCTTAGTTTTGTCGTTTTGTTTTGGAGTTCGTCGGCCTGGTTTTTGTGTTTTATTTAATAATTTTTCCTTTGGTGAAAAGCTACTTTTTAGAACCCTTAAGTGGTCTGTGTGTATGGCCATTTGACTAGTTGTCACTGCTCTCAATTCGATCACCTAGGTGATAAATAAACAATCCCCCATAGGGTCACTGGATCCTGAGACCTGCGGTCCCAGCCGCAGGTTTTAGGATCCAGTGACCCTAATCCCCAATGATTCGCGGCGCAATCTGTGCACAGGAGAATACAGTAAAGAAACCAGAGATAGATAATGAGTGGTAGATGACGTATTGAAATCGATTGACAAATTTATATTATCTCTGGATTGTTCTTGCGCCGTTAAGGCTGAAAATTAATGTTTATCCTAAAATACTGATTTATAGTTCAAATCCAGACAACCACAAGATCAGTTAACTTGTACTAATATTAAATACAAATGTAATTCACTCTATATTGGTCCCAAAATTTACTAATTTTTAGTATGTAGTACTAGTGGAGAGTGGGACATATTTTTTTTTCCTTTTTTTTTTATAAATTAAACACTTTGTATTGTGCCTTTGGAACCCCGTTTCTTAAATGATGTCTTGTAAAACATCTGATCTGTTATTGGAAAGATTTCGTCTCATACGTAAGTTGTCTGTAAGTTGTCTCATTCTTGTTAATGAACTGCAAAAAATTATATTTCACTTACAAAGTCCAGGGCGCGGAATGCCTACCAGAACACTTGTATGCCCAACTTTTATGCAAAAATTTGAAAAATAAAGTCCAATAATACCGTAGATTGACCTAAACTGACTAAAAGATCCTGGTTTTTGTTTTCTATTCTTGTTTAAATCTAAAAGAATCCAATTTTCTATTGATACGAAATTAATGGAAACACTAGACAACAATTTTTACATTTTTTTTACGATAGTGTCCACTTTATTATTAAATTTTCCAAAAGCAAACAAAAATATTAAACATAACCTAAATTTTCGCTGTCAGTTGCTTTCACTACTGACGCAATCGACGCGCCTGCCCGATAGACTCTTCGCCTCCGGATTATTTCCAGGCTAACTTGATTGGGAGAGTTATCATCGGTACGCATTTTTCTCGGGAAATGCAAGGGCAGGGTCGCTATATTATCTCATAGTTATATGCAATTGCGTAGCCAGGGGGGATTTTGGGGGTTAACCACCCCCCCCAGGAGGTCCAACCCAATCTACAATAAATTAATCATGATCAAGAGACCCAGGGAGAGCAATAGCTCCCCCACTTCTTTGACCCTTTACTCCGGTTTGTGACGTGTGTTTGGTGTGACGTCTTAAATTTTAAAAATCTTGCCTGCGGTGCTATGATGTCATTGATTGTTGCAATTTTAGTTTAATTCTAAGGAATGTTTATCACCAGCATTCAAAACGTGTAATAAATGGCATTCTTACTATAATTTTTCTAAAAATTTTCATCTGCGGCGCATTTATTATTTGGCCACAAATCTATATATACCACTGCAACCTACCATTTCTTTGGATCTAACCCAATCTACTTTTTGAAAAATATTTTACAAAAAATCTAAGAGATCAAAATTTTTAAAGAACAACATTTGAAACACGTAAAAAGTAGAATTTTGATGTAATTTTTATAAAATTTTTGCTTGCGGTGCATTTCAGAGTTAAATTTGATGATGAGAAGATGAAACTATTTTTAAAAATAAGTATTTTTGGTTCATATACACTAACTCAACACCTATTAAACTGCCCCTCTCCCCTCCCTTCAGTTCAAGAGCTCAAGCAATAGGCACCAATCTAATTTTTAAAAATTTGACAGTTAATTTTTATTAAATGATGAAACCCCCCCAGAGTCGATTTCTGACTACGCCACTGTTATATGATTACATAATTATAGTAAATAAAATCAGGGATAATTATGTAATCTTGGCAAACGCGTTGTAAATTTTCTGAATTTGAGCCTCGATGTGTGATTTGCCTCAGGATTTTTATGCGGTTTGTATTTTATTTTAATTTCTTTGACTGTGACGTAGCTGCCATCAAAATGGTCGCACAAACAGTCTCGCGCAGATATGAAGTGTTATCTATTCTCTTATTCGATATCTCAGGATTGCATCGGTATGTTTTTAAACTCTCTTTTTCGAGAATAAAAATAAAAACGGAACTTGACACCGAACCCGGGCGTTTTCTCTAGAAAACATCGTAATTTACTGGAATTTCTGGGTCATTCTTGCCGAGCTCTTGCCTTTCCCTGTCTGCTTTTGCCAACCTTTTGGATGTTTTTTCTGGGTTATAACATGACTAAAGATTATATTGAGGGAAATTTCAATAGATAGCCGTCCGATACAAAGACCACATGAAAGTTTGCTAGATTTAGATGGTTAATAATAAAATAAGGAGTAGATTAATTTTTGTATTTGTTTAAAAGGTGTTTTTATTTATGAAATGTATTAAAAGAAACTTAAATGCAAGTTTTGTTTACATTTCTGTTACTGTCTAAATGTCAGTTTCAAAATATTAGCTGCGTTCAAATCACAAACAGCGAGTTCGGATCCCTTACCTCTGCTTGTACCTTGGCTTGCACCAACCTCTACTGATGAAAGCTACAGCTTTGAAATGAGTGGGTTTTGGGTTTTTTGTTTGGTACATTTTTCGTGCATAATCCTTCACTTATGTTTGTTTTGCCTCGTAGCAAATATATTTTTTGTGCTGAAAACGGGTTCAAAATATGGCGTTTTTCTAAATAAATTTGGAGGTGTTTTATTGGTAATGAACAACTTGGGATATTAAAAAAGGTAAATTAATCCTTGTAAAAACGGTAACTTAAGAAAATTATAAACGAACTTTACCATATTTGCCACAAAACAATCCTTTCTGGGGGCTATAAATTTAAACCAGCACCCAGAGGTGGTCTAAAAAATCACCTACGCTAAAAAAGCTATTATGTGCCAAATTTTTGGCGTATTCACCATTTGCCATTTTGAAAACTGTCCAAAAAAAATTAGTTTTGGGGCATTTTCTCCTAAAATATGGTATATTTTGTAAAAAAAGCAGTTTTTCAGTGGTAAGTGTTTTTTAAAAATTGGTTTTAAAATTCAGCACCCCCCACAGGTCTAAATATTTATGGGTAACTGTAAATGTTAATGGATGAGACGTAATGCCGTATGGCGTTTTGAGCATGCCTACTGAGATACGACAACGAATAAGCACTCTTTGTATGTAACTTTAAGTGTCTAATATGTCAACTATTTTTGTATATAATTTATGTTATTAAGCTTATTTTTGGTTGCAAACAAACCATAATACATATACCATAGATAGTCACTAAGAAAAGTCACACAAATTATGTCATTCCTTTTACGTGGTAAGAATTTTCGACACTTTGGTCGCGATTCTTCAGAAACGACAGAAAATCTCACCCGTCACAATTCTGGAAAGTGACGATTTTTACTTATTGCCTTATTTAAAATAAAAACACAGCGTCCTTATGATTATTGTTTATCCTCACGTTGTAAGAGAAACTGCGTCATTTTTTTAATAACATTTTATCTCCAGGACTAGTTTTATGGCGCAGCCAATAAATGTCAAAAAGTGTCGAAAGTTCTCACCATGTAAAAGGGAAGATAGAATTTGTGTGACTTTTCTGAACCAGTGACATATTCCATGGCTATCTATGGTTTTGTATGTTATGTGTATGTAATTTTAAAGGCTTGTTTACGCACAAAAATTAACTTAATAACATACCATTTTAAACAAAAACTGCCAACAAAAATTAAAAATATATTTTTTATTTACTGGAACAGTATTAAGAAACAGAATTTTAGGGAAAAACAACAAAAAAGCAGTTACTGTAAACTTGTTTAAAAACAGTTACTGTAAACTTGTTTAAAAATCGTCAGATTTGTTGTAAGGGCGAGATTTTCTGATGATTTTTGCGACCTTTTTTACGTTTATTGGTACACGTAGGAGCAATTTAGCTCCGCGGTAAAACTAGTCCTGCAGAATTTCTTAAAAATATTAAATTTACAAAAAGTTATTTAAAAAATGACGTTTTTCTGACAACGTTAGGATAAATATGGAGATTTTGGTCAGGTTTTTTTTCACTCCGTTACCCTTATCTTTATTCTGGGCATGCGCAGTAGCGCTGCCAGGCTGTTACCTTTATTAAAGGTAACCACTGGCGCTAATTAGCGTTGAATAGCGACTACCTTTACCGTTAAAAAGACAACCAACCAAACTTGATGTGATTTTGTGGTGGAATATTTTTAGGTTATAAAAGTTGGTTTTGTTTGACAAAAATTTTGTGCATTTGGATTTTATTTTTTGTTAACCGTGTTTATAGTACTAGTAGGGTACTTTTTTACCGTTTTTTTTTTGTAAACAGGTGAGAAAGTACAAATAAGTTTGCAGAGGCTCGATTTCTTCTATTACTCCTCCAAAGATATCTTGCCAATCATTTGCCTGAGGACTAAATTTATGTTGGGGTGTCCGTCTCCCAGTCCTATCACTATATTAATATTTTCCTCCATGATATGGTTAAGAAGAAAAAGAACAAAAGTCAATAAAAAAGTAAGGTTATGTTTACCGCCAAACGATTGACTACGTTCAAAAGCTCTATTTTTACCCTTTTGAAATTACCTTTATTTACGGTAACGGTAACCATAAGGGTAACGAAATTTGCCGTTAAACTGCCTGACCAAAATCTCTCTAATGTTAAGAACACTGTGTTTTCATGTTAAATGAGACAATAGAGACATAAAGCTATTTGTAACTCATCGCGGTATACATATCCGCATCTAGCGAGAACCAAGCACATTGATTGGTCAGAAACTTGTAGCACGTTCGAAAAGAGCAGATATATGTATATGATATATTTCTGAACGCAATAGGTGCTGAGATACGATACGTGTGCCGTAACGATACGTGATACCTAACGCATCTCAACAACTATCGCGTTCAAGAACACCTTAGATTAGCATATATCTGCTCTTTTTGAACGTGGTACAAGTTTCTGACCAATTAATGTGCTTGGTTCTCGCTAAATGCGGATACGTATACCACGATGAGGTACAAATAGCTTTATGTCTCTAATAAGTAAAAATCGCCACTTTCCAGAATTGCGACGGGTGAGATTTGAGACAAATAATAATTCAAATAATAAGTATGTAGATTAAAATTGGCACTATTTATTTCAGTTCGTAAAAAAATCACTTTAGAGGCAGAGATTGGCGGAGTTTTTAATAGTAGTTTTAACAACTAGTGGCGAAAATAGTGCTAGTTTTTACAAGCGTTGGTTTAAATAATGAGCGCAGCGAGGTATTTAAAAACGCGAGTAAAAAAAAAGCACAGTTTAGCCGCGAGTTGTTAACACTATTTTTTTTAATACCTTTGTCAAAAAATCCAAGAAAAACAGGAAAATACTTTTAAACATCTCGAACGAAGAGCACTTCTCGCAAGACACCATTTTTACACTATAAATCAAGGCGGCTGATAAATGAAATAACAATGGTGGTTTCCATGGCAATGTGCCTTTTTATTCGGTGACGTTCATTGTTGCAACATTTTATTCGTTGACAGTTTGATATTTTGAAGATATTTTTAAAAGATTTTTTCGTAAATACTTGGTGAAAACTGGCGGAAATGGTTTAATTTTTAGGCAAGAATAATTAGATTTTTTCAATAGTACTATTTTCCGCTATTTCTCTTTAATTTTGTGTAAAAAACGGACCGAAATCTTTTTTTGCACCCGTGATCAAAAAACAAGTTTTTTGCATCGGTAACCAAAAAAGCCATGCTTTAGCTATCTGCAGAGAGTTACTAAAATCATGTTTTTGATGAAGGTATAATAAAAATATTTTAATTTTACTTGTATAGTTGACTATCTAATGTTTTTATAATGTTCTTTGTCTGAGCTCTGGCTCCCGGTTTCTGTTACCGTGAAAAACGGGTGAAAAATTATTGGAGTTGGCCGGATGGAGTATTTTCTAAATTTATGAACTTTTATAGAGTGAATCCTGACAAATTGTTTTTTTAGGGTAATAAAATTTTGAAAGTAATAAAATAAAAAAAAAACCTATTCGTTCAATGCATGTTTTATCATTATATTAATTTAGAGTCATAATGCATATTCATTATTTTTTCTTTGCTTGTTCTCAAAATAAATACATTTAGGGTGGGTCATAAAATCTGAGACTTCTTGAACCCTGTATGAACTTTAAATTAACAAATCCTATTTTCAAAAATGTGTTTTTAAAAGTGGTTCAAAATTAGTTCGAAATAATAACCGTATCAAAACTCGAATATCTTTCGGGGGGGGGGGGGTGTGGCTTGACTGACCTCTAGAATGACCAACAGCAGCTTATTATAATAAAGAAAATTTTGCACTAATACAATCTTAGTTTAAAAGGTATTTCTTTGTTGACAAAGATAAATCAGGAGAAGACTGTGGTTGATTATTATCGCAGCCTGAAAGCAAGGCTGAGGACACTAAAAAAAGTGTATTCTATATTTAAGAATAGCCCCAAGAATAATTGTTTTTAAATTAGTAGTTAATGATTTAATTTGATTTAAGAAAACCTGCACTTCAAAAAAAATATAACCAAATCTTAAGTTAAGAAGTACTTATCCTTCAATTAACTCTGCACTCTTTAAACTTAGCTTAACTATTATCCAAATAAGTATTTATTAGCATTTCTGCCAACAAAACATTAAATTTCTGAACCCGTTTTCAGCATAAAAAATATATCTATGAGGGAACTACTAGGCAAAAAAAACATAAGTGAAGGTCGCTGATTATGCACGAAAAATATACCAAACAAAAAAACCCAAAACAACTGTATTCATTTATTTACAAACTGAAATTAAAACGTTGAGGTTATCTAAAAGCGCACTCAAAAAAACTTTCCTTACTGAAAGCCCACCCATTTCAAAGCTGTAGAGCTTTCATCAGTAGAGGTTGGTGCAAGCCAAGGTATAAGCAGAGTTAAGAAATCCGAACTCGCTATTTGTGATTTCAACGCAGCTAATATTTAGAAACTGACATTTCGACAGTGACAGAAATGTAGACAAAACTTGTATTAAAGTTTTTTAATAAATTTCATAAATAAAAACACCTCTTAAATAAATACAAAATTAATCTACTCCTTATTTTATTATTACCCATCTAAATCGTAGAATGACATCAAGTATTAATTGAAAAAATTAGTGAACAAGGGTAAGTTTTAATTAGAATGACATATAACCCCAAGTTTAATTTGTTCTACAGAGTCTTTACTATTTAAAACCCGCGTGGGTTTAAATTTTTTAATTTTCTTTTCTTCTAAATTGAAACTTTTTTCTTAAATCCAACAAAAGATTGTGTTAAGAAGATTATTCAATAAACAAATTTATTCATATTCTTCTTATAAATATAAAGAAGGGTTGGTTTAAAATGCTTAAAACCAAAAATTTCACTTAAACTTAGGACCGTTCTAAAATAGACTAAACCCTTTTAGTAAATCCCACCGTTAGTGTATGCAAGCAAGAATATGACCTTATGCAAGTCTGTATGTGATGGCCTTAACAACTAAAGGCGGATCCATATTACCCACCAAAAAACTTTTTATATTTTGAGCAAAAACGAATTAATATACAAAAGTCTAAATATTTACACCTGTGGAAGGTACTAAATTTTAAAACCAATTTTCAAAAAACACTTACCCATACAGAAAAGATACAAAGTTATTTATTATTTTGTATTGTTATTGCAAAATTCCACTGAAAAATTGATTTTTTTCTCAAAATATACCATATATTAAAAAACACCTTTTAAATAAATACAAAATTAATCTACTCCTTATTTTATTATTACCCATCTAAATCGTTATGTGACACCAAACATTAATTGGAAAAATCAATTATCAAGGGTAAGTTTTAAATAAAGTGACATATAACCCCAATTTTAATTTGTTCTAGAGAGTGTTTACTATTTAAACCCCGCGTGGGTTTAAATTTTTTAATTTTCTTTTCTTCTAAATTGAAACTTTCTTTTTAAATCCAACACAAGATCCTGTTAAGATGATTATTCAATACACAAATTTATTAAAATTCTTTTTATAAATCAAACTATGTCCAAAACTCAAGGAGGACCGTTCTAAAATAGACTAAACTCTTTTAGTAAATCCCACCGAAGAAGTTTTTGAGCGCAGTTTAACGCTATTAGATTATTTTTGCTTTGGTTTTTCACAACTTTTTTGACCACTCGCCGAAAAGTTAGATATACAGGGTAACCATAGAAAACAAGGTATTTTTTGAGGTATTTTTTGGTTTTACCCAAAACTTGCCATTGCGCCGGACTGCTGCTTTTGAAATGACAGCTTATGTAAAACCAAATTAATAATGTATGGGATAGTAACCTTGAACAAGTATTTGAAAATCAATGAACTTTTGAAAATTTGGTGAACTTTTAGTCTAGACGAATTCATTTGCAGAGGATGCTGAATTTAATAAATAATAGTTTATTAAATTGCGGATTTTTGCATTTTGACTCACGTTCTCTGCCACGACATGTTTTCAACAGATTAACAACACCTACTCGCGTTAAGTCTCGGTCATTATTTAGAGAATTTTTTTAAAACAAACCAAAAAACATTAGAATTTGGATAAAAAGGATTCAGTGAGGGTAAATAAAAACAAAACAATAGAATAACAGTATTCCCTCAAAATGTGCAATCTAACAGATGGTCGTTTTTAGCATATAGGTCGCGATTCTTCAAAAACCGTCAGAAAATTTCGCCCTTACAAAAAATCTCACGATTTTTAAACCCAAGCTTACAGTAACTGCTTTTTTGTCAGGACTTATTTGCCAATATTCCTTAAAATTTAGTTTCTTAATACTGTTTTAGTAAATAAAGAATATGTCAATTTTAATTGTTGTGGGCAGTTTTCGTGAATAACCCTTTTTAGTCGGGGGTTTTTTTAGATCTTTTTTCCAATGTATAGGAAGGTTTTTGGTGATTTTGCTTTAACTCGGTACACACTTAGGTATGACTTCGGGGACCACCAAATGAATATTAGTTTTTTTGGCGACGGCGTACGTTATGCGTCGCAACGCCTTAAACTTTTTTTAGGACTTAGGATCATTTTGACAGCTATATCTCGGTCAAGTGACAACATTTTAAAATGTTGGTTAAACCTCTTAAAAGGCTATGAAATGGCCTTTAATATAATATGCAAAACATGATATTTTAATTCCGGTTGATTGCATAAAAAATAATCAATTTGAAATTGTTAAAAAAATTGTGTTATTTTTCTAAAAATTTACAAAAAAAAATCTATTCTCTATTTATGAACGGGATTGTGCAAATTCATTTTGAAGTGACTGTAAGAAGGTCCTAGCTATTCGCCGAAATCAAAAAAATGCAAATTCATGCCACGGAAAAATCACAAAAAAATCGGAAATTGACGCAACATACAAAACAAAAAAAAAACAAAACCGACCCAAAATCCGATAAAATCTCCTCCCCATAGGATCTTCTAAAATAACCATAACGATAAAAGCTCCTCAAATCTCCTAGAAACCAATACCTTCAGGACACCCATATAAACTTCTCCATAGATCTGATAAAATCTTCTAGGATCTCATCGAAATCTCTTCTAAAACCGACCCAAATCCCGATAAAACGTCATACAAGAATTCTATCATTTTTTTAATGAGATTCGATGGGAAAATTTCAGCAGGGAAGACACAACATTGATAATTATTTATTTAACTACGCCACTGTTGAAAATTTGAAAATATTTGCAGTTTCATACTTTTGAGTAATTCACTATTTTAAGAGGTTTCTGGCCCAGAGTGCGTCGGTCTGACTATTTATAGACATTCTGTCTTTGCTGGGGTACCATCTAAGTATCTCCAATTTCGTCTAAAATTGGTAAATAGAAATTTCCGCGGTCGAGAGCCACGAATTTCTGATCATATTTCCAAAATTATGAAATTAACAGCCTATCAAGGGGGGAGAGGGTTACGAATTCCAAGTGTGTCCGTAACATTAGTATAACTGAGCCGATTTTAATGTGGGGTTGCTATATTTTTATTTTCAAAAAGCGGGAGTTTTGAAAATTTATGCACTTTAGGAACTAAAGTGGCACTTGTGAACCCTGGAAAAGTATTAATTAAATTTATCGCAAGTCAAGCCAAACAGCACTTGCTCTTGGCCAAGATTTCATTCTTAGCACCCTTTCTTGTAGTCGACGGACCATTTGGCGTAGATATAACGTGATTTTACCAATAATCTTTTCCTAAAGTGCATAAAATAGCATATAAAACTCGGGACTAAAGCGTCTTTTAATCCCTTAGCGAATTGTAGCCCTCCCTACGGTCGGTTTACAAACCTTTCGCCGCGGGATTAAAAGTAGCACTTTAGTTCCTAGGTTATATATATAACACTACTTTGCTGTTTTTGGGACAATCTTTATCGGGCAGAATATCAGAAACGAGAAAACTGAATCTGTTAAAATTTGGCAGGAATGTTTATTTTTGAATTCCTCACAAACGTATCCATACAGTTTTTTTCTGGACTCTCTCATTTTCGAAATAAAATAAACACGGCTAACCGTGTCAAAAATTTTACTTGGCTTTTTCTTTAGCCTCGTCGATAATACAGAAGTCTGTAACAGCAATTTTTGTATTTTTTTATTTTTTGAAAAAATTCACCAAATTTTGAAAAATCTTTTGGATACGGTTGTAGATTTTTATAAATCCTATTGTCTGATAACAAAAAAGTTATGGTTTTTTTCTTTGTAAGCAATATTCTGCCGGAATTCTGAAACGCCAAGGTCACTTAATTTAGTAGGCCCAAGGAAACTGAAGTGAGTTCGATTGGAGTATTGGAATTCAGGTTCTGCATAGCCACCGGCCACTTGTCTAATGGCACATTCAGCCAATAAATTGATACATGTCAAGTGATAAAAGTAATACGGAAATTTGTTGTTTTTTTCATGTTGAATAATGATTTTTCTTTTGATTCTTTTTAATTTCGAGACATTGCAATCCATGAAGCAGAAAGCCGAGCATCAAAACCTTTAAAAGGACCATTAATAAATGGTTACGTTCCTAATAAGTTATACTTTTCCTCACATATGGTGTACGCACCGTGTTCTGAACACTGCACGATTTCACTCGAAATGGTATTAGTAATGCCATCTATTGTTGATCTTTCAAAAAAATAGCAAAGCAGTGTTATCAACACTATGCCGTTTTTGTGGCCTGAAACCACAATAAAAAAAAACTGAGCCCCAACCAAAGGCAAAGTGTTAAAAAAATTCTTCTTCTCCATTTCAAAAAAAAATAAATGTAAGATCTTGTTAAAATAGCTTGCGCATTCACCATTATTTAAGGTAAAAATTTGAAAATGACTCAGAGACACGCAAGTAAAATTATTTTTGCTTCCGTGCTCAGAGATCAAAGAAAGCGTAAAAGACTACGTTCCAAACTTATAATGCAAGAAGAGGGTGTGTTTGGTTATTAAGAAGACTGTTTAAGAATGCTGGGGAATGTTTAAAAATGGAAAACCATCTAAAAGTCGGGACATTTTTTGCATCAGGCGCGGGGCGGGAGGAAATTCAAAAAAGCGGGAGACTCCCGCCTAAATCGGGAGGATTGGCAACTCTATTTTAATGGGAGTTTTACGTCTTAAAGAAAAAAAAAATGTGACCATTTAACTATTTTGGGAATTTGGAACCTTTGGTTGCACTAAAACAAAGTTATGATTGTTTTCCACAAACCAAAACTACACTTTTTTGCACTCGACGCACGTTTCGCTAACAACGTTACCATCATCAGGAGACGATAAACAATAAACTAAATTAACCTACGCTCTATCTTATATACCATCTTTTAGTGGGCGGAGATAAGACTAATGGGTCATTCCATATCAAATCAACCAAAAAATCACAAAAATTTTACGCGACCAATTCCAATTTTGATGATTTTTGGTATATATTTTCTTCTTACCATAAAAGTTGAAAATGCAAATTTTTAGATTTTTTTGATTCGTAGTTTTTTTTTTTTTAATTTTTCAAAATAAAAAAGTCAGCATTTTGACCTTAACAAGAATGTACAAAACTAGCAATATCTCGAGAACCACTTACACTAGGAAAGTAATAAATGGCTCATTTTAAAGTCATTTTGAAGCTCTTTTTTATGAAATATCACAACATAATTTTAACAAAAAAAAAAAATTGGAAATAAAAAATTGAAAAAAAAAATTGAAAAATTCAAAAAGGCCATTTTTAATTTTTTTGAAAAAAATATATAATTTTGGTCAAAGTGTTACTTAATTATCCACAAAATTTTATGATGGAGAAATGATGGGTTCAATGTCAAAAAAAATATCAAAAATATTAAGTACATTTTATAGGCGATTTTTCATGCATGTGACATTTTTAATAAATTTTTTCACATTGAACCCATGATTTGTCCATCTCAAAATTTTGTGAATAGTTTAATAACACTTTAAAGAAAATAATATAATTTTTTGAAAAAAATTAAAAATGGCCTTTTTGAAATTTTTCAAAAAAAAAAATCAAAAATTTTTTTTTTTATTTTTTTTTTCAATATATGTTATGCAATATTCTCATATGAAAGGTCTTTATAAGAGCTTTAAAATGAACCTTCACCTACTTTTCTGTTATAAGTGGTTCTTTGGATATTCCTAATTTTGTGCGCACATGTTAAGGACAAATAAGTGACTTTTTCGATTTTCAAAAATTAATTCAAAATAAACAACTGGTCGAAAAAGTCTGAAATTTTGGATTTTCCAGTTTTTTGGTAGGAAAAACATGTATACTAAAAATCATCAACATCGGAGATGGTGTGGTAAAATACCCTGGTTGACTTGATATGGACTGACCCTAGGGTCATCCATATCAAATCAACCAAAAAATCACAAAAATTTTACGCGACCAATTCCAATTTTGATGATTTTTGGTATATATTTTCTTCTTACCATAAAAGTTGAAAATGCAAATTTTTAGATTTTTTTGATTCGTAGTTTTTTTTTTTTAATTTTTCAAAATAAAAAAGTCAGCATTTTGACCTTAACAAGAATGTACAAAACTAGCAATATCTCGAGAACCACTTACACTAGGAAAGTAATAAATGGCTCATTTTAAAGTCATTTTGAAGCTCTTTTTTTATGAAATATCACAACATAATTTTAACAAAAAAAAAATTGGAAATAAAAAATTGAAAAAAAAAAAATTGAAAAATTCAAAAAGGCCACTTTTAATTTTTTTGAAAAAAATATATAATTTTGGTCAAAGTGTTACTTAATTATCCACAAAATTTTATGATGGAGAAATGATGGGTTCAATGTCAAAAAAAATATCAAAAATATTAAGTACATTTTATAGGCGATTTTTCATGCATGTGACATTTTTAATAAATTTTTTCACATTGAACCCATGATTTGTCCATCTCAAAATTTTGTGAATAGTTTAATAACACTTTAAAGAAAATAATATAATTTTTTGAAAAAAATTAAAAATGGCCTTTTTGAAATTTTTCAAAAAAAAAATCAAAAATTTTTTTTTTTATTTTTTTTTTCAATATATGTTATGCAATATTCTCATATGAAAGGTCTTTATAAGAGCTTTAAAATGAACCTTCACCTACTTTTCTGTTATAAGTGGTTCTTTGGATATTCCTAATTTTGTGCGCACATGTTAAGGACAAATAAGTGACTTTTTCGATTTTCAAAAATTAATTCAAAATAAACAACTGGTCAAAAAAGTCTGAAATTTTGGATTTTCCAGTTTTTTGGTAGGAAAAACATGTATACTAAAAATCATCAACATCGGAGATGGTGTGGTAAAATACCCTGGTTGACTTGATATGGACTGACCCTAATAATTTGTGATTGATCACGCTTTATAATCCTATCCTCAACTAAAGAATAAAGTGTACTAAACGGGATGGGTCCTTTATCTTTATTTAAACTATTTTTGGATTTAATGATTTCCATACTTTCATATGCATTCAAAAGTCTTTTGTTTGGTACACTTTTTAGAAGTTTTAGGTTATCTAATGTGAATCTATGATTGTTTTCAAAAGCTTATCTCCGCCCACTAAAAGATAGTATATAAGATAGAGCGTAGGTTAATTTAGTTTATTGTTTATCGTCTCCTGATGATGCTAACGTTGTTAGCGAAACGAGCGTCGACTGCAAGAAAGTGCAGTTTTGGTTTGTGGAAAACAATCATAACTTTGATGACCATTTAAAACAAAAAGTTTCAGCTAGTAATAAAATAAGACCTACCGATAATGCACGTAGACAGATATCATGGGATACCTCTACCAAACTACCATTGATTGTTTAAGCGAACGCATCCATCAAATCCAAAACTGATCAAGATATAATTCAAAGCGGCGATATGTCAATATCAAAGGTTTTAAAATTAAGTTCTCCAAAAAAACTTCATCTAAGTTCGAAAACAGTAAAATAAGACTTCACGACTGTCATCTTAAAAAGATATGGATCGCGTAGCTAACTTTATGAGCAGTAAATTCAAATATTATCAATGCATCACTAAAGCACTTTAAATTTAAAATTTCTCCTCATTACAACTTAGTTACAAGTACGGTATATATATATGCGTTCAAACGCAAACACGAATAGACTATTTTTGTACAATGATTTTTACACACACACACGACAAAACTCGTTAAAGGTTGTTTATAATCAATCGCTTGTCTCGAGCTTCGTAAAACAGTAATAAATATTAACAACAGGCAGCGAACGGTCTATGGAAACAACTTTTCATAATAAGAAACAATGGAACTCGCATTTCTCTAAACATCTCTAAAACTTTTTTTGCGACGAGGTCTAACGAATAGTACAGAAACCTACAGGCCTGTTTCATCCTTGTTAGGAATCATCAGGGTACAACACCCAGCGAATTTAAACAACGTTCGTCGTCAAACAACGCGGGATTTGATCTGGAATTTTTAGATTTGTACTCTAAATCCTCCATTTTGAATCCGCCATATTGAAATTTTCAAATCTGATCAAAAATTCATATCCCCTTCTCGAAAATCCCCTGTATGCCAATTTTGATTTGAATTGAAAAAACTAAATCTTTCCCCCTCCACTTCCCTCGATAGAGGGAAGTGTGTACCTAATAATATCATATTATTGTATTGTCGCCGGAACTATAAACGCATACCAAATTTGAACACACACCCTTAATTTTTAGATTTGTACCCTTAATCGTCAATTTTGAATCCGCTACATTGAAATTTTCAAATCTGATCGAAAATTCATAATCTCTCTCCTAAAAACCCCTGTATGCCAATTTTGATTGAAATCGCACAAACTAAATCTTTTTCCCCCTTCACTTCCCTCGTCAGTGGAAGGGGGGTACCTGAGAATACCATATTATTGTATTTTTTCATCGGAACTATAAAGGCATACCAAATTTGAACACAATCGGATGTGGCTAAGTCAGTTAAAATTGGTTAGCAAAACATGATCGAAAATCGTCCATCTTGATTCCGCCATATTGAATTTTCAAAATCGGATCTATTCCTTATTCTCAAAAGCCCCCGCATACCAATTTTCCACACCCCTTGTAGGGGAGGGGTGCCTAATAATGACATATTATTGTATTCTCACCGGAACTATAAATGCATGCCAAATTTGAAGGCAATCGGATGTGTATAAGTTAGTTAAAATTAGTTAGAAAAAGATGACCAAAAATCGTCCATCTTGAATCCGCCATAATGAATTTTCAATATTTGATTAGAAATTCGTTATCTCGATCCCCAAGTACTCCAACACACCAAATTTCAACGAAATCGGGCGTACTTCAACTGTACCCTCTACATCCCCTTCAAGTAGGGGGAACTGTCAATTTCATCACACTATATTCTTGTGTTGTTACAGCAACTATATAAGCACAACAAATTTGCAGCCGATCGGATGTCGAGAAGTTGGTCAAAATTAAGTTGCAAGATTACACCCGAACAAAAATATCTATAGTCCCAGTAAACACACTTGTGACTTTAACCTAATATTTATATAAATCTAAGGTTCACATATTTATGTAAAATATGTTACATCATATTTACGTAAATCTCACATAAAAATATTTTTCTAAAAAAAATATGTAAACATTACGTCAAAACTCTGACTGTACACTTAAGTCATCATAAGCAAGGTTTATTTTACGTAAATAATATGACTTTATAAATAAATTCTCAAAATTTACGTAAATATTACGTAAATAGTGGGACCTTAATTTTACATAAAAAATATTACATACCTATTATATAAAAAATTATATGTAATATTTAAGTAATATAATTTACGTAAACGTTACATAAAGTTATTTACTTTAAATGAAAGTAATAAAATGTACATAACTATTATGTAACAATTTAGACATTACGTTTACATCTACAATTTTACACAACTATTATGTAAAACATTTTCTGCAATATTTATATCATCTAAATTACGTAAACGCTCTATAACATGATTTACGTCATATTAAAATTTTAAATAATTATTACATAACATTTTTTATGTATTAATTATGTCATTCAAGTTTTGTACATTTCCTGTAAAATTATTTACGTCAAATTAAAGTCCTAAATTTTACATAATTATTATATAGTCAATTGAAAAAGTTTATATTTCAAATGTTACATAATAATTACATAAAACATTTTATGTAATATTTATATCATCTAAATTACCAGTGCTTAATAGTTTCTTCCTAGTAGGTAGAGATGGCGCTAATGTCACTATGTTCCCTGTACAGTGGATGATCATATTATATATATAAAGAGCAAAGATATTTCAAAATTAGGATGCGGACTTTGAGGTATTAACAAGATCTCTATAAGAATCACCTCTTCCGCCATTTAAAACAGCCTGTCTGGTTAACTTTGTAGTTTCCAACATGTTTGCCAATGTAGGACCGTGTCAAGCAACCACCGACGGACCTGAACGGACCGAACGGACCTTCCGTTGGCCCGCCTAAAGCTGCATGCTCATGTCAATAGTTGACGCTTTGCGCATGTCATGCAGATTAATGTGACTTAAATTTTACCTTATTAATAAATAATTGTTACCTCTATGTGACCTTAAATTTATATAACAAGGTAAACCTGTTATGTAAAATATACGTAGTTTTTACTTAACTCTTACGTAACATGGATGTAATATTTATGTAAAAGGTATTTCATTTTATTTACATCACATTTACGTAAAAATTAGGTGGGCTTTGCGCATGGCATTATGCAGAGTTTTCGCACCTTATTGTGACCTCTGAGTGACCTTAAATTTACATAACAGTTATGTAAATTTTACGTAATATTTACATAACGGTGTTTACTGGGGTTCGTTACATACATACATAGACACATTGCAAGTTAAATAAAAGCTTGTAAAATAAGTATTAAACATGAAAAAAAAATCAAAACCCATTTACATGTATCAATTACGCATTAAGCAATAAAATTTGACTTTACATCAGGCCTTCAATATCTCACTTTAAAATTTAATTTTGTTATTAATTTAAACATAACCAATATCTTATTTAGAAGAGATTAAATTAAAGAATAGCTTCCTGCTTTAATTACCTAAAAATATACCTAGTTCAGTTATTTTAAATAAGGAAATTATTTTGAGTAAGGAAACTTTTGGATTAATTAAATTCATATTGGTGTGAGCATATTTTTTTAAGAATATCTTTATACTTTGTACTCATAGCTATTTAGTGGAGCATATTTTTCTGTGTATTGTAGTGTTTTTAATTATGGTACATAAATAATGTTGCAAACATGTTAAGCCGGCAATTTCTTATTGTGCCAAACTGTATGGCAACAACACGCGCGTCCTTGGCATTGTATCCTAAGGCTCCAAGTTTAATATTTCATCGAACCGCTTGCCTCGCGGTTTTTTCGCAAATAGTTGCATAACGATGCACGTACAAAGTATAATATAATGTTGACCGTCTTTTTTTATTTAATCGTCGTTTCCTCCTATCAAAAACCACGTCATGCGGAAACTGTTTTTATAATAGACCTTTTAGGTTGGTCATAGAACAACTAAATATAAGTATAAAGATATATGCCCACCCCAATATTAATTTAATTACTTAAAAATAACTAAACTATCTTTTTAGGTAAAGCAGCAACCAAACGGTTTTCTCATAAGCCGCAATGTCAAAAAAACGACAACCGATGTGGTTTTAAAAAAGCTACTGTTGGAATTGATCCTTTGTTCATATGGGAAAAATGCGATTTTTGCAAAATATTTAAAATTTGGCTGGCAAATCGCTGATAAATACGGTTTTGTTCCGCTCTTACCCACTTATATAAGTACTACTGTAGATAATGTCATCTCTCTCAAATTATTCCGATAACTTAAGGTGGATTCTAACAGCACCTAACATAATTTAATTTAGCGTAACGTAATTTAACCTAATTTAAGGAAAACTTATGGTGTTCATACAGTTTCCTTAAGTAGCTGCCAATTTTTTCTGTTTTTTTTTCAAAAATTTTGTTAGCTGGCCAATCAAATTCTTCCTGTTCTTCTATTTGTTTACAAGTTGTGAAAAATCGGCATTCATCTTTGTTTGGGCATGCGCAATTTTGATTTCACTTAAGGAAATTTAAGAAAAGATAAAAGTTGGTCATCTCTTAAGTTAAATTGCGCCAAATTACGTTAAATTACGCCTGTATGAACTCGATCATTAACTTTCTTAAGAGCAACTCTTACGCTAAATTAAGTTACGCTAAATTAAATTACGCTAAGTGCTGTTAGAATCAACCTTTATTAAAAATCTAAATGCGCTATTTACAGTAGTATAGTAAGAGATAGATATAGCGGACACTTTATTTAACAACGATTTGCCAGCTTATTTTTATTTTTTTCCATATGCACAAAGGTTTATTAAAACTACATTGGTTGTTTCTTGTAAAATTTACGTATTTGCGGATGATGGGAAAACGGTTTGTTTGGCCCACGCAGACGGTCAACATAAGCTTAAAGTCACGTGACCCGAATTGGTCTGTAACAAAGGTTTTAAACCAGAAGAGCGTTTTTATTTAACTAGAGACATATGAGATTAAATAAAATCTTAACCGAGAAATAATACCCCACATAATATAAGGAATCACATTAATGTAAAATCTTATTATAAGGACAAGCTTTAATGAAATGAAATAAAAAAAAATTTACTTGTTTCAAGTACATCTTTTTTCGATATTGTTTAATATTCATTCAGGAAATTGATTCTTGCATAAATCATTTTTTTTTTAATTTTTAATAATTTAAACTGTGCCGGCCTCACCTGCAAGCTCTTTGTGCGACGCATTCCAACTAAACTAACCAACCATATCTCAAATCAAATACCTGAGTAACATTTCCCTCAATTTTCTATTAGATATATTTTAGGATACTTAGGTGTGTTGTTTTAAATTTAGTTTTGAGCTCTATTACGTATTTTATCGAGGAAGAATGTATAAATTAAAGAATAAGCTCAATAATAATTATTTACTCTTAATTTGAATTGACAATCGTTTTAATCATAACATAGTTTATTCTTAGAACGAGAATAATAACATAAATATAAAGCAAACTTATGTAGTTAGTATATGAAGTTTAATTTACTTTAATCACCTTAATAATGTTATATACTTACTCTCAAAGTAATAATAAAATGTCTATTGGCCAAATAGCCCAATGTCGCTTAGGTCGACTTTGCTCCCCCTTGAGTAATACTAACCCTAATTTATTCTTGGATCAATAGTCGTCCGGCTTAAGTCGCAATCAATTCTTCATTTTGTGCAGAAAGCATGAAATTTGGCACACTTATTCTTTAGACAATTCTTTAAAATTTTGGTCGAGGACATCGACGATCGGATGTATAGGAGCAAAGATGGCGGCGATTTTTTCAAAATGGACGTCTATTTTTTTTTTAAATTGTAGGTTTCCCATAAAAACAAGATTATATTCGAATTGACGTATGACGTTTACCGTCCTTAAAAAGTGACAGTTTATTTTTAAAAAATGCATTTTGAGAATTTTTTTTTGATAATTTTTCATAATTTAATAAGCCGCGACAGGTCTTTTGTTGTAATTTTCTGATTTAGAAAGAACATCAAAATAACTTTTCTATTAGATTTTTGCTTACAGGGTGATTGGTTTAGTTATACCAGGCCAGTCAAAGTAAGATTTATAAAAATAGCTACATTATCATCCGTATCTTTTTTAGTTTTTGAGGAAAGAATGTCAAATTTAGCACGATTATTACAATTGTCAAGGTCAACTGATACTCTAAAAATATTTGGATAGGTGGCGCTGCGGACGACGTGGCACCCAAATTTCCGATTTTAAATTTAATAAAAGTTCATAAGTTTTAATAGCTTAGATAAGACATGCATATTTAATAAAATAATCGATTATGTATACCTGAAGTATGTAAATTTTTATAAAAATAAATTTAGTTTGACATGGTCCTTGGTGGTCTAAATTTTTTTTTGAGTATGTAAAAAAACGGGTTCTTCAACGTTTTCTTTAATTCTTCCTAGCGACCAAAAATTTGGCTGGATATGCACGTTGATGAATTCTGATAAATTAGAAGGCCCCAACAAATCGATTCAGATATAAAATTCCAAATTCTATTGGGCCGTTTTTGCGCTATAGGCCAGTAAAGTTGACCTAACATGTGTTTAGTCGCCCCAAATAGGTACTCTTATGTACCCTATTGTTCATTTCTTGTGGAAAGCACCAAATTTGGTACGCTTACTTTTTTAATAATTTTTTAAGAAAGTGGTCAAGAAAATTTATGATCGGATGTACAGAAACCAAGTTGGCGGCGAATTCTTCAAAATGGCGCTCTTAAATCGAAAAAAAATATGCTTGAATCTCTAGAACTTAATGAAGAGAAATTTAACAATACTAGTTCGCGTTCGTGTTGTGCACCTTCGATGACTTTAAAAAACGTCATTATACCTTAAAAAATACAAAAGCAAGTTCCAGAGCCTTTTTTTAAAATGTTTTATATTTCTGAAAACGGCGACAGGTCTTCTTTTATAATTTTAACATCTCTCCTAAGTGACTTTTTGCTTACAGGGTGATTGGTTTAGTAAGATTTTTAAAATGATGATATATCAAATTTCATAATTGATTTTATGGCATATAAAATTGATTATTAGGTGAATTTCCACATAGAGGAAAATGTTAGCAAAATGATTCTGCCTGGCGCCTATTTAGCCAAACCATCTTGCTAGAACAAAAATGCTTTTTGCTAAAATAACGTGGTAAGACCTTTTTTGCTAGTCTAGCTGATTTCTTTTGCTAGTGTTACCAAACATTCTTGTTGTATTGGAGCTACTTTTTTGTTTTAGCAAGATTGTCTTGCTAAATGGGCGCCAGGCAGAATCACCTTGCTAAAAATTTTCCTCACAGCAGGTTCTATTTTTATTTATTTATTAAACATGTACAAGTAGTAAACTATGAAGCAAAAATACAAGGTTTCACCGTTTACTATTTTTCGCATGTATGAAATATTAAATCGCGAAAATCTCAATTTATTATTAACCAGACCACAATTTATAAGATAATTTTACCTGGATAGACGTCAAAATGTACTGGAATGAGACGCATAGGGCCATTTTTTCTTAAAACAGTCCAAATAATCCTTAAATATAAATAAAATATGGGTAAACAAGAAATCTGAGAAATGTCAAAGTGACACGGGATGTTGTATTTTGAGTAAAATCATCGTATATTATAGACCAATGCCAAGAGGTGGTTTATCTGCTTTAAATTTTAAAACAATCACGATTTGGTTGATTTTTTTGTTCAAAATAAATGTTTTGAAGTAGTTTAATTAATAGAAAACCAAATTCCAGACTTTTTTTTGCTTTAATTAGGTATTCCAGCGCGTTTTTTAAGACAATGTATAGGAACGTATGGTATCTCACTTTAAGTTGATTTAGGGAGATCACTGCTCTCTTAAATCAACAAAAAAGCCTTATACATATAAGTTTAAAATTAATTTTCAATAATTAAATGAAAACAAAGATTTCTTACATACACACATCTGATCTGCTTAGGCGTTTGCACACCTTGTCAAAGGCGATTAACTTCCCGCCTAAAAAATTAAGAAATTTTTTAAAGAAATTTTTGTGATAACTGATAGCGCGCGGAATCTTAAAAAGCAATTTTTCACGGTATAAATCTTGCGCTATAACCGCTGTGCGCTGTTATTTTTCAAGCAAGCAAGCACTTATAGTATAAAACTGATTCCGGCATATTCACAAACCGCGCAAACGTGACTAAATAATATATGATTCAGCGCAAATTAAAGAATAGCGCATGTAAAAAATACTAATAATAAAAGTTCCGCGGCTTTAACCGCGCAAGGTAAAAAATGCATTTTTGGGTTGTTGGGGATTTGCTTATTTTTTATTGCTTTGGTGGTTTTGCGCGGTTCTGTGATGTCATATTACGCGCAGGTAAAAGTCTTTAGCGGTAAATTCTTGCGCGTTAGGGCCGAGAGGAACGTGTGACTTTAGCAATTTTTCTAAATTTTTATGAAAATTCGGAGATTTTTTGCAGAAGCATGAAAGAGGGAGATCTCTGTTCTTCCCTGCATTTCTCCCAGATTCGCAATTCGCAATTGCTTTTCGTTACCATTTGTAACTGAAAATGATAAATAAAATAATAGAATAACTAAATACTTCAACATTAAAAATATTTGTTACCTTATTTTAAGAGGGAGGGGGGGAGAAGAAAGGTATAGAAAATTTCATAAAGATGGACAAAATAAAATTTGTTAAAATTGGTGGTTCACGCGTTTATAGATGTAGAAGGCTTTCTTTTATTTCAGAAAGTACGAGTTTTTGTTTTAGATGTATAATTTTTAAAAAATTTCCATTTCGTCCACGTGGAAGAATCCAACCAACAAAAGACGTACACTTAAATATTTTCTTCATATTTTAAGAAACGAGAGAAATGAAATGTGTCAGTACTATATGACATTTTTCAGAAAGGCAGTGCAGGCAAAGTGGGAATGGCGCTGATGATAGGCACCGTTCAGAGTTCAATTCAGTTTTTTTTAAGAAGATGGATTGCTACATTCGATATACAGTCTAGTAAACGACTTTTCATTTAGTATACCTTTTCAAAACGGCCACCACAAATGCCAAAAGGTAGCAGTCAATGAAAGGCGTTTGTTATCGGTGCGATCGCTTGGTCTTATTCTGAACATTACTATAAATAAACCTAGAGAACATTAGGCAAATGCATGTTGGCGACATGCTATATGAAAAATTGCCAGATAGCACCTACACTGTCTAACTATTTTTAATTCATAATATACTCACACACATATTTTCTTTACATTTTTGGCATCATGTCTTGATATATTGCAATGTAATTGTGATTTGTTAAATTTTTAGAAACTACAGTCCCTTCCAGGTATATCGGGTTAGTTAACCCAAGGGTCCACATTTAGGTGCTCCAAGTCTGACAACAATTTGATGGGCCTCCCTTCCTTGTCTCTTTATCAACTGAGAATTACTGAAGACCTTGAGAGATGATGTTGCTGGGTTGCCTGTTTCATAGATTATAAAAAAGCCTTTGATCGAGTCCCACACGTCCAACCATGAGATAATTTTTCCTTTCACTAAGGTGACCAAACGTCCCGGTTTGGCCGGGACAATCCCGATTTTTAACCATTTGTCCCGGGGAAAAAATCCGTCCTGGATAGTCCCGATTTTTCAGCAAAAGTTCCGGTTCGCCCCGGTTTTGATACCACTGTATTTTGTAACCTTAAAATCATTGCAATTAAAAAAGCGGATGTTCTCTGCCATCTATAAAGTTGAATTGAAACCTTACTTAAATTATTTTTCTTTAATAAGTATTTTGGAAAATACATCTTAATATTATTAGGGGTGCATAAAAGAAAAAATACATGATATACAATACATTGAATGGCCGGAGTGTCCCGGTTTTGCCCCTTTAGGAGTTGGTCACTTTACTTTCACACCTTTCGACGATTCCAATTTCAACGTGTTTTGATGGGCAATTTTTAATGTATCTTGCTGTATTAGCTGGTAATATTTTTAAGGCAGCAATTTCTTAATTATTTGAACATTGAATTTATTTCTGTTTCAATATTTTTATTGCTGATTATACTAGTTTGTCGGCTCAAATATTAATTTAAAGTGTAAGATCAAACCTATTGAATTTGATATTAAAATTTTTATTGATATTAGTCATTTTGTTTACCTTGCCAATATACTTTATTTTTAAGTTCACTTTTACATGAAAGGCTTTTTAATTTTGAAGGTATCGGTTGGGCTGCGTTCAGAATGCTCACACCCGTGTAAAAAACGCACCCGGTGCGTGGTGTGTCGCTGTCCAGAAATATGAAAATCATAGACCAGTACCCTCTCCAGATAGGTCGATCAACTCATACCGATTTAGTGTCCTTTTATCCACCTTCGCCGCCATTTTCACTCAAAAGTGACAGATAATCCATTAGTTTTCTGTCAAAATGGCGGCGAAGGTGGATAAAAGGACACTAAAACGATAAGAGCTGATCGGCCTATGTGGAGAGGGTAATGCATAGACAAACTACTTGTAGTTTAGGCCGAATCCAATTTTTTTTCTATGATGAAAATGACCGGTGCTTCTAATTTTCGTCGTTCAGGAAAGGTAGTGTGTATACTAGTGCGCTTACAGCGCCATTAGCAAGGCCACTAACATGCGGCAATAAGGGTCAAAATTGCACATATTTATCGTCACCGTCACCCCAGTCTCGACTTGGCCGATGGTTGGTGTGCTTGAATGAGGTTATGATATGGTGAAATTTGGATAATTTTTAACGGCAAGACTGTTTAAAAATTTAATTTTATTCAATTTTTTTAACTAACCGTATAATATATGCTTTTTCATGATTTTTTTCTAAAGTCGTTTTTAAGCCAATACACCTAATAAGTATAAGAAGTACGAAAACGTGACTTTTATTAATCTTTCTATATTTAAATGAGATGTCTTATTAGTCTAGTATATATATATAGGAGGTCGGAGGTCTCAAAAAGTTCTTGCTGATACTTGATCATTTTCAAAACTTAGGGATATTTATGTAGCTTTTCAATTACCTCATTTTTAAATGATCCGTTAAGAAATAAAAGTGATGGGGACGGTTTTAAAAACTATCCAACATTTTGTATCCTAAAACATGCCTTTTTCGGGTCATGATGACAATGTCACAAAAAAAAGCAACCCAGGAAACCAATACAAAACCCAGCATTCGAAAATAAGAGGGGACAAAAAGCCTATTTTTACATTTTTCTACCCACTTAAGGCCCAAAAAAAATATTTTTTTTTTGGGTCATTTCTTATTAGATAATGTCACACAAGAAAAGCTATCCCAGAAAGCAACCCCAGAAACCAATCCAACTTTCAAAAATAAGAAGAAAACAAGAAGCCTATTTTATCGTTTATCCCAACATCACTTTGTTTTGTTTTTATATTTTTGTAAATCAGCTGATATTAGACAAGAATGACAGATTATAGGTGGTGAGTACTCTTGCAGACACACCGAGTGCGCGTACCCATACCATGGTGTGGGCTTTCTGAACGCAGCCATGGTTCGAATGCACACTTATTGGTGCTTCATTGTCAACTGTCAATGAAACAAAAAAGAAGTTAAAAAACCTCCAAATCAGTTACTTCAACCGAAAAGAAACTAAAAAACAAAAGATCAAAAGATCGTGGGTTTAGGTGGAAATAACGAAAATTCAAACTTGGATGAGCATTCCATAAGGAACACACAAAGGGCCAAAGTGAAATGATTAAACGATGTTTCGCCCTGGATAACCAGCGTGGGCTTATCAGTGGTTTCACTGGTCAACCTCCACCCTACATCATTAAACATCATCATACATATCATCATACATAACTCTCTTTTAGTTTTTGAGATACAACACAAAGTTGGTATTTTTTTATTCGATTTTTAAAATCAACCTAAATTTCTTTTTAAAATGACTTTGGGTTTTACTTGTTTTATTTTTTGTATATTTCTATTTTGTTATGAATCATTCATTTTTTCTATTACTATCTTATTTACTTTTGTCACTCACTTTTTACAATAACAGAAATGAAATTATTAAAAGTAACTATTATATAAATAAATAACCTTAAAGAAAAATCAAAAAATTAAACACAAAGTGTGCAACATTATTTTAAAAGGAATTTTAACCTGATTTTAAAAATCTAATAAAAAGGGAAATGACAGTTTGACACCCGAATTCTGCTTTAAAAAATCTTAAAAAGATCCTTTTACATCACCAGAAATTTCCACAAATAAAAGACCCCTTCCCAAAATGCAGACTTTTCAAAAAGTCCCCGTAGCTCGAAAATGGTTTGACATATCAAGACGCGATTTTCACCTCTAAACTCCTCTTGAAAATTAAGCCTCGTAAGTGGAGGTCAGTTTTTTCCATCTCCTCTGGAAATACCCGAAACCTCCAAAACCATCGAACTCCCAGATATCACATTGTAGTTTTAAAGTCGACTATTTTTAGCTGTAGAAAATGTAGCTGTAGAAGACGTCTTTAAGAAGGCTGATGTTACAAATACAGTGGTCGTCACGATGTTCTGTAATTCTATGTAATTCTAAGCGATTATCTCCTTTGCATCATCAGCATTTGGCGATAGTGGGGGACAAAGTAAAATTGTAAATTTTTACGTCTTTACGACGTCAATGTATAAAACATTTACAGTGGGATTTACTAAAAGGGTTTAGCCTATTTTAGACAGGTCCTAAGTTTAAGTGAAATTGTTGGTTTTAAGCATTTTATACCAACTTCCTTGAGTTTTGGACATAGTTTGATTTATAAGAATAATTTTAATTGTTTTTTTTTTAGTGAAGAATCATCTTAACACAATCTTTTGTTGGATTTAAGAAGAAAATTTGTATTTAAAAGAAGTTTTTTTTAACCCTAGGGGGGGGGGGGATCTAAATGGTAAACACTGTTGACCAAATTAAAATTGATGTTATATGTTACTCTTATCAAAACTTACCCTTGTTTATTGATTTTCGCGATTAATACTCTCTGTCACAAAACTAAAAAAATAAGAATTAGATTAACTTTGTATTTATTTAAAAGGGGATTTTATCTATCAAAAGTATCAAAAAACTTTACAAACACAAACCCATCGCAATCGCAAACCACAAATAAAAATATTTCATCAAAGTAGGTCATGAAAAAAAATGCGGCTAAAAACAGACCTGAATCCAATTGATGCGTCCACAAAGGAGTCATGTCGGCTCAACAAACTGTTCGGTGCTACAGAGTTGAGACCTTTGAGTGCGATCTTTCAGTGGAAAGCTTTGTTTGATGATTAAGCTTTTAGAAAAACTCAATGTTTTAATTTCAGTTCTGTTTGTAAATAAATGAATAGGTACAGTGGTTTTGGATTTTTGTCATTGGAGACAATTTTCGTGCATAATCAGTGACCTTCACTTATGTTTGTTTTGTCTCGTAGTGCCCTCATAAATATATTCTTTGTGGTGAAACTGGGTTCAAAATATGGCTTTTTTCTGGACAAAATTGGTGGTGTTTTATTGATTAATAAACAACTTGGGATATTAAATAAGGTAAATTAATTCTTGTAAAAACGGTTGCTTAGGGAAATTATAAAGAAACTTATTAACAATTATCACAAAACAATCCTTTCTGGGGGCTATAAATTTAAACCACCCCCCAAAGGTGGTCTAAAAAATCATCAACTTTATAACCTCAAACACAGATGATGATGCTATTATGTGCCAAATTTTTGGCGTATTCACCATTTGCCATTTTGAAACCTGTCAAAAAAAAATTAGTTTTAGGGCATTTTCTCCTAAAATATGGAATATTTTGAGGAGGAGTTTTTCTGTTGTATTTTGCAATAACAATACAAAATAATCAATAACTTTGTATCTTCTCTGCATGGGTAAGTGCTTTTTGAAAATGTAAATATTTAGACCTGTGGGGGGTCCTATTTTAGATCTTAGTAAATCCCACTGTTATAGACGTCTTAGAAAAGACGTTAATAAGATGTATTTAAGATATATAAAAGCAGACAACACACAAATGTCCCAAAAAAGACGTCTATAAGACGTCTTATTAACGCTTTAAGACGTTCTGACGTAAATCAGACCAAAATAAGACGTCTTTCAAACATCGTGTGCTATGAGTTTTGGGCACCCCGTGGCGATGGGCAAATATTTTATTTTGATGTTTTTGGAGATGGGTATGGATCTTAAACACCCCCTCGATTCGCTAATTGCAACATCATATAAACCTACCTTCTTCATCATACTTCTAGCAGCACTAAGAAAGTAAGTCAATATTCCTACACAAAGAGTTTCAATGTAGATTGAAACAAAGAAAAACACAAACCAGTTTTCTTTAATCTTACACGTCCGCCAATTAACTACGATCCAGCTCATCCAAAATGCGGTAGGGTAGTAAAATATTATTTCAATCTTACACACTGACACCACGATTGGAGGATGAATGAAACGGCCCCCTACTTTCTTTACTCCAACGCGGCCCGAGCGCCCAAAATATGCACCCTTTACACGCGCTTACTATACGACGAACTTTTCGTGGTTTCCCTTATTGGCGTTGTTGCCAGCCAACCTGACCAAACCGGGGCAGCCGGTTAAACGCTTTATAGTAATAGTAGGCTAGTGAGGAGAGGGGGACAGGAGTCTTTTGCACACCCATTGCAAAGTGAACTATCCGATTTTCTACTGTTCACACGGCGTCTTTTCGTCCTTATTAGGGACTCATCAGTTAGGTAAAACGCTTTTAAGTAATGGTAGAATATGCAGTGGCGTAACGGGAGAGGGGGACACAATATGAATCAATTTTTCAAAATTTCTAGCGGCCTCCTACAAGAACAGTTAGTGGCATAGCCAGAAATCGGCTGTGGGGGAGTGGTTCGTCTACCTACCTATCAACTACCTACCTAATGTCAATTTTTAAAAATTATAAGTGTTGGGTTAGTGTGTACGAAACAAAAATATTTATTTTGAAAAGCAAGAGCGGATTCTCTAATGGATGGAAAATGTTGGTAGAAATGCAAAAAATTCTTTAAACATTTTGATCTTTTACGTATTTTTAATTGCTTACATGTTGAATACCGTTCATAACAATTGCTTTAAATTGAATTAAAATTGTAACAATTAATGAAGTCATAGCGCCGCAGGTACAATTTCACACCAAATCACATATCACAAACTAGAGTAAAAGGTCAAAAACGTGGGGGGGGGGGTGACTGTAGCTCCCCCTGGAGCCTGGCGTTGGCGTGACGCCCTTGCAAGATTAATTTATTTTAGATTGGGTTGGACCCTCTGGGGAGGGGGGGTTAACCCCAAACTCCCCTCTCCCACACCTCGTGGCTACTGCAACAGTTCTTCTTTAAGTGTTCTCTTCGAACATTGGCTATCATCAACGCGGTTTGCACCTTATGCACTGCTTTTTTTGAAAAGGTTCATAGTAATCATTTTTTCGCACTTCAGGGACTAAAGTGGTTACTTTATGGTTTTTTATTATATGTTTTATTTCTGATGCTGTTATTGAGTAGCTTATAGAACGTGCAAGAAAAACATTCTCGTTGATGTATTTTTCAATATTGTTGTAATTGCACCATTCTTTACTTTTCATTCCGAGACTTTTCTGGCAAAGGTTCTTTACTTCCGCTTTAGCAGCAGATTTAATGATTTATGAAAAAAAACTTAGTTGTCAACGACAGTACCTATCAATTGGGCCTAATCACATTTGGCTGAAAATACCCTGATTCTGCCCAATAAAGGCAGCTTCAAGGAATTTTCGCGTTGAAGAATCTTCAGGACAAATCCGTTAAAATCTTACGGGCAGACAAGGGCAATTCAACAGTTATTTTGGACCCGCAAACCTCGACGAAAACCTATGACCAGATGGTTGAAGAGGTACTTGCCAAAGGAAACTATAAACTTCTCCCAAAAGACCCGACGCAATCAATCAAAAGTAAGGTCAACAAGCAAGCCTCCTCATTTATACGGACTTCACAAAATTCACAAAGATGCAATGCTCTTACGCCCAATCACAAGTTCCAGAAATTCGCCAACAAGCAATCTGTCTAAATTCCTTTTGAAAATTATTCAACCTCTTGCAGGCAAGACCGTTTCATTTGTAGAAAATTCCAAGCATTTTGTTAATATTCTTAAATCTTTTGTTTTAGGACCCGAGGATAGATTTGTCAGTTTGGCTGTCGAAAGTCTATACACCAATGTCCCGATAAAGGAATCGCTAGATATTATTAGACAGAGACTGGTTGATGACGAATCCTTTTATGAACGTACCAGCCTGCCGCTGGATGGAGTGATGGAGTAGTTGGAGTGCTGCCTACATAACTTTTACTTTCAGGTGAAAGACAGGTTTTATGCTCAGGATGACGGTCTGCCAATAGGTTCATCGCTTTCGCCAGTGGTGGCCAATAATTAGATGGAGTGGTTCGTATCACACGCGGTTGATACCGCAACATATAAACCTAAGCTCTGGCTAAGATATGTTGATTATGATTACAGCCTTAAACTTATAATAGATACTATTTCTAAATTTCAGCAAACAGGAAAGAGATTACAAAACCAAAACCAGGCAAATGCATTTGTTACAATTCCATGCATTATGTCCTCCGGCTTAAGTCGCAAATAGCAATCAATTGTTCATTTTGTGCAGAAAGCATGAAATTTGGAATAATTATTCTTTAGACAATTCTTTAAAATTTTGGTCGAGGAAATCGATGTTCGAATGTATAGGAGCAAAGATGGCGGCGAATTTTTCAAAATGGACGTCTATTTTTTTTTTTAAATTGTAGGTTCGCCATCAAAACAAGATTATACTCGAATCCATATAATTCGATAGAGGGTATTGAAAAAAATTACATTGATGTATGACGTTTATCGTCATTAAAAAGTGACATTTAAAAAAAAAATGCATTTTGAGAATTTTCTTTGATAATTTTTCATAATTTAATAAGCCGCGACAGGTCTTTGTTGTAATTTTATGATTTAGAAAGAACATCAAAATAACTTTTCTATTAGACGTTTTGCTTACAGGGTGATTGGTGATTGGTTTAGTTATACCAGGCCAGTCAAAGTAAGATTTTTAAACATAGCTACATTATCATCCGTTTCTTTTTTAGTTTTTGAGGAAAAAATGTCAAATTTAACACGATTATTACAATTGTCAATGTCAACTGATACTGTAAAAAATATTTGGATAGGTGGCGCTGCGGACGACGTGGCACCCAAATTTCTGATTTAAAATTTGATAAAAGTTCATATTTTTTTAATAGCTTAGATAAGACATGCATATTTAATAAAATAATCGATTACGTATAGCTGAGATATTTAAATTTTTATAAAAATAAATTTAGTTTGATATGGTCCTTGGTCCTCTAAATTTTTTTTGGAGTATGTAAAAAAACGGGTTTTTCAACGTTTTCTTTAATTCTTCGTAGCGACCAAAAATTTGGCTGGATATGCACGTTGATGAATTCTGATAAATTAGAAAGCCGCAACAAATCGATTCAGATATAAAATTCCAAATTCTATTGGGCCGTTTTTGCGCTATAGGCCAGTAAAGTTGACCTAACATGTGTTTAGTCGTCCCGAATAGGTACTCTTATGTACCCTATTGTTCATTTCTTGCGGAAAGCACCAAATTTGGTACGCTTACTTTTTTAACAATTTTTTAAGAAAGTGGTCAAGAAAATTTATGATCGGATATACAGACACCAAGTTGGCGGCAAATTCTTCAAAATGGCGCTCTTAAATCGAAAGTTACTTATCAAAAAACAATATGCTTGAATCTATAGAACTTAATGAAGAGAAATTTGACAATACTAGTTAAATTGACGTGCAACTTTGATGACTTTGAAAAATGTCATTTTACCTTAAAAATACTTTTTCAGAGCAAGTTCCACAGCCATTTTTTTAAATGTTTTGTAATTCTAAAAACGGCGACAGGTCTTCTTTTATAATTTGAACATGACATCAACACATCTCTCCTAAGTGACTTTTTGTTTACAGGGTGATTGGTTTAGTAAGATTTTTTAAAAAAGCCACATTATCATCTGTTTTTTTCTACTTTTTAAAGTAGAATTTTCAAATTTGTTACGAATTGTTAATGCTACGTTATCAACTAATTTTTTTTTGGATAGGTGGCGCTGCGGACGACGTGCCATAGAAACATCCTATATTAAATCTGATAAAATGCTTTTTAATTAAATTTATTAAGAATATGTTAGGCACCCACTGGATGTTTTGTTACGTTTCCATAAATATTAAAAAAAGTTATAGTACCTTTATAACAATATAGAGACTCTAATACATGTAAGTTGAAGAATATATTGCTTTAACTATATAGATATAAAAACTATCTAGTAATCGTAACAAATTTGAAAATCCTACTTTAAAAAGTTAAAAAAAAAACAGATGATAATGTGGCTTTTTTAAAAATCTTACTAAACCAATTACAGGGTGGAGAAAAAAGTCACTTAGGAGAGATGTGCTGATGTAATGTTAAAATTATAAAACTTAGCGCACATCAAATAACAAGACCTGTCGCCGTTTTCAGAATTATAAAACATTTAAAAAAAAAGGCTCTGGAAAAGTTTTTTTTTAACGTAAAATGACATTTTTCAAGGATATCAAATGTGCACGTTTATTTAACTAGTATTGTCAAATTTCTTTTCGTTAAGTTCTATAGATTCAAGCATAATTTCTTTTTGATAAGTAACTTTCGATTTAAGACCGTCATTTTGAAGAATTCGCCGCCAACTTGGTTTCTGTACATCCGATCATAAATTTTCTTGACCACGATCCTAAAGAATTGTTAAAAAAAGTAAGCGCACCAAATTTGGTGCTTTCCGCAAAAAATAAACAATAGGGTACATTAGAGTACTATTCGGGCGGCTAAACACATGTTAGGTCAACTTTATTGGCCTATAGCGTAAAAACGGCCCAAAAGAATTTGGAATTTCATATCTGAATCAATTTGTTGGTTCTAATTTATCAGAATTCATCAACGTGCATATCCAGCAAAATTTTTGGTCGCTAGGAAGAATTAAAGAAAACGTTGAAAAACCCGTTTTTTTAACATACTCAAAAAAAAAAATTACGCGACCAAGGACCATATCAAACTAAATTTATTTTCATAAAAATTTACATACTTCAGCTATACATAATCGATTAGTTTATTAAACATGCATGTCTTATCGAAGCTATTAAAAAAATATGAACTTTTATCAAATTTAAATTTGGGTGCCACGTCTTCCGCAGCGCCACCTATCCAAACATTTTTTAGAGTGTCAGTTGGCCTTGACAATTGTAATAATCCTGATAAATTTAAAATTTTTTCCTCAAAAACTAAAAAAGATACGGATGATAATGTAGCTATGTTTAAAAATCTTACTTTGACTGGCCTGGTATAACTAAAACAATCAACCTGTAAGCCAAAGGAAGAGAGAGGAGAGAAGTTATTTTGATGTTCTTGCTAAATTATACAATAAAAACAAAAGACCGAATTATGAAAAATTATCAAAAAAAAATTCTCAAAATGCATTTTTTTAAAATAAAATGTCACTTTTCAAGGACTATAAAGGTCATACGTCAATGTAACCATTTTTTTTCAATTCCCCTCTATCGAATTATATGAATTCGATTATAATCTTGTTTTGATGGCGAACCTACAATTTTTTTAAAAAATAGACGTCTATTTTGAAAAAATCGCCGGCATCTTGACTCCTATACCTCCGATCATCGATTTCCTCGACCAAAATTTTAAAGAATTGTCTAAAGAATAAGTGTGCCAAATTTCATGCTTTCTGCACAAAATGAACAATTGGAGACCTAAGCCGGACGACTATTAAAGGAGTATCAGAGATCTAATAGTACAATTCGAAGCCTTCTTAGTAAAACAAAACCGGAGAACAAACAAAATAAGGAATGCATCTACCTAGTTCTTTGTAAGTGTGGTGAATCATACATAGGCGAAACAAAAAAACCACTATCTGTTAGGCTTAAGGAACATCAGATGAATACCCAAAGAGGTGAAACAATGAAAGCAGAAGAACAACACCGAATAAAGTGGACAGAAGCAAAGGTTTTGCACAGGGAGTCACATTGGAAGAAACGAAAATTCCTTGAAACTGCCTCTATTAGACAGAATCAGGTTATTTTCAGTAAACCAAGTGTTGAAATTCCACATATTAGGTAGCCCCTCCTTGGTAGAACTATTAATTTATTTTTTGATTTTTGACCAAACATGTAGCGATTTCACCAAAAATCTTGCACTTTTTATGGGTGTAAATTACTTTGTTAAATAAACAAAAAAATCTTTTTGATATACACTTTGTTCTAAATTCAATCGAACTTTTTTTTAACAATGAAAACAACAATTTCGTTTAGTTTCCGTGTTTGTCTCAGCTGCCATATTAAAATTGGTCCGGAGAATTTGTAATAAACAGTACGGTTGTTTACAAGATAGGAAACAAAAAATACAGCGTCTGCTGCTAGTCGATCGTGACCATCTTCCAAAATCTCTCAAGCCCAGAAAACTGTGTAACCATGGCAACAGGGCAGGGCTCGGGGAGCAGCTGTACTCTCGGGGGGGCGGCCGCCCAGCCACCACTTTTGCTATCGCGTGAGTTTAGGGGGTCGTGTCGAGCGGGATGAATGAGCGTTGTGTCGTCCCAGCAACGGTGGGCGTTAAGCAAGGCTGAATTGATTTTCCGCCAAGGTTGTGGCGGCTGCCGAGGTTCGATACACCGACCGGCCGGGTATCGCTACGTTGTCTAATATTTCCGGGCCTGTAGGTCGTGCTACAGGTAATAGATAGTTTTTTTTCGTGCCAATTTACAGCCCGATAACTTCACCGACAACGATAAATTTAACACTATTTGTCAGTTCAGAATAGCCTTTTTGGGACAGGTTTTACGGTTGATAGTCCGGTTATTTGACCTTTCGGATGTTTTATTACTTTTTGTTTTTAATTTTCAAAATAAAATTAGTTTACTGTTACCTCCTTAATTAAGTTTCAAGAAAGTACAGAATAAAAACTACCCAAATTTATTGCTTTAATTTAGATGCGTTTTAAAGCAGGTACCTATTTAATTATTTATGAAAGAACACTTATTATGTGACAGTAGAACGGATTTCCTCAAGTCTCTGGAAGGAATCTTCAATCCCATCTATGATACAGGAAAAATAACTTCTGATTGGATATGGTCTTCCTTCATTACCCTCCCTAAAAAGCCTCGAGCCAATGCTTGCGATCAATACAGGCTCATTAGTCTCATCAATCACATCGTCAAAGTGTTCACCAAGATCATTCACAGCAGAACCTATAGAAAATGTGACTTATACACCAGCGAATCTCAATTTGGATTTAGAAATGCCCTGGAAACTAGAGAGGCAATCTTTTCATTACAAGTTCTAGTACAACGCTGTAGGGACATGAACCGAGATGTGTACGCATGTTTTATAGACCTTTCAAAGACTTCTGACAGAGTAAAACACACAAAGTTAGTAGAAATAATGAAAGAAGTAGGCCTCGACAGCAAGGACATACGAATTATAGCAAATTTATATTGGAACCAGTCAGGTTACGTGAACATAGCCGGCAACAAAACAGAATCCATCCAAAGAGGGTGCGTCCTCTCGCCGACCTTATTTAACATATACTTTGAAAAAATATTTCAAGAGGCACTGGAAGATTCTCCTGAAGGGATTAATATAAACGGCGAAAATCTAAACAACATCATATACGCAGATGATGATGTTATCCTCGCAAGTAGCCTAGAGTATCTTCAAACTCTTCTAGAGAAGATCAATACAACGAGCGAAGAATATGGACTTAGCCTGAACACCTCTAAGACAAACAAACGCCCAGCCTCCTATGGTTTTGACTTTAAATAAAAAAAACTATAGAATGATTCAAGAGGTACTTTTCTACGGCGTTGAGGCGTGGACCATGACAGAAACCTTGATGAAAAAGCTCGATGCGTTCGAAATATGGATGTACCGGAGAATTATGCGCATCTCATGGATCGAGCATATAACTAACGAAGAAGTACTTGGAAGAATGGCTAAAACGAAAGAAATGACATTCACAGTAAAGAGAAGAAAAATAGAGTAATTCGGACATATTATGACGAACAATAAATATCGTCTACTGCAACTTATTCGACAGGGAAAGGTCAACGGTAGAGGAGGACCAGAAAGGAGAAGGAACTTATGGCTGCAAAACTTACGCCAGTGGTTTGGGATGACATCTCTTCAATTATTTAGACAGGCAGCTGATAAAATAAGAATAGCCATGATAATCGCCAACGTTCGCAGAGAATAAGGCAGCATGCCTGGGTCCTTATGTTAACCGTCCGTAGGCTTGCGGCGTTCCACGGTAGCCCTTAACACTATATGACGTTGAAATGTCAACAGTGGCCAATAGCGTTGGTCGTCGGGCGTTTTGAGCAGGACCAAAAACTACCTACTATCTGCGTTCGGTATTTGCCTCGTGGAGGTGACGGATTTTTGATCACGTAATCACAGATTAATCTAGATTTATTGCAATTAACGAACGATCTGGATCGATTGCCTACTTCAAGTGTTTTTTGTTTAAAACATAATTTGTTTTAAGGACGCGCGCATCAACGTCGATTTTTGGTGCCACTTCATGACTAACAAATTACTTTTAGAAGATAAAGGAATCCCCAGTTTACTGCAAGTTGAGGACTATGTTGAGAATAGAAACGAACATATTTTCGCTTTTTTGCTATTATCTAGCTGAATACCAGCTATTTTCTACAGAAATGAACACATAAAAACGTACATTTTTGGAATAGTTTTTTCTCGCTTTAATTAAAACTGATTAAGTTTCTCAATCGATTTGGCGTGTAACCGAACCACAAAGATCTAATAGAAGCAATCGCACGTCAACACAGCGCACCCAGAAATTTGTTTTATATCAGGGGCGTAGCCAAGGGGGGGTAAGTTGGAGGTGAAAACCCCACCCCAGGTCCAACCCAATCTACAATAAAGTAATCCTGATGATCTTTTTTGAACCGTTACTCCGGTTTGTGACGTGTGTTTGGTGTGATGTCTTAATATTAGAACTTTTGTCTGCGGTGCTATGATTTCTTTAATTGTTAATTTTTCTTAAAATTTTCATCTGCGGCGCATTTATGTTTTGGCAACAGATCTATATATACCTCCGTATCTAATCTAATCTACTTTTTCCAAAATATTTTACAAAAAACCTAAAATATCAAAATTTTTAAAGAATTTTGTGTGTTTTATGTCAACAAAATTTGAAACCTGTAAAAAATAGCATTTTAGCGTAATTTTTTTAAAATTTATGCCTGCGGCGCGGGTTAATTTTGGAAAACATCTGCACATGAGAATAGATGAGACTTGCTTTCAAAAATAAATATTTTTGTTTCGTATACACTAACCCAATACCTACAGTTCAAGAGCTCAAGCAATAGTTACCTACCTAATTTTAAAAAATTTGTCAGGTAGGTATTTGCTTTTTATTAAATGATGAATCCCCCCCCAGATTATATTTCTGGCCACGCCACTGTTTATGTGCGAGGGTAAGGGTTGGGGCTAGGCTAATATTTATCTTTGTCCAAAATCAAAGAAATCCGAGAAGAATTGAACGATTTTTGACGAGTGGTATTTTACCAAACATCATTTTGAATGGAGGAAGCTACCATCTTCTGAATTTCTCATTCGATCTCCATTGACTAAACCATCTTTATCCGTGGTTCTGTTGCTTGTTATTGGTTTTAACTATAATTTTATTTTTTAGATCGTTTTCGTATATCAATATTTGTTGGAACAAAACAAAGTTACAGATAATTTGGTTATATGGTTATACTTACTTACGTGTGCATATTTACTCTCACTGTTGGTAGATATGAATTTAGGCTAAATACCTACCTGAAAAAAAAAGAAATAAAATTTATTATAATAATAAAGAAATAATACGAAGCTTGTAACTTATAATACGATTGATCAGTAAACGACAAAAAAATATGGTTACTCCGTAAGTAACGTCTTAACACAGTTACTTTGTTTACACGGTCCTCTTAAAGCGCTTTTATATAAGGACGGTTTAAACATTTTATCGTGTAAACAACGCTAAAACCTATTTAAGGACTAAATCGATTTAAGAAAGTAGTTTAGGGCTTTGAAACCGATTTTAGGCTGGGAATAATAGTAGTTTACATAACAAGCATGTTATGATGGTCATTAAACGCGAAGTCTTAATTTATCTGAGCCTGTAATGATTATAACATGCGAGTTAGTGGAGTATACTTTACCTACGACCAATGAAAATGTCATCATAAATATCAGAAATTATTAAGAATATCAAACGCGAACACTGTTAAGTCAACAACTTCATAACCTGAATCTAAAACGTCAAAATAAATAAGTTTACTAAGGGACTTTTCACAGACATCTTTTTAAAAACAAGGTTTTTTTTTATTAAAAATGCTTAATATATCAATTTAATGGGACTTATTTTTGGCTAGATACTAAAATTATATTGTATTTATTGACGTTTAAAGCCACAAAAACGGCATAGATTTGACAACACTGCTTGGCTAATTTTTTGAAAGATCAAAAATAGGTGGCATCGCTAATACCATTTCGAGTGAGATCGTGCAGTGTTCAGAACACGGTGCGAACACCATATGTGAGGTAAAGTATAACTTATTAGGAACGTAACCATTTATTAAAGCTTCTATAAAAGGTTTTGATGCTCGGCTTCATGCTTCATGGATTGCAATGTCTCGAAATTAAAAAGAATTAAAAGGAAAATCATTATTCAACATCAAAAAAATTTCCGTATTATTTTTATCACTTGACATGTATCAATTTATTGGCCGAATTTTCTGTTAGACAAGTGGCCGGTGGCTATGCGGAACCTGAATTCCAACACTCCAATCGAACTCACTTCAGTTTCGTTGGGCCTACTAAATTACGTGACCTTGGCTTACAAAGAAAAAACCATAACTTTTTTGCTATCAGATAATAGGATTTATAAAAATCTACACCCGCATCCAAAGGATTTTTCACAATTTGGTGTATTTTTTTCAAAAAATAAAAAAATCCAAAAATTGCTCTTACAGATTTCTGTATTATCGACGAGGCTAAAGAAAAAGCCAGGTAAGATTTTTGACTGTTGTTAGCCGTGTTTATTTTATTTAGAAAATGAGAGAGTCCAGCAAAAAACTGTCTGGATACGGTTGTGAGGAATTCAAAACTAAACTTTCCTGCCAAATTTCAACAGATTCCGTTTTCTCGTTTCCGAAATTCTGCCCTGTAAAGATTGGCCCAAAAACAGCAAAGCAGTGTTGTCAAATCTATGTCATTTTTGTGGCCTTAATAAATATTTATAACCTTTAATCGCTTGTGACGCCATCTTGTGGTTTACGTCTAAGTTTCATTATTATCCTAGGAGCGAAAATGGTCCATTACAGTCGTGTTGGGACGCTCGTAAAATTAGTTTTATGGGTTGGTCGTAAGTAAACACTTTTAAAACGCTTTTGCGCATTGCTTCCAACTTAAAGATATACTCACTCATTTACCAAAAAATGTGTTGTTAACTTATGGTGAAGCCATTTTAGATGTGCTCAAATACACTTATAGTAGGACACGTTTTTTTTTTTAATACCACCTTATAACCACCACGAATATATAAGAAATAAAAATCATTTTTTATATTTTAAATTGTGTTTAAAAAAAGGGTGGGGTATCTAGGTTAATATTAACTTAGAGACCCCATGTTTAGGTATCACGGAATTTAAAAATTTCAAAAACCAGTATTATTTGCATATTATGTGCTAATTTCGTCTACGACCAGTTAAAGACTATTTTTTGTCAAATGCATAAAAGCAGGGAAAAGAGAGGTAAACATTTATAATGGATAATAACATAACCCTGTACCTATTCCTTTCCGCATTACGACCAATCAGACACAATGACAAAGCTGTGATGAGTTATGCGAAATCAGGGTTTACATAGTTACAGTAAATTGGACCACCTTGTTGTAAATTTACCGATGGGCTAATCAATGAAGACAATTTCGTAAATTTTTCAAGTATATATATGAGACATGATGACATTCATCGAGCTCTTAAATTATTGTTCTGTCCAACTGTTTTTATGTTATTTTCCAAAAAAATTACCACACCTGTATTTTGAGGCATAAATTTAAATTAGAGTTAATTGTTATCTGCGTGGGAAAACCCACGCCACGAGTTGATTTTCTTTTAATTGCTGCAGGTTTTAATAATTGGATAATAATGCATACAGTGGCGGATCCAAGAGGGGGGGGGTAAATTTACAAACCAAGGTAAGGGTCCCCTCCCAAAATTTAAATTTATATATTATATATTCATTCCATCCAATTCTTGGAACGTTAGCCCAAACATCAAATTGGAATGATAATAATTCATCCAATACTGCCCCTCTCTTAATGAATACACTATGCACAACTGAGTTTCTTGTTGAACCCTACTCCACCGGCGATTTACTTAAGAATGCACGACCATTTTGATAATGTCATCATGGACATCCAAACAAGATTTTCAGAGGAATCGTTGGAATTTTATGACTTTTAAGAATCCGTCAAATTATCTGGAAAGAATATTAAAACTTGCCGAAACATACAAAGATCTGCATTCTTTTAATTTGGTGGGATTCGATAGAGAACTAAATTTATGATATGTTCACTGGGAAGGTAAAACAGAGCTAGCGGAAGATGCGGTCTCCACTTTGCAGTTTTATGGCAAAGTTATCTTTACCGCCATACACAACTTACTAAACATTTTTATAAATCTTCCAATTGTTGCAGCCACCGCCGAAAGAATCTGCAGCTACTTAAACAGGGTGAAATCGTGGTTGAGGACATTTTTAGGGGAAGACAGACTAAATTATCTTTTTGCATTGTTGCCATGCTCAAATAAATCGAGTAAAGGTTTAGTCTAAAACTTCCCTCGCTCAGAAGAACATATATATTCTGTCCAATTGACGACTGCGAGTCTCTTCGAAGAATGTCACCAAATTATAATTAATTATTATCTGCGTGGGAAAACCCACGCCACGGGTTGATTTTTTTTTAATTGCTGCAGGTTTTAATAATTGGATATTAATGCATACAGTGGCGGATTCAGGTAAATTTATAAACTAGGGCAAGTGCCCTACCCCAATATTTATATATTTAATTTATATATTTCACCTCTCAAATTATTAAAGTATTAGAAATGCCAGTTATTAAGGAAGTAGTGGCCTTCTTAATGAGTCAGTTAAAAGAAATTTTACTTTGACATCAATTTTGGGGAGACACGTGATAGGACTATGTGAGACTAGTGTGCAGAGAGACACAACTTCTTTCTGCTCTTTCGAGATTCATTCCGTCCAATCCTTGAAGCGTTGGCGCAAATATCAAATTGGAATGACAATAATTCATCCAATACTCTGCCCCTCTCTTAACGAATACACTATGCACAACTAGTAGTAGTAGAGAAGGGGCGACGCGAAGCCTGGCAAGTAGGCCTCCCTGGGCTCTTTCTGCCTTACCCCGAGCCTGCCCCTAATCCGCCGCCTGCACCACTGGTCTAGCAATCTGCTCATCTGGTTTTACTGTTCTTTTTGCAAAGTCCAGTATTTTATCCCATTTGAGCGTGTGCAGGTCCTCCTCATCCAGGGTCGGGGAACCGAATACCTGATATCTCGTCCTCTGGTATGCCTCGCAGTTCGCTATAACATGTCGAGATGTCTCTTCCGCCCGACCGCAGGCCCGGCAGGTCAAGTCATTTTCCACCGCTATCAGGGTCATGTGCTTCCTTAGTCGGTTGTGACCTGTTATGATTCCTGTCAGCAGACCAGCGTCCCTTCGTGATGTCCCCAGAAGCCATTTTTGTCTGGCTGGCTACATCCGGATCCTTCTCGAAGTCCCTGGTGTGTCTGCATCCTGTTCCTCCTCTCCAAGCGGTCGCCATGGCATCGTTGGCCCATTTATTGAGTCGACTTTGTAATTGCCTCTTGGTTGTTCCTAGAAGTGGTTCCGGTCCTACATCCACATGCCCCGATCTTGGCGACCTCGTCGGCCTTCTCGTTTCCCGGCACCCTCATATGTCCCGATACCCACATAAGTGTCACTTGTTTGCCCTCTCCCAAGGATTCTAGTGCATCCGCAAATTCCTCCACTAGGGTGTTGTTGATCTTGGGCGCCCTTAGTGCCTTTAGGGCCGATTGGCTGTCGGAGCATATATAAACAAGCTCCTCCGTACCGTTCTTTATTTCCTCCATGGTTGCAGCCATTATTATGGCATACACCTCTGCCTGAAAGAACGTGGCTTGCTCTCAGAGCGGGTAGCTCTTTCGAACCTCCTGGTCTTCTACGTAAACCCCCGATCTGTCGGTGTAGCAAATCACGGCGTTCTCCTCGAACTGTTCGTGGAGGTTTTCACTCTGCCGTAGTTCCCTGTCTGGGATGACTACTTTGTGCCTCTTGTTGAATCTCCAGGGGTTTTTTGGTCTTTGTGTTTTGATTGCTGCCATTGGAATTTCTCTCTCGGCGATTTGGACAATCCTAAGATGCCCCGCAGCTTCCCCTCTTCCTCTCCATTGACCTGTATCTCTCAGCCGGAGGTAGGTCGCCATCGCTTCTTTTCTGATCCAGATCGGAAGCGGCGGCAGTCCCAGAATGGTTTCGAGTGCCTGTATAGGTGCCGTCCTCATAGCGCCGGTTATCCCTCTGCATATGGTTCCCTGTAGGCTCCTAAGCTTGAGGGTAGTAGTGACCTTCTTCACTGCTGGCCACCAGACTATGGATCCGTACTGGATCCTTGGTCTTAGTACTTCCATGTCATCCAGTGGAGGTTTCTGAGGCTCAAACCCCAGGTGCGGCCAACCACTCGACGCAGTTGCCACATCGTTGCCTGCACCTTATTGCACAACTAAGTTTCTTGTTGAACCCTACTCCACATGCGATGTACTTAAGAATACACTACCATTTTGACAATGTCATCACGGAAATCAAAATAAGATTTTCGGGGGTAATACCATAAGTGCTTTGAGAAGAAATAATCCAATTTTTTGATACGACGGAAAAAATAACCGAGTACGGTTTTCAATAAAAACACGTCTTTTCAGAATTAACTCTCAAAGCACGAATGGTATTCGGTAGAAAATTCCAAGAATATAGAAATTAGACTATTTATTGTAATTAATTGTACAATTATTATGGATAATACAGACACAAGTATTTTTTTCTGAAGTTACACTGCTTGGCCCTGCCATGCATTCGTTCGGATCTTCATTTTTTAAATTTTCCCCTGAACTAGTGCTGCCCCCCGCGCTCGCCCCTCTAAAGCCGCCATTGGGATCGCCGGTGTAAGGTAAGTGGTATGACGCAAGGAAAATAAAAATTGGCAAATGTATGCTGCTCTTATAGCTTGCGGCTTCCGTTTGCTATAGTTTATTTTCCTTGCTGTCTTACCGCATATCTCATACCGCTTATCTTACGGAACTTTGAATCCGTCTTTTCTCTAAGGAGCAATCCATAAAGTGGGTTTATCATAATTCCAACGTCATGAACAACTCCAAAATCAGATTACAGCAATTTTTTTCTCATTGCAAGGGTGTTACGCCTCTATAGTTTTTATAGTTACTCACTTATTATTTTTAGTTAATAAGTACTCGTATCCAATTGTCCTTGAGTGTAGTGAAGTAGGTATAGTTTTAGTATTGCACTTAATAAAACCTATTTTTTAAATAAATTTGCACTCTGTATGGCATGACGTCACACAGATAAAATATGGTTAAACAATGAAATTCATTGTTTAAATTTATTTTAAGTAGGAACAAAAAATTTCATTGAAATACCAGCAATTTTGCAATAATATTTTATTTATTTCTAGAGTATTGTCGGAAAAAACTGACTGTTTTTTTAAATGATTTTATTTAACTGCACAGAACCTGGCTGTCTATCAGATCTTGTGATTCATTTTAGATACACTTCCCGTGAACCGATTTTAATGAAATTTGGCACAGAAGTGTAGGTCCGATCACAAAAAAATTGGGGGTAGGGGGTGGTTGAGGAGGTAAATTGAGAACTTTTCAGATTTATGATTAGTTCTGGTGACAATACCATTTGATGAAAATAGAGAGAGATCTTTGAAGTCTACTACGGCTTTAAAAACCTAGAGATGTTATAAAGACAAGGAGGTACACATTCACGAAGATTAGTTGTACGAAATTTCTATTTATCTATCAACCATCTCCGCACTACTAACAAATGAATGGGACGAAAGGATTTCCGAATAGCCATTCAAAACCCCATATCCTAGATAGTTGGTAGAGCATTAGACCGGTATTCTAGAAGTTCCGGGTTCAAATCCTGGTCGAGGAAAAACTTTTTTCCGATTTGTTCCCTCACCCTTTGCCCTCTACGAAACAAATCTTTTCTGTAATTTTATAGGGCGCTAAAATTTTCCCTTTATTTTGTTGATATTTGTTTTAATAATATCATATCATTGAAACAAAAGCTGCTACACATATGCAGTTTTCAGATTTAAGCTCCACCAAATATCTTTTTAGTTCAAGAAAAAGAACCTACGTTTTGAGAGTTAAAGGGGTGAGAGGCAGTAACAACATTTAAAATAGAAAATTTGTAATTCTAAAATAAATCCGCTAAAAATATCTAGATTTCAGATTTAAGTTTCAATTAATATTTTTACTTTTACACGAAAAACGTACGTCGGGGGCGAGTAAGAGGGGCATGGGGGGGGGAAATTCGTAATTTTCGAACGGAAGCTGCTTCGAACCTGCAGTTTTAATATTTATCAAATTCAACAAATATTTTGGTGGGAGGTCGTTAAGGGGGTGAAAGGGTGAGAGGAGGTTAATATATCTGTAAATTTGCAATTTTTGAATCAAGGCTAATACGGACATGCAGTTTTGAGGTTTGAATTTCACTATATATTTCCTAATTTTAGAAGAAGTGTAGCTTCGAGTGTGACGAAACATGTTTCTATTGATCAACTACTCCTCTGGCTATAAGCCTAATTCATCATCTTCCCATATGAGAGACGAAAATGTCACTTTACCTCCCTAGGGAATTAAACATATTTTACCTTCCTCCGGGAGCTTTAGTTACTTTAACTCCCTGTACCACGTATGGATCCTTGCTGCAAATTAAATTTGTCCTATCGGCGTCGGGCATCATCAAACCAAAACCGCGGGGGAAAAGTGACACTTTCCTCCCTTGGTATGCAAATAACTATTTTAACTTTTTTATTTCATTGCCTTTTACGTTATCTTTTAAAAAGAAGGGAAAATTTAGCGCTCTAATAAATTTACAGAAAAGATTTGTGGCGTAGAGGGTAAAGGGTGAGGGAGTAAATAGGAAAAAAGTTTTTCCTCGACCAGGATTTGAACCCGGGATTTGAATTCTTTCATCCGAATCATTTGTTAGTAGTGGGGAGATCTTTGAAGCCTACTGCGGCTTTAAAAACCTAGAGATGTTATTAAGACAAGAAGCTACGCATTTTTTTTTGACCGCCCTCTATTTTTTTCGTTAGAATGCTGATGATATGAAGTTATTTATGCAAAGTTACGCACTATTAGAGAGGCAATGTCCTGATATTGGTGTGCAAGGATTTGTCAGCAAAGAGCAGTCTACAGGAGTTACTTTTTCCGCGTGGAACTTTTTTAATATTTCAGACACCCTGTACATCTTATTTTTGACCCTACAACTTTGTTTGCCAATAAAGGCAAAGACAGTAAACAAAAACAACTTTGTGTCATATAAGGACCATCAGGGAATTAAAAAATTAATTGCCTTGTTAACACAAAATGCCATATTATACCAACTCATTATCCAGTAGTAGGCTATAATTGGAACAACTGTTTCTATGCAAATTACAGTTAATTAAGCGTTTTAACAATAAACTATTGATAGATAGAAGCAAGGAGAATCAAGGTCAGAATCTGTGTTACAATGTATGCACAGTGGTGGTGCATGTATTCAGAAAAAATCTTGGGTGGTGAACCATGTGAAAAGTGAAAGAGGCAAATACTCACCGGTGACTACTCAACTCACAGGACGTCAATAATAAAAGCCCTGGGCCCTTTTTCCTGCTCTTTCACTTCTTAGCTCAATAAACTTATAAGGATACTTTGAACATATTTTTAAATTCATCGGTGGTGAATTCACCGATGGTATAAAACGAGAAAAAAACCACGCCAAACTCAAAGTTCTGAACTACGATATTTCAGGCTTAGATCCTACTTCAGAATGTCGAAGACAGCTGTAGAGGTAAATATCGGATATGTAGTGATAGTAATGGTTTTATGGTCAATCAAACCAAACTCGAAAAAACGTTGAAAATCAGACGCAGAGCATAAGTTACTATAGACTAAGAGAAACAAACGTATAACGTATATTAACAAGTCATTGGACAAATAACACTATGTGAGACGATTTCGGTACCCGAAAAACTTATTGCTATTATAGGTTTCTATTAGTTATAGCATATAGGCAGTGGATGTCTTTTGATTCGATTAGGTACGTCTTGTTTTTGAGGTTTCCACCGATAACCTTTTTTTAAGCGACCCTCATGTTATCCATATTAGTAAGTCGAAGGCACGCGACTTCGTTCACGTGTTTAAAATTGTAGCTTTCCCCCTCCCCTCCGCGCCTCAAATCGATTTCGATCCAGTCGAATAACCGCTTTTCCCGTTTTTTGACTTTTGTCATAATTTTTTGTAAAAAAATAAAAAAGAGAGTTTCACGAAGAGAAAACTATTGTTCTGGTTTCAGACACAGTCCATCCACCAGTCGGGCTTTTTAATATGACGAATCGATAGCGCAAAAACGACAAAATACGCCGGAGTACCACAAGAATACATACCGGGTGCGACTTGGAGACTAGACGCAGACACGTGTTTCACCCTTCTTAGGGTTCATCAGTGCGACATAAAATTTTATAGTCGAATAATATGAACGATCAAATCAACAAGTCATGGACAAATGCTTGGCGAAACATTAGATAGCAGAATAAGAAATAAATTCCCAATGTCCATAGTGGAGTTAAATATAAATAAAAAAGAGAGTTTTTCCAACATTCCGTCATAGTAAAAAGCCCGACTGATGGATGGACTGTGTCTGTAACCAGTCAGTGGTAGAACTGGTGGAGGAGGCCAAAAATCCAATAGTTTTCTGTTGGTAAAACTCTCTTTTTAGTCCACCATAACAATATGGTATGGGGGACTATTAAAATCGTAAAATTTTGACTTTTCTTAATTTTATCAAAAATGAGTTATTAAGGTTCCAAAACACCCTAATCGACGAAAAAAAAAAAGTTGTCTGTCGATCTGTCGGTCTGTTGTGTGTCTGTATATACGATAACTCAAGAACGCCTTAATCGATTTGAACGAAATTTGGTACAAAAATCCTCTATCGGCTGACCATGAACTGATTAACTTTTGGGTAGGGTGGTAGGGGGTTGAAGGGGGGAAAATGAGGAGAAAATATTTAAAAAATTGTAACTTTCGAACAAAAGCAAGTAGCGATATACGGTTTTCAGATTTAAGTTTCCATGAATATGGACTACACATTTTGTTATTAAGTCCAAATTCGTGGGAGCTTTAGTTTCCGAGTTATTTGAGAAAACGTTAAAATATACAAAAAAAATCATAACTTTAGAAGTAAAGCAGATTTTGGTTTTCATAAATATTACCCAAAAATTTTGTTAAAGGTTCAAATCTTTCAGAGCTACAGTTTTCCAGATATTTTCATTTCCTTTCAACATAAAATAATTGATTGTATGGTGGACTATCAGTGCTGCTGATAACTTTTTGTTTCTGTAAACCGACAGAAGCTAAAAGCTGTCAACAAGAAACCATGGCCAACTTGGCCAAAAATGGGCACGGAGAAGGATCAAGGGACCGGAAAATTGAACAAAAAGGTCTTGAGAGTGAAAATATTTCGAAAGAACATGCCTTGCAATGTAGAATTTTCCGTATGAAAAATCGTACGAAAAGTTGCTATTTTCCGATCGTTTAAAAAAAAATATAAAAAAGAGAGAATTTTACCAGAAGAGAAAACTTAAATTTATGCTCGCAAGTTATTACCAAGTTTTATTTCAAGAGTGCATGTTTACGCAATAGTTAAGTGGCAAATAAATGTTTCGAGCGTCTTCAAAGAAAACTCTGTGAAATTTTAAACTTCAATTTTTAAACAGTTATTTCATTCACGAGCGGATCGTTTCTAATTTAAACGGCCAATTTATGCTGTTTATAGCTCGAGGTTTTGATGTTGGTATAGGCGTTTTAAGGTGCTGTTTAAAATTTGATAAATTTATGTAGGCAGATAAGGTTAATTTGAATGTTACACACTAAAAGACGATCGCGGAGGTGCTCTCTTTTCTCGACGTTCTAGTCACCTATAAAAATTCAACCGTAATCTCTTTCGTATATCGCAAACCAACTCATACTGGACAATATCTAAACTTCAAAGCAAACCACTCCACATCAACCAAACTGGGAATTAAGGCCACCGGCGTATCTAGCTCTCTGACCTAGGGGGGGGGACTAGCTGACACTGCTTGATAGTGATGTTTTCCTCAAAACTGTTTAATATTATACAGGGTTCCTAAGATTTTCCTTAGGGATAGGATTTCAATAAATCAAACAGAAATGGCATAGAAAGTTCTGCGCGCACAAAAGAAACAGGTATATTGAGCAATGGTGCCAGTTTGTTATTATCTCCGGACTGCTTTCATGAGAAAAAATTGTCGCCACTCTTTCATTGTGAGCATAAATCATAGTTGCAATAATAACCGTTGACAAGATGTCTGCAAATTCCGCTAGATGGCGGCCACACCATGAGATGATCGAGGAAAAACTAGATGTTTTCAGGTCCAAACCACAGCTTTTTCTTGCTTAAAAGAGGCGGCAGGGTCCATTATTTACGATACTGAGCGATAAACTCGTGAGGTTGTTAACATTAGGAAGAAATATCTTCGCTTTTAATTAAGTTTCTTTCCATTATGTTCTACTAGTGACATCTATCCGGAAACGGCCAAACCATGCAGCTAGCACTAGTAGCCAAAGAAATCAATAAACGGCGCTGTTTTTCCTGCAGAGCTTTTTGCTTGCGATATTATTGATTTTAAATAAAGCTGGCCTTACACTACATTTGATATTTTCGAGGTGTTTTATGACATGATCTCGAAACATGTAGCGAACCAATTCTTCAAAGCGGGAGGGTAAAAGCGAAAAATAAGGGGCTGCCAATATTTGTAACACCCAAAAAGGGGTGAAAAGATTTATTTTGCTCTGTTTCTTTACAAAAAACGTTTTTTTTTACGAAAAACTTGAGCTCTGCCACTTTTTTTATTTTTTTCTTCAACTTTCTCGAAATTCTCGTCATACCGTAGAAAAAAATTATTTCCCCCATGGTCATACTCTACTTTTATTCGAAAAAATTTAGAAACAGAGACGGGATCAGTTTTCCTAAAACGGGGGATCTTGGTTTCGAGTGAGAAGAAGAAGAAAAAAATGGTAGAAAAACAAAGCACGATATAAAAATGGCGCCGCTTACATTTTTTTTTCAAAAATTACGTAATTTCGGGAACGCAAAGAAATAGGTCTAAAGAGTATAATTTTTAAGAAAAAAATATCAATTTTCTCGCCCTCCTCTACTGGGACTACAGGGGCCGTGCACATATTACGTAATGGTCATAGGGGGGAGGGGGGTTAAAAAACGCTACGTAGGTGGGAGGGGGGTTTTCGACAGCGTTTGCATTTGTGTGAAACTAAGAAAATTTGGAATGAAAATAAGTGAAAAGTTTTTTTTTTTTGCGGGGGGGGTAGTGGTCTTGAAATCGTTACGTAATATTAGGGGAGTGGCGTGCCAAACCGTTACAAAACATTACATAGGGAGGGGGTCAAAAATTGGTAAAATAACCGTTACGTAATTTGTGCACGGCCCCACATCTGACTGTTCCTCCTTTTTGATTTCGAATCAAAGTGCAAAACCCGGGTTGGACGTTCGAAGGCGTCAACCCGTCCTATTCTCCTATTCTCCGGCCGTGTATGAACGCTTTAGGTTAGGCATTTGCATGTATCTCAGTCCCCAGCCTGTAAACAGTGCGTAAGGACAATGGTTACAAAATGAAAAGCCGAAAAATATTTTTTTTTTACGATATCTTTCATCAGTTTGGTATTAAAGTCGGGCAAAACCAATTTTTATTCCAGTCCTAAAGGTATGAAAATGGAAAACATTAGAAAACAACAACCTGGAATGGATTTACTACGTGTAAGATGTAGTGACAACATGGCCCCATGCCCATCCTTTTCTGCCTAATGTGCTTTTCCGTTTGTCTGCGTCTTATACACGGCTGCTTGGCCCCCTAAGGATTTGCTTAGGAACCCTGTACATTATTACCTTAACTAAAATTAACCGTAACTCTATTCGATTTAACCAAGCTGTTTAATATAAATTAACTTAAATTAACTGCAACGTTCTTGTCTTTTGTGAAAATATTTCCAGAAAGTGGTCTGCTGTAATCTCTTATTTAATTAAATCATTCTGGATGTTAATAATTGACACACTGGAAAATTAATTAGTTAAAAACTTAATAGAAAAAAAAGGATCAATCTAAAATAATTTCTAGAGCTTAGGAGAAAAGTCTTTTCTAATATAATATTTGGTAGATTTTAAATTTATTTCTAAGTTTTGACAAGTAATCATGTTTTTACTACCAAGATATGAACTTCAAGCATATACAGACCGCTTCAAGCTACTACGAACATAGGAGGAATCAAGTCCAATTTACTCTCCGTGCCGTACGACCGAGGTGGATTCGAAGCACGCTGCAGTGTTATCTTTTGGAAATTCATTTTGATTTTATTATTTTGTTTTATTTCTGCCTTGCTCGAGAAACAGATGGGTAAGTTCTTAATTGAAATAATACATTTTTAAAACTAAAAATGGATGTCTACGAAGTTGCCGAAAAAGTGCAGATGGTCAAATGGTCAAATCGTCATAACCCAACACACGTTCGATATTGGTCGAGGGAAAATTTGCATTTGTATTTTGACGTAAGAACACAGTATCCCCAAAAACTAAATGTTTGGGGGGGGGTATTGTAGGGGAACACGTAATTGGGCCATTTCTTATTAACGGCAATTGCAATTTGAATGGTCCTAGGTACTTGGATCTACTGCAGCAGCACATTATTCCAACTGCTAGGCAGTTGTTAGGTGTAAGATTTGGTGAAACATGGTTTCAACAAGATGGTTGTTCCGCTCACAATGTTGGCCTTGTTAGGGAATATCTTGATAATGTATTTCCTAATCGGGTTATAAGTACACGGGGAACTATTTTATGGCCAGCTCGATCTCCCGATCTTGCTCCTAATGACTTCTATCTGTTTTTGAAGAAGCTTTTCACATTATCACCCCTAACATGCTTGGAAACGTTAGAAGGGGTTTTTATAGTAGGCTCGGATATTGTCTAGCCAAGCAAGGAGGACTTTTCGAACATTTGCTTTAATTTTTTTTTGACTGGGAGAATCTTTTTGGTTTTTAGAATGTATTATTTTATTTTGAGAACTTGCTTTTATTTTGTTTCACCTTATTATTTTCATTGTAACACGTCGTCACTGATAAATCTGAGCAGTTGACAATAAAACGCTCTTATTTATCAGTGACAAAAAATAAGAAAATTACGTTATAAAAATTTGCGTATTTATTGACCAAATTCCGGTTTCATTGACTACGCTCCATACAGCACCGTGGTTAGAGGCGTACTAAATACAAGGCGAAAGGCGGCGAATGGCAGCGAAGGGCGATCGGAAGCCTGAGTGTTGGTTGCTTCACTGATAGGCGTGCGGTGTCTCTGCATGTACGTACACTGGCAAATTAGACTTCTTCCGCCCTATGTTCGCAGTAGCTTGAAGCGGTCTGTATACATCCACACCTGCAATCGTGGAATAATTTTTAATAAAATTTTCACTTTCTTCAATGTTTTACTTAAATAAAGCATTTATCGATGTAGCCCCGTCATATAGCTGACAACTACTAGGTTATAGTTTGAAAACCTCTCCCTAGAATTAGCTGCTGAATTATCCATTATTAAGTAGTGCATGTTTATTTTCCAGTATTCTAAGCAACTTACATCTGTTGGCAATTCTATCGCACTGTCCAAGAGTGCTTTCCACTATATAATCCTTAGTTTTTGCAGCAATTTGCCGTTTCCGTTTTGATACTATGATAGGTTCTAAAGAAATATCATGTTTATCGGCGAAGTTTTGGATTTCAGAATAAATATTTTTAAAGCTGTTTCTAGTTTCTTCTAGAGACTGTAGCGTTCCTATTATTAAATTTGCTTTTCCAAGAGTAGCATCTTTACCCTGAAAGTAATGACTCAAAACTTTGATACGTAATAACACCAAGTATAGAATGTGCAGGCAAATGCATAACTCGGCTTTTTAAATGGATACTAATAGTCCAACAGCTTCAAAACCATGTCTATCCTGGTTATCAGTTACTTCACTTTGTAGTACCATTTTACTGGCCCCAAAACTTAATAAAACTGCTTTAAACTTTTCAAATCGACATGCCCAGCGAGTAGTAGAATATTTAAATACCTCCAAAATTTTTTTCATGATTTCTTGGTTGCGAAAAATGCACATACAATGCCTCTAATATGCTGGTGCAACTTCTGTACATGCATGTATTAAACCTTTTAAGCCCTTACGTTTCCCAGACATTACACTAGCCCCGTCATATGACTGACATTTACTAGGCTATAGTTTTCAGAGGGAGGCCTGCAAGGATCTGGGGGGGGCGGCCCCCCCAGGCCCCCTCGTAGTTATGTCGGTGATTAAGGCGCCCTTAACATTTTGATTCGTATTTAACTTTTTGATCCTGATGATGGTATCTACGAAACAAAACGTCGGAACAAAATTTAGAAAAGACCGTTCTGTTTATCTAAAAAGGTTGCCACATACATGTTTTTACAGAACTCAATTATCTCTTAAATTAAGGCAGATATCATCAATTGGTAATTCGGAACATTTTTCAACTTTCCCGTGTAGCTCAAAAACTACAAGTGACAGAATAAATTTGTTAACACCATTTTTTAAAGCTCAAAAAAGTAAGACATAATGCGAAAGCCGCATGTCTCTATCTTCAATAACAACGGAGTTAAAAAAAAACCTCCAAATCAGTTACTTCAACCGAAAAGAAACTAAAAAACAAAAGATCAAAAGATCTTGGGTGGAAATAGGCAATTAAAACAAAGAAGAAGTTGAAAAAAAGGTAATTGCCTTAGGAGCATAATCCTACTGGAAATATTAACACGCCAGGACGAATTCGTATCAGGTAACTTGGATAAGTAAGTACCAGTGCGGAACGATGCCTATTTGTGAGTGGTTCAAGGTTGGAAATCTAAGTGTATGATGGTGTTTAATGATGTATAGTGGAAGGTGACCAGTAAAACTACTGATGAGCCCATGCTGGTTACCCAGAGCGAAACATCGTTTAATCATTTCTCTTTTCGCTTTGATCTTTTGTGTGTTCCTTGTGGGATACTCATCCAAGTTTGAATTTTCGTTATTTCCACCCAAGATCTTTTGAACAACGGAGTTGTTATTGAAGATAGAGAGAGTGACAGTGTACACTATCGGCATGATAAAAGTGGTACACAATACTTTTTGTTGTAATACCTTGGTCTATTTTTACAAACAAAGTCACCCATTATTGTATTTTTCTTAAACTATCAAAGTATGTCATTCTGTATTTCAGTCTGACAAATAAACAAAAAAAATGCTTCTACAAATTTGTTTATTTGATAAAGCCCAACTCCTGCCAAAACTACAACTAGGATGGTCAATTAGAGACGTGGCTAGACATTATGGACGCACTAAAACCACGATTATAAAAATTAGAAGACGATGGGAAGATCAGACAATAGAGAGAAAACAAGGGACTGGTTTATTAAAAGTTTCACCTGATGATCAAGAGTATGACCTTATAGCTTTTATGGAAAAAAAACCCTTTTGCATCTGTTGCCCAGGCAAAGAGATAAACCTAATTTCCAGGATGTGTAAGAGTGGCACAAAATCGCGTAAGGAAAATCTGTAATTTAAGATGTCGTGTAGCTGCTAAAAAAATTAAACTTGGTAAAGCTGGTAATAACGATCGCGCTGGAAGATTTTCGGTAAATATGTGGGGTTGGATTTCTGATAGAGGTCATCGAAATAGAGCACTATTTCGAATCAATTGAAGGCTCACAACACAGGTTTACTTGGGTATTTTAGAGAACACCATGCTTCCAGCGGTCACAGAACTTTACCAAGACCAGTTTATTTTTCAACAAGACAACTGCCCTGCTCATATGGCCAGAATTTGCCAAACTTGGTTTCGGGAGCGAAATATTGAAGTTCTGCCTCGACCTACGAAAACCCCAAACACCAATCCTATGGAAAATATCGGGTTTAATTGAAAAAAAGCTGGAAAGCTTTAATATTGTGTCGTAAAATCAACATCACTTGGTCCAGTTAATAGTCAATGCTTATGAAGAAGTGATTGGTGAAAATGAAAACCTTTTTGAAATTTTGGATGATTCTCTACCAAGAAGGTTAAATGGTATAATGGAGGTGAATGGCGCAATGAATAGATATTAAAATTTATATGTTTCTATTGTTTTATAATTTTCATTACAGTTGTTTCTTTTAATTTTTGTTACAGTTGTTTTATGCGTTAGCGTATTATTCCAATATAAAAATTATTTTTGAAAGCAATCTTTGATGTCAATATTTTGACATTTTAGTACAAGTCTGTACAATATAATCCGGTAGTTAACCATACAATTAAAAAAATACCTATGTTTATCACGTACCATTTTTATGATGCCGATAGTGTACAGTGACTCTTCTGTAACAGAAAGTTTAGCAAAGATCTTAGAGGAGAAAAATGGGTTGTTATGTGGGTCATGTATAAATATTGGGTGCATACTGAATGTGCGGGTTACGAAGCTGGAACGTACATTTTTGACTTTTGCAAGTGGTAGTAGTGGATCCATTTTTTGTACTATTAATTGTTTTAAAAATGGTATTCCTATAGAGTATGTCTTAAATTGCATTGAATAAAGTATTCCAAATTACCTGCACGTTATCTGTTAAGGGTAAAATGTTAATTTTTTAGTTAAGTTGAAATATTTGTTCTGCCCTTTCAGAAAATTTTACAAGAACTTAATGTTTGTTATACATGCAGAATTTAATTTTAACAATGTTTTTTATAATTGATATTCTAAATTTGATTCCTTTTATTAAGACCCCATTCACATTTGTTCATTCTCTATTATTTTATTACTACTGATACAGAGGAGACAAAGCTAGAAAAAAAAATGGGGAAGCAGTAAGGTTTAATAAAATAAATGGCGAGGTTGGGTTGGTTACTTCCTAAATTTTACCAAATTTAACCATTATTAATTTTCAACTAACCATGTATGGAAACTTGGTTTATAAAATGGAAATATTATAAATACTATTAATCAAAGTTGCAAACACCATATAAGGTTGTCTACAGCTTTGGTTATTGCTGTGGTCGTATTGCAACATGCAACAAGAATTAAAATGTACGAATAATATTTAAAAGAATTTCACAATGTACTTACTTCCTACAAATGTAACGTAGGATGTAGATGAATTGATAAAATATGGAGGGACAGTGTAAAACCTAAAAAATGTCGGACAACCAATGACTGTTAACAGTGTCAAAATTGGTGGTTACTTTAGACGAAAAGAGTACTAAATCGAAAGTCTTTTACTGGCCTGTATTTTGGAAGTATTTCGGAGGTATCGGTCTGCCACTTTCTCTCTCTTATGTTACTGAAGTAAAATTGTCATTTGAGGTCGAAAAAACTTCGGGGAGGCTGAGTTTTTGGTATGTTCTTTCGGGCGGTCTAAAAGTAAACCTCCCAAGTTTGTTTAGTGTCCTCGGGAACTATCCGCCATTTTAAATAATCTTTGTAACGGACTTTTCTCCATTTCTATTGGTCGGAGGCGAAAAAGTCTGAGAACAAAAATATTCGGCAAAGAATTTGCAACGTTTTTGTTCAAGTAATCAACTTTCTGTAGTTAGTTTTCAAAACTGATAAATTAGAGCGTTTTATTTTCAACTGCTCAGATTTATCACTAACAACGTGTTAAAATTAAAATAATAAGGAGACACAAAATAAGAGCAAATTCGCAAAATAAAATAATACATTCTAAAAATCAAAAAGATTCTCCCAGTCAAAAAAAAAATAGAGCAAATGTTCGAAAAGTCCTCCTTGCTCGGCTATTATAAAAAACGATAATTTGAAAAGCTTCTTCAATTTTAATCCTAAGTTCTTGCAAATTATTACCCCTTTCATGCCCGTAAACTTTATTTTTTATATAACTCCACAGATAGAAGTCATTAGGAGCAAGATCAGGTGATCGAGCTGGCCATAAAATAGTTCCCCGTGTACTTATAACCCCATTAGGAAATACATTAGGGACATAAAGCTATTTGTAACTCATCGCGGTATACGCGATAGAAGTCATTAGGAGCAAGATCAGGTGATCGAGCTGGCCATAAAATAGTTCCCCGTGTACTTATAACACCATTAGGAAATACATTAGGGACATAAAGCTATTTGTAACTCATCGCGGTATACGTATCCGCATCTAGCGAGAACCAAGCACATTGATTGGTCAGAAACTTGTAGCAACGTTCGAAAAGAGCTGTTTCTGAACGCAATAGGTGCTAAGATATGATACGTGTGCCGTAACGATACGTGATACCTAACGCATCTCAACACCTATCGCGTTCAAGAACACCTTAGATTAGCATATATCTGCTCTTTTCGAACGTGGTACAAGTCTCTGACCAATTAATGTGCTTGGTTCTCGCTAGATGCGGATACGTATATGGCGATGAGTTACAAATAGCTTTATGTCGCTACTATCAAGATATTCCCTAACAAGGCCAAAATTGTGAGTGGGACAACCATCTTGTTGAAACCAGGTTTCACCAAATCTTACACCTAACTGCCTAGCAGTTGGAATAATATGCTGCTGTAGTAGATCCAAGTATCTAGGACCATTTAAATTGCCGCCAATAAAAAAATGTTCCAATTACGTGTTCCCCTACGATACCCCCCCCCCCCAAACATTTAGTTTATACTGTGTTCTTACGTCAAAATACAAATGCAAATTTTCCTTCGATCAATATCAAACGTGTGTTGGGTTATGACGATTCAATAATGAAAAACTGCTTTCATCTGTGAAAAGAATAGATCTCAGAAAGTTTTCATCACGATTAGCCCTTTCCATCATTGTTTCGCAAAATTCCATACGACGATAGTTGTCCTCCGGAAAAATTTGATGCGTTTTTGACGCTTTGTAAGAATGATAACCATTCTTTTTGAGAACACGTAAGACAATGGCTGAAGACGTATCAAGTGCTTCGGCTATTTGGTGGCTAGTTAACGTTCGATTTTCCTCCACTGCAGGGCAAATCATCACATCTCGTACTTACTGCTCGTTATTTAAAACAGTGGGTTTTTTTTGTGGTTTCTTGGCGCTACACAACTAAACTTTTAAAAATTCTGCACAAACCTATGAATCGTTGATAAACTAGGTTCTGGGCGATTTACAAAATTCTCCAAAAAAAGTTCTTGAATAAGTCTCAATGGTCTACTTTGATAGTACCATTTGACCTTCTGCACTTTTTCGGCAACTTTGTAGACATCTATTTTTAGTTTTAAAAATGTATTATTTCACTTAAGAACTTACCAATCTGTTTCTCGAGCAAGGCAGAAATAAAACAAAATAATAAAAATAAAATAAATTTCCAAAAGATAACACTGCAGCGTGCTTCGAATCCACCTCGGTCGTACGGCACGGAGAGTAAATTGGACTTGATTCCCCCTATGTCCGCAGTATCCTTAAGCTCATTGTATATATTTTTATACGATTTTTTCGAGATCTAAAACTTTCTTTTTTAAACTTAAAAAAAACACTTTTTTTTAGTCAAAATACGTTAAAACTGATTTTTTTTTAACTTGAAAATTAAGCAAACATAAAAAATAAATATGTAATAAGTCAAAAAGTAAGTTTAGGTGAGTTGACATTTTATTCTATGGCCTATCTCAAAATGGCTGCGATTAGTGCGTCTCTCGAAATTTGGATTCGCACTGGTCCAATGATCATTCTAAAATCTCCAACATCTTTGATTCAGAACGGTTGCGGTTCTCAAGGCATGAATCATCACAGGATGCACTATCTACGTCAATTTTTTCTGTCCATGTCAGCTGACAGGTGACGTCATAGCAATATCGATTTGAAAATTTAAGTACAAACCTGAAATTCGTAAATATAAAATACTCTCTATTGCACACATATTTAAATATAAACAACTTCTTCAAATGGAGTAGTCTTTTGCATATAATTTGACGTAATTTAAATAAAAAATAAATAATTTCTTACATTTTCGTAATCTCCATTGCATCAATAACCATTTTCAACTATTTTATAAACAAAATTTCAGTCGAGATCATTTGGCGGTTTTCCTGGCTTTTCATGGTAGGTAATTAATATAGTTTTCTAAAATTATTTCCCCAGACCGTAACTATAACCCATATAACCATGAGATACTAGACACTTAAAGTTAAATTTCGGGTTTATCGCCATTCGTATCCTCATCTCTGTCGAGTCGACCTATCGAGCAGGTGTACTTTTAAACTAATGGCGAATGCGTGACAGCTCCAGCTGATCAAATGCGGCAACACATCATTTCGTATGCAGGGACGGTCGTAATGTTACGACTCCCTTATCGTACCTAACGAGGTTTTCGTGCATTTAATCAGCTGGAGCTGTCACGCATTCGCCATGATTTTAAAAGTGCACCTGCTTGATTGGTCGACTCGATAGAGATAAGGATACGAATTCTGATACTATAACGGCATTTGCATTTTCCGACAAAAAAAGCCGTAGCGATAATAACTCTCCCAATCAAGTTAGCCTGGAAAAAATGCAGAGTCAGAAACTCTTCTGGGGGTCTATTCTTGAATCGAGAGAAAATTTGCTCCCAGGGAGTCGAATTCTCTCGCTACTATGAATCTCATTGGTCCAAATCTTCGGTTTAAATCGGTTTCTCCCACTTTTGCCCGAAATTGATCGAAAGTAATTCTGTTGGTCTTGATTAAGAGATTTACTTTTGATCAATATCAGGCAAAAGTGAGAGAAACCGATTTAAACCGAAGATTTGGACCACTGAAACGCATAGTAGCGAGAGAATTTACTCCCTGGGAGCAAATTTTCTCTCGATTCAAGAATAAACCCACTGGGCTCGGGTAGACTGCGTTAGGGAGGCGCAGTAGATTTTTCGCCATTGGCTTCGCCCAGATCCAACCCTGATTTTTCAATTATTTCATGCGATGACCTTAAAAGACACTTTTTAGTTAGAGGTCGTTTTACAAAGTAACAACGTCTAGAGCCATTCGGTCGTTGATAAAATCGTGACTCGGGTCTATTGTACTGTATAGTATTCCGTGACTATACACACTACATCACTAGGCTTTTATCTAGTAACACTGGCTTACACAGTAAAACTATAAGCTTTATGCGATTTGTGTTCAGTATGGACACGCATTATATTGCTTATCGCCACTCGTTAAATACCAATGTGTTTAGAGCTTAAGTCTAGACTGGAATTAATAAGCATTTTAAGTTGGTCACCCTACACGGGAAAAAAATGCATTGTATTTTTTAACATATTGTGTTTTAAAGAAAATATATTTATTTTAAATATAATTTTATTAAGTTTCAAATTTTACGGTGGGATTTACTGAAAGGGTTTAGTCTATTTTAGAACGGTCATAATTTTAAGCGAGATTTTATGGTTTTAAGCACTTTAAACCAACCCTCCTTGAGTTTAAGACATAGTTTTATTTATAAGAATAATTTTAATAAATTTGTTTATTGAATATTCATCTTAACACAATATTTTGTTGGATTTAAGAAGAAAGTTTCAATTTAGAAGAAAAGCAAATTAACAAATTAAAATCCACGCGGGGTTTAAATGGTAAACACTCTGTAGAACAAATTAAAATTTGGGTTATATGTCACTCTAATTAAAACTTACCCTTGTTAATCAATTTTTCCAATTAATACTTGATGTCACACAACAATTTATGTGTATTAAAAAACTTAAATTCAAGTTTTGTTTACATTTCTGTCACTGTGGAAATGTCAGTTACAAAATATTAGCTGCGTTCAAATAACAAAAAGCGAGTTCGAATTTCTTACCTCTGCTTGTACCTTGGCTTACACCAACCTCTACTAATAAAAGCCACAGCTTTTAGATAACCTCAATGTTTTAATTTCAGTTTGCAAATAAATGAATATAGTTGTTTTGGGTTTTTTCTTTGGTATATTTTTCGTGAATAATCAGTGACCTTCAGTTATGTTTGCCACGATTGCCACAAAACAATCCTTTCTGGGCGCTATAGATTTAAACGACCCCCCAGAGGTGGTCTAAAAAATCACCAACTTTATAACCTCAAACACAGATAATGAAGCAATTATGTACCAAATTTTTGGCGTATTCACCATTTGCCACTTTTTAAGGCATTTTCTCCTTAAATATGGTATATTTTGAGAAAAAAGAAGTTTTTCATTGGTTTTAAAATTTAGTACCCCCCACAGGTGTAAATATGTAGACCTGTGGGGGGTACTATTTTAGATCTTAGTAAATCTCACTGTAACAGTTTTGTCATATGTTTTAAAAATAAACATACACATTTGACAAAGTCATTTTTAAAATATGAATGTTTTAAAATTTAATACCAGCTTTTATTAAATTTTAAAAAACAATACAATATATTAAAAATTAAAAAAAATGAAACGCGAACCTGTTTAAAACCTTCAGTAATTTTATAACAATTTTTTCGTAAAATATAAAATATTACAAGTGAAAAAAAAAAATTAAAAATTAAACTAGTAAATTTTGAAATTTTAAAATTGTGACCGACAAAGGCCGAAACTTAAAAAAATCTTTTGTTATACTCGGTCTATAGTAGTTTAGAGTAAGTGCTTAAAAAAAACTAACAGTTTGAGAAGTTATGAATGATTTGCAAAAAGTCTTAGAACTATATGGAAATAAAATGCCTAAGCAAACTATTTCTTTTCAATAAAAAATTTCAAGAAATTTACACAGGAAACACTCATTTTAAGAAACAATTAAAAGAATTCTATATAGAGGAATTATATTATTCTATCAAAGTATTTTTTTAGGACAAAATGTAACCCTGACTTGGTTTTGTATATTTTTTTTATGTGTATTTAAAAATTTGTTTAAACGTTAGTTTGTAAACTTGTATGTAGGTATATATAGGAACGGTAATGTTGTTTATTTTTTATAAAAATTAAAAAGAGTTAGGTTTTTATGAATTAATCGCCAGATTTCATTGTATTTCTTATACTAAATTTGGTATTCCTTTCGTATATCTAATTTTAGTGTAATTGCAACATATATTAATAAATAATAAAATAATGTAAAATATATTTATATTAATGACATGTAAAACTAAATATTCTAAATTTGAAAATATAAAATTTAATAAATAAATTTATTAAATCTTAATAAAACATATATTTAATCTTAAAATAAGAGATATTTAATGGTAATATATGAATTTCGTTCAATTAATTAAAATTATTTTTAAATTTTTAATAAAATACATTATAAACCTTGAAATATATGTAATATGATAAATTTTAGCATTTAATATCTTATTGTAATTTATTTTCATAATACCTTTTAACATCTTGGATATTTCTTCTTTTTAAAATACTTTTTTTCCTTGTAGTATAATATTATAAAATGGGAAAGTTTATGTATTGTATTTTTGTTTCTCAATCACGCCAAAACGGTTAAAGTGATTTGGATGAAATTTGGGGTAAGAAAATAGGGTGTGATGTGGATTGAAACATAATAGGCTATTTTTTATTTGACATTTTGCTAAATGACAAATTACAACCAGTATTGTGTGTGTTTGTTTCTTAATCGCGCAACAGAGACTAAACCAATTTAGATAAAATATGATAAGAAGATAGGCCCAATGACAGGTGTCAAATATATTATTTTTATTTGTACAATAGATTTTTTTTCTTCGCGAGCAACGCCCTTGCGTGTCGACCGCTAGTATAGAATACAGCTCAATATTATTACTTCTATTTATCATGTAAATAAAACACGAATACGAATATGAGAATCCCATCCTAGACTGCCGACTACTATTATTCTGCTGTTGTACCAATTCTCATTTGACCTGGATAAACTGGCATATATACTGTGTCCATAAGCGACAGCTTGCCATTAACGCTGACTGATCAATAACCCTCAACTTCATTCAGGTAAATATAGCACAATTTTTCCACCTACAAAAGGCTTTTGTTCCAGAATTTTATTTCATTTTTTTATCACTCAAAACGTTGGGACAAAAATGGACTCACTATGAGGACATGACTGTTTTTGTCATTCTACGTGTGTTGAATAAATGCCAGTGAGAGTTTTATGCTCGGTTTTATGTTCTACTTTTTTATTCGCTTTAAATTTTAAAGAGTATCCCACATAGCAAAAGTACATTCAATGGATACATAGTGGATATCCATGACTGAAACATGGATGTCTTATATTATAAGTGGACATCCATTTGACGTGATTTTTCATCACATTTGGATGTTCATTGCCACATCATCAAAGTATATCCACTGTATATGGGTAATAGGATATTAAATTATGGATATCCCGTGGATATCCGTGGACATACATCACAGTTAATTATTTATCACCCTTTGATATCCATTGCAAATCCATCAGTCAGTGGTGTAGCCACGGGGGGTTTTGGGGGTTAAACCCCTCTCCCCAGGAGGTCCAACCCAATCTACAATAAATTAATCATGATCAAGGTCCTCAGGGAGAGCTCCCCCACTTTTTTGACCCTTTGGCGGTGCTATGGCGCCATTAATTTTAACAACAATTTTAGTTTAATTCTACGAAATTTTTCTCACCTGCATTCAAAACGTGTAATAAATGGCATTCTTAGTATAATTTTTCTTAAAATTTTCATCTGCGGCGCATTTATGATTTGGCAACAAATCTATATATACCACCGAACCCATCTAACCCAATCTACTTTTCCAAAAATATTTTAGATCAAAATTTTTAAAGAATTTTTTGGTTTTTTTTTTGTCAAAGTTATCGCCTGTATATTGCTACAATTTTTTTATTGTCAACAACATTTTAAACGTGTAAAAAATAGCAGTTTAGTGTAACTTTTTCAAAAATTTTGCCTGCGGCGCATTTAAAGGTTAATTTTAAAACAAATCTGCAGATGGGACTTACTTTTAAAAATAAGTATTTTTGTTTCCCTTCAGTTCAATAGCTAAAGCAATGCCTAATTTTGAAAAATTTGCCTTAGTTGATTTTTATTAAATGATGAAACACCCCCAGAGTCGATTCCTGGTTACGCCACTGCATCAGTCATTAGCTTCAGGCTACTGCGAACATAGGGAGAATCAAGTCCAATTTACTCTCCGTGCCGTACGACCGAGGTGGGGTCAAAGCACGCTGCAGTCTTATCTTTTTGAAATTTAATTTGTTTTTATTATTTTGTTTTATTTCTGCCTTGCTCAAGAAACAGATTGGTAACTTCTAAGTAAAATAATAAATTTTTAAAACTAAAAATGGATGTCTACGAAGTTGCCGAAAAAGTGCAGATGTTCAAATGGTACTATGAAGGCAGACCATTGAGACTTATTCAAGAACTTTTTTTTGGAGAAAAGCTTGGTTGTGTAGCGCCAAGAAACCATAAAAACCCCACTGTTTTGAATATCGAGCAGGAAGTACGAGATGTGATGATTTGCCCTGCAGTGGAGGAAAATCGAAAGTTAACTAGCCACCAAATAGCCGAAGCACTTGATACGTCTTCAGCCACTGTCTTACGTGTTCTCAAAAAGAATGGTTATCATTCTTACAAAGCGTCAAAAGCGCATCAAATTTTTCCGGAGGACAACTATCGTCGTATGGAATTTTGCGAAACAATGATGGAAAAGGCTAAACGGATGAAAACTTTCTGAGATCTATTATTTTCACAGATGAAAGCAGTTTTTCTTTATTGAATTGTCATAACCCAACACACGTTCGATATTGGTCGAGGGAAAATTTGCATTTGTATTTTTACGTAAGAACACAATATCCCCAAAAACTAAATGTTTGGGGGGGTATTGTAGGGGAACACGTAATTTGGCCATTTTTTATTGACGGCAATGTGAATGGTACTAGATACTTGGATCAACTGCGGCAGCATATTATTCCAACCGCTAGGCAGTTGTTAGGTGTGAGATTGGGTGAAACATGGTTTCAACAAGATGGTTGTCCCGCTCACAATGTTGGCCTTGTTAGGGAATATCTTGATAATGTATTTCCTAATCGGGTTATAAGTACACGGGGAACTATTTTATGGCCAGCTCGATCACCCGATCTTGCTCCCAATGACTTTTATATGTGGAGTTATATCAAAATTAAAGTTTACGGACATGAAACGGCTAATAATTTGGAAGAACTTCGGATTAAAATTGAAGAACATGCTTGGAAACGTTAGAAAGACTAGCCGAGCAGAAAGGACTTTTCGAACATTTGCTCTAATTTTTTTTGACTGGGAGAATCTTTTTGGTTTTTAGAATGTATTATTTTATTTTGAGATCTTGCTTTTATTTTGTTTCTTCTTATTATTTTCATTGTAACACGTTGTTAGTGATAAATCTCTAATTTGTCAGTGACAAAAAACAAGAAAATTACGTTATCAAAATTTGCGTATTTATTGGTCAAATTCCGGTTTCATGGACTACACTTCACATTGCACCGTGGTTAGAGGCGTACTAAACGCAGGCCGCGAACGGTGGTCGCAAGCCTGAATGTTGGTTGCTCCACTGATAGGTGTGCGGTGACTATGGTGTCCCTGCGTGTACGTACACTGACAAATTGGACTTCTTCCGGCCTATTTTCGCAGTAGCCTCAAGCGCTATGTATAACCATTGCATATGGGTATGGATATCTATTTAGTGGATGTTTCACGGATATGGACACTCATCGATCAGACGTGGTTATATCACGCTTGGATGCTGCTTACTGCACATTTTAGTTTCTTCAGTTTATATCTACCATGAGATATATAACTCTTACTTAAAAAGAATGTCGATAGTTCTTATTATATAAAAAGAATGTCGGCAGCATAGAGAATTTGGTACACATACGCCATATAGTTTCTAAATGAGTAATTAATCAAGTGCTATGTTGATTCAAGTATGTCCATGAAATGCATATCAATTGAACATCCAATGAATATATACAATTATAACATTTTTGTCAAACGCTACTGGATATCAAATAAATGTACTTTTATATGCGTGTGAAATGAATGTCAACTGAACATCCAGAATATTTAGAATATTGACATTATTTGCCTGTACTGGATATCCATTAAAGGTGCGTTAGGGATATTAAAAAAACATCCAATGGATATGTTCATTTAGGTACGTTCATGTATGTCCATGAAACGAATATCAATTGAACATCTATGGAAATTCAAAATTGTGACCTTTGTGTATATAGAACACTGGAAGTGGAAGAAGAAATATCAATTGAACATTCAGTGGATTAAAGCCTATCCTTTGGGGACCGTTCTTAGATATGTCCAATCAAAATAGGCTGAGTAGTGTATTGACTTTAAAGCCAAGTCAATGCTGTGCAAAAACGTTAGTACAGCTCTGTTTTGGCTTTAAGATAGCTTAATTTTGGGTGATAAAATTGTTTGACTACTATATTTATATCGAAAATAACTCCCATAGTTATATCATCTAGCGAATCAACTTTTTAAAGGTAAAACTTATACTTACCTAAAAATATGCTTAAACTCAGCTAACTGAATAGTTGTTCTCTTAACTTTTTTCTAAAAGTTATTTGTCGTATCTTAGTGCTATTTTTATTAAAATGGGGCTATTTTTAATGCTATTTACTTTTTAAGAATAAGCGCCCTCTACCGGTGGGCTCGGACCATGAGCCCACAGCAATAACGCCAAGATTTGCTTTGGTTTAAGTTGCTTGGTTCTATTTTATATTATGGCAAGACATAACCTTTGAAAAATTTGTAAAAAAAATATAAATATGCTCAAATCTAGGTCTGAAAATTTTTCACCTCTGAATTAAACTAAAGAAAATTAACAGTGGGATTTACTAAAAAGGTTTAGTCTATTTTAGAACGGTCCTAAGTTTAAGTGAAATTTTTGGTTATAAACATTTTAAACCAACCTTCCTTGAGTTTTGGGCATAGTTTCATTTATAAGAAGAATTTTATTAAATCGGTTTATTGAATAATCATCTTATCACAATCTTTTGTTGGATTTAAGAGGAAATTTTCAATTTAGAAGAGGTTTAAATAGTAAACACTGTTTCAACTTACCCTTGTTAATTAATTTTTACAATTAATACTTGATGTCACACAACTATTTAGATGGGTAATAATACAATAAGGAGTAGATTAATTTTGTATTTTTTTAAAAGGTGTTTTTATTTATGAAATGTATTAAAAAACTTAAATGCAAGTTTTTTTTCACATTTCTGTCACTGTCGAAATGCCAGTTTAAAAATATTAACGCTGCGTTCAATCACAAACAGCGAGTTCGGATCTTTTACCTCTGCTTGCACCTTGGCTTGCACAAACCTCTACTAGTGAAAGCTGCAGTTTTGAAATGAGTGGGCTTTGAGTAAGGAAAGTTTCTTTGACTGAGCTTTTAGATAACCTCAATGTTCTAGTTTCAGTTTGTAAATAAATTAATATAGCTGTTTTGAGTTACTTTGTTTGGTATATTTTTCGTGCATAATCAGTGACCTTCACTCATAAATATATTTTTTGTTCAAAATATGGCGTTTTTCTGGACAAAATAGGAGGTGTTTTATTGCGTAATGACCAACTTGGAATATTAAATGGGGTAAATTAGGCCTTGTAAAAACGGTTACTTAGGGAAATTATGAACGAACTTATTACCAAATGCCACAAAACAATCCTTTCTGGGGGCTATAAATTTAAACCACCCCCATGAGGTGGTCTAAAAAATCACCAACTTTATAACCTCAAACACAAATAATGAAGCTATTATGTGCCAAATTTTTGGCGTATTCACCATTTGCCATTTTGAAATCTGTAAAAAAAAAATAGTTTTAGGACATTTTCTACTAAAATATGGTGTATTTTGTAACTTTGTCTTTTCTGTATGGGTAAGTGTTTTCTGAAAATTGGTTGTAAAATTTAGTACCCCCACAAGTGTAAATATTTAGACCTGTGGGGGGTACTATTTTAGATCTTAGTAAATCTCACTGTAAAAGTTTTATGATTAAACTCAAAAGTTTGAGGTGCGTGTAGTTTAACGAAGTTATTGGCAGTCAATTTTGATTTAATTTTCAATTAAATTTTAAGCAACATTTTCTTAAAGTGCAAAAACCTGTATTTTTAGCTATCATAGACGTTGTCACAGGCAAAAAATTTTGCTCAAAATAGCTATGACAATGTTTTCATGAGGTTTTTAAAACGTTGTGGCAGAACACAGCAAAAGCATTATTGTTATTTTTTTTCTGCGGAAACGTTTTCCCAGCTTATTTATAGCACGCTTGTTACTTTGGGTTCCAGAGATAACATGCTTTCTACACATAGTTGTCGAGGAATTTGAGATGTGAGGACAAATATAATCGGATGTAATTTTTGAACCGTTGATCCGATTATGATGAAATTTGTTGGGTAGATGTAGATTAGGCACTAATTTATTTCAGTTCCATCAGGTAAAAAATATCACTTCAGGGGCGAAACAAATAATAATTATAATAAGCAGTTTTAGGGCAGCCACAGTCATAGTAATTTTACGTAAGCCTCATTTTTCTTTATTGTAATGAATTCGTCTAATTATTATTCGCGTTACCATGTCAACAAAATTTGAATGCATTATTTGTAACGCATTATACCATCAAACAAAAGCTAGAGATCTGTATCTGATTCAGGGTCACAGAATCTCATTATGTCTAAAAGATTACAACTGCTACCAAATTATGGTCGGATAATTTCAACTAAATTATATTTTACATATGGAAATTGATTTGCTAGAATTAAAAGCACAATTTTTACAAAATTTCCGGCTATTTATTGCTAAATTGATCGAAAAATTAGCAGGTTGTATTTCGCAAAATAAAACATAGGTAATATTTCGGTGGGAAAACGATAGCAAGTTTCCTTTGTTTTAAATCTCCTTTAGGTACATAGTAATTAGTGTAGAATGAATATTAAAAAAAAAGCTTTGCTGGTTTTTATTTTTGTTAATGGGTTTCAGTGGCGGCTCGTGATCTATGAAGAGGAGGTTCACAAAATTGAAAAATTGACAGATAATTTTTTTTGTGGGTTGCAAGACTGAAAGACATGTCTATTTTAAATTTTCTGTTAAAGTCCCTAGATTTGCCCTTAGTGGTTTGCGCCAAGTCAATTTCGGGTTTAGGTCTACCGGCATTTTTTATTTCAATTTTTTGCTCCATCAAAGAGCTAAAATTATTTTTCAAGTACCCTACCGTAAAAATGTTTATTATAACCATAAAAGCGTCGCGGAAACCCCTGCGAAATACCAAGTTGGCCGTTGCCAATGGCTTAAAGACGGGCTCCAATGCGCATGCGTCAGCTGGAAGTGCGCTGAACGAGAAATGAGGTGATTCGACGTTACAAACTCGCGCAAGCTCAGATCGAGCCATCTTTAGCCCATTGGCCATGTCATAGCAATCTAGATTTTGACCGTTGCCACGACGATTTTCTCGCATCCTGGTCCTTTATATATCTAATAGTTATATGATTATAACAATTGTTAAAGTAATACAACAGAAAAAGTATAAATAAAAGCCCTTATAGAATCGCTAAAAGCGCGAATGCAACACGAACCACAGCAACAAGGCAAAGCAAGCGGACTGGAGCCTGGATCACACCAAATGTGTGTGATCTATCCCGTGATGTATTTTTGAATGATGAAAACCTGATCTTTTTGAGAGACGCCTGCGTAGAACACGCGATTTTCTAATCTCTATTACTCGTTTTGTTTTCTTAATTTGTGTCTATTGTATTTTTTTAAAAGGATAAATTTAGAAATTAAAGGTAAGAAAATCAACGAGATGCTTCCACAATTTTTGACCCGTTTTGTAGGTAAAATAGTTGGAATAAGTTCCTGCTCGAAGTTTCGGGAGTTTGGCCATACATTCTTTGATAATTTTTTTTGGATTGTGTTAAGTGGGGCCTTCCTTTTAAAAGGAATGCCCGAGCCTCCTTCCCCACTCATTTTTATTAAAAAAACCCAGAAGAGGTGAACTGCAAAAACCAAAGAAGTTGGGGTCCAGATATCCCTCTAGGCTCCACCTACTTCATTGCATATGCGACTGTTCCGAGTTATCAAGCAGAGGTTTATTTCATTCGGTGCGTGGCGAGATCGAGCAGCTGCACGCTGGTATAGTCGATCTAGGAGACTCATTATTATTCATGGCCGATAAGCATTTATTGCGAATCAGCGGGTGTTCGAATGGAAGCAGGGACGCACTTAGTGTTGTAATAGATCAGTGAATTTCTACGACGGATCACATTAAAGGTGAAGAAGATAATATCTTTTATTGACGGTTCGGTCTAACAATTTTTTTTAAAATGAAAAAATTATGTTAATCTAATAGACACATCCTACACGTACAAAATATATTTGCTCATAGAAAAAAAAACACAAACATAAGTTATATATAGATACATATATAGTACAAAAAAATACGGAATAGTAAAAAAATTAACAAATTTTAACTTAAGTCAGTTTCCACTGTCACTGTCGTCATTAAAGTCTATGATAATTTTTTCTCGGGTAACAGATCTATATTTACATATGATTTTTCCATTTTGTGGACATGAGCTACGCAATTTTCCCACCTTTTACTTAAAATATTCTGTTCCGCCGCCCTAATTAAAGCTACCACAGAAGAATTTAAAGTTGGCGAAACATTATTTCTTTTAACCGCTGCTTTTAGCTCATGCGCCATATGTGTTCAATTGGATTAAACATGCAATGGTAAGGAGGGAGTCTCAACACTGTATGGCCCATTTAATTATTTTAAGCAATTGTTGATATTTTCTAACATGTAGTCCTGAAAGCGACCTTCACTTATGCTTGTTTTGCCTCATAAATATTTTCTTTCTGCTTGTGAAAAGGGGTTCAAAATATGGGGTTTTTTGATCAAAATTCGAGGTGTTTTATTGGTTAATGGACTACCTGGGACATTAAATAAGGTAAATGAATCCTTGTAAAAACGGTTACTTACAGAAATTATAAACGAACTTATTAACAATTACCACAAAACAATCCTTTCTGGGGGCTATAAATTTAAACAACCCTCGAGAGGTGGTCTAAAAAATCACCAACTTTATAACCTCAAACCCAGATAATAAAGCTATTATGTGCCAAATTTTAGGCGTATTCACCATTTTCCATTTTGAAACCTGCCAAAAAAAATTAGGTTTTGGGCATTTTTTCCTAAAATATGGTATATTTTGAGAAAAAAAAGAAGTTTTTCAGTGGTATTTTGCATTAACAACACAAAATGTATGCGTAAGTGTTTTTTGAAAATTGGTTTTAAAATTTAGTACCCCCCCCCCACAGTTGTAAATATTTAGACCTGTGGAGGTTACTACTCACTGGTAAAGTCTGTGGATTTACGTGGATCTTTCGTGGTATTTATGGCTTTGGTCCAGCAGGACTGCTCGAATAGGATATGTTATTTTATGTGCCTTATTTTATCTGCAAAACGCACAATTATTAATTATTGTGTTTTATTTTATGGTATCTTAATTCATATTTTGAATCTTTATAGTCAAAAAAATCATTTGTCTGTATTACATCTAGAACTTTATTACAATTCAAAGCTTCTTTTCTATTTTTCCACAAATCAAGTTTAGGTCACCCACTTTTTAAATGTTAAAATCTTGTGAAAAAGCAGGGCGGAATAGGAAAAACTAGAGTCTAAACCAAGGTCTAAACCCAGATAATACCATATTTCTTCTTTTGTATATTTTGACTTGTGCAAGTTTTAGGTACCCAAATTTCGGTCGGCCGGCATTGATTTGGTGCTAACCAACAATTTATTCATATTTAAATATACACCTAACTGGGTTCGTGCATGCTGTAGTATTGCCACCACATTTTGCAAGGAATTTTTGCCCAAGGGATTTCTCCCACGATCCCAAAATTTCAAAATTATGCAAACATTTTTAAGATCACGAAAAAAAATTCCCATACCTATCACAAGAGGTGACTCACGCGTCTATTTCAGGTTGCTAAAATTGATTTCGAGAAGCTCCTCCTAATTTAAATTTTTCGGCTTGAATCTGCCGCCAAAGATGTTTATTAGAATTATTAGTTTGATTGTTTTAAAATTTGGGAAGTCACTGGGAAAATATCTTACCATATTCCAAGCTGAATTACCTAATCAACATTTGTACGCAATAGGGTTGCCATCCGTTCGGATTTCCCCGGACATGTTCGGGTTTTGGAGGAGTCCGGGCGGGTTTTTGAAAATTGTCCGGAATTTCTGCAACAGGCAGCACGGCAATTTTTGTGTCTTCAAAAATCATTTTGAATCCATAAAGTATATGATTTTTTACCAAATTTTAACTATCAACACACAAAATATTTTTTTATACCTTCATCAAAAACATGATTTTAGTAACTAGCTGCAGATAACTAAAGCATGGCTTTTTTGGTTACCGATGCAAAAAAACTTTTTTTTTTGATCACGGGTGCAAAAAAGATTTCTGTCCGTTTTTTACCCAAAGTTAAACAGAAATAGCGGAAAATAGTAATATTGAAAAAATCTAATTGTTCTTGCCTAAGAATTAAGCCATTTCCGCCAGTTTTCACCAAGTATTTACAAAAAAATCATTTAAAAATATCCTCAAAATATCAAATTGTCAAAGATTAAAATGTCGCAACGCTGAATGTCACCGAGTAAGAAGACACATCGCTATGGAAACTATTGTTATTTCATTTACCAGCCGCCTTGATTTATAGTGTAGAAATGGTGTGTTGCGAGAATTTCTCTTCGTTCGAAGTATTTTCCTGTTTTTATTGGATTTTTTGATAAAGGTATTAAAAAATAGTGTTGACAACTCGCGGCTAAACTATATTTTTTTTTACTCGTGTTTTTATTTTAAACCAACGCTTGTAAAAAAAAGCACTATTTTAGTCACTAGTTGTTAAAACTACTATTTTTGTATGCACACTGAATTTTTCAGGGTACTGTATTTCTTTAAAAATTGCACAAAAAAAAACATTTTTGAAGAATTGAGACTGGATCCCACTTTTTTTCTCAATATATAAACTTTTGTGTTCTGCTTATATATCAGAAAGATTGCAAAGTATTTATAAGTTCACAAGCTTGTGATTACATTTTCTTTAAAACATTTTCAGGATGTGAAAATTTAAATAAAAATGATTTTTTTTTAATATGCTTATTGGAGCTTGTAAAATAAGCTGGAGTTTTTAAAATTTTGGTCAGGGAAAACCTGGCAAAGTCTGGAACCTGGAAAATCCTGTATAAAATGTTATTAATTGTTGCAATTTTAGTTTAATTTTTGTCAGGAACAGCATTCAATAAGAAATGGCATTTTTAATACATTCAAAAAGAAATGACAGCGCATTTATGACGTGATTTTGGCGACAAATCTATAATTGAAAACTATATGTAACCCAACCCACGTTTTAATAAATATTTTACAAAAAATTTAAATTTTTCTAGAACTTCATATTTGTTTTTTTTTAATTTTCGTCTACGGCCGATCTAAGACGTGATTTAATTGAATTGTTCCTCAATTCTTCTACTTCCTCTGAGGAGGAAGAAATGTGCGGGCCAAACTACGCAATTAGGTGTCTGAGGTGGTTCCCGATTATACTGAGGCGCAAGTAAGCAAAATAAAAATAATTTTGAAGGCTAGGTACAACCGACTAGACCAGTGGTTCCCAAAGTGTGCGCTGCGGCGAGAAGAAACCAGGGGCGCCGCCAGGCGCTCCTGATAAGGTAGAATTTGAGTTGGGTTTGGCAACGCCGGCACCGCATCCGCTATTAATCGAGCCCAAGAGAGCAGAGCAAGTTTCTAGAATTTCCAGAAGCCTGTATTCGACCTGCGCGTCGCTCGACGAGAATTTTCGCGAGCGCTCTTTGACAGTATTTAAGTCGCCGTAGTCTGGTTTGCTAGAGGCGTTTTCTCGCGTTGCAATTATTTTGAAATATTATTTGAAACTATTTAGATGTGACGTCATCATTTAGAACCGAGAAAAAAGGAGTAGTTCAAAACGCTGACGTAGTTTAGTGTAACCTCACTTTTTTTTCGTTTTCCTGTTTATTTTTTTGGTGTTAAAAATTAAAATGGATCAACTACTGGTTTATCTAACAAAACCTTCGAGTGTACGGCCCGTTTTAGTAGCATGGATGGCAAGCAATGGAAGCTACATGGATAGTGAAGTTTTTTTATTTACTGTTCTTTTAAGCCCAGAAAATCATATAAGACCACAGGGATACCATGAAGAATGGCTAACAAGATATCTAGAATACGATTTTTCATACATTTTCACGCAAAAACAAAAAAAAATCGGTTAAAACAAGAATGTAGAATTTTGTCGTATCTTATACGCAGGCGTCAGTTTTGAAACTAGAGTGGATTCCGTTTCAAAATATTTTTAACCCGCTTCGATGTGACGTCACCGTTGCAACGCGAGAAAACAAATGTTTCAAACTTTTTAAACACATTTTAAACAATTTCAACCCAAGAAAACGCCTTAGGTTAGTTTACCGTAAGAGGAATTCTAAGCGGTTAAACTGTCATGATAAATAGAAGTAGTAATAGAGAGTTTTAGTAGGACACATAAACGTTCCAATATCGGATCGGTTGCTTCGTTCTTTCGTAAAAAGTTAGTCACAAGATGGAAAGATTTTTATTAAATAAGGAAATTGATAGATCGAGACGGAGTGATTAAGCATCGACCAGTGATGGAGGAGTAAAAAGAAGGAAACATCGCAAATACGATGATAGCTATTTAAACTTTGGTAGAAGTAAATCATGCGGTCGAAAATATGCTCCCAAGTAAGCTAAAATGGTTGGAAAGTCACGCGAATTTTTCACAAGAAAGTTGCAGAATGTACAAAAACAAAAGACCGTGTTTACTAAACAAACTTCAGTAGCTAGCAACTCACTGCTGTCCTCTTTCAAAGTGGCATACAGGGTGGCGAAGTGCAAGAGTCCTCACACCATCGCAGAAGAACTTATTTTACCGGCTGCTGTCGACATGGTTAACATTATGAAAGGAGAATCGGCGGGAAAACTAATTTCAAAGGTACCTTTATCTAACAACACTATTAGTCGAATAATCCATAATATAGCTAAGGTTCTTAATGATCAATTGATAGAGAAAATGAAAGGCAAGGAATTTGGTCTGCAACTTGATGAGGCTACTGACAGTAATAAAGATGCACACCTTATTTGTTACGTACGCTTCCTGGATGATAATATTATTGTTGAAGACCTTCTTTTCTGCAAAAGTATCGATAAAAGCGGAAAGGCTCAAGACTTTTTTCAAATTCTTGACAAGTTTATAACAGAGAATAATTTAGATTGGGAGAAGTGTATTGGAGTTTGTACTGATGGCACTCGATCAATGTCTGGCCGTTATGGTGGATTGCAAGCACTTATTCGCAGTAAAGCACCGTATACCATGTGAACTCATTGCATCATTCATAGGGAAGCACTTGCATCGAAGTCGTTGGGCCGTGAATTGAATTTGGTTATGGAACGTATCATAGACGTAGTTAACTACATAAAAACTAGGCCGCTAAAAACCAGAATATTCAAAATTCTTTTTACGGACATGGGAGCTTAACACACGGCGCTGCTATATTACTCCAGTGCACGATGGCTTTCACATTGAAACGTCTTATCCCGTACTTTCGAGCTGCATCAAGAAATCCACATTTTCTTGGAAGGATCCCGAATTTTTGCTAAATATGGCATATTTGTGCGATATATTTGACAAACTGAATGCCTTAAATCTGTCTCTTCAAGGCAATAACATGCATGACTTGAAACTATCAGAGAAAATTGCAGCATTTAGGAAAAAACTGCAGTTGTGGATAAGAAAAATTAATGAAGATGGCGGTCAAGATTGTTTTCCAGAATTTCATAAATTCTCAGTTTCTAATGAGCTCGTTATCTCTCAAGACTTGCTGTCCCTTTTCACCGAACACCTTTCAAAACTCTCGGAATGGTTTGCAAAATACTTTACAGAAGAAAATGTCGAAAAATTTGCATGGATTCAAGATCCAGAATTCACTTTACTAGAAGAAGAGAGTCTTATTGAACTCTCTTGCGACAACAGCCTAAAATCAAAATTCACTTCTTCTGATTTGGTGAAGTTTTGAGATTCTAATCCCCTTTGCAACATCCTATTTATGCGAAGCTGGATTTTCAGCTGTAGCTGTGATAACGAGCAAATATCGTTCAAAGATCAACGTGGAGCAAGAAATGAGAGTAGCAGTGTCAAGCCTTATTCCCCGCTTTGAAAAAATGTGTGCAGATCACCAAGCTCACCCATCACACTGATTTTTTTTCCTTCAATAATAATATATTCTTGTGTGTTAGTTTAATAATAAACCTATATGAGCGTTAGATTGGAGTTGTTTTCATTCATGTGTTTTATAACTAGTGCCAATATATTTACAATGGTGTTAAATAAAGTGTTGTACAACGCTTGCGCTTTGCTACTATACAGTAGGCAAGTTGCAAAGCACATATTATATTTTATACATTATAGATTACACAAAATACTAAACCTGTAAGTGCGCCGCAAACTGAAAAAGTTTGAGAACCACTGGACTAGACTATTTTTGCTTTTTTAATTAATATTCTGTTTGCTCTTTGTGGGCTCGCGTCTTTTTCAAACAGCTGTTCAATTTCAAAAATATTGAAACTGAAATAAATAAACAAAAAAGTGAGGTTAAAATGTAATTTTTCGAGCCAGTGGCGTGTTCGATAATTACTCTTTGTGCGCGCACTCCGGTTGGGATTCAAAGCACCCGCGGGTAGGTTCGTGACGTCACTACTCCGGAACGATTTGAGAGCACGTAGACCGAAAGCGCTTAAGATGATGCTAAATGGTCGCTCCTTATAAACGTTGTAATAAATAAGATATCTGTGGAAAACATCAGATCGTTGAACCTGTTTACTACATTCCGATTTAATGTAAATATTCTAATTAGTCCAACGAAATTATGACAAAGGATAAAAAATTTATTAACAGCAGATTGATGAGTGGAAATGGTAAATAGTACAGGGTGTCCCATTTTCAATGGGATTCAATGGGAAACTCTGTTGTTATTGAAGATAGAGACATGCGGTTTTCGCATTACTCTCTTACTTTTTTAAGCTTTAAAAAATGATATTAACAGATTTATTCTGTCCTTGTAGTTTTTGAGCTACAGGGGAAAGTTGAAAAATGGTCGGGAAAACCAATTGATAATATTTCCCTTAGTTTAAGAGATAATTGAGTTCTGTAAAAAAAACAATGGTATTTTCGAAATTTTAATCCGACGTTTCGTTTCGTAGATATCATCATCAGTTTATTTTTAAGCTTGTTTGATAATAAAATATCCTTTTTTTATTTTGAAGTTTTGTTTTTCTGGTACGGCGCTGTCCCATTTGAATTGATATTTTTTACTTTATTGATATTTAGCTACTATATAGTAGATCTGGACAACCAAGATATATTATGTGAACATACAGGGTGAACCGATAAAACCGGACCAATCGTTTTTTGCTATAACCAATTTCAAGAAGAAAAACTGTATTGATAACATAAATAAGCCTTTTGAAAAAAAAATATTCGCATTCACACCGCATTTAAATCTAAAATGGAGTATAAAATTAAATGAGCACCTTTTTTTAGGTATAACTGTTACTTTTCGACATAAAAACCAAAGTGACATTTACAAAAGTTGTAGATTTTTGCACTTTCTACAACTTTTGTATTGAAATTTTTATTTATTGACGTTAAGTTTTGCCAAAAATTGCAATAATTCAATTTTTCTTCCCTGTTTCACCCCTCCTGCCAAATTCACCCAACACCCCCCGCTCACGCATAAACGTTTATTATAACCCCCTTTATCATTTCCACTTATCAAACCGCTGTTATAAATGAATTAATTTTTTCCCTTTAAATAAGTTATTCCGATCCGTGTAGCTATTCTGGAAATCAGGGAGAAAACAATTATCTCCCTGCAAACGCACAGATCCTATTGGTCAACCCCACCGATTCCCTCTAAAATGACACTAACAACATGACTTTCGATGGGTTCTACTGGTCTTTAGTGGGAGAAATAAAAGATACCAATTTCTACTAAAATACTGTCATTAGTCATTAGTGGTATTTGTCGGAGAAATTATTTTATTTCCCTGATTTCAAGAATAGCTACACCGGTCTAAATATTCTATTAATTTTTAGACATCCAGGCATACATAGTATGGAAGTTATTTGGGTCAAAAAAAACAAAATTTTCTCATGGTGTCTGTCTGTCTGTAACACGATTACTCAAAAACCGCATACGCAGAGCTGATTAGTTTTTAATGGGGGTGGGGCGTTGGCAAGAGGGTAGGAGTGGGAGGAATAAACTTTTTAAAAAATTGTAACTCACGAACCGTAGCAGCTAGCGAGAGGCGGTATTCACATTGATAGATAATTTTCAACACAGAAAAAAAGAATTACTTCAGTCAAAGCAAATTGCTTTGATTTAAGACAAAGTCTGCTTTCCTATGCACGAAGACAATATTTTCTTAACAAACAAAAAAATAATTGTTTTGAACTAATCATTTTCCTTGAAAATAAAAGCGGCAACCTTCTTGTTATACATAGACATAAGCTTTTAAAAATATCTCGGTTTAAAACAATAGGCTAGCGATAACATCTTGCGCTAAAAACATTATTTTCTGGTTTTGACATAGTCTTTCTCTCCTGAAGAAAATTAGAAAAATACGTTTTCTTGATTAAATGAAATTTTGTTTCGCACCAAAAACATCATTTTCTTGTTTGAAATATTTTTTGTCATCTGAAGAAAATTTAAATAAATAACTTTTCTTGATCGAATTAAAATTTGTTTTGCTTTAAAGAACTTTATCTCTCTTAAGGGTGAATCTGAATAAAAAATGCGCTTCTTCCAATTAGTTAATCTAAAAAAACTGTTAATCAAATTTGTATCAAATTTTGTACGGTGAAATTTTAAAGCATTATCCCGGAACCGTTGCACGTGTTTTTGCATAATTTTAAGTTTTTCACATAAATTTAAGTAACTTAAAAATGTTTAATACACGGTAAAAATTATCGATTATTTTAAAAAACTAAATAAAAACAACATATACAAATGTTTTTTTTTGAAAAACCACGCGAATGGTCTGTGGGAGATACCCGAAGCTCCCGCTGTGCAAAATTTTGTTAATTTTTAATGTCCGGTTTATCTGTTTAACTAAACGAACTGTTTTTAGGATTCAAATTCACTCTTAAAAACCTAAAAATTTTCGCGACATCGACACGCCACCCTCATTTGAGAAAAAAAATTGAAAATATCGATGTAATTGTCTGGTTTTAAATTAAATTGTCATTTTCGTTTCGTGAAGTTGAATTAAAAAAGTATAGTTCTTGACGGAAGTAAAGCTTTTTTTTATACTAATAAGATGTAACTAAAAAATTTTATCTCTTGTTTCGAAGGCACTTTTTCTTCTCTAAAGACAGTGTGTTTTAAATCAAAACAATTTTTCAAGACAATTGATTTTTTTTTCACAAAACAAGCGGTTTTCTTACATGAAAAAAAAATCATTTTGGGCGAAGACTTTCGCTTTTGGGTCAAGACATTATTTTCAAGAAAAGTACTTTTCTCCAGGGAAGATTTTCTTTTTTTCTGTGAATCAAAGAAAAATTTTTTCAAAGAAATTCAAAAATTTTTTTAAAGATTTTATGGATGGCTCATTTTTTTTAATATAATATTTATTTACACACAACACATTGCGTAGGATATCCACGTGCCTCAAAGAGGCGCTAATAAAAAATAAGTTGAATGACTTAAATGGTAGAGAGTTCAGTGTATCAGATAGAATTTTTTAGAAAAAAAATACGTATTTTTTTTTGCTGAGCCTAATTTTAATTTTATAATGATATCATTCTTCTTACCATTAGCATTCTTGTCATGACCAATTAATTTCCTCTCAGACAATAGAGTCTTCCAAGACTATTAAAATAATAATAAATTTTGGCACGATCACCCTTTTCATCACCTTTTGAAAAAAAAAGTCTTGGATGTTTATAGAGTTACTCAAAAACTGTTTTGACTATGCATTATTTAAAAAGTTTTTGTCCAATTTCAAAAATTTTAACTATTTTAAAAAGCCGCCAAGACTTCAAGTTTAAGAGCCCTCTTGCAATTTTTGTTATGGGCATGAAAAACCTAACTAACTAACTAACTAGTAGTAGTAGTATTGAACCTTGATTTTAATTCCGAAATGATTTTGTCTAAAACTCTATAATACTGTTCTGTATTTCTAATATCGTGGTTTCCGACTGTTTCAAACTTTCCCAAAATACTGTGGAGGGATTCTAAATGTCTTTAAAAGAAGATTCTGCAATTTTTCTAGTTTTTTTCTCCAAAGACTTCAGGGTTATTACCACCAGCATCTTTGTTGTCTACTTTTTTTTTGGAGCAAAAGGGGAGCCGATCGCCCTAAATGCATGAGTAGCGTATCTACGTTATTCAACCGCCCAAATATTTTAAATGAGACCGTAGATCACAAATTTGGCAGAAACATAATTTGTCAAAATTTAAAAGAAAAGAAAATAATTGGTTTGAAAAAAATTGACTCGAAAATGAAAATGACGGGAAAACCAAATCGCTAGATAATATATGCATAGAATTAAATTTAAACGAAACATATTTTTATAGAAACACAAAATGTTGGAAAGTATTTTTAACGAAAATAATTTGATAGAAACGTAATAATGACGAACCAAAAAAATTCAAGAACTCCAATCTGGCAGAAAATGATTTGAACCGATAGCCACGAATTCAATTGCTACGTTGCCAGGCGTACGGCAGGGAAGAGTCGAAGTAAGTTGTGATATTGTATTAATTTACCTCCTTTATATTCTTCAACCGCCCCTACCCCCAAATTTCTTCATAATATTATATTGTCATCGGACCTACATTACAAAAATGAATCGCAAGATTTATAGACAGCTAGAAACTGTGAAGTTAAATAAAAATCGTGTAATAAAAAAAATCCTCGTGTCATATTCCAAATAGAGAAACTTGTCAACGCCGCAATCCAGGGCCTACGGCGCTCTAGAGATTTAACCTATCGAAGCAGAAGTATCGGGTTTGCACATGTGCATTTCAGTACGAATGCGTATAAGGGATGATTTTAAATACTGTTTTATTTTATGTCTCTAATAGTTCTCTCTCTATCAAATTTCATTTACGTCAATGTATGTAGTAGTAAGTATTGTACCTAATGATTAACCGATAGTAATACGATTTCTATTTTTACACCAAGTTGAGTATAGGTATTTGCTTTTAATTATTAGATACAAATTTATATTGTCTACGATGTTTTTAGTAAATACTTGATAATATAATAATCAGTTTTGTAATCACATGCTTTAATTTTTGCTTGCGTTTCGTTTTTTTTAGAAATTTAAAGTTTTATTACCATGCAAGTAATCAAAAAAAATTAGCTTTTGTGTGTGGAAGTGGTTATAAAAACAAGATTCGCCTTGGGCGCTGGAAATCAGTTTGGTAAGAATAGTTATTTATGGTACTAGTGAGTTATGTTGAAAATAAGTCACGCGAGAAAGATTTATACCACGAGGTCGTCAGGCCGAGAGGTATAAATTCTCAAGTGACTTAGGAAACATAACGCACGAGTGGCATACAATGTTTTATCCAACAAGTGGAAGAAAATCAGTACCCTATAAATGCCAGAATGACTTGACAGTGACTTTATTACATTTTGGTCAAAATAAAATGTTTATTTGGTTGCCACGGGCATGATACATTGTTAGAAAATGTTCAAATAAATTTTGACACTTGTCATTTTTCCCCGTAGAAAACGAACGCTTTTTTGAAGAAAAAAAACGTATAGAAAATGGAGGAAACCGATGAAAATTACGTTCCTGAGGATATCCTTACGGAAATGGACGAAGCAGCGATGCAGATTTTGCCAGAAAAGTTTCGAGATGCTTAAGACAAGGAGTTCAAAATTTTTAGACTCGATGAATTCACGAAAGATAAAAGGTATTGATGGAAATGTTTTTTTGACTTATTTTTTACATTTGCAAAAAAAATTAGTCCCATTGTCGCTATGGACCAAATACTTGATGCTTCGCTCGACTATTTACCTTTATAAAAAAGTCAACCCGATCAATCAATCAAAGTATACTAGTTCTAGCCGCTTTTTTGTTTTTTACAAAAATGTACCAGCCAGTGTGTGGGAATAAATACGTTGTCGAAGATAACACACTAGTGTGTTATTTCATAGTTTAATTGTCTAAAATGACATTAATAATGATAGTCATAACTGTCATGTGTTGGATAAATAACATAACTCGTTCAATCTGGGGTATTAGTAGTAGTAGTAGAGAAGGGGCGGCGCGAAGCCTGGCGCTGGGTCCTTTCTGCCTAGCCTGCCCCTAATCCGACGCCGGCACCACTGGTCTGGCAGCCTGCTCATCTGGTTTTACTGTTCTTTTTACAAAGTCCAGTATTTTATCCCATTTGAGTGTGTGCAGGTCCTCCTCATCCAAGGTCGGGGAACCGAATACCTGGTATCTCGTCCTCTGGTATGCCTCGCAGTTCGCTATATCATGTCGAGATGTCTCTTCTGCCCGCCCGGCAGGTCGAGTCATTTTCCACCGCGATCCGGGTCATGTGCTTCCTTAGTCGGTTGTGACCTGTTCTGATTCCTGTCAGACCAGCGTCCCTTCGTGATCTCCCCAGAAGTCATTTTTGTCTGGCTACATACGGACCCTTCACGAAGTCCCTGGTCTGTCTGCATCCTGTTCCTCCTCTCCAAGCGGTCGCCATGGCATCGTTGGCCCATTTATTGAGTCGACTTTTCAATTGCCTCTTGGTTGTTCCTAGGAGTGGTTCCGGCCCTACATACTGGGTGCTTGCCCCGATCCTGGCAGCTCGTCGGCCTTCTCGTTCCCCGGCACCCCCATATGTCCCGGTACCCGCATAAGCGTCACTTGTTTGCCCTCTCCCAAGGACTCTAGTGCATCCGCACATTCCTCCACCAGGGTGTTGTTGATCTTGGGCGCCCTTAGTGCCTTTAGGGCCGATTGGCTGTCGGAGCATATATAAACATGCTCCTCCGTACCGTTCTTTATTTCCTTCATGATTGCATCCATTATTATGTCATACACCTCTGCCTGAAAGACCGTGGCTTGCTCTCCGAGCGGGTAGCTCTTTCGAACCTCCTGGTCTTCTACGTAAACCCCTCGATCCTGTGGTTTGCTTCTCCGACAGTTTGGACCCGTTGGTGTAGCAAAGCACGGCGTTCTCCTCGAACTGTTCGCGGAGGTTTTTTGACTCTGCCATAGTTCCCTGTCTGGGATGACTTTTGTACCTCTTGTTGAATCTCCAGGACCCCACACGGGAACGTGTAGTTTTTTGTGGGAATCATCACCAGTCGGTAGGGATCCATCCCGTGATGTATTTTTGAATAATGAAAACCTGCTCATATTCTCGCAAAAAGTGGGAGATCCGATCCGGCGGGTTTCAAGTGAGAGAACAACGCTTTTTTCGAGAGACGCCTGCGTAGAACACACGATTTTCTAACCTTTATTCCTCGTTTTGTTTTTTAAATTTGTGTCTATTGTATTTTTTTAAAAGGATAAATTTAGAAATTAAAGGCAAGAAGATGCTTCCACAATTTTTGACCCGTTTTGTAGGTAAAATAGTTGGAAAAATTTCCTGCTCGAAGTTTCGGGTGTTTGGCCATAATTTCTTTGATATTTTTTTTTTGGATTGTGTTAAGTGGGGCCTTCCTTTTAAAAGGAACGCCCGAGCCTCTTTCCCCACTCATTTTTATTAAAAAAAAAAACAGAAAACTAACCACAGAGGTGAACTGCAAAAACCAAAGAAGTTTTTCCCGAAAATGAGGTTAATTCGGCACTGCGGTAGAGAAAACGTAATACCTAGTTAGTTAGATTAGGCCTTTAACATGAAAAAGTAGTTCGTTTGTACCAAAGTAAACATGGCAATGATGTACAGGATGCACACGATCAAGGGCACGTTGAAAAATACAGCGATCGAATAGCATGCAATTTGATCTATCCCGAGATCGATCACATCGCTTAGGAGAACGTTACCTTTTCTACCTAATTTCCTTAATGCAAGCCCTATTAGTACAGTAAATAGAGGCCAAAAAAGGTTCCGTATAGTTCTGAGTTTTGGATATGTTATAAATGTTATAAATATATATAATATTGATTGTGGAATAATAATAATACCATTAAATTGTAGATAATTTCTACAATTGCGTGAATTTTTTTTTTGCGATTTAATGCTAAAAAAGTGTGTTTTTTCAAGAAGGAAGCGGATTTTTAACACTGTAAACTGATTTAGACAACATTTTTTTTGACGTTGCTCCCACTCCTTTAAAATAACCACAAAAACTATCCAAATGGCGTAGCTTGTAGGTAATTAAACTTTCCACAATACACCGGGTGTCCCAAGGTGAGTAACCTATTATATTATTTTCGAAACTATACAATCGAAACTTTTCAAACTTTCTATTCTAGCATAAGTCCATGTAAACCATCTTTATGAAATACTCTCATATTTGCAGTGTTGCCATTTCAAGTTAAAAAATGTCAATTTTCACCTGTCAATATTTTAAAAACAGTTGAACATAGGTTTAGGACATTATACATAAAATGTACCTAAAATATTTTGTGGAATCCAAAAATGCAAAAATATACATTCATTTTAAAATAACAAAGTTGTTGCCAAGTTTTCCTGCAAATGGCAACACTGCAAGTATGAAAGTATTTCAAAAAGATAGTTTACTTAGAATTATGTTAGAATAGAAAGTTTGAAAAGTTTCCATTGTATGTACAGTTTCCAAAATATTCTAATAGGTTATTAAGTACCTTGGTACACCCGTTATATTTTTGGAACTTTTGCCTTAGAACAAAATTTTGCGGAGTTAATGACGTGTAACATTAAAAAAACTGAAAATTTTGCTACGCACGTGATTTCAGTTATTTTTGAGCATTACCAGCTCGGTTGCTATTAATCGTAGAACGAAAATTATCCTCTACAAAATTGCATATAACTTTCTAACTAAAATTTCGGTGGTTTTTTGATGGCGGAGGGAGCACAGAGGGGATAACAAAAACTAGGATTTTTAACTACCCTACCGACCTATACATACCGCTTCAAGCTACTGCGAACATAGGGGGAATCAAGTCCAATTTACTCTCCGTGCCGTACGACCGAGGTGGATTCGAAGCACGCTGCAGTGTTATCTTTTGGAAATTCATTTTGTTTTTATTATTTTGTTTTATTTCTGCCTTGCTCGAGAAACAGATGGGTAAGTTCTTAATTGAAATAATACATTTTTAAAACCAAAAATGGATGTCTACGAAGTTGCCGAAAAACCCAACACACGTTCGATATTGGTCGAGGGAAAATTTGCATTTGTATTTTGACGTAAGAACACAGTATCCCCAAAAACTAAATGTTTGGGGGGGGGTATTATAGGGGAACACGTAATTGGGCCATTTTTTATTAACGGCAATTGCAATTTGAATGGTCCTAGATACTTGGATCTACTGCAACAGCACATTATTCCAACTGCTAGGCAGTTGTTAGGTGTAAGATTTGGTGAAACATGGTTTCAACAAGATGGTTGTTCCGCTCACAATGTTGGCTTTGTTAGGGAATATCTTGATAATGTATTTCCTAATCGGGTTATAAGTACACGGGGAACTATTTTATGGCCAGCTCGATCTCCCGATCTTGCTCCTAATGACTTCTATCTGTTTTTGAAGAAGCATTTCAAATTATCACCCCTAACATGCTTGGAAACGTTAGAAGGGGTTTTTATAGTAGGCTCGGATATTGTCTAGCCGAGCAAGGAGGACTTTTCGAACATTTGCTTTATTTTTTTTTGGACTGGGAGAATCTTTTTGGTTTTTAGAATGTATTATTTGATTTTGAGAACTTGCTTTTATTTTGTTTCTCCTTATTATTTTCATTGTAACACGTCGTCACTGATAAATCTGAGCAGTTGACAATAAAATGCTCTTATTTATCAGTGACAAAAAATAAGAAAATTACGTTATAAAAATTTGCGTATTTATTGACCAAATTCCGGTTTCATTGACTACGCTCCACACAGCACCGTGGTTAGAGGCGTACTAAATACCAAAGGAAAGTCATGCAAGTGGTGATCGCAAGCCTGAGTATTGGTTGCTTCACTGATAGGCGTGCGGTGTCTCTGCATGTACGTACACTGGCAAATTAGACTTCTTCCGCCCTATGTTCGCAGTAGCTTGAAGCGGTCTGTATAACATATCGAAAATTCGGAACTACCAGACTGTTTGTCTGTTAAAACCACAGTACCAACTGATTTGCACAACATTTTTTTACGTTACTCCCACATCTTTAAAATAATCGCAAATACTATCCAAATACTGTATTTTGTAGCTAATTAAATTATCTCCAATAAATAATTTTAGAACTTTTAGAACTAGAAATTTTGCAAGGTAATTTTAGTCATTTTTGGGCATTATCCAGCTCCGTTGCTATTAATCGTAGAACAAAAATAATACCAAGATATTTTATAATATTTTATATTTTTATAATATTTTATAAAAAAAAAACACAACAAAAACACCCCTGCTGTGAGGCAGTCATTTATAACATTGTTCTGAAAGGATTTGGTTGAACTACTTCTCTATAAAAGAAAATTATTAATTAATTATTTATGTGAAATAGAGTCATACACAATGAATGATTATCTTAGCTATAGGATATAACCAAACTTTTCCAGAACATATTTTAAGTTATATAACAATTTATTATGTGATATTAGTAATTAAAAACCCTTTATTTGCATTTAACTGTAACAGTGGGATTTACTAAGATCTAAAATAGTACCCCCCACAGGTCTAAATATTTACACCTGTGGGGGGTACTAAATTTTAAAACCCATTTTCAAAAAACACTTACCCATAGAGAAAAGATACAAAGTTATTGATTATTTTGTGTTGTTATTGCAAAATACCACAGAAAAATTGCTTTTTTTCTCAAAATACTCCATACTTTAGGAGAAAATGCCCTAAAACTAATTTTTTTTGACAGGTTTCAAAATGGCAAATGGTGAATACGCCAAAAATTTGGCACATATTAGCTTCATCATCTGTGTTTGAGGTTATAAAGTTAATGATTTTTTAGGTCACCTCTGGGGGGTGGTTTAAATTTATAGCCCCCAGAAAGGATTGTTTTGTGGCAATTGGTAATAAGTTCCTCTATAATTTCCCTAAGCAACCGTTTTTACAAGAATTAATTTACCTTTTTTAATATCCCAAGGTTTTCATTGATCAATAAAACACCTCCAATTTTGAACCCGTTTTCACCAAAAAGAATATATTTATGAGGGCACTACGAGGCAAAACAAACCTAAGCGAAGGTCACTGATTATGCACGAAAACTGTGTCCAATGAAAAAAATCCAAAACAACTGTACCTATTCATTTATTTACAAACAGAACTGAAATTAAAACATTGAGTTTATCTAAAAGCTTAATCATCAAACAAAGCTATTACTGAAAAATCGCACTCAAAGGTCTTAACTCTGCAGCACTGAACAGTTTGTTGAGCTGACATGACTCCTTTGTGAACGCATCAGTTGGATTCAGGTCTGTTTTTAGCGGCATTTTTTTTTCATGACCTACTGTGATGAAATATTTTTATTTGTAGTTTGCGATTGCGATTGCGATGGGTTTGTTTTTGTAAAATTTTTTCATACTTTTGATAGATAAAAACCCCTTTTAAATCAATACAAAGTTAATCTAATTCTTATTTTATGATTATATATATATCGAAATGGTTTCGTGACAGTAAGTATTAATCGCGAAAATCAATAAACAAGGGTAAGTTTCGATAAGAGTAACATATAACGTCAATTTTAATTTGCTCAACAGAGTGTTTACCAATTAGATCCCCCCCTAGGGTTATAAAAAACTTCTTTTAAATAGAAATTTTCTTCTTAAATCCAAGATAGTGTTAAGACGATTATTCACTAAAAAAAACAATTAAAATTATTCTTATAAATCAAACTATGTCGAAAACTCAAGGAAGTTGGTATAAAATGCTTAAAAACAACAATTTCACTTAAACTTAGGACCTGTCTAAAATAGGCTAAACCCTTTTAGAAAATCCCACTGTAATAGTCTTATGTGTCTAGTGTTATCCTACTTGTTTTTTTTCGCTAAGTGTTTTTATTAATATGTCTATATTCTAGAGGGTGTTTGTTTAATTAAAAGTTTTATTGTAATCTATTAATGATCTAACGATTTTGTCAATTTTAATCCAAAATTTAATCTTTATCTGTTTCAATTTAACTATATTTAACTAAATTGGTAATTTAAAAAATATTGTTTTGCAACTAATATATAAATTTTCGACGACCCAAATGTACGTTTGTATTGAATTTGGCTAATTAAACTATTGTCTATTGTCTACCAAACAAATATTGACTTTATCGGTAAAACGAAGTCTTTGAGCCTTGCTTTTTTCATTCTTTTTCGCCACGTCACCCGATTTCATAAAAAAAAATAACTATTTTGTGCCTAATTTTTGTTTTTTTGGCCGTCACAACACAAAAAATTCCCGAAAGTAGGACTAAGGTAAAAAAAACGTCAAATACGGCCAAGATATGGCATAGTAAGTATAATTCCTCCACAAACAAGGGCAGGCCCTAACATTATAAGTATTATTCATAGCTTTTATTATTATTGATTATTTTTATTTAATTTTTTGAATTTTTATAAGTTTAGTCTATAGTTTTATATTTTTAATTTATTACATTTAGCTTATCATGAAAACTTATTTTTAGTGGAGATTAAAAAATTGGCACAATAAAAAGAGGCATTAAATAAAAATTATTTACTAAACATTATTAGTGCCAGCACTAAATGTCAACTGTCAACAGCGTCAAAATAGTGCCTGTCCTTATTAGTGCCAGGCCCTAACTGCGTTAATAATTCCGTAATAAGATCCATTTGACGTACGAGTCAGAATGTGAACGTTGGCTATGTTGCAGGGGTCACTTGGGAATGCAAAAAACATTCTGCAAAGGCGAGACTTTAGCCATATCCACAACTAGCGCGCACTTGCACGTAAATCGATTGAATTAATTTTACGCTGCCCTTGAACGAAAACAATGAAGTCTGACTGGGGCTTGGGACGCGAGTAAATTCTTGGAATGCAAGAAAAGATGCCGAAATTGCAACAACTACTGCAATGATAATTATTACAATATGTCTCAGCAGAGAGTACGAGCGGTTTTCTGGTTCAAAGAATGTCACCGTCCACTAGTAATAGGTTACTCCTTTTTTTTCTTATTCGATTGCCGGTGTCCGAGTATTAACCTAAAAGCAAGTTTGAGCCGAACTATGCCAGCATATCACCTTCTTTAAGTAAAGCGAATGACGTTAAATTGCTATATTGGTTTATGATATGATCATCCAGTGAATTATTATTTTATTTACCGAATAATTCTGGGGTTAGAGTTTAAAAAACATGATGGTTTCGGTTGCAGCATTACTTTTAACAAAATCTCCAAACATTCTAACCTATTCAAACGCACCCTAAAAGAACGTAGGTAATATTTTTACTAACCCCCATTTTATCAACTTGATCGCGCATTTAAAACTGCTCATCAGCACCTAAAACCCGGTTCCCATCTACGACTTCGTGCGTGCCCGCGCAGGCATCACATGACTGTCATAACATTTCGTATTGACATCATGTGACGCGGCACTCACGAAAAAGTCGTAGGTGTAAGAAACTTTATAATATAAGGTCACTAAAATTATTCCTATCGCACTTTTGGATGTTTTGAACGGGTCGTGACTTTAAATCCATTTTTCTCCGTTAAGAATACTTTTACGGAAAGAGAAAAAAGTTTATTTTTTGTGTGTCGATTTTAATAATTGTAATTTTAAAAAATGTGCAAAAATTGGGCGAATGCTAACGCACTATAAAAATTGTACCAAATTCTTATTAGGGCTCAAATACATAAAAAAAATTAGCTGGAAATGTATTGGTTCAAATGGTAATAAGTTCAAAAAACATTAGTTCTAATGGTCGTTAGTTCGAAACACATTGGTCCAAATTGTAATTATACATAGTATGGAGGCTGTTGGGATTGACAAAAAAAACTTTTCTTATTTTCCTACTTAAATACAAAATTTTGGGATGGTGTCTGTCTGTCTGTAACACAAAACTCAAAACCCGCTAAACCGATTCTACTCAAATTTGGCACAACAATTATTTGTCACCAGACGTAGAGCTGATTAGTTTTGATAATGATGGTGATTGGGTGGGGGGGGGGAGGTTGGCAAGAGGGTAGGGGAAGGGATTAACCTTTTTAAAAAATTGTGATTTACGAACCCTAGCAGCTAGCGACACGCGGTTTTCACTTTAAGATAGATAATTCCATTTTTAGCCATAAAAAAATTAAAATTAAAAAAATTTTTTTTAAAGATTTTATGGATGGCTATACGTGCCTGCTGGCGTCATTTTTTTTCTAGTAAAGTAGGTTAAGTTTAATAACTGCACCACCGTGCACTGTTCTAAAACGCTCCCACTTGAAGCGAGCAGTACTATATATACTGTTTATTTACCCCATTTAAATAATAAAACAATAAATTGTCATTACCTTACCAATTTTGGTTGACTTTGCTACTTAAATATAATTTTATACCATGATAATGATACCACAAAAATAAATAAATTGGCAAGTTTTCCTCATGATTTCTATAACTCACACCTTATTTAGACGTGTCCATCGTTGAGCTTAAGCTTCCTTCTACGCCTTTCATCCAGATGGCAGTTAAGATGAGAGCTGGTTTTATTGTTGTCTATGTCTGTTTATTTGTTGTTCTGTTGTCCCCAGCCGTAAAAATACTATTTGCATGAATATATGGCCAACTCAATGGTTCAACTTACAGATACGCTTAAAGAATTTCAATTTGCTAAATATAACATTCCGAAAGAGAAACAACTCATTGTTTGATTTACATCCACTTTCATGGTACAAGGATCTGTATTTTTGTCAGGGAGTTTGAGGGAGTGAAATTCCTAGCCGGGAGCGCGTTAGGGAGTAGTCAAAAATAAGGGATTTGGTATCTTTTTTCTCAGTCCTTAATAATATGATCTCCGGGAGCGTTCCCATTTCTCACTTTTAAAAATAAGCACCCAGGGCCCATATGATTCAATTTCGGGAAAGGGACTGCTAGGCAAGTGGGCGTCGTTTACAAAAAAGTGAGATGGAGATATGCCAACGTATACCAATTTCAAGAATACAGCCCCTGATTGACCGAATTCTCATTTTTTATTACAAGTTTTATAACTTGCAATGTATGTAAATATGTTTGTTCGGGTGGAATCTTTCAACTTAATTTTGACCAACTTCTGCTTATATAGTTTTGCGGTGACAACATAAGAATATAGTGTGATGAAATTGACAGCTCCCCCCTACTCGAAGGGGGTGGAGGGAGGTACAGTTGAAGTACGCCCGATTTCGTTGAAATTTGGTCTGTTGGGGCACTTGGGGATGGATAACGAATTTCTAATCAGATTTTGAAAATTCAATATGGCGGATTCAAGATGGACGATTTTTGGTCATTTTTTGCGAACCAATTTTAACTAACTTAACATCCGATTGCCTTCAAATTTGGCAAGCATTTATAGTTCCGGTGACAATACAATAATATGTCATTAGAGACATAAAGCTATTTATAACTCATCGCGGTATACGTATCCGCATCTAGCGAGAACCAAGCACATCGATTGGTCAGAAACTTGTGGCACGTTCGAAAAGAGCAGATATATGCTAATTTAAGGTGTTTCTGAACGCAATAGGTGCTGAGATACGATACGTGTGCCGTAACGATACGTGATACCTAACGCTTCTCAACACCTATCGCGTTCAAGAACACCTTAGATTAGCATATATCTGCTTTTTTAGAACGTGGTACAAGTTTCTGACCAATTAATGTCGCTATTATTAGGCACCCCTTCCCCTACGAGAGGAGTGGAGGGGGGAAAACACCTAAGTTTGTCCGATTTCAACCAAAATTGGTATACGGGGCTTTTGGGGATAAGGAATACGAATTTTTTATTAGATTTTGAAAACTTTTGATCAGATTTTGAAAAATAATTGGCACTTGTGCTGTTGATACTTTGTTGAATGAATAAATAAATAAATAAATTACAGACGCTGTTTGCAATTATCACATCATTTTTGGTTTTTATTTGTTAAATTTCCATATTGCTTTAAAAAATTTAACTTAAGCCCTTCAAGATGCTGAATTTCACAGAAAGTATGTTTTGAGCCTTTCAGAGTGAGTTTCAAATCCTTGCCATTTTTTTTGGAAATTTATTGGCTGGCCTTGCGCTATCCTTATTTTACATGTTAAATGAATAAAAATATTTGATAAAACTGCACTATATTTTTTGACTTTTGATTGCTCTAAACAAGTGTTAGTGCACCACGAGTCACGCACTTAATTTACCACTGAAATCCACGCTACCTACACATTTATCAAAGCCGTCATATTAGATGTATTGCGTAGTAAATCACTAATCTGGTCTTCTGTAATACTCCATTTTAGATTACTATAATCGTCAGAAAAGCAATTTCAAAGTAGACAATCTGTACATATAATAAATCTCTTTAAAATCGCGCTTTTGTAATTTTCCAGCCGTTTTAATAGTTTTTTCTACTAGTGTGCGGAAAATCTACTTTTACGCAGGTATTTTAGTTGTGAAAGTGTCACTTGTCCATCCTGAAAAATACTTTTTTTCCGCACTAGTACGGAAAAGTAAATGCACTGAAAAAAAATGTAGGAAAAGTACATAACATATTTTGTAAAAACTTTTTTCGTAAGTTTACTCTTTTTATGTAAAAACTTGTAAATTTACACATCTAGTTAGGTTTGCTACAAGATATTTCATTTTACACATTAACTTTACAATTTTACATATTAATTTTATAATTTACAGGTTAGCTTGTTAGCATTTAGTAGCTTGTATTTTTAAATGTGCCTCCAACTCAGGTATAGAGGCACTCTTATTAGCCCCGGATAACATATCATATTTTATCCTCGACATGTGTTAGGCAAAATTATTTTTTTTATCGAACGAAAGGGTGACGATATTTTACTACTACTACTACTACTACTACTACTACTACTACTACTACTAACCAAAAAGTTATATATATATTTTCTTAATAAAAATAATTAAATAAAAATATTTTTTTATTGTTTTTGTAGTTTTACAGCAAAATTTTTAATATTCCATATAAAATTGTAAAATTACAAAAAGTTTGAAAATTTAAAATTTACTTCAAATTTGAGTGTAATTTTACATGAAAAGTTTGTAAAATAACAATGTATTTTACGAAATTTTTTTTGTAATTTTACCAAACGCTTTGTAACTTTACAATGCAAAACTTTATTTTTACAATATAGATGTGCTAAAATTACCAAATTACGAGTCGGGCTTTCGATGTCTATAATTACAGTACATACTCTGTAAAAAAAATACAATATATATTATGTAAAGCACAGTTTACATATTTTTTGAAATGTCCGATACTTATCGTTGGTCACAAAATTACCAACGATAAGTTCTTTAATTTTACAGATCCTTTTTTAAAAGTGTGTGCTTAGTTTTATTTATTTTAATATTTAAGGTCATAGTTACGACCGAGAAAATTAGTTTTTAGCAATAATGTACGCGAATGTCGGTAATTACCATGAAACGCCAGTAAATCCGCTAAATGACCTTGACCAAATACTAGGACAGTACAGTGAAATAGAAACGCTTAGAAGCTTAGAAAAAAAAGGAATGCGAGTTTAATTAAATATATATAGGACAAATGCACTACGTATACTTTTCTTGTTCACCAGGTGGCCCCCACACTTTAATGGTTGTTGCATAGAGAACAGTTTTGACTCTCATCTGACGTATTAAAACATTTTGTAGCTGTTGCCGTTTACGAGATATTTTTATTTTATTTTAATGGGAAAAATATATAGGTCAAATGTACTATGTGATATATTACATATATTTTTTGTTTAACGTCGAGAATTGGGGTTCTAGGCGAGAGATCTCAAGTAAGTAACACACGACAAAAAAAATGCGGCGTCAATGACCATTTGTGCCACATCGCTCCACCACTACTCCAGGGGTCTTTTTCAGAAGACATTATGTTAGCAACTTATATAAAAAATTATCTAAGGGTCTACTTATTATGCATACTATGTTTCATTGCTTAATTATTATTTTTTCTTAATTAATATGCGATTTTCGTGCGAACTTTTGACTAGCATGGGTATAGAAGAACCTCTCTAGCTTAGACCCACCCCAAATTTATTGCATATGTAACAGCAGCCCTAAAAGGGAATAAATAGGTCTACAAAAAAAATATAGCCTTATAAAAATCTCAGAATTTTGAAGTAGTGGATTTTTTAAATTTAAACTTCGCTGAGGAACTGAAAACAAAATTGAACAAAATGTGACAAGTTTAAAAGGCATATTTAAACGTTAGTCGACAAATATACATAACATTAAAAATGTCAACATACATATAAGCAAAAAAAAATAAAGTCACTGCTTCAGATTTAAAAAAAAAACAGTTATTTCGGTACCCTTCGTGCTTAAAAGATCACGGGTAGCGTAATCTATACCAGGAAAAATTTTAAAAAGCAGCAAAAAAAGATAAGATAATGGGTCAATTTTTAAGGTCAAGGCCACAAAAACGGCAACACTGCTTTGCTGTTTTTGGGCCAATCTTTACCGGGCTGAATATCGGAAACGAGAAAACGGAATCGGTTGAAATTTGGCAGGAATGTTTATTTTTGGATTCCTCACAACCGTATCTAGACAGTTTTTTGCTGGACTCTCTCATTTTCGAAATAAAATAAACACGGCTAACAATAGTTAAAAATCTTACCTGGCTTTTTCTTCAGCCTCGTCGATAATACAGAAATCTGTAACAGCAATTTTTGGATTTTTTTATTTTTTTTTAAATACACCAAATTTTGAAAAATCCTTTGGATACGGTTGTAGATTTTTATAAATCCTATTATTTGATAACAAAAAAGTTATGGTTTTTTTCTCTGTAAGCAATATTCTACCGGAATTCTGTAACGCCAAGGTCACGTAATTTAGTAGGCCCAAGGAAACTGAAGTGAGTTCGATTGGAGTATTGGAAATGAGGTTCCGCATAGCCACCGGCCACTTGTCTAATGGAACATTTGGCAAATAAATTGATACATGTCAAGTGATAAAAATAATACGGAAATTTGTAATTTTTCTGATGTTGAAATGGTTACGTTCCTAATAAGTTATACTTTTCCTCGCATATGGTCTTCGCACCGTGTTCTGAACACTGCACGATCTCACTCGAAATGATCTTTCAAAAAAATAGCAAAGCAGTGTTGTCAAATCATGCCGTTTTTGTAAAATGTAACTTATAAAGAAGTTGAAAAAGCTGAAATTTTAACATTTTTCCGAAACGAGCCGCTATTTTTTTCGTACCACTGAGTTTTAAACAAAAACGAATACCTTGTTTGGAGCAATGCTTAATTCGGTTACCGCCCCCCTAAAGGACGTAGGTCATGTCATGGTGTCATGTCATAAAAGTTTAAACAGTCTTACAGATTTTTTGAATTTTAAAGAAATAAACATACTATAAGGACATTAAAGGTGGGATTTACTAAAAGGGTTTAGCCTATTTTAGACAGGTCCTAAGTTTAAGTGAAATTGTTGGTTTTAAGCATTTTATACCAACTTCCTTGAGTTTTGGACATAGTTTGATTTATAAGAATAATTTTAATTATTTTTTTTTAGTGAAGAATCATTCTTTTGTTGGATTTAAGAAGAAAATTTCTATTTAAAAGAAGTTTTTTTTAACCCTAGGGGGGGATCTAAACGGTAAACACTCTGTTGAGCAAATTAAAATTGACGTTATATGTTACTCTTATCAAAACTTACCGTTGTTTATTGATTTTTGCGATTAATACTCACTCTCACAAAACCATTTCGATACGTAATCATAAAATAAGAATTAGATTAACTTTGTATTTAGTTAAAAGGGGTTTTTAATCTATCGAAAGTATGAAAAAACTTTACAAACACAAACCCATCGCAATCGCAAACCACAAATAAAAATATTTCGTCAAAGTAGGTCATGAAAAAAAATGCGGCTAAAAACAGACCTGAATCGAACTGATGCGTTCGCAAAGGAGTCATGTCGGCTCAATGAACTGTTCGGTGCCCAGTTCTCTGGTTCTCTGGTAAAACATGATAAAATGGTCATTAGCGAAGTACCGATAAAAACTGCAATATTGAGACCTTTGAGTGTGATTTTTCATTAGAAAGCTTTGTTTGATGATTAAGCGTTTAGATAAACTCAATGTTTTAGTTTCAGTTATGTTTGTATAAATGAATAGGTACAGTTGTTTTGAATTTTTTTCATTGGAGACTGTTTTCGTGCATAATCAGTGACCTTCACTTATGTTTGTTTTACCTCGTAGTGCCCTCATGAATATATTCTTTCTGCTGAAAACGGGTTCAAAATATGGCGTTTTTCTGGACAAAATTGGAGGTATTTTATTGATTAATGAACAACTTGAGATATTAAATAATTTCTTGTAAAAACGGTTGCTTAGGGAAATTATAAAGGAACTTATTCCCAATTGCCACAAAACAATCCTTTCTGGGGGCTATAAATTTAAACCACCCCCTAGAGGTGGTCTAAAAAATCATCAACTTTATAACCTCAAACACAGATGATAAAGCTAATATGTGCCAAATTTTTGGCGTATTCACCATTTGCCATTTTAAAACCTGTCAAAAAAATGGTATGGTATTTTCTCCTAAAATATGGAATATTTTGAGAAAAAAAGCAGTTTTTCTGTGATATTTTGCAATAACAATACAAAATAATCAATAACTTTGTATCTTTTCAGTATCGGTAAGTGTTTTTTAAAAATGGGTTTTAAAATTTAGTACCCCCACAGCTGTCAATATTTAGACCTGTGGGAAGTACTATTTTAGCTGAAATTTTCCTAAACGCCTGTAGAAAAAATAGTGTGCCACACTTGATTGCTGGCCGAAATCCGCTAATTGCGTGCGGAAAAGTGGCACTTTCCGCACTTGTTTGGTAAACTACTATTACCCCATACCATGGCAAAAGTCCTAATGTGCATGTGCTTGGTACCTAAAACGATTTTATTTTTGGTTTAAAAAAGAATTGGAAACGTCCTAGAAAGTAGATAATTAGGCGATTCCTTTTATATCAGTTAACTCCAGCATATTTGGTTAAAATGTCCTATTTCGTTAAAAAGTCGTATTTGGTTAAAAAGTCCTATTTGTTTAAAAAGTTCTATTTGGTTAAAAAGTCCTATTAGTATAGTATAGAATTGCTGAATGATATAACTTTAAGTGCGGGATTTTGCTCCAATCTACGCTACTCCATACCTTAATTGAGTGTAAACAAGTCTATATTGAAAGTGAAGAAGCTTCAAAAGCAAAATGAGCAAAGAGGTCGAAGTCCTCGGTGTATAATCATCAATGCGCATTGGTGAAAAGAATCACGATTGAATTGAAAATGAAGTTGATAATTTTAAAATTGCCTTTCTTCAACAATATTAATGATTAACTTTATACTGTTTTGATAAACATACCAAGTGTGGAAGAGGTATTTTTAGCTAAAAAGGTAAGGCTCCTGTTTATTATTAATTACTTTAAAATTAATAATCAACACAAGTCAATCCTTATTGGGAAATATTATACCCTAGAGAAATAAACTTTGAAATAAATAGCATAAAGAGTTCTCGATCCTCTAATAAAGTTTGAATATTACAGTGGAGTAGCCAGAAATCGACTCTGTAGGGGTTTCATCATTTAAGAAAAATCAACAATGGCATATTTCTAAAAATTAGATAGAGTTGAAAATTTTCAAAAATTTTGAATTTTTTTTTTAATTTTGTAAATTTAAGAAAATTTTCAAAATTTTGAAAAATTTTTATTATTATCATAAGAGCGTATATAAATGGTAAATTAACATCGTGATAGAACGCTCGTTAAACTAGTATTATGGGTTGGCCGTAAGTAAAACTATTTCTCGTCGTATTCTTGCAAAAAATTAGCGACCCTGAAAACCAAGCCAATAATTTTATAGACAATTCCAACGGTATCGATCCGCAAGCTTTAGATCGTGAACTTGACCATTAGAACCCGCACTGTTGATTTTCACCTATAGAGTTGGCCGACGTTGCTTTTTGGGTCAGATAAATGGACCAATTAACAGTATAGTCGTTCCTGGCAGTTTTCTTTGTATTACTCATGCAAAATTTCGCTTGCAAGGCTACTTTTGGTCCCACATTTTTCTATCCAAATACAGAAATTTTAGTCCCATTTTAGTGATAAAGGGTCACTGTCCGTTCATCGAAAACATTTTCATCGACGAAATTCTCATCGAAAACATTCTCATCGAAAACATTTACATCGAATGACATTTTCATCGAATGACATGTAATCGAATGTCATTTTCATCGAAATCCCTTTTATGGAATAAAATTTTCATCGAAAACACTTTCATCGAATAACGGTAGGGTTGGTTGATTTGGTTGGTTAGTTTCATTGATTGGTTTGGTTGGTTGGTTTGATTGGTTGGTTTGGTGAGTTTGGTTTGATTGGTTGGTTTGATTGATTGATTTGATTGGTTGTTTTGAAAACCAACCTGTCAAAGTTAAAAAATGTCAAACCTGTCAATATTTTAAAAACAGTTGAACATAGGTTAACATTAAAACATTATACACAAAATGTACCTAAAATATTTTGTAGAATACAAAAATGCAAAAATATACAGGATTTTCAATTTAAAATAAGAAAGATGTTGCCAAGTTTTCCGGCAAATGGCAATACTGCAAATACGAAAGTATAGTTTCCAAAATATTCTAATAGGTTACTCACTTTGGGACACCCGGTACACTCTTAAAGATCTTAAACAATAGTATGATTTTAATAATACGACACGTGCTCGCAATTTTCAGCTTGGATGGCGCTGGTAGAAAAAGAAATGGGTAATTGTAAGGTATCTAATAGTAGTGGTAGTAGTAGTAGTAAGAGGCGGCCCGCAGGCCTGGCAATTAGGCCTCTTCATGGGACCTTTCTGCCATACCCCGTCTCGCATCCTTATCCTCCCACTCCCTTTCCTCTCTCCTGCCTTCCTTACGAGGGTCAACACGTCAGCCCATCTTAAGAGAGTGTAGCTCCTCCTCTTCTATTGTGGGGGCACCCCACGTCTGCTGCCTCAATCTGGCGTATCCGTCACACTCTCCTATCAGGGGCACCGCTGATTCCTCAGCCCACCCACATGCTGGGCAGGCGAAGTCGTTCAACACTCTGATGCATGTAAAGTGCTTACGTAGCCGCTTATGCCCTGTCAGCATTCCTACTAACAGTCCGATGTCCTTGCGAGTTCTTCCCAGGAGTCATTTAGTTCTGGCTGCGTCTGGTCCACTCACGAACAGTTTGGACTGTTTGCACTCTCGCTCTTCCCTCCAGGCGACTTCAATTGATCGGTTGCCCATTTATTGAGTTCGCTCTGCACCTGTTTTCTTGTGACTCTCAAGAGCGGTTCCGGTCCAATATATTGGGTTTCGGCACCAGCTCTGGCAAGTTCGTCCGCCTTCTCGTTTCCTGGTATTTCCTTGTGACCTGTGACCCACTTCAGTGTCATCCTCTTGTCTTCAGCCAATGTCTGTAGCGCGTTAACCCAATCCTCCACTAGGCTACTTGGTGAACTAAGAGCCTTGAGGGCAGCCTGGCTGTCGGAACATATGCAAATGTCCCTCCTGCCATTTCTGACCTCTGGTAGGGTTGCCGCCACGATAATGGTGTATACCTCCGCCTGAAAGACCGTAGCGTGCTCGCCAAGCGGATAGCTCTCTTGAACTTCTAGGTCTTCCACAAACAGTCCTGCGCCTGTTGTCTGCCTGGCTGACAGTTTTGATCCGTCAGTGTAGAAGACCGTCGCATCTCTGCTTAATTCGTTTCGGAATTCTTCTCTTTGCCACCAATCCCGTTCAAGTATTGTGACTTTGTACTTTTTTGTCAAACCTCCATGTTTTCGAAGGAGTCCCTACTGGCATCTTTAGAAGAGGCAACTCTTTTGTTACCAGTTCCTCGATTACCAGATGACCCACTTTTTCCCCTCTGCCCTTCCATAGGCCTTTGTCCCTCAGTCGTAGATGCGTCGCCATCGCTTCCTTCTTGATCCAAGTTGGAAGCGATGGGAGACCTAAGATGGTTTCTTCTGTAGGCTCATGAGCTTTCTGGTCATTTTTTCTACTACAGGCCACCAGACCACTGACCCATATTAGATTCTCGATCTTATGATGACCATGTATAACTGGGGGGGGGGTGATTCCCCAGGTTCGACCGACCACTTGGTGCAACTGCCACATTGTTGTCTGAACTTTTTTAGTCATTTTGTCAACATGCTGCCTCCACCTGAGTCCCTTGTCCAGTATGACCCCTAAATTGTAAGGTATCTAACCTATACCACTCTCTAGTTCTCGAAATATCGTATCTAATGTATTATTTTATAGTGTAATGTGGACCATTTCATTGCAATTATTGACGACGTATTACTGGACATCGCTGTGTGCGGAATACAAAGTGGTCGTCCAATAAAATTTTAAATTGCTCTATTATACGAGAGTGCTTTTTGTTTTCAAATAAAATTTGGTCGATCTGAACGCTGATATAAAGTAAGCTTTAATGAGCTGCATGCGCCGCATTTTGATGAAAATTTTATCGTGCCCTTGACAAAGAAAATAGGGTTATTACTTTTAACGTACAATTAACTGAAATTTAGTGTAAAAGATTTAATTTTACTTACTTACGACTGAATATAAAAGAATATTGCCAATTTAAGCAAGGGTTATTTAAGGTATTTAGAATACGATTTTGCATTCAAGACATTAAAGTTTTTAATACGAGGCGAGGATGGGAGTTATTAACCCTGGTAGAATTTACATGGAAAAATTAGGTCGGTGGATATCCCTTTTTTAAGGTCATTTCAAACGTATACGTAGATATAGGCAAACCTATTATACTTATATGAGTTTTTTATCGTAAAAATGACAAAATTTTAAAAGCCAAGGAGGACTTAGTCTAAGAACAGATACAATATAGTTTATGAGTCACAAAATAAATTCTACAATGTATTAATCAATTGTGCAGCTTAGGGGAAAAGTCGGGGGAAAGTGGGGATCAAATATCTTCTAGCCTAGTGAAAATTATAAAGTGGCTGAAATCTGCCAAAGCCAAGACATCGTTCTTACGCTCATTTTCGCTCAGAATGAAGAAGAGGAGAGTCTGTAAATTTAATAGAAGTATTTTTTACAATAGTTGTTTTTACTGCACAAAAGAAAGATAAATTTAACAAGGCTTGCATTAGTGGAGACAGAAAAAAGTTTTTCATGCGATTTTTGTCAAAATAAACGATATTGGAGTAAGTTGTGGGGTAATGAAGTGGCGTAGCCAGAAATAGACTCTGGGGGGGGGGGGGGCGAAAATGTGGACAAAAAAAAACAAAAAAAAATTCTTTAAAAATTTTGATCTTTTAGGTTTTTTGGAAAATATTTTTGAAAAAATAGATTGGATTAGATGCCAAGAAGGGATGGGTGGGTTGCGGTGGTATATATAGACTTGTTGCCAAATCATACACTTAGAAATTTTCAACTTTGCGGACGCCCATTTACCCAAACATCTTGCAAAACAGCAAACTTCTTAGCTTAGCAAACGTGGTCTGGACGCTAGCGCATCACAATTTTTCGGAAGCCAGCTGGCGGCTCGCCAACTCGGGGCGCTGCAGCATGTATACCGCCCATGACCATTTGGGCACTTGTCGGCCGACAGGCGGGTGGGCGCGCGAGTATTTTACCTGTAATTAAAAAAAAGTGTTGGACGCAACCGGGATCCGAACCTGCGCGTTCCGGGTGAGAGTCTGATACTCTACCACTACGACACGAGCCTTCTATATCAAATATGTCTTTTAACTTCAACCGTTGCGAACCATAGAAATATGATTTATTTCTATGTTCTATGTTCTTAGTACGGTCAGGCGTTTTTCAGCAAGCAAAAAACTACTCGTTAGAAAGCGCATTTTGGTGGCGTTTAACCAACCTCGGAATAAATTCGAATTAGCCAGCGTCAAATACGTTTCGAAATACCGTCCGAAATCCGCCGGTATCACTTAGCGGCCGACTATTTACCGCCACCTCCTGGTTTACTGGGGTTACTAAATTTGTTTGCTGGCGTAGCTATTTTTTTAGCTAGGGCTACTAAACATTATTTTCCTAGCCGAGTTTTAGCAAGAAACTTTGCTGTTGTAACAGAAACAATTAAAGACATCATAGCACATCAAACACACGTCACAAACCGGAGTAAAGGGTCAAAGAAGTGGGGGAGAGTTAGCTCTCCCTGGAGCCCTTGACCATGAATAATTTATTGTAGATTGGGTTGGACAAAACCCTCTCCTGGCTTCGCCACTGGGTAATGCCGGACGAACGAGGCTGGATCACATTTAACCACTTTTTACTCAAATTTTTCAAAGTAGTGGTTAATAATAAAACCACTAAAACAAACATTTTAAACTAGGTACACAGTTGCCTACGATAATTTTAGAACGGTTTGGATTAATCAAACAAACTTATATGTTGTATGACTGGAATTCGTTATTCATTAAGTCATATCTTATGAATAGAGAATTATTCTAATGGCAAGACCGTTAAAACATTCTAATCGTGTTTTTAAATTAATAGTAATCCAAGCCATTTATTGGATATAGAATAAATAGTTTATTTTGAAGTTTCTCATTTAAATAGAGTAATGTTATTACTTGGATATCGTGGTTTCGGAAGAGTGCGTAGAAGCACTGGAAGCCTTGAGTCACGACAAGAAAGTTACAGTGATGTGGGTACCGGGACACATGGGAGTGTCGGGCAACGAAAAGGCGGTTGAACTCGCTCGAATCGGGGCCAGCACTCAATACGTGGGGCCGGAACCACTCTTATGTATAACAAGGAGACAGCTGCAAAATCGACTCATTAAATGGGCTAACGAAGCACTGGCAGACTCCTGGGAGAACGAAATAGGATGCAGACAGTCCAAAGAATTCATCGACGGACCGGACGCGGACAGACTCAAATGGCTCCTGGGAAGGACACGAAGATATTGGACTACTGACAGGGATACTGATTCGCATCGGGATCGGGAATGACTCTATCTGCCATGTCTGCGGGAGGACGGAGGAGACATTCCGGCACCTCTGTGCGGAGTGCGATACATACCTAAGGATGAGGCATCAGGTACTCGGTCAACCGAACCTGGATGCAGAGGACCTACGAGCTCTCAAGTGGGCCAAAGTACTGGACTTCCTGAAGAGAACAGGAAGGCCTTGAGAGGCCACTACCGTACAAGCGGTACATGTGGTGGATTAGGGGGCTGGGCTGGGTAAGGTAAAAAGAGACCGATTGGGCCTACTTGCCAGGTCTTGGACCGCCCCGTAGTTACTACTACTACATATCGTGGTTTCCATTGGTAAAACCACAAAGAAAATAACCTAGTATGTTCTTTGTGGTAAAACTGGTGCGTCACCAGTTCACAACTTGTTCGATTGGATTCCATCGATTTTGCACTAAGTGCAACTATTGCACTAAATAAGGTTCTTAAATAAAAAAAAAATTTGAATTTATTTTTTCAATTTGTAGAATGGTTTAATAACGATCCTATTTTAAATTTTTTTAAAGGTGTAGGTTTAAAGGTTGAGGGGTCTTATTCATAAAACGTCCTTTTTTTCAAATGCCAACTTTTCGCAAAATTTATTTGCTTCTTCATGGCTATTCAAAAAAAATTTGCCTTCCATATGTCAATTCTGTTGCCAAAATACGTCATCGTATGGTAAAATGGCATTATTTTTACACAAGTACCTTAAATTTGATTAAACATCTTTAAAAAAGACTTAAACAAACACATTAGGGAAATTTTGGAACACTAATTTGACACCTCATAGTGGCTGTGGTAAGTACTGCGTCTGCGTAATAGCTAAACGTAATGCCATAAATTAATATTAAAGATTTCAACACTTATTTTGTAAAATTATGTGTTTTTTCTCGTCTCTAAATTTTTTTAGAAGTGACAATTTTTAATGGTAAAATAATGGTTGTTAAACACTGCCATAAATAAAATTTTAAGAGTTCCAAAATTTTCCTATTACTTTTTGTTTAAACCCTGAAATTTGAACGCAATGCGATAGGATAGAATAGAATATAATAATGTTTAGAAATCGTCAAAAAAAAAGAAATATAATGTTAATATATCTAAATATAGGGTTATTTACATATTTACCTCTTTAGGAAAAAAAAGAGGTTGTCCTAAAGTACAACATAAAATAGTATACCTATATTCTTTAACAAAATTGTTATTTACTTTTTTTGAGAAAGAAGAAAACACGAGTCAGTTTTTTTAGAAGTTTTGAAGCACATGTTCTAATTAAACAATGTGCATTGTTATAAGCTCAGGATTGAGTTCTTTTAATTCTTCAGGTAGTGTAGTGCACTTTTTTAGGGCGGCTCAATTCCTGACGTGTTAGCTTTAGGTAGGCACATTCGCAAAGTACTTCAAGGATCTAAGGTTTCGGCTACAGAATCATTATACAAACTATTTTATTTTTTTTGAGACGACACTTCCAAGGGCCATACGTCTTGTCTACTATTGGTTTAATGTCATTTCAAGCATGAATACCCTTTTTGTGTATATGTTCCAAATAACTGAACACTATGTAATAATCTATCTATGGAAGTGTTAAATAAAATACACTAATACCCACGCACACACTGCAATAATACTTTTTTATGAAAGCATTATTATGGCATACCAAAGTGAATGTGTTCGAGTAACAAACCTAAATTTAGCAATGTAACCAACAAGTAAACCGTTTGAAAGAAATGAAACTTTATTTTGTACTATATGCCAAAAAACATATATATCGACACAACATTCGTTACTATACGATGGCTATAATAATAAAGGTCGAGGCTGCCTTGGCCAAACAGATGAGTTAATTCCTTTAACCTTGGCCATGACTGTGAGAGTGACTGATCAAGCAACATATGACCGTCCGTCGTCTTACCTTGCCTCCCGTAGCAACAACAAGCCCGCGTTTGTTTGTATCCATGTGCAAACGGCCAACTAAACTTTGACAGTTCGATTGAGATCAAAATCGGCCAACGAAACCGATGACAAAGTGGTAAAAATGACAAACACGCGAATGAACCGGGTAACACCGCGACCGGCGAGCGCAGAAACGGAGACTAATGAAAGTTTTTCCTCGGGCCCGAACTACGTTATGTGGTCGTATAGTACGCAAGATCGTTGCTCGCCTACTTGTTGATTGCTGACACAGAGAAATAAAAAACAATAGAGAATTTTTAATGTAGGGTTTAATTGATAGGGATACGTCAAGAACACCCTGATTTTTTGTTTTTTTTTCAGTTTCAATATTGCGGCTGACAACAGGAATTGTCATTGTCATTGTGAAAAAATTGCTCGGATTGAATTTGGCATGAAGTGAGAGCTGGACTAACACCATTTAATCAGCTGTTTTTTGTTGTTATAATTTTGTTTTGACATTTTTTGATGATTTTTTATTAACGATTGCCGACTTGATAAGAAGTCGCGTTAAAACTATTAGTAGAAGAGCCAGTGGCCAAATCGACTAAGTTGTTTTAGTAAGGCTAGAATTTTGTAAACATATGTTTAAATAGTCATTAATAAAAATGGTACTGACCTGCCAAACCAAACCGGGTTGCGTCCTTGAGAAATAAATTTTTAAAAATAAAAAAAAACTAAAAATTATTTTGCCATAACAAAGCCAGGCGATTTCGATGGTTGCATCTCCGTGACATTATATTTTATGAATTTTTTATGTTGCTGTAACAAAGCTACAATTTATAGGAGATGTTCATGCATCTATTGCAAGGCACTATGCAAAAGGACTGACGATTCTGATGGTTACAAGTTTAAGTTATAAGTGACAGGCGATAATTTGTCTTTAAAAAAAGTTTTTTGTTAATAAAAATTAGGTACCTATTAAGTTAAAAGAGCTTTTCAGCAAGTTGCTACAAGTACTATCATGCCGTTTAAAAAAATTAAATGGGGTTGGTTTTCACCCTCTAAAAGCGGTAAAAAAAAGCAATAGAAAAAATTCAATCAACGTGTTTCTACGTTTTGTCCGCATTTATCACCCTGAAGCTGTAGCGAAGCCTATGAAAATGTTGTCCCTTTCATGTCGATCATTGTTTTAAAAATGACGCGAAAAAAACTTAGCTTACAACAAAAAATTTTATTAAATAAGAAAAAATTTGTTATATTAATGATGGAAGGGTCGAAATTTATTTGCGTAATTAATCATAAAAACACTTTAAACCCTGTATTAATACTTACAGCCAAAACCCTATCTCACAGCTGTAGTATCTTAAATATTAGAAAAAAAAACGTAATTTAGAATAAAAAGACATTGCTTCGGAAGATGAATCCTTCGGAAGATGAATGGACGAAGATTAAAAAATATTTAATAAATAATTTTTTTATTAAAAAAATGTTTCATAATTATTTTTTAAGATATTTTATTATTATGGACATGGTACTTTAGAATTTAAATCAGTAATAGGGGCGTACCCAGATGCTTAAGCCCCCCAGAGCTCCTGAAAGCTAGATCTTACGCACGTAATTTTTTTGCAGAATTTACAGTATTTTTACAAACATTTTTGCCTGCGCCTCAATTCCTATCTTAGTTACAAAAAATTTCGCCTACGACATTTTTGCACATTGTACAGGGTGGGCTAAATTCGCTGGGATTTGGGGGTTTTGAGTACTCCTAGGCAAAATAGCCAAAAATAGTATACATGTCCTGGCTTCGATTTTCGAGACAAGCTTAAATACGAACACTGCATCTCGATATGTTAAGAGGTTTTTGAGATACGGGAGCTTTTTGAAAAGTCTGCATTCGATGGCTGATCAACCAACACCGTTCTCAACTAAAAAGCCAGTTAACTCTTATCTCTTCAGTGCCCTTTAGTCAAAGATTGCCGCCATTTTATAACCAAATTAACAGGTAAAACATGGATTTTCTGTCAGTTGGGAGTCAATGTGACCGCTATAGTAGGCTAAAGGATACTAAATCGAAAAAGATTTAACTGCATTTTTAGTTAAGCGGTGTTGATCGAACTCAACGACATTGAATGTCAAATTAACGCCATATATCATTTGTCAAGCAAGGTGAAAAAAATCTGATGAATTTACAAACTCGCCCTATATAGAGAATGCCAATTTACTTGATTCCCAATCAAATAGGAAACTTTTTGACAGTGTTCAGGCTCAGAACGGATACGTCGTACAACAGCGACTACGTCTCGCCTATCTCTACGGCCACCCTTGCAGTATTCGTACACAGGTAGGGTATCCTAACTATTTTGTTATCTATGGGTTTTCATTAATGCCTGATCCACATCCAAGTAACACAACATGCTGTAAATAAGCTGGGACAACGTTTCCGCAGCAAAAAGATAACAATAATGCTTTTGCTGTCTTCTGCCACAACGTTTTGAAAACGTTATGAAAATGTTGTCACAGCTATTTTGGGGAATATTTTTTACGCCTACGGCAGCTGAAAATGCCGCATTTTTGCACATGTTGTTTAAAATTTAACTTCCCAGACAAAAAATGTATCTAAAAATAGCAATTAAATCAAACACATAAAAGACTGAAGATGGAACACAACTAAAATAAATATATTAGTGATTTTTAACAAACTCTCAGTCAGACATACGCATTTTGTGGACTTCCCAAGAGTCAAATCTTTGTGCGAAGTCCCATTTGATGACGAAACTTGTCATGATACCTCGTTAAACAGCACGCGCCTCAAAAATTTGAGATAATAAGGGTTTTTTTAATCATAAAATTTTTAATTTTTTTAAATTTTAATCCAGAATTAAACGAAAACCATCCTGTCTTGCATATTTAGTTTATTTTGCAGGATTTTCCGACCGATTTGAGCATACTTATGTAAAAAAGATTATTTTTTCATAAATTTTTGAGAGGTTATGTTTCGCCATAATATAAAACATGGCCGCTCGTCACCCCGTGCAACCAAGGACCTTTGCATTCTTTTAAACAATAAATCTAAAACAAAAGCAAATCTTGGCGTTATTGCCGTGGGCTCACAGTCCCAGTCTAGCGGTAGAGGGCGCTTATTCTCAAATGCTAAATAGCGTTGAAAGCAGCTGCATTTTAATAAAAATTGCACTAGGATACAACAAATAACTGCCGTTGGTATATTGGCAGTTTTTCCACTTGTATTTTAAGAAAAAAAGTAAAGATTAAAACTATTCTGTTAGTTAAGTTTTAACATATTTTTAGGTATAAGTTTTACCTTTAAAAGTTAATTAGCTAGATGATATAACTATAGAAGTTATTTTAAATGTAAATTTAGTAGTCAAACAATCTTAACAGCCAAAATTATATATTAAATGTTTTTGCAGCATTAACTTGGCTTTAAAGTCTATATTGTCGAAGCTGTGTTACTTGGGTAGTTTCACTTCTTGAACGGCTTGAAGTAAAACTGTGCACCAAGCACTAAACAGGAATTGGTTTGGTTACGTCGTACGTTGTAAGCACAACTTTAACTCTTTTTTTGTGAGGACGCTTTCACAAATACATCCAAGAGACGCTAACAATAAGGAATCAAAGCAAAAATAGCTTGCCAACGTTAAGTGTCCAATGATATTATCAGATCCAATTAGTTACTTTGTAAAGCCAATTTATCGATTTAAACCCTGGGTCAAAGTAACTCTCGGTTAAAAATGACAAACGTCGTGCAACTATTATGTTAATAACACAAGTAACAAAAAGCGTTCGTCTTCTTCTTCTTCTGCCATGCCCTCTTGAACGTTCAACGTTCTAAGCGCTATTCCGGCCCCACATTGCAATGTGCGTAAAAAGGATATGCTAAAGATGTTCTAAATTAACATTGGAACATCCTAAGCATGTGCTAAGAATAGGTTACGTTCCGTCCTAATCACATACTATGCAGATTCTTCGGATGTGCTAATAGATATTCTTATCAGATGCTTGGCATGTGCTAAATCTATAGTAGCGCAAAAACAGTATAACTCCTAAACTATGGCTTTAAATAAAGTAAAAAATATATTTTGGAGCTCTAAAAATCATGTCCTATCACTACTACTACTACTACTACTACTACTACTACTACTACTACTACTACTACTACTACTACTACTACTACTACTACTACTACTACTACTACTACTACTAAGAAAAAAAATATAAAAACAAATAATAAAAAAAAAGTGCGACGCGCCGATGGGGTACCGAAAACCTACAGATTTTTATAGGTCAACTGAAAAGTGTTAATCATGATTAAAGCTTAATCAGAGAATTTTCGCGTTTGGTGGATATATATAGACAAGCATCTCTAAACCAAAGGTTACCGAGTTTCCGGTCATCAATATTTTTTCGAGTTTTTTTAACTTATTTCATAATTGGTATATACTCTGCATATGCTAAAGATGTCCTAAAAGTAACCTTCTTTAATGGTATTTTATTGGTATATGATAAGGAAATACTAAAATAACATTCTTTTGATGTTCTTTTTACGGTACCATAACAGCTTGTGCGTTAAAAGGACCAAATAATGTTTCAATAAGTAATATATACTTTACGTATGCTAAAGATGTTCCAGAAGCTACCTTCCTTAATGGTATTTCCTTAGCATATCCTAAGGAAACCCTAGAAGCGCATTCTTTTGATTTTTTTTGCAGTACCAGAATAGCATGCATGTGCGCTAAAAGGACCAAATAATGTTTCAATAAGTGAGATATACTTTGCATATGCTAAAGATGTTCTAATAGTAACCTTCTTTAGTGGTACTTCCTTAGAATGTGACAAGAAAATCCTTAGAAGCTCATTCTTTTGATGTTCTTTTATGGTACCAGAATAGCATGTGCGCTAAACGGACGGTGTTAAAGATGTACTCAAAAGGACCTGCTCAAATGATACACTCATAGCATTTACTATGGATATCCTTAATAGCATATAATTAGATAGTATGTACCAAAAGAAGGCTATGTGGGTAGCGTATCCTAATTATTTTGTTATGTGTGGGCTGATCCACAGTTCTTCTATTTTCTATTCTATTGCCCTCTCACTTTCTTCGACAAGGAAGAAAGTAGAAGTGAGCGGCATGAAGTAAAACTGTGCACTGAACAATAATTGGTTTGGTTAAGTGGTATGTACGCTGTAAGCACAACTTTTACTCTTTTTTTTTAAGGAGGCTTTCACAAACGCATCAAAGATACGCTAACAAAAAGGAATCAAAAATGCTAGACACTTAAGGTAAATATTTCAACGCATCGGTATCGGTATAAGTAACGCGTTCGAAACAAAGTCAAAATACACTTTACTTTAAGTGTCTAGTGTCTAATGAAATTGTCAGATCCAATTAGTTTCTTTGTATAAAGCCGCTTTATCGATTTAAGCCCTGGTTCAAGCTAACTCTCGGTTAAAAATGATAAACATCATACAACTATTATGTAAATAACACAAATACCAAAAAGCGTCTCTCTTCTTCTTCATGTGCCATTTTCTCTTCAACGTTCTCCATAAGCGCTATATGCACCTTGTCCTTACGTATCTATTGCCTTTCTGAAAAGTGTCATAATACTAACATCATACATTATGCACCATTGTCTAAGATTTTTAAGCCATGATACTTGTCTGCGACCCGGTCGTCTACTGCCTCCGATTTAAATGTTCAAACCTTCCCTGAAAACGCGGCGAATCGAACTTTTTTTTCGTTGGTCCTGCCCAAGTTTAATACCGTTTTTTTTGTGATCGTATCGGGATCCAACTGCATGAAAACGTGTGTCGTATCGAACTGACTTGATGACAGCAATAATAAGCTGTTAGCACTTCCAATATTCCGGCAAAACCTTTATTTTAATTACATTATTGTGCTGTAAACGTATTGTCTTAAAAAAACAAACAAAGAAGTAAAATTGGCAAAAAAATAACCTCAAAATACATCAAGCAAATGTCAAAAGCTCAAATCGTGTTCAAAATGCGTTCAAATCGCCTCATGAAAACCGAAAAGTGAACTGCATTGAAAACATATTCAGTTTCACGTAAAAACGTAGTATATATGATAGCACCACATCTCGAACGTACCCACATTTTTTTTAAACAGTCCATGCCTCTATGCGACAAGAAACAAATGAGAAAACCTTAGACAAACTAGCATTTATCGTTCTACATTTTTGCAATTAAAATATTACAAACTCAAAATCTTGTATTACATTTAAAAAAATTTAAACATACTAAATTTTTGGTAGTTAGAACTCTTTACCTGCGACATTATTCTTGGTCAAAGTATTGACTTAATTTACGGGAAATTTTTCTTAATATTTATTTAATAATACTAAAACTGAAACGGAGATAAATCCATAATTATCATCAATGAATAGGAAAATCACATTGAAACCAAAACTCGTTACAAACTCGATATGAATGCAACCAAACCACTCTTCGTCTCGTAACCAAAGTAAAAAATGCCATACTCGTTTTACTTGTACTGAAGCTTAACTGAACTAGCCGAGATGAATCTGTGAGCAAGACAAGGCCCGATAATTACGGTAATGTTTCAAGGGAAAAAAAAACGCATAACAAGCAAAAAAATCGTTGCCTTGATAGCCAAAAAAAAAAAAGAAGCCAATATCGATGCCAGTGAAGTCAGCAACAGAACCACAGATAAAGGTTGGTTGTTTTAGTTAATGCTGGCATTCGAAGGAGAATCTCAGGGAAACCATCAAAATGGCGACACACAAGGTGTTTGGTAAATTTGGATGCGCACTCGTCGAAAATAGGTTTAATCTGCTCTAATTTCTAGGGATTCTAGTAATATGAATTTCTCTCATGCCCTACGTGACCTTATTTAAGGTCGATTTCTGCAAGCTTAACATAGTGACTATAGTCCTCTTTTTCTAAATGCATTCGTCTGAGGGAGATGTGGCGGGCAGGGTGTACAGGCGGCTATTTACCTGGTATACTGGATCGCTCTCAGACGAATGCATTTGGAAAAGGAGAACAATAGAAATGGACCATAAACAAGTAGGTATTTTATATCGCCACTATACGGGTATGAGAGAAATGGGACTTACTAAAAAAAGACCTGTCAAATCCATAGAAATTAGAGGAGAATAAAACGATTTTCGAAAAGTGCGCAGAGTGCGGGAATGACCAACAACTTTCACCACCTAAAGAACATAAGACTCACCATTAAATTCATAATGGAGTTGGAGTAAAATTGTCAAATTTCTTTTCTTGATGTACTTGTCAAACGAATAGAAAGCGACATCAGAACAACAGTCTATCGTATATCCATATATTAAAATAGCCTTTAAATCTAATAATACAATTCGAAGCCTTCTTAGTAAAACAAAACCGAAAAAAAAACAAAATAAAGAGTTAGCAGTTACCAAGTTCCTTAAAGTGGACAGCAGCAAAGGTTTTGCACAAGGAGTCACAATGGAAGAAACAAAAATTTCTTGAAGCTGCCTTTATTGGGCAGAATCAGGGTATCTTCAGTAAACTAATTGTTGAAATTCCAAATATTTGGAAGTCCCTCCTTGGGCGGAGCCAACTTCTTAAACTTCACGGTTGAGTGATTTTCTAGAAGGGGACGAAATTAGTTTTTTAAGATTACATAATTAGTACAAAATTATGACATATCAACTTTCATTATATCTGTCTCCAAAGCATGGGGGGCGGGACAACATTTTTTAAAAGGGGACTAAATTAATACATAATTAGTACATAATTTTTACAATATCCAAATTGAGTTCCGTTGAGGGGGGAGGGGTGTAGCTCGATTGAGCCAAACTCTCGGTATATTTTCCTTTTAAATTTTATCGCAAAATATATTTTTTTTAAGAAATAAAGATGACTTTGGTCCTCGCCTCGAATTCGACAAAGTTACTAAAACGGACACTTACATAGGCCCATCTCAAGACCGAACAATATAAACTTTTTTTAGCTGGGTTTAAAGATTTTGATCTGAAGAAGAATGAGGCTTTTTATTTTGAAATTCCTGACCACCAGTTTTTTCTTCGAATCGGTATAATGAGTTGAAAGATGAGACTTATAATAATATCAGCGATACGAGGTTGGTTAAAAATAAAGTCATGATAGTACCCATTGTCTTAGAAATAACTTTTAGTTTATTGTGATAACCATTTTTACACGAGTATTTAGAGTTTAATGGACAGCTAAAGAATAGTAGGTAAGTTCAATAAATTGTTTGAGGATCAAACTATCTGTAGTAATATCACAAGATATGAGAAAATTATCGAACACCTTCAAAATGGGGTACCTACTACACATGACCAAAATTTAAGGGTCAATTTTATTTCTCGCAGAGGAAGCAAGCTACGACATATCGAAAGTGACTAAAAAATGTCCCTCTGTTTACTTTGGAAGTTCTCGCACAACTATGAAAGAGGTTTAAGCACCTCGAGGGGGTACTGCCAAGAAATGGGCTAAGTATCCCCCTGAACAATAACAATTGAGTGATTTATAAGCCATTGACCGGTCATATTTGTTCAAGACCAATGCATCTAATCGACACCAATTTTAACCACAATAGGGGAAATTGTAACATCACTAATCAGCTGTTTTAGTTGTGGTCTTGACCAAAGATGACCGTGCTCGAGAGGTGAGTTATGGTTCCGGTCATTAGTTTTGGAGAGGGGTATATTTTCAAATAGCTATTTTTAAATTTATTTTACGAACTTCGATGGGAATCTTGATCTGAAAGCGATGATTCAAGGTTTTGTGTGGAAAAATATCTGGGGCGGACAACTCCGGGATTATAGGGCTGCGCCCCATTTATAGACTACATCATAGGCAATCACTCGATACCGAGTATTATTTTCCTCTACTCTGTATCATCGCTATTTTGATGGCTATGTAAGTCAATTCTCGAGCCGCACACCCTTCCACAGTCCTGGCACACCCAGTCTCTGGCAGCAGCCGCGTGTTGCTGGTCATCCATTCTTCCATTTTGTCGCTCCTTTCTACGTTCTCTCTTTTCCGTCTCTAGTCCACGTCATTGCTCTTCAAAAGTTTGCTCTCCCTCATGGACTTTTCGGCTCCATGAAGCCCTATCGTTTGCCGTGGTCTCAAAGTTGTTTATATCGATGTGACCCTTCATCCTATTGCCTTTGAGAACGTCCTTGTACCTTTTTTGATGATTTCCTTGATTTCTCTTGCCCTCCTTCAGTTGCCCATAAAATATCTGCTTTGGGAGACGTGTTTCGGGCACGCGGATAACGTGACCAGTCCAACGAAGCTGGTGCTTGAAGATAAGGTCTTCTATACTAGTGGTTCTGGCTTCTTCTAAAACAGTTATGTTTGTTCGTCGGTCTTGCCATTTGATTCTCAGGATTCGTCTTAAACAACTTTGGTGATATTTTTCTAGTCGTTTGATATGCCTTCTGTAGGTGGTCCACGTTTCGCATCCGTATGTTAGAGTTCGTATTATAACTGTGTTGTAGACACGAAGCTTGGTCTCCGAAAGCCGTCCGAACGCTGCGCTAGCACATTTTAGGCGATGCTGTATTTCTACGTCAATATAGTTGCATTTGATGATAGGTGGCTCCCAAGGTATGGGTAATGTTCCACGTTCTGCAGAAGATGACCATTTATGGAAGTGTTTGGAGCTTGGGAATTCGTACCTGGTTCTGGTTGGTGAAGAATTTGCGTTTTGGCAAGATTGACCTCTAGGCCAATGCTTTTGTAGGCTTGGTTAAATGCGTTGATTACCAGCTGTAGACCTTCCTCTGTATCGGCCATAACGACGTTGTCATCGGCGTACTGCAGTTCGAGTACCGAGGTCGTCGAAACCTTAGTTTTTGCTCGTAGTCTGCCTAGGTTAAGTAGGCCACCGTCAAATCTATATAGAATCTCCACTCTCGGCGGTAGATGTTCCTCAATACGCACCTAAAAATATAGAGAATAGGGTGGGCGCAATAATACCCTTGTTTAACGCCTGTCGTAATCTGAAATGAATCTCTTGGTCCATCGTTGCTCAGGACTGTTGCATTCATATTGTCATATAGTAGTCTAATGCCGGTATCCACCAACGCATTTTTTCTCCAATTAACTTTTAATCGCGGTTAGCGAGTAAATTCGGTATCCACCAACAAAATTTTTGCCTTAATCGCGCCGTTTACCAACCCGGCCGATGTTGGTCGATTAAAACTTAATCGAGCAATTAAGTCGCTGTCATATGCATTTTGTTGGTTATGTTTTCTGTTTATTTTGATTTCCAGTTTGATTTGTTGAATTGTTTTTTTTTTAAATATGGAAGATATATTGTATCATGACGATTTGGATGTGTTGGACATAATCAATGATGCGATGGAACGAGAGACGAAATTATTTTGAGACTATGGACACCAGGGGGTTCTTTAGAAGGTTTCGGCTCACAAAGCTTTCAGACTTCATTTCACTTTCATAAGCTTCTTTTAAGTTTTTTTTTATTTGGTTCACCTTTTATTAAAGTGTTGATTAACGTTTGTAGTTAATAATTTTAATAAAATAAAAACAAATACAATTAAAAATGAAGTAGATGTTTATTTTATCTAAAAACCAAATAAACACATTAATAAAACAAAGATCGAACCAATGCAGACAACTATTGCACATAGACATGCCTAAATAAATCAGATTGGTCAGTTAGATATTGCATATCACAAAAAAACATTGTCTTTCAACAGCAGAAATTACACTTAAATTAGTAACCTCATCAATTAGGACCTTCTCAACCAATTTTGTGTAAGTTTTTTGCTTAAGGACAATAGTAACTTGTTTGGGTTACTTGTCATGGCATCATGGTTACTTTCAGTGACCATGCATAGTTATGACATCATTATAGAAAAACATGAGATTTGTAAAAAAAATAATACAAATTAAAAAACCATAAATAATGGGTAAACCGCACTTTGAACACATTTTTTAAGTAACCCTGTCCCATAGGCTGGTAACATAGTCTGGTTAGTCGTGACGTCATGACTTGGATTACTGTACGAAGAAAAATTGACAACGAGCAACTGGTTTACCTGGTAACTTGTGGTTACTTCGAGGAAAAACTCTTTTTGACACTGTCAATCACCAGTCATCATAAAAAGTCTACCCTACCTAAAATTTAAAAGTAATGAGAATGAAAGAAAAAAAATTAAAGATCCTGAATCTAAAACTTTTAGGATTTTTTTCTCTTTGTAATATAAAAAAACATTTTTTTGAAAGGCAAGAAATTTTTAAGAAGAGAAATAGAAAATTAAATTCACAAATCTGCAACCAGTTTGTAAAAAACTTGATTTTTCTAAATTCATATTTTATTATTTTTCTCCTTTAATTATTATAACTTTAAAACCTCTTTTTTCTTAGAGTGGTTCTGTCACCTAGGGCATAATTTTTGGTGATAACAGTTTCAAAATAAAACTGTCAAAAAATGTAGAATTTAAATAATTTCAGTAAAATTTGGAAGAGCAACATGTTTTTCTTGATATAAAAAATATCTCAGCCTTATGAACTACTTTCTTAATTATAAGGTACTCAATATATCTAAAAATTAACAAACATCCTAAATAAATCACTTTTAAGCTGAGAAGATTATTACCCACAGACCTTCTAGGTCGGTGATAACTGGAAACAAACTTTTTTGATATTTTATTAACAAAAGTGGGTGCTCCTCCTCAAGTAAAAAGCCCCATTGCAGCACCTACCATAATGTCGTTGCAGTAAACAGTGATGTGGTGCCTTAGATAGATTTAATTTTGGCAGTCTTGCTTTATTAAACATTTTTTAAGTAGATTTTGCAATGAGGATCTGTTAATAAGTAATACAAGGGAATAAGTATCCTATTCTAAAAATATACAAATACTGAAAGTGACTTTAAAAAAAATTAAAAAATAAACATAACAAATATTCTCAAACATCTAATCCAGTCACAAGATGGCTAATAGTTTTTCCTCCTGATAATTCTCCTATACATATCATATCACATAAAAATTCACATTAACGAACCGTCTAAACTATATTTTTTTTATTTGTTTGTAACGACTTGTTGGGCACTTTTACTTTAACTTAACCCTCTTATTTGAACGCATGTGAGTTACAAAGTCACTATTTTGACTTCGCTGCAAAGGATTTATTTTTGAAAAGGCCATTTATATACACATTTTGCAATCCTTGGGCCATTATAGTATTTCATAGTTATATGCACCCAGCATACTGTTCAATGCCTACTTTTGTTTACCACACACTGTGTGAAAAAACAAACTTTCGGTGATGGGCAGTTAATTATGGGAAATAATGCTGCCGACAACAAACTGATCAGCTCCAAACAGCACGGTTTCGGCCATCCCCGTTTAACTTGAGTTTCAGTCGCAACAGCTGGGGAACGTATTTTCTGATAGGTTTTAAAAATAAATAAACAAAAACTGAAAGAAAATTAAAAAGTAAACAGAAAAGATAACTTTTACATAAATTTTTTTTTTACATATTCAGTGTTACCAATAGATACACACCAAATATGCTGCGTTGCCAGCTCTTTTTTTGTAAATCGAGTTAGTTAGTTAGTTGGTGGATAGGTAAACTTGTTTAGCCGCGATTAGCAAGTTAATTCCAATTAGCTAGCCCTGATTAGAGTGTTTAATGATGGATATGGGCATAAGAATTTGAATATATTTTTGAGGGCATCCAGCTTTTGCCAGTATTTGCCAAAGAGCTTCTTGTTGACCGAGTCAAATGCTTTGACTAGGTCTATGAAGGCCATGAACAGGGGGCGATTTTGTCCTCTAGATTTCTCTTGCATTTGTCTGGCACTGAAGATCATGTCAGCTGTGCCTCGATTGGGCCTAAATCCACACTGTGTCTCTGGCAGATTTTTTTCAGCAATCGGAATTAATCGGTTTGATAGTATCCGTGCAAGTATTTTTCTAGTAACGGAAAGCAGAGATATACCTCTGTAGTTTCCACATTGGGCCTTGTCGCTTTTTTTGAAAATGGTTACTATAGAGGCGTTTCTGAGTTCGGCAGGGATGGTCTCAGTGGTTCATATTTTACTTATTAGAGTGTGCATTTGGGAATTAAGTGTGGGACTCCCTTGTTTGTAGAGTTCAGCAGCGATACTGCTGACTTGTGATTCTTTAGCTGTGTGATTGCCTTTTCGACCTTCTCTAATCTCGGAATCTTACTTAGGTGTTGTTGTGTAGTTTTCTCCGGAATTTTGTTCGTTATTGACCTGAGACTCTCTGAGTCTCTGTGGAGTAGTTCTTGGAAGTGTTCTTTCCATCATGAATTGTGGGGGATTGATACCTTGTGTAGTGGGACCATATATCATCTTAGTAGCTTGAAAGAAGGCTCTGGTGTTGTTGGACTACACTGTGTTACCGTTGAACTGAAAAGGTTGGGTGGGTCCTAAGCCGAAAATTCAGTTTGACCGTTCCATCCAAGCAAACGGTCCGTTGGATTACGGTTATTGTGAACTACGTCATAGCCTAACCTCAAAATCAATGACCAAAAGAATAACCGCGATCAAAACCGCTCCTCACTGGTCAATGGCTAAATAAAATCACTTAGGATCAAGAGTCATGCAGAACATTTCTGCAATCTATAATCTACTTGGGAAATAAAACCATTTTAAATTTTCAAATTGTCACCCTGTGTGTGTATCTATATTTTGGATAGCTTCATCTTCATGCGCGCATATCAGGAGCTAAAATTAAATAAAAATAACGACAATTATTTACCAACTTCCGAAATGACTTTCACACCAAGTTTCATCCACTAACCTACTAAGAGCATTAATTTTGAAAAATTCTTTCTAAAAAAGTTTGTTTTATACCCCATTAATCAAGGATCAATTCCCGGTGTACACAGAAGCAATGTTAATTAAAAATGGGACATTCCCAAACATCCAATCTCCAAAGTTGTTTACTGATTTCAGTCGGGAATCGAATTCGGGCCAGTGTGAGAGTCAGTATCGCTACCCAATACTCCACGGAGACCAGTGGCGGTCGCAGCTTTCCAAAAGGGGGGGGGGGCGTGAGGTTAAAATTTTGTAAAAGCAAGGAAAAAGTTTTATACAAAAGTTTTAAAATTAATGTAACTTTCTCCCCATTAGGGCGCCGCAGACGAAAATTTTTGAAAAAATATCAAAAATTTTTTTACTCTTATGAAAAACCGGCGGTTTTTCAAATAAATTGACTCTTAATGCTCACTTACGTTATAAGGAACTACTAGTGCAAAATTTGATGCTTTTATACACCCACCGATTTATTCTGTGTGCAATAAGCCCAAGAGACCTCGGAGCAAGTATAAAGAATTTCACCGGAATGCCTTAGAAAAAAAAAGAGCTGCTTAGACAATGCGGGACAGCTGGCTATGTTTAAGATATAAGAACGAAACATATGTAATTTGGTTGATTCTTGAATTCGAGATATCACGAGATATACGAAAATAAGCCGAACATCACTTTATTCCTACACTTTCTTTACCCTGCCTTCTCTTGAAAAACGCACGGAAGTAAAAAAGACGGAATGATAATAGCCTATTATAAAGAAAATGACCGCTGCATGTACCTGACATTTGTGAGCCTAAATCAGTTGTTATTGAAAAAATTCCTCTAACTCTGAGGCTAATAATAAAAAAGGTTATCGCGCAGCACTTATAAAAGGCAAAAAAATAGTCATTCCTGTTGTATACCAGCACTGAACAAATCAAAACACTATTTTTTAGCAAAAACACGCAAAAAAAACCGAAAACACTTTATTTTGTCTAAAAAACAACGCAGTAACATCCTAGTAACTTTTGGTTTGGTTCAAACAAGTGTGTGTTAATAAAAAAAGCAGCAAATATATATCATGGTTACAGGGGGACTTGAAACCAATCCAAAAACGATATAACTTTACTTTCTCCATTAACAAAAATTTTTTAAAAAAATAATTAGAGTGGGGTTTTCTAAGATCTAAAATAGTACCCCTCACAGGTCTAAATATTTACATCTGTGGGGGTACTAAATTTTAAAACCAAGTTTCAAAAAACACTTACCCATACAGAAAAGACACAAAGTTATTGATTATTTTATATTTTGATTGTAAAATACCACTAAAAAACTGCTTTTTTCTAAAAACATACAATATTTTAGGAGAAAATGTCCTAAAACTAATTTTTTTTCGACAGGTTTTAAAATGGTAAATGGTGAATACGCCAAAAATTTGACACATAATAGCTTCATCTGTGTTTGAGGTTATAAAATTGGTGATTTTTTAGACCACCTCTGGGGGGTGGTTTAAATTTATAGCCCCCAGAAAGGATTGTTTTGTGGCAACTGGTAATAAGTTCGTTTATAATTTCTCTAAGTAACCCTTTTTACAAGAATTAATTTACCTTATTTAATGTCCCAAATATTTCATTAACCAATAAAACACCTCAAATTTTGACCAAAAAAACGCCATATTTTGAACCCGTTTTCAGCACAAAAAATATATTTATAAGGGCACTACGAAGCAAAACAAACATAAGTGAATTATGCACGAAAACTGTTTCCAATGAAAAAAATTTGAAACAATTGTACCTATTCATTTATTTACAAACTGAAATTAAAACATTGAGTTTATCTAAAAGCTTAATCATCAACTTTCACTGGAAGATCACACTCAAAAGTCTCAAAGCTGCAGTTTTTATGGGTACTTCGCTAATGGCCATTTTCTCATGTTCTACAGAACCGGGCACCGTCCAGTTCGTTGAGACCACAACTTTGTAAGCAGAATGTCCTATATATATGCCTATGCTTTTCTCTTTTACTCTTTTATGACTCTTATTGTGTCTTTCTGGCGTCAAAGCTAACCAACCAAAATCGAGAAAGACAGCTGTGCATTTGTCAAAATTTTCCTATTTGTTTGCGTTTTTAGAAAATCAGTATTTTCTATTTTTAAATATTTTTAATATTTTTAAATAGAAATCATTTTTAAGAAAAATAGCTACCAACCTGTGGAACTTCACACAAACACAGCACGTCTTTTTATGCGGCGACCTCTTAAGCTCCAAGATATAAACAATTTTTATTATAACTCCTAAAAACTTTCGCGTAACCAAAGATTAAAAATATCACAATAAAAAAATTTGCATAAACGAAAACGCGGAAAACGACTATTGTATGTATATAGGCCTTTTCCAGGCCAAACTTGTAAGCAAGATCTAAAATCTAGCAGGCCATGGAGCCGTCTTAGCTCCGCACCTATGCACATGCGCGAAAACTTTACGAGGCGGCCGGTTTCGCGACCTTCGTTTTCGCCCTTCGGTCGAGACCCCATTTTTGTTGATTTGTTTTGATCACACATAGTCGTTTTCCGTTTATGCAAATTTTTTTATTGTGATATTTTTAATCCTTGGTTACGCGAAAGTTTTTAGGAGTTATAATAAAAACTGTCTATATCTTCGAGCTTAAGATGTCGCCGCATAAAAAGACGTGCTGCAAACAACAAAAGTGATGTTCCACAGGTTTGGTAGCTATTTTTTGTTAAAATTTTAAGAAAAAAAAGTGAAAATACCTAATAATTATTTCGATTCATATATTTATTTATTTAAAAATAGAAAGTACTTTTTTAAAAACGTAAACAAATATAAAAAATTTTGACAACTGCACAGCTGTCTTTCTGGATTTTGGTTGGTTAACCGATGAGGATGGCCGCGCATGTGTAGAACCGCTAAGCTTTGAAGCCAGAAAGAGACAATAAGAGTCATAAAAGAGTAAAAGAGAAAGGTATAGGCATATATATAGGACATACTGCTTACAAAGTTGTGCACGCCGAAAGCATTGCAAGGGCGTATATTTAAGCACATATATATATGGTTGAGCCGATACAAGAGCCGATATGACTCTTTTGTGAACGCATCAGTGAATGATTTTTGGATTCAGGTCGGTTTTTAGCCGCATTTATTTCCATGACCTCCTTTGATGAAATATTTTCATTTCTGGTTTGCGACTGCGATGGGTTTGTGTTTGTAAAGTTTTTTCATACTATCGATAGATAAAAACCCCTTTTAAATACAAAGTTTATCTAGTCCTTTTTTTATGATTACATATCAAAAAGGTTTGGTGACAGTGAGTATTCTCGAAAATCAATAAACAAGTTTTGATAATAGTGACATATAACGTCAGTTTTAATTTGCTCAACAGTGTTTACCATTTAGATCCCCCCCGGGATTTAAAAAAAACGTCTTTTAAATTGAAATTTTCTTCTGAAAACCAACAAAAGGTTGTGTTAAGATGATTATTGACTAAAAAAAGAATAATTAAAATTTTTCTTATAAATTAAACTATGCCCAAAACTCAAGGAAGTTGGTATAAAATGCTTAAAACCAACAATTTCACTTAAACTTAGGACCTGTCTAAAATAGGCTAAACCCTTTTAGTAAATCCCACTGTTAATGTATTACGAAAAATCATGGTAAAAAGTACCTGATTGTAGAAAAGACACATCGGAAAAGAAATAATGTCAAGTCGATTCGATTGATGTGACTACGTTTTTTTACCCCTAAATGCACCGTAGGAACTTAATCGCGATTGGCTATCTAATTCATTCGTTTTCTCTCTTGATTCCACATGAATGAACGAAGAGGAAGCATGGATTAGCTAAGCTAATCCGAATATTTTTACGTAGCATCTGGGGGTTAGACTCAACTGTCACCTACATAAGGTGGTCATTTTTGTGAAATTTCTCAGGGGGTATTATCATTCCACCTATTTTTACTCGTGATGTGGAAAAAAAAAGATGCGCTGATGGTACATAAATCTATTAAGAAAACTCTTCTCTACGCCAATGCGATAGAGGAACAACAAGGCGCTCTCGGTACCAATCTTTAGCACGATCCATAGTATGTAACGGCCTTGAATTTGACCTTGCGTGACACCGTTAAAGAGAACTTTCTTTGCCGGTTGCGGTTAAGGTGTAAAAATGATCCGCTTGCAACTAAGTATCAGATAATGAATTAACTACAGAACGAAATAAGTAAACGTACAATTTTAAGAACGTATTTTTTCCAAGTTTATTTAAAATAATTAAAAAATTCCACAACCTGGTACGAAAATTAAAAAAAAAATCTAGTTTTGTTGTATTTTTAACAGTCGTATCCAGACCGCATTTGGACGTGATGAAACAAAAGAAAAAACTTTTTTTTTATACCTTCATCAAAAACATGATTTTAGTAACTGTCTGCAGATAACTAAAGCATGGCTTTTTTTGGTTACCGATGCAAAAAAACTTTTTTTTTTGATTACGGATGCAAAAAAAAATTATATCCGTTTTTTACCCAAAATTAAAGAGAAATAGCGGAAAAGAGTAATATTGAAAAAATCTAATTATTCTTGCCTAAGAATTAAGCCATTTCCACCAGTTTTCACCGAGTATTTACGAAAAAATATCGTCAAAATATCAAATTGTCAAAGATTAAATTGTCGCAGCAATGAACGTCACCGAGTAAAAAGACACATCGCTATGGAAACGATTGTTATTTCATTTACCAGCCGCCTTGATTTATAGTATAAAGATGGTGTGTTTGAGATTTTTAAAAGTATTTTCCTGTTTTTCTTGGATTTTTTGATAAAGGTTTTAAAAAAAATAGTCTTAACAACTGGCGGCTAAACTGTGCTTTTTTTTACTCTCGTTTTTAAATACCTTGCTGCGCTCGATATTTAAACCAACGCTTGTAAAAAAAGCACTATTTTCGTCACTAGTCGTTAAAACTACTATTTTTTATACCTTCATCAAAAACATGGTTTTACTAACTGTCTGCAGATAACTAAAGCATGGCTTTTGTGGTTACCGATGCAAAAAAAACTTTTTTTTATACCTTCATCAACAACATGACTTTAGTAACTGTCTGCAGATAACTAAAGCATGGCTTTTTTGGTTACCGATGCAAAAAACTTTTTTTTTTTGATACCGGGTGCAAAAAAAGATTTCTGTCCGTCTTTTACCCAAAGTTAAAGAGAAATAGCAGAAAATAGTAATATAGAAAAAATCTAATTATTCTTGCCTAAGAATTAAGCCATTTCCGCTAGTTTTCACCAAGTATTTACGAAAAAATCATTTAAAAATATCGTAAAAATATCAAATTGTCAAAGATTAAAATGTCGCAACAATGAACTTCACCGAGTAAAAAGACACATCGCTATGGAAACGATTGTTATTTCATTTACCAGCCGCCTTGATTTATAGTATAAAGATGGTGTGTTGCGAGAAATTCTCTTCGTTCGAGATTGTGAAAAGTATTTTCCTTTTTTTTTTGAATTTTATAATAAAGGTATTAAAAAAAATAGTGTTAACAACTCGCGGCTAAACTCGTCATTTAAACCAACGTTTTTAAAAAAAGCACTATTTTAGCCACTAGTTGTTAAAGCTACCATTTTTTTATCACGGGTGCAAAAAAAGATTTCTGTTTGTTTTTTACCCAAAATTAAAGAGAAATAAGGGAAAATAGTAATATTGAAAAAATCTAATTATTCTTGCCTAAAAATTAAGCCATTTCCGCCAGTTTTCACCAAGTATTTACGAAAAAATTATTTAAAAACATCTTCAAAATATCAAGCTAAAATGTCGCAACAATGAACGTCAACGAGTAAAAAGGAACATCGCTATGGAAACCATTGTTATTTTATTTACCAGCCGCCTTGATTTATAGTGCAAAAATGGCGTGTTGCGAGAAGTGCTCTTCGTTCGAGATTTTTAAAAGTATTTTCCTGTTTTTTGATAAAGGTATTAAAAAAAATAGTGTTAACAACTCGCAGCTAAACTGTGCTTTTTTTACTCGCGTTTATAAATGCCTCGCTGCGCTCTTTATTTAAACCAACGCTTGTAAAAAAAGCACTATTTTAGCCACTAGTTGTTAAAACTACTATTTACCTAGGCAATTCCTTTTACCAGCGGTTTTGGTTGGAATTATTTTGAGATAAATTTTGACAGCACAGAGGCTCAACAACAATGATGTCATATGAGAATAAAATCTAAAAATTGGTTAAATCATTCATCTCTAAGTACTTATGCTTCCAACCGTGGTTTTAAAAAGAACGCTTTTCGGTTCTGATTCAACCATAACCAGGACTATTCTAAAAAGAACTCGCCTATTGAGAACAAATCAAATATGAACTTAAAACACCAAAGCGTCATAATCTTAATATTAATTCAATTTAAACCAGGTTTAGCAGCAACTAAGAAAACCTTCCTAGCACTATGGCATAAAAAAGCTTGCAATATTAAATGCTTTGTTTTTACCTAGGTATTTCTAAACTATTCACTATCATGTTACTTACTTACCAGCTACCAGGTGACTAAAGTGCTATGGAATTTCAAGCTTATTAATGATTGGGTGATTGGTGGTTGTGGGTCCGGTCGGATTACAATTTTTATGGGTTTCAAGGCAAAACACGAGTTTTTAAAGTGCCTCATAAAAAGTAACTTCTTACCCATATCTTTCTTTAATGAAAAAATGAATTTGTAATATATATAGGAATCTAACAAAACCATTTTTTGCTAAACTAAAGAAAAAAGTTATGGTACAGGTAGGTGTTCCTCTACCTCATCTCCATCGCATAAATATATGTCGTTCTTTAAGCCGAGGGTCCGTTCTTCCTGCTGAGAGAGCTAAAAGTACAGGACATTTTCTTTTAAACTGCGAATTTTGAGTTTATAGCTAAAATTTTGTCAACTTAATTTTCCATTATTCACAAAGGATGAATAGTAAAATAGTAACTTTTTCTAATAAAAATCATAATTCAAAATAAAATAAATTGACTCAATTGTTAACACTCAATTGAGTGAAACGAGTGTTCTGGTTTGAGTGCAATTTTTCAATTCTTTCTCAATGTCAATCTCAATGTGACTTTATTGTCTCAAGAAACTTAAGTCGTACCTAAAATAATAACATGATTTAAAGAAAAATATAAACCATAAAAAATAAATCCACAGCATTAGGTGGTCAAACTATGAACATAAAATAAAAATACAAAACATCAAACTAAGAACATAAAAAAGAATACAAAACAAATAAAAATATTAAGATACCACAAGTTACAAAAACAATTAAAATATAATAACATTGCAAAATAAACTGCAAAAAAAATATAATAAATAGGAGTTAAATATAATCATGAATTAAGTATCACAGAGGGTTTAGTAACCGCCATATATAAATAATTTTTTTACGAGTTTACTTTTGGGTATAGGAAAGCTAAGGTAATTCTCTGCTGCAGTTCTTGTGTTAGAAACCTGAGGGTAGTTGCTGGTAGAGGCACTGTATACGATTTTTGTCAGTTATTGTTTTACCAGAGGTGAGCAACTAAATTTGACAGTTGTTAGGGAAATGTTTGAAATTGTGTGTTAGCAATGATAGTTGGTAACCACTGACAATAAATAACTTTGTTACTGTCAGATTTTTGATTAAGAAACGTCAGGTGTAAAATGGAATTTTGCTATATCAAAAATTTTATTTTTGAAAAGTAGATTTTACTCATTTAAAGAATACATGTTTTTTGTTACACTCTGTATATGACTTTGGAAAATTTTTTGAGTAAACTATCAGAGAAAACTTAAGAAAATAGTTCTTTTAGCCAGTTTTTGTTTGAATCTTCTGTCACGCTTAGTTTAGCCTCTAGATGGGGGGGGGGAGACTCATAATGGATCACCCTGTACTTGGGTAGGTACTTAAATGTTTTCATTTGAATTCAAAAAGGATCGTTTTAATACCTTGAGAAAATTTCCAGCAGAAAACAAATATTTTTTAAACCTATTTCGTCATATTGTTATAGGGTCAACATTGTAATCTTGTGCATTTTTCTTATCTTGCATGTCTAATAAAACGATTGAAATGAGGAATATTATGTCTTGAAGAAACAATAAACGAATTAATTCTATTTTTATTTTACTTCAGTCGTCATCATAAATTCCACTAGCAACAAATTACTCAAACTCCTTTTCAATTGGTCTTATTACCGGGGACATTCCGAAAATTCTACGCCAACGCCAATGCCAACTCAAGGCTCTATCAACGAGAATATCTATACAATGGTGTACCAAGAAATTATTTCTTTTTTTTGGGAAAAATTCTTAAGAAAATTAATCTTAAGGAGTCGCTATTTAATAGCTGCGGGGAGAGGGGGGGGGGGCTTGAGCATTTAAGTCTTCCCCTGTGTACGCCACTACTTAATATATTTTGACGCGGACCTTCGCAAAATATAATAATATATTCTGTATCTTTGTACTGTATCCTTTAAAGTCAAGTTTATTAAAAAGGATTAAAATATCGGTCCTCTTATAATTTAATAATTTTAAAAAAACGATATTGTCTCCTTTTTCGTGTGGTATCTTCTTACCAAATTTCATCCAAATCGGTCCATCCGTTTTTGCATAATTTAGGAACAAACATATATACACACAACAAACTTTCGCATTTATAATATAAGTAAGATAAAATAAAAGTCAAGGTCATAAGCCTAGGTTTTGAGCTTAGTCAAGCTACACCCCCGCCCGTCAACGAAACTCAATTTGAATATTACCCCCCCTTTTTTAACTGTGAATAACTCGGTTACTCATTAAGTACAAAATTTTTTAAACAGGGACTAAATTAGTACATATCTAGTACATAATTTTTCAAATTGAGTTTCGTTGAGGGGGGTAGAGCCGGCGTTCGACCGGACAATCCGGATTTTCTGTTGTCCGTTCGGTCGAAAAGCTTGGTAAACCGGACAAACAAAAAAAAATATTTTTGTTTAACAGTTTTGTTCATTTTTTGGCCGGATGTCCGATTTTTAGAAATTCTTTTTGGTGATATTAGGATTTCGAAATTAGTTCTTAATTTTGGGATAGTTGCTTGTCATTTTTCTCTATGCTTTAAATGAGGGGGGTGTAGCTCGACGTCCGGCTGCCCCCCCATTTTGAACAGATTCAAAATTTTTTAAAGTGCAGGTTCAAAATTAGTTTGAAATTTGTTCAAAATTATTAGCATATCAAAACTCGAATATCTTTCGGGGGGAGGGGGGCTTGACTGACCTGAAATGACTAATGAATGTCAAATATAATCCACCGAAAGAACGAAAGAACGTCATACTGTTTTTGCTTTTTGGATTTTTTAAATCTGAACACAGGCACAGTTTTTTTTTCCGCATGCTTTTTATGCGCTTTTGCTTCAAAAATAGATGATCCAATTCATAATTCATCTGGGCTGTCATCCGAACAAAAATTAATTTAAATGGTAATATTGCCCAATAACCACTTTACTTAAGTTTTTAGTCAAATTAGAAATAAAACAAAAATAGTATGCTTAAGTTGGTGACGATCGCAACAATTGATTCCATTTATTAAAGTATTTCCTGAACATTCCCCGTAACAATAAAAAATGATAAACTTTAATTGTCACAATCAGAACTATATACATAGTTGCTAACTGAAATAACACATGTGTATTATCGTAAAAACTTTGAGATAAACACTGCTTGTCGTAAGACTCTTTATTTTCAAAATCTACTACAACATAAACATGATAGTGTCTTTTGATCAAATAAAAGTAGGTACTTATTAAGTTTAAGAAAATAGACGTTAATCTACTGAGATTAAGTACTTTGTTTGTGACATGATTTACATTGTCAAGTTTTTTTTAATCCCAAATAGCATTCAATTGTAAATTTCTATGCAGACAATATAAATTTTTTTAAACTCCTAGGTTTTCCAGCAAAACAAGATTATACTCAAATTTATATAATTTGATGCGAAGGAATTAAAAAAAAATAGTTACATTCAAGTGTGACCTTCAGTGACCTTGGAAAGTGACTATCCAAACGACGTGGATTACGAAAATCCAGTTTTTAGAATTTTTGTCTGTCTGTCTGTCTCTTTGTTCCAGCATCACGCAAACACTACTAGACCGATTTTGATGAGACTTTGACTACTGCATTGGACTGCTGGGGAGTACATAGGCTTTCTTTTTTTCATCAAAATCAGTTCACGACTGACAAATTTAAACTTTGACATATTAAAACAAGACATTTTTCAAATCTATACATATAATAAAACTCTAGAGAGACCATTTCTGTAAATTAAATATTTTTTTTTTAATTTTTGGTGCCGTCGCCGGCTTCTATAACCAAACGATATAGACACCAAGTCCAATTTTTACAATTTTTGTCTGTTTTTTGTTCCAGCATCACGTAAAAACTACTAAACGGATTTTGATCGAAGTTTCAATACTAAATTCGAGTATTCGACAGGCAGGATGAAAGGGTTTGCGGGACGGGGAAGAGGTTGAGGCAGGGGCAGAAATCTACAATTTTTAATAGGGCAATAGCTAGAGTAGTAGTAGGTGTATATATTTTGCTACCAGCGTCATTATCATAATTTTATTTCCATTTTGTTAGGTTCCCGTGTACCAATTCAGTTGTTACAAAACTTGTTTAAATAAAATGTCACTGACCTTTGCAAAAGGATATGTAAACAAAGCCATAACTATGCATACAGGATGATGCAAAATTACCTAGGAAGTTTTTAACTTTAGGTAGAATTTGTTCCGTTACACAAGAATGACTTTTTTTAACTCTCTGGTTTCCGACATATTTGCATTTTAAACGGGTTGATATAAGTCTCCCAACAACAGAAATTGTTGAAAATAAAACTTTGACAACTTTAAAATTCTTGACAAAAGTAATAAAACCTGTCACTGTCTAACTATTCTTAGATGAATGATATCTAACCACCGTTAAAACCTTTCCAGGAAATTTTGAATCACCCTGTATTTGCCGGTGTTACTTATATGGATACCCAGTGTCAGCCAAGCAGTGGGCAGTCTTAAAAAAATCTAATGGGACAATAGAACCATATATGATTGCTTATGCCTAAATATTATTTTATTGAAACGATAAAATTGTTACCTGAACATCACAATATTTACACTTAAAATTATGGTCCGCTGCTGGACCAACATGTTAAAAATTATAGGTTACGTAGCAGAGAGCCTTAGCTTCTCGCAGAGCTCAAAGTCACAAAAATCAGACAGAATGTAACAAATCCTCGGTAGAACAAAAACAATCATTTTTTAGACCTATGTGCAAGTCACAATGGGTTAAAACAGCTCATACTTTGTTGAGTTTAAGCTTTATTAGTTCTTATCCAATTTTAACAATTGATACTTTCCTGTGCTCGGCAAATACATGGCTTTCTGGCCCATCTTATATATAATATAATTAGAATTTTGTTTAAATTACTATTTGAAGTGGAGAAAGAAATACATGGTTGAATTTAATCGTTCAATTAAATCATATCCGAATTAGGTTTCATTTATTGTCCATCGATATACCTATTATTCAAGTTGCTTAAACAAGGTTAATTAAATTACTAAATCTGTATGGTTTGTTATTAACCACCCACCCGTATAAATATCATAGAATAAAATTAATTGTGTTGAGTAGTAAGTATATAAAATATACCAATTTGAGATTAGTCCTAAGAAACGCTGCTCATAATAAAAGCAACCCACATGATATTTTGAAACCGCTAAATTTGAACATCTAGATAATTGTTATTTAGGTATACCATTGTATGAAGTTTTCATCGTTTTCTCACCCCTGTGAACATATAACAAAATAATATAAGATTATAATTATATAATATTATAAGATAGGACAAAATAGGAATTTCGGGCTTAACTTTAAAAAAAAATATTTTCCAAAATATAATGTGTTTCAACAAATTGACAAAAATTAATTCAGCTTACCCATACAGAAAAGACAAAAAGTTATTAATTATTTAGTATTTTTTTTTGCAAAATACCACTGAAAAACTTTTAAAGACCACCTTTAGGGGGTGGTTTAAATTTATAGTCTCCAGAAAGGATTGTTTTGTGGCAATTTGTAAGAAGTTCGTTTATAATTTTCCTAAGTAACCCAGATTAATTTACTTTATTTAATATCCCAAGTTGTTCATTAACCAATAAAACACCTCCAAATTTGTCCAGAAAAACGTCATATTTTAAACCCGTTTTCAGCTCAAAAAATATATTTTTTAGGCCACTACGAGGCAAAACAAACATAACTGAAGGTCACTGATTATGCACGAAAAATATACCAAACAAAAAAACCCAAAACAACTATATTAATTTATTTACGAACTGAAATTAAAACATTGAGGTTATCTAAAAGCTCAGTCAAGAAAACTTTCCTTACTCAAAGCCCACTCATTTCAAAGCTGTAGCTTTCATTAGTAGAGGTTGGTGCAAGCAGAGGTAAGAAATCCGAACTCGCTGTTTGTAATTTGAACGCAGCTAATATTTTGAAACTGACATTTCGACAGTGACAGAAATGTAAACAAAATTTGGCATTTAAGTTTTATAATACATTACATTAATAAAAATACCTTTTAAATAAATATAAAATTCATCTACTCCTTATTTTATTATTATCCATCTAAATCGTTGTTTGACATCAAGTATTAATTGGAAAAATTAATTAACAAGGGTAAGTTTTAATTAGAGTTACATATAACACCAATTTTAATTTGTTCTACAGTGTTTACTATTTAAACCCCGCGTGGGTTTAAATTTTTTAATTTTTTTTCCTTCTAAATTGAAACTTTCTTCTTAAATCCAACAAAACATTGTGTTAAGATGATTATTCAATGAACAAATTTATTCAAATTGTTCTTGTAAATCAAACTATGTGTCAAACTCAAGGAAGGTTGGTTTACAATGATTAAAACCAAAAATGTCACTTAAATTTAGGACCGTTCTAAAATAGACTAAACCCTTTTAGTAAATCCCACCGTAAATGTTAAAACTATCAAGTAAGCCTTGAACTGTAAAGTTTTTTCGTGCTTCTAGTAATGGTATATAGTTATATAGTGGAACATATTACTTTCGCGTATAACTTTATATTTTTGCGACTCTGTGGTAATTGTTTAACCATAATAGTGACCACAATAAATGACAATAATTTTTTCGATAAATCACCAGTGAATTTGACTATAATTGTTGCTTGGGATAGCATGACAAAAAAGAGACAATAGACACTTAAAGTTAATTTTCAGTTTTATCAGCATTCGTATCCTTATCCCTATCGAGTCGATCAATCAATTAAAATCATGGCGAATGCGTGACAGCTCCAGCTGATTAAATGCACGAAAACATCGTTAGGTACGATAAGGGAGTCGTAACGTTACGACCGTCCCTGCATACGAAACGATATTTCGACGCATTTGATCAGCTGGAGCTGTCACGCATTCGCCATTAGTTTAAAAGTACACCTGCTCGATAGTTCGACTCGATAGAGATAAGGATACGAATGCCAATAAACCCAAAAATTAACTTTAAGTGTCTAATGAAAACAACGACGATATGCCGTAACTCTCGGACATACCTGTTTTTGACATCGGCACCATAATAATAAAGGCTGACGTACATGCACAAAACTTAATGAATTCTGATAAATTTCAAAATATTTGCCCTATTTAACACACGAAAACACCAGCCCTGGTGGCCCAGTCAGTTAGCCGACTGACACGATCAAGTTAGTTTTCTTGGTTGCTGGTGTGTCGTGGGTTCAAACCACGCGCAGCCCTAAAACACATTTTATAAAAAAGTGTTCGGCTTTCGATAAAACTTATTAGGCTAAAAAAAAACAGGGAACAGTGTAAAAGGTAACTTGGTTCGATCTTATCATTCACGCCGGTAACCAGGCCGGATGGACACTCCCTCCAGTCGGTAGACTACTGAAAGGACAAGTAGTAGTAGTAGTAGAAGTAGAATAAGGGCGGGCTCCCGGCCCTTCCTTTGGATAAAGGTGTTCTTTCCTCCCAAGATCTTTTTATCTTCTCTTTTTTTGATTCTTTTCGGTTGTTATAACTGATTTGGAAGTTTAAACTTGAAAACTGTTTCAAAATACGTTTTTTGTGGCGTGTGAACGCATCTTAATTCCATCAAACAAAAAAAACATTCGCGTTGTCCAACTCCAACGCAAAGTTGCGGAAAGAAACGCAACTAATATCTTTCAGTTAATGTTTGCTTAACAGTAAATAAAGCTTAATTTATACACGCGTTCGCGTTCGCAGTTGAAGTTCGCGTTCTGCTTTCGTAAGTTCGTAGTTGGGAGTTCAGAAAACAGCATTTATAAAGGCGGTTCGATGCTGAAATTTGATTGGTCTTTCCAAGGTCAAGTGAATATGATGTAAAACAGCTGACATAAAATCATAAACTAACCACAAATCGGAAAAAATTTTGCCCGTGTGAAAGGGATGCTTTTTGATAAGCATTTTGGAAAAAAATTGATAGAGAATTCCAAAAACTGTTTGGCTTCTTTGTGGCCACAATTCTTATATAGTTTAGTTTAGCCCACAAAGTGCAGCAGAAAAACTTAAAAATTTCTCTTAAAAAACAACAACAAACAAAAATGGCTGAAATGACAGTTGACAGATGTATCATGTGATAAAATCCTGCATTCCTACCAACATAAAATTTGGTTATCTCTGAACTGCGAACGCGGACGCGAAACGCGAACGCGAACTTTTATTATAATTGGAATTACATGTTTCAATAAGGTGATCTCCAGTGCGCGAACTACGAACTTCAACTGCGAACGGGAACGCGTTTATAAATCCCGTGTAAGCGTTTAACTAGTCACTTTCATTTAATTCGCATTTTTGATACAAACTAAATTTAAAAGGCAGCCATAAATTCCTATTAAAAGTATACATATACGTGCTTAATTTGTTTGTTCAGCTGTAAAAACAGGATCTACTCAAACTATTTTTCTTTTTTTACGAAAACACATCACGGTTTCTTATTGCGCAACCGAATGTTTAAAAAAAACAGGAGTGTAGTAAATGAGAGAAAGACCCACGCATTATATTGGGTAAAGTGTAGGTTTTACAAGATGACCCACGTAAAAAAAAGGATATCTTGAATTAAGATTATCATTTTCTGCAGAAATAGAAAAGGCTCTTGAAAGATCCTTTTTTTCAATGTAACATCCATATTTTTATAATATTTATTTTTTTATTCCTCTAGTTTATGCTAAAAATATTTATTTAAGACAATTTAATGATTATTTTTCTGCTATAATAATGTTTTACTATTTTCTTTGGAATTAAAAATTTAACGTGAAATTTTGAATGTCACATCCTTCCTTCAATTGATATGTGGAGAAATTTCGCCAGCCCCCCCCCTCCTTATTTTTAGTTCACGTACCCAATTAGCAATTTGTCGTAATATGACGTTGTGCGTTCGTCCGCATTAAAAGTCGGACGTCGGTCTCCAATGTCCGTTTAACCTCGAACCGGCTCCTATTTGCACCCATATGGCACATTCAAATGCGATTCGTGTCGACGTCGAACACTTTACTTATTAGGGGCTAGCGATGTACTTAAACTGACCTGGCGGTAATACACGGGTCGATCGTACGACGTTCGTTGGACCGCCATCGGAATTACCTAAGGTTCTAAAATCAACATCATTAACTGGAGTAGTCGCCAACGTAAAATATAGTTTTAGCCTAGGTGAAGTAGGTAGAGGTGATCTCATTATACCTATTTATATCTTATTAGTTCCATCGGGTAAACCTTTATGTGAATAGAAGCTACCTATATGGAGAACAAGGAATATTATTCTTTAGAAGCAGTTTATAATAATGATAACAAGACAGGCCTTTAACGCACGATGGGGATTCAAAATTACCAAGGAAGATTAGTTTACCGATAAACATTGATAAGATAATTGAAAAAAATTCATGCGCCTCAAAATTTCTTAGATTTTATAGAAAAAAAACTAAAATAAGAAAATATACATATATTTTTTTTTAATTTGCAAACATATTTGACATTTCTTAGTTTTTTACAGCTATATTCTAAAGACATATTGGTTGCAATATTGACCATTTTTGATTGTTAATATCAACGTAATTGGAAAATTTAACCTGTGTTTGTCTAATGGCGGAAGACACCTAATTCCTAAGTATGGCGGATTTCTGCTGAGGCCTAAAAAATAACCAATTTGGACCGGATCTCCAAGTTTAGTAGATGGTCTTTACTCGATCCGTGATAAATTAATTTATTCGAATGGATTTTGGACGTCGGACCATTGTATACACCTTATACGTAGGCTTGACGATGACTCAACGTCCCGCCAACAAATCTGGACCCGACGTCCAATTTTGGTACGTGTATTTACTTAACACAGGGAAGGTTTCAGACGTTCATTCGTAGGGCTTTCATGTAGGAACGACGATGCCACAATGGCCCGTCGACCTAAGTGGAATTTGTCCGATGCTCGGAATCCAGTAACTGTGCTTAAACGTCAAATGTCAACCATGTCGAAATAATCCTAACCGTTTTTTCAAATATTTCTTGCAATACAAAAGCAGTGAAAAGTGAACAAATTTCGGCAAAATCGCAAAAAACATTGAGTGAGTATGTCTAAATGACCTTTTCTTTGGCATCTTTAAAAGAACCTTGTTTACTGTTTTGAACTATCCACTTGACGCTAGACGATAGGCCTAATTCCGACATAAATTGATGTGCATCCATCGTTAGGAATTTTTCCTTCGGCAACCAGAAGACACCAGTAGGAATCTAGCGGACGTTATTATACGTACGTTATAAATACAAAAAAATACCTCGTACAAGCCAACGGCATATATCGTCGGCGATATACCTATGATTATTCCTGGACATCAACGGATGTCGCTACATCGTTGAAAAATCCACCTAAAACTACGTCGTCTCTGTTGACGATGGGACAATATCTGTATCTGGCCTTAATTTTACTTTTATCTATTAGAGACTCTACCGGACGTTATTTGTAGTTGGAGGAACTTCTTAAAAATATGGACATAAGGACGTCCGTCGAACGACTAGGCGTGCACTAATATTTGAACTGGACTAAGGTGGGCTACTGACCGACGTCAATGGGTCGATGGAACCTGTACTTAAAATTATATTACAATAGCTGACGTCGTCTCCACGTCTGATTCAATTATTTTTTGTAACTGCACCCTAATTTTTAGTCAAACCGGACGTTGGATCATGATTTAAGGCGGTGTGTTCCACCAGGGAACTCAAATTCAACTTAAATATGACGTCGCATTGGTCAGATTAGGTCGGAAGTCAGAAAAATGCTGCTTGGGTAATTAATGGACGTCCCCTTATTAGAAGGTAAAGTTTTATTATTTTCTTTATAATCTTCTATAAGTGTGCACTTTTTTAAGTTTCATAATATTAAGCTTTCAAAAATTCAAATTTTATTATTTCTTGGCCGAATTTTTAAAATGTTACATTAAAAGTGTTTGGAAAGAATGTGGCTTTGTAAACACTGTGATATTTAACACAGTCTCAGAGATAAGATATATACATTTTGATGCCTTCCCAGCAAACACGGTTCCCTCGGGCCTTCGTCGGCCCGATGTCGATTGCCGAATTTGCCTTCATCAGCACGACGTCGATTTACAACATCGGACCAGCAGTATTTTTTGTCCGCTTTGCGATGTAGGCTCAATGTATGTTTGCCGCCGTCGGACCAATGGTAAATTTATTTTTTGCTGACATCGGCAGACCGTCGCCGTACGATTAAGGTCCGATATGGTTTAACTACATGGTACCGACCATTCGCCCATAAAGCTGCTTAGTTTGGCCTCGGCCCGACATCGGTTAACTATTCAAGTCCGACATTGGTTTCCTAAAGCGGTCCAATGTCGGCGATTGACGAAGGTCCATCGATGGTAGCTTAAAGCGGCCCGACAATGGCAAACCACAAAGGTCCGATAACGGGTGGATAATAAGGCTCCACATCAGCCTCTCAAAGCGGCCCGACGTCGGTGATTGACGAAGGTCCGTCGATGGTTGCTTGACCTTGACACGATCCAACCTTTGCAAACTACAAAGTTTCGGTAATGCGGGTGCTTAACCAGTCGGGCTGGTTTCAATAGCAGAAGAGGAGATTCTTGTAGAAAAGTACCACCATCTTGTCAAGTCCGCATTCTAGTTTTGAAATATCTTTGCTCATTATATATATAATATTATCTTCCAATGTACAGAGAACAGTGACATTAGCGCCATCTCTACATACTAGGAAGAAACTATTAAGCAGTAAAAATTTTAAGACGACCATCGTCAGTTGCCGATTCTCGACCCATCAAACAAAGTCCCAATCGGACCATCGTCGGCCCTAAAGAAGATAAAGTAGTCGTCGGCATAAAGTCTCTATAGTAATTCGGGCCATCGTCAGTTGCCGATTCTCGACCGATTAAACAAAGTTCTAATCGGATCATCATCGGCCCTAAAGCAGATAAGGTTTGCGTTGGCATAATGTCGACTATAGTAAATCGGGCCATCGTCAGTTGCCGATTCTCGTCCGATTAAACAAAATTCCAATCGGTCCGTCGTCGGCTCTAAAGCAGATAAAGTCGACTATAGTAAATCGGGCCATCGTCTGTTGCCGATTCTCGACCGATTAAAAAAAGTTCCAATCGGACCATCATCGGCCCTAAAGCAGATAAGGTTTGCGTTGGCATAATATCGGCTATTGTAAATCGGGCCATCGTCAGTTGTCGATTCTTGTCCGATTAAACAAAGTTCCATTTGGACCGTCGTCGGCCCTAAAGCAGATAAAGTGGGCTTCGGCATAAAGTCGACTATAGTAAAACGGACCATCGTCAGTTGCCCATTTTCGACCGATTAAACAAAGTTACAATCGGACCATCCTCGGTCCTAAAGTCGACTGTCGTAATGTGGACCTCTGTCAGTTACCGAATATTGACCGAAAACTGAAAATCGCAATCTGTCCAACATCGGGCCAGCGTATAGCCGCCGATGCCGAAACACTGCCGACGTTGTCGACATTGGCTTGATTCAATGCCGACGATTCGTGTTTGCTGGGTTGGCTTTCTGAAAAGCTTAATATTTTTAAGATCGGACAGTTTCTTTATAATCATTATAATCATTTAAAAAAGTGCGTTTCTTTGGAACACCCTATATTTAGTGGTACAGTTTTGATGATACCTTAATTAAAACTAGGTGTGGACCATTTTTTTAACTTTTGAGAAGAATGATCCAAAAATACGTGTTTACTAGAGAGGTCGTTGGGCCCTGTGTAAATATCTGATGCGTACACGGGAGCGGACAACTTGCACGATATTTTGCAATGCAATATAAAACATTTTACTAACCACTTTTGCTTAAATCCGTTAGGTTTTTAGACACTTTTTCTTCTATACGAGTCACGCTCTCTTTGAACGTTGGCAAAAGCTAAACTAACTTGGGAGAAGAATTTCGAAACAAAAGTCGCTTGCAAAAATTAACAAAATAAAATGTTTCTTTCTATAGTATTATTTCTGTATTTTTCACGTAGGTAAAAAACCTGTGGAAGTAATATCCGTGGATGTGACTTTTTAATTAGAGATGGCAGGTCACGTATGTATTGCTGAAATCCGTTGTTTTGTTATGGTCACGTGACCTAAGTTAATTTGCTGCACGGCCTCTAGAATAGATAGGGTCTAGTAATTCTGCCCTACTCTTCGACCTGATGACGTCACAAATATGGCAGCTGATTTTTGTCCGCCATTTAAAAATTGTATGAAGGCTTGACAAATTAAATACACTTTCCGAATTTTTATTTTTTTTGTGTAAATGATTGATGATTTTTTGCTTTTATCGATTATTATAACTTTTTGTGTATAAGTAAATATAATTTATTTTAGGCCTGCATGAGTTAATCTTTCACCAAATAGAAATTAAGGTCATTAGTTTATATCGATTCCGTCAAGAAACTCTTCGATGAGTTAGAGTTAGTTCGTGTTCGTAGTTCAGAAGTTAGGTTATGTAGTTGTTATGTTTCCTGTTTTGGAAGCTATTTTATTTTGTAGTTAATTTTTGATGAGGCTTTTCACTAAAAAAACGCATTTTGACTGCTGCTACCTATGAAAAAAATAATGTAAGTAATACCACAGGGTATTTAATTAGGGCCAGAAGAAAAGAAATGATGAACAAATACAATTTTTATTACAAAAATTTATGCAAAAATAATATAACTCCAAATGTCACCCAAAGCAGGCTTGTGTCGTCATCAAGTGGGCGGAGCAAAAAAACTACTAGACTGTGTTTATTCTAGAGACCGTGTACTAAGGAAAGATATAACCATCACTAAAAATTCTAAAACATGGCGTCAGTTATTAAGAACAGACAGGAATTTGAGTATCAGCATGCTAGCCTTTTTAAAGCAGTGATTTTTCGCTGTTGACAGCTGCAGCACCCGTTTTACTCCTACAGAGTTTCGAACTATGTGGTATAGACCTAAATAGAAATAAAGAGAAGAAAACAAATATGCATTTCTGATGAAATTATTTAAATTATGACAAAATATGAATAAATTAAATGCTTCACCAAATTTATGTTAGGCTGCATTACATGTCATTATGTAATGTAGTTTTATGTAGGAATTAATTGATTGGATAAAAGTATTCAATGGTACCTACTTTTAATTTTGAGGTTACGTACAGGTTGGGTTGGGTTGGGTTGGGAATTGGGAATTAAAAACTTTTTTCTGCTTCTCAAAAAAAAAATTGGTGCTAGAAGGCACGTATAGTCCATCATAAAATGAATAATTTTATGTTGAAACCAAATGAAAATATCTCGAAAACTGTAGCTTTGAAAAATTTGAACCTTATAACAAAATTTTTGGGCAATATTTACGAAAACCAAAATCTGAAAACCGCATATCAATAGCTGCTTACGTTTTTTCAAATAGCTCGGAAACTAAAGCTCCCATGAATTTGCACTTTATAACAAAATTTGTAGTCCATGTTTATGGAAACCTAAATCTGAAAACCGTATATCGGTACTTGCTTTTGTTTCAAAGTTAGAATTTTTTAAAATATTTTGTCCCACTTTTCCCCCCTTCAACCCCCCACCACCCTACCCAAAAGTTAATCAGTTCATGATCAGCCGATAGAGGATTTTTTCGTTCGATTAAGGCGTTCTTGAGTTATCGTGTATACAGACAGACAACAGACCGACAGACAAATTTTTTTTCGTCGATTATGTTGTTTTGGAACGTTAATAAATCATTTTTGATAAAATTAAGAAAAGTCAAAATTTCACGATTTCAATAGTCCCCCATACTATATTGGTATGGTGGACTAATAAAACAACACTGATTAGTTAAACTATGAACCATCGGTTTCCATACTTGTTCTTTTTACCCATAAAACTATGAAATCTAAAATCTACTGCGCATGCTTGACGCAGTTGAAACAGTATGATTTTCTGGAAATGTTTTGAATCACGAATCACATTTTCAAAAATTTGGTAGGTGCCTATTGCTTGAGCTCTTGAAGTAAAGGGAGGGGTGAGAGGCGGTTTAATAGGTGTTGATTTAGTGCTGTAGACGAAACAAAAATACTTATTTTTAAAAGCAAGTCTCATCTAGTCTCATTTGCGGGTTTTTTTCAAAATTAACCCTTAAATGCACCGCAGACAAAAAATTTGAAAAAATTACAGTAAAATGCTATTTTTTACGCGTTTCAAATGTTGTTGACAACAAAATTGCTTAAAATTCAACAAAATTATAGCAATATTTAATATTGGTATAGCGCCGCAGGCGAAAACTTCGATAAAAAAAAAACAAAAAATTTTGATCTGTTAGGTTTTTTGTAAAACATTTTTGAAAAAGTAGATCGTGTTAGATCTCAAGAAGAGGTGAGTTGCGGTCAAGGTTGCGGTGGTATATATAGATTTGTTGCCAAATTATAAATGCGCCTCAGATGAAAATTTTAAGAGAACTTATACTATGAATGCCACTTATTGCACGTTTTGAATGCTGGTGATAAAAATTCCTTAAAATTAAACTAAAATTATAACAATTAATGACATCATAGCACCGTAGGCAACAATTTTAAAATTTAAGACATCGAAATGCGAATCCTTTATGGCCGACACGCAGTTTGGATTTTGTGATGGGTTCAGGACAAGAGAGGCCTTGTTTGGCATTCAAGTCTTAGTTCAGCGGTCTAAGGATGTGTCGGTGCCAGTATATGCCTGTTTCATAGATTATGAGAAAGCATTTGATCGAGTCCAACACGAAAAGCTTATAGAATCGCTAAAAGAAATTGGTCTAGATGACCGAGATCTAAAGATAATCGCTAATCTATACTGGAATCAGACTGCTCAAATAAAGGTTGATGGCCAACTGTCCGAAGAGGTCCAAATAAGAAGAGGAGTACGCCAAGGTCGTATATTGTCTCCTCTGTTGTTTAATATCTATAGTAACAAAATAATAGAGAATGCACTTTATAACTGCGAAGAGGGTTTGACCATAAACGTCATAAAAATCAACAACATACGATATGCCGACGACACTGTCATAATAGCAGACACGCTGGAAGGCCTACAAGAGTTGTTGAATCAGATTGCTGCCAAAAGTTCGCGAAATTTGAACCTTAAACTTAAATGTTGGAAAAACAAAATGGATGGTCATATCCAAGGAAAAGAACATCCGAGGCATGTTAGAAGTAAATGAGCAGCAAGTCGAACGCGTGGATTCATACAAATACTTAGGTTGTCTCCTCAATGCGAACTGGGACAACATGCAAGAAGTTCGTGCAAGAATTGAACAGGCCAGATCATCAAAATGAAAACAGTGTTGTGTAGTCACGATCTTAATACCACTCTCCGAATTCGTGTGCTTCGGTGTTATGTTTTGGACACTGACTGAGGCCATCTGCAAAAAGTTGGAGGCATTCGAGATGTGGTGTTATCGTAGAATATTAAGAATATCTTGGATGGACCGAGTAACTAATGTTTCCTAGAATAAATAAGGAAGTTTTATTTACCATCAAAAAACGAAAACTTGAATATTTTGGCCATATTTTGAATTGATAATAGAAGGCAAAATTGAAGGCAGAAGAGGTCCGGGTCGTAGACGTATATAATGGTATCTTAGACAATGGTATGGTGTTAGTACTACGACACTTTTCCAAAAACCAGTGGACAGGGTGCAGATCGCGCTGATGATAGCCAACGTTCGAAGAGAGCATGGCACTTGAAGAAGAAGAAGAAGAAGACATCACACCAAACACACGTCAGAGCCATAGCTCCCCCACTTTTTTGGGGCCATTAATCATGATTAATTTATTGTAGATTGAGTTAGACCTTCTGGGGGGGTTTAACCCCCAAACCCCCCCTGACTACGCCACTGCAAAATGGTCTGCTAACTTTTTTTTTGAATGGTGTAATAGTTCATTTTTAGTTAAACTTTTTCTGACAATTTCTTGACAGTAAATTATTGAAAAATCTGGCAATATCAGCGGTTTCCAGTCTGATTGGTTTTATTGTTTATTAATACGAATATTTCTTCAAGCATAAAAATGTTGCGAGGTCAACATAAAATCAATATGGCGGATGTTAGGCGCCATGTTGTCAATATTGATATCATTTTAATGTTAAAAATAAAGCGATTTTAATTTTTTTTTGCTTTGGTCTCAGTGACCTCTCGATTTTTTCACCATTCCTCATCCTTCTCCCAATATGTAAAGCTTTATATTGTAACGATTGGCCAAATTAAAGGAATAAGGTGGTTACTGAAACTCTAATATTACATTTTTAATAACAAAGTTATGATTGTTTTCCACAAACCAAAACTACACTTTTTTGCACTCGACGCGCGTTTCGCTAACAACGTTAGCATCATCAGGAGACAATAAACAATAAACTAAATTAACTTACACTCTATCTTATATACTAAGTGGAATTTACGAAATTAGTTGCATGGATTGTGACAAAAAATATGTTGGCCAAACGAGACGGTCTATTTAAACACGACTCAAAGAACACTTAGCACACTTAAAATACGGAAGAACAGAAAAGTCAAGTTTCAAGCATGCTTTTGAAAACAATCATAGATTCACATTAGATAACCTAAAACTTCTAAAGAGTGTACCAAACAAAAGACTTTTGAATGCATATGAAAGTATGGAAATCATTAAATCCAGAAATAGTTTAAATAAAAATAGAGGCCCCCATTCCGTTTAGTACACTTTATTCTTTAGTTGAGGGGAGATAGGATTATAAAGTGTGATCAATCAAAAATTATACTTATTACTATTATATTGTTTACCTTGTGTCTGATCGCAACTGTGGTAAACATAATGTCTCTATTTAAGTTATACCTTTATGCTGCTTACTTTATGGGGAACTCTATATCCATGCAATCCGTATCGCCTCATTCTCATAGTCGCCAAGTTTTGGTGGCAACTCCACCACGTTATTTTCGAATTATATTTAAAACGGCGAATGTTTGCATGCCCACTTGGATTGTCTCATTGAATATCCATGTTGGCTGTACGTGCGTTGAACTTTACATAACTTTCCTGGGTCTAGGATATTTATCTTAGCAGTTGGACCAAAATACGCTGTCTGGAGTAGGTATTTTTGAAAACGCTTTTTGGAAAATAAGACAATTAAAAGAAACATCTACACGCACACACCTTAAATTTTGAAACTAAAGGCTTATCTACACAGAAAAAAAGATTCATTGAGTCCGTGTGTATTTTTTACAAATAATAAATACCTATGAGCTACATTTTGTATTTATAGGTTTGAAATTTTGTTAAATCTGTCCACTCACTACCTAACCAGAAAACCAAATAGACAATAGACAGTCAAAACAATAAGCTGGAATATATCTTTAAGTATTTTATCTCAGGTTTGTTAGAAAAAAGAGAACACCAATCTTGTTACACATGAAAGCCGTAGAGTTACATTCCTTTCAAGAAACTTATTTACTTATAGTGTTGTAAACCCATATAAAATTGCAGTGTTCTTAAAAAATATCAAGGACCACCAGGAATCAAGAGTTGACTGCTGCTGCCATCAAAAAATCTGACACCAAAAAAAGTAAAGTAATTTGTTTTTGCTTCTCTGTTTAAAAACCCATAAAAGTGCATTAGTTATTATGAATTTATACAGGTAGGTGGGTTTATGAAATTCAAAAGTTATTCGAATGGAGCGGTATTCTTGACACCTGTGCCTGTAAGTGTGAATTAATTTCTTACTTCTCACCTAATCTGCACCATGTGAAAAGTGAGTAAGGCCAGTTGCGGTCCCAGCCATTTGAAAAGGGAGGGGGCGGTTTGTATTAAAAAATGCATTTTTTGATTTAAAATTAAACTAAAATTGTAAATATATCAATAGTTTCAAAGTGCAGCAGGCCAACATTTTTAAGAAAATTACACTACAAATGCCATTTTTAACACAAAATTAAACTAATACCGTAAATATCAAAGGTGTTATAGCGCCACAATTTATGCCCTACTTTTGATTTTCCACATGTTTTCATAAAAAATTTAAAGCCAGTGTAGGGACGTTAACTACCCCCTTTCCCCCTGAATTCCGCGCTTGAGTAACTAGTTAGTTAGTTTTTCAGTTATAAAAACATAGATAAGAAACAAACCACAAACAAAACCTAATAGCTAAATACTTTTTTTGAGGTCTAACCTAACAAACACAACGTGGTCTGGACGCTAGCGCATCTCTTACAATTTTTCGGAAGCTAGCTGGCGGCTCGACAACTTGGGGCGCTAGGGCATGTATACCGCCCATGACCGCTTGGGCACGTGTCGGCCGACAGGTGGGTGGACGCGAGTAATTTACCTGTAATTTAAAAAAAAGTATTGGACGCAACCGGGATCCGAACCTGCGCGTTCCGTGTGAGAGTCTGATACTCTACCACTCAGTAGTGCTACCACTACGCCCGCGCCACGAGCCTTTTATATGAAATCTGTCTTTTAACTTCAACCGTTGCAAATCAGAAAAATGATTTATTTCTATGTCGCGAACCCGCCGCGAGAAAGGTTGCGTAGAGCTGGCGCTTACAAAAAGGATTTTCGTTTTACAATTGGTCCTGGTTCTGGTTGAACCAGGACCGCAACCGATCCTTTCGTTTTAAAACAATGACGTCACAGTTGCAACCCGGTTATGAAATTTTAGAACCAGCCTGGGAGGTTGGTTCGGCCATTTGGTTGTAAACATAACCCCTAAAATTTTGCAAAATTATAGATGATCTTTTTTTGAGTAAAATCAAAGATATCTTAATAATATTTTAAATGACGTCATTATTTTAGAACCGCTGTCAAAATTCATGTCAAAATAATGTCAACCAGAACCAGGACCAATTTTTAAATCGAAAATCCTTAAAGCGACAAAACGCTTAATACGGTCAGGCGTTTTTCAGCAAGCAAAGAACCTGTTCGTTAGAAAGCGCATTTTGGTGGCGTTTAACCAACCTCGGAATGAATTCGAATTAGCGAGCGCCAAATACGTTCCGAAATACAAAACGATTTTAGCGGCTGCATTGCAAGTGCCTATACGTCCCGTCAGAAATGCCGCCGCATCTTTCCGAATTTGATAAGGCTCAAATCTTAGCAAAACTAGACGGTGGTTGGTCTATTCGGCAAGTAGCTGTTCATTATGAGAGAAGCAAGTCTACGATAGTAAACAAAAAAAACCGATTTCAAGAGGAGGGAACTATCCACCGAAAGGAAGGCACCTGTTTGACGAAAGTTACTAGCCCAGAGGAAGACCAAGAAGCAATCAATTTTCTGGAAAATCATCCTTTTGCCAAAGCGAAAGAAGTAAAAATTGAATAAAATTTTCCAGGATCCATAACGACATTAGGCAGAAGGATTAAATGTTCCGAAGCTAAGGTGTCGAATTGCGGCAAAAAAAATTAAAGTAAGTGAAGAAAAGAAGCAGTCTCGATTAATTTTTGCGTTGAATTATTCTCTGAGGGACGAAGAATTTTGGCAGCAGGTGGTTTTTACAGATGAGATCTTTAAGTCCAACAGCGACAAAACACAAATTCTGGTTGATCGACCGCCAAGAACCTGATACGAAGAACGATATATTGCTGGAAACGAAGACCGGGCGGGAAGATTTTCGGTACCTAAATGTTTGGAGCTGGATGTCGGCTAGAGGACATGGCCCTCTCTTTAGAATTAATGGCCGATTTACAGCCGAAGTTTACGTTAATATGATGGAAAATGTAATGCTTCCAGAGGTGAAAGTCCTTTATCCAGATCATTTTGTATTCCAACAAGATAACTGTCCAGTTCATACGGCCAGAATTGCGCAGCGATGGTTCCAGGATAATAATATCAAAGTTTTGCCTTGGCCTGCAGAAACCCTTAATGCGAATCCAATAGAGAACGTTTGGGGACTTATCGCAAATAAATTTATAAAATTTTTAAACTTATTTGAAAATTTAGCCAATCAATGCCATAACGCGCTATTAAAAATAAGTATGTTTTTTAATATGTTTTTAATTTTGTAATTTTTTTTTTATTTTTATTTATTTCGGGACAGTACCTTCTTCTTGAAATCGATTTATTATGGTTACTATCGTAGTCTTGCGTCTTTCATAATCAGCTAGTCGAATAGAACAATTACTGTGTAGCTTTCGTTTAAGTATCGTTCATACAAGGCATAGTCTTAGTCTTTGATTTAGTTTTTTATCATAATCATAAAAAAGTTAAAACCACTGTTTCTTTTGAAAGTGTTCGTGCAATGCTTTTGATTATGCTTTGTCATAGGTTTAGTCACAGTCCTAAGAAAAAGTTGGCAACTTTCAACTTTTATAACTAAAATTACGACTATTACTATAACAAATATAAGTGCGCATGCGCGAGTCCAAATTTTAAGTATGGCGCCCAACTATGTTGACAGGAATGAAATCAATAATTTCAAAAATTTGACAAAGACCAATTAAAAGCAAAAAACAGGTTGCTAAGGGTTTTGTAGGTTCCAAAATAAACAATTGATTCTATTAAACCTTATTTTTTTAAAAAAAAACTACAAAAAATAATAGTAAATAAAAGAAAACATCAAAAAAGTGAGGTTAAATGCACTTGCTTAGTGATTGTTACGACTATGACAAAGACAAGTATGAACTGTGAGCAATTTTTAAGACTAAAACTATAACTAACACTATAACAAAACCAAATACTAATCAAGTGGCTACGCCTATGCCTTGTATGCACGATCCTTTAGTTAATAAAATATTTTTGCTTTTTTGAAATATGGTTTTTTATTTTTAGTGGCCTTATATTTTGAATTAGTAAAAAATAAACAAGACGTCTATTATTTTAATTCAACAAAAGGACAAAAAGGAGACCTCAGCAGAAAAACGGGACATTTGCAATTTTTTTAGGGACGCGGGGCATAGGGTTTAAAAAAAGGGAGTGTCCCGGTAAAAAAGGGAATGTCCCGTTAAAAACGTGACGTCTGGTAGGCTTATAGTCTAAGTTCACATTATCTATCTACGTGCAGAAAAGGCTTCCGCAAGGAAGCTAACTACCACTGATAATAAACTCATGGTTATACATTCAAACCCAATGGGACTTACCTTAAGCTAACAATAAGCCAAAATAAAAAGTCTATATCGTGGCTTAGTTTAAGACGGCCGAAAACCCAATTGATGTCAATAACCCCATATCTATCAGATAATGACTAACACTTAACCATTCATTAATCGTTAAAATCAATAATTCACAACGTAAACAAAACACTATCGCGTTGAGTAATCGCGCGAAATTTAAAAAATTAACAACCGCGGCTCCGATGTACTATAATGCGGATCAGACCTTTACTCAGCTCAGCAAGATCAAGTATGCTATGCGTACGCACGGCTACTACGACAGATAGTAGGGATACTACGAGCAATCGGCCAACAGAATTACTGCTCGCGAATGTTATGTATTACGCTGATGGCGCAGATGGTCCATTGGGGTAAGAAAGTTCATACGGGCGTAGGAGAGAATAATTGCTATTGCGTTGCTTGAGAGATGCTTCACATGATTGTTTGGTTGTATTTCTGATTGTCACCGATTTCGTAACTTCAAAGCTGATGGTCTTGTACAGCATTGTACGAAAGCGTAGAAGGGATACATACATATTTTTTTTGAAATTCACAAATATTTCTGTGAATTCACAACTTTTTTTTGTGAATTCACAGATTTGATGACCTGAACTCACCCTAACTTGTATGGAAATAGCTCTCCAGCCAAGTGTGGCTAAATGGCCTACTTGGCCATTTGACCACTTAGCCATATCACTTGGCCATTTAGCCAATTTTCAATTTAGTCATTCGACTATTTGACCATATAGCCACATGGCCATTTCGCCACTTGTTCCTTTGGCTACTTAGTTATTTGGCTTTGGCTTGACTTTGGCCAGAATTCCAACCTCAAAATCGGAATTCCGAGTCTTGAGTTGGAAATCCGAGTTTAAGTTTGGAATTCCGGGTTTAAAGTCAAAATTCCGAGTTTAACGTTTAAAGTCGGAATTCTGGCCAAAGTGGATAAAAGGCGAAATGGCCAAATGGTCATATAGCCAATTGGCTAAATGACCAAATAGGCAAATGGGTTAATCGCCAAAAAAACAAAGTAAGGTTATGTCCGTTGTTTTGATTCTTAAAGACTGACGGGGCACGAAAAAGCGGCCCGCCAGAGATTTGGGGCACAAAGAGAACGCCCCCAATAAACATTTTTTTGACTTCTGGCCAAATTTGCACCAATTGCGACGTCACTTTAGGTAAAAAATATTCTAGTTCTTCAAGCACGACCAAATTTGTATCAATCACGACCTCACTTTAGGTAAAAAATATTGTAGTTCTTCATACGACCTCGAATTATCGTCGTGTTTTCGTTGGCATTTGGAAGTCTTCACCGGAGACGTCATGCGACGGTCACCAACTTGGAATTGATTTCTAGTAAAATTTCCGGCGTTTCAGTGTTGTCGGTAGCGACGTTTTCGAGTGGAAAGTAATTTTAAGTAAAAAATTCCGACGTCTGAACGTCGTTGATGTCTTTCCTTGTTCATTTGGTCAATTTTTCTGAACAGATTCCTACCTCGGTTCAACGTCATGCCGCAACGGCCAATTTCATAAAAAAAAGTGACGAAAGTTGTCTGATGGAAGAACTACGAACTACGGCATACTATAACACATTTTATAGAAAAATGAACAAACTACTTATGGATATAAAAAACATCGTGGTAAGTAAAGCCAAAGAGAGGGTAGGGGGTAAAGTATGTATTTATCTCGATATTTGCCCAGTCTTGATTTACTCATTTTAAATATAGTCATTTTCGGCACCTACCTATTGCTGGTAAAATGTGTACGTGTCGTCAGCCAGCGTGTCTTATTGAGATAGATACCTACATTAGGTTAAACAGATTTCAGGACTGGGTCAGCACTCCATCTTGAATCTACTTCATTGTTTTCCACGAAGTTGATCGATTATTATTGTTCTTGTGCACGTATCTGAATTCTTACCTTAGATATTTAGGCATTACCAAAAATGTTAGAGCCCAACCTCGTTCGGTTGGAGAATCTTAGTAGTTCAAATGACTCAAGGTCGCAATTTCGTCGGGCATTGGAATTCTAATCTGCAGAGGTCGATGATATGTATCTTTGTGGGGTTCTGGTTAACCGACGCGGGCAAATTAGGTGCATTGAGTAACTATGCTATTTTTTTTCCTAAACGGAGGATGTGACGCTGGCCGCCATTAAAAAAAAGTTGCGCTTTATTTTAATGCTAGATTTATGATATGTATTAAAATATGACTTGCAAAACATAGTTTTAAAACTTCTTTTTTTTTGCAAAAAAATACAAAAAACATCAAATTTGCATTATTTTTGAAGCCCACGCCTTTTTTTCCTCCTCACCTTACTATATCTATTAGTAAAATACCTGTCGCATAGAAATTTCGATGTGAAACATTCCTTAAAAGTCAATTATTATCAATTTTATGTTATCAATCATTTGTATCAACTTTGGAAAATATTGCTACAGGGTAAGTTACTTTGTCAACTTCGCCAATTTTGCCTAGTAAAAAAATTTTAACGTCAGTTTAGGTAGACATTTGGGTCGTCAGGTACGACACACGACGTCGGCAGCCGACGTCTGGTCGCCTGAGGCGACGTCTGTGTCACGTCCAAATGTTTATTGGGGCAGATCTCAGCGGAAGAGTGATCCGAACACGCAAATCTTTTTTGGATCGCTCGGGAGCGGCTTTTAAGCTATCAAGGGAAGCAGTATCAACCAATAAACGCGCTTAAAAGCAGTGACGAGACGATCGAAGAATCACCAACAATTTTTGAGCGAAGCCGTTCTCTTGACTAAACCCAGTAGTATGGACTTGTAGGAAAGCTCGTGTGAGAAACGTCACTCGTACGATTTCAGAGCACGCTATTGGATGAAACCATCACGTGCCAGATCTCGCTAATGCGCATGCTACGGCCAACTTGACCGTCTCATAAAGTACGACGTCGCACAGTGGTCGATTTTTGTAAAAACGCGGATATTAAAAAAAAACTTCCACATTGTAATTTAATCGTACAAAATATTTAGTTTTAATAAAAAAATAAATAGTTTACAATATTTAAATAAGTAAGCATTTATTCTTTTTTAGCTGATACACAGGATGATCGTGTGAATTTTCACATATAACTTAAGACATTTTTAAGAAGGTAAAAGATACATATTAATTAATTGGCTAAATTAATTAATATGTATTAATTAAATTTACTTTAAAGTAATTGACACAATATATAAGTGTTACAGTATACTAGTATATTTTTTATGTATATAGTGTTTTGAAATTCTAAGCATTTTTATATAACATACCCTATGTCGATCTTCACCTGTTCGAGATATCAACAGTTGAATACTGTCATACTCTGGGTCTTCTATTTGAAATTTAATGTTGAATACTGGTGCGTAATATCAAACTCGTAAAAAGCATAGTTTATTCTTTGGCCAACTATTCGCCTAGTATCTTGACAACCATATAAGAGCAAATTTAGACACATTTTGAATTTTTTAATTTTTTAAGTTATGTCCGCGTTTTTCTGAAAATCGACCACCGTGCGTTGTTCGCATGACTTTTGTGCGATGGATCACTTCTCAGGGTATGATCGTTCTATTACGCCCAGTATCGAGCCCCAGTTGGTTCGTTCTTTTATTTGATTGATGCGCACCGTGCGCTCCAAAATGGCAAATTTCTGTTCTTTTATTCAAAATCGAGCAAACCGTGCGCATTTTTTCGCGTTCGTTTTTAGATCGAGGAAGTGAAAAGAGTTCGGCGATTAGCTCGATGCTTTTTGGGCGAGTGTATCGAGGTCTGTCCAACTGCGGAAATTCTAACCTAGAAATTTTGTTTATTTACCGAGTAGTGCCGAGTTTAGTTTTTCTTTTAGGGAGGGTCTAAAGAGCCGATAATTCGGCTGAATGGTAGTGAGGCTAAAGAGCCGACAATAATTATTTAGTATATTTTTAACTAAATGAATCCAACCCAACTGAAACAGATTTAAGCCAACCCCAAAACAAAACACTTTAACACCCCCTAAACCCTTTTTTGCATTAAAAAAACGCCTGACAAGGATTCAGGGTCCTTTAGGGGCCCTAGAAGGTGCCTCTATTTTTTTTATGCCAAAAAAAGAGTTTGTTTTTTTGGGTTGTTTTGGCTTTAAATAAGCGGTTTTGCTGTAAGTTTGATCCCTAGTATAAGATAGGAGAGCAAAATCGCAAAATCTTTGAAGGAAAAGGTGATTTCCTTCGGGGGGATAATAAAGTCCCTTCTTTTAAGATTTAAAAATTAAGCCCCTGGGAGTCGCGCGAATACCGTAAGCGATGTTATAAATGATGCCTGTTTGTTTTAACTGTGCAAAAGGTAACTGTCATCAATCCTACTTATATTATAAATGGGAAAGTTTTTGTGTGTGTACGTATGTTTGTCTTTCAATTATGCCAAAACGACTGAATCCATTTTGATGAAATTTGTTAAAAAGAAAGAGTCTGCCCTGGATTGAAACATAGGCTTTTTTTTCAAGGGTCTCAAGAGGAAATCTTGCATAAGATGCCGGAATTAGACAGAGTCTTTTCTCCTCTGCCAGGAGAGCCCGGGTAGTGTCGGATTCCTACCGACTAAAACCCCCCTATTGTGACTCCAACCTGCCTGGTGGCAAGACACAGTCACTGCACTGCAGCCATTACTGGCTTATTGTGAACTCTCTTGGTTCCTAGGCTAACCACTCCATTAATTTTTCCCCTGTGCAAGTTTGTACAGGTCCTTACTGGAGTAGTCCTCAGTCGATATTGAGTCTAGTTCAACTTTCCCAAATATTAGTTGCCTCTTGCGATCCAGTGCCTCGCACTGGCATAATACAAGTTCTACTGTTTCCGGTTCCTGATTGCATAGTCTGCATCTCAGGTCTCCGTGATACAGGCCTATGTTGTTTAGGTAAACTTTCACCGCCATATGTCATGTTTCCTATTATAGTTCTCACTTGCATCCTACTATAACTTACCAGGTCTTTCGTGAGTTTGGAATTTAGGCCTTTGATAAAGGCTCTGCTGTGTCTTAGCCCCTGTCTTTCTAGCCAGTGGCTTTCATGTTTTTCCCTTATCCAGAGTTTAACCTAGGACCTTATAGTACATTTTGGTACCCCCAGGGCTGGCTCTGGTCCAAGATATTTAGGCTACTTTTATTTGACATTTCGCTCAATGACACCTGCCAAATGGCGTTCGCGGGCAATGCCGCAGGTCGACCGGTAGTTTAAATATATAACTGTTATATTATAGTTTAAAGTATGATCAAATGATAAAGCTAGGATTATTGTCATTTGTCATAATTTAGTTCAATTTCATCTAACTAGACTAGTTATTAAAATTGTTCTTGGACTTTGATCAAGCTCCATTTGCAAAATTAGGTGAAATGTGCTTAGTACACTACTGGTTTATTCCTTAGTAGCAATCGACTTGCGACATTGCCCACGATATCCAAAAATGATTTCATTTGACAACTGCTATTGAGCAAAATGACAAATAAAAAGTAGCTTATGTTTTAATACAGAACACACCCTATCTTCTTAAAAAATTTCATTGAAGGCCACAGAAACGGCATAGATTTGACAACACTACTTTACTATTTTTGGGCTAATCTTTACCGGGCAGAATATCGGAAACGGGAAAACAGAATCTGTTGAAATTTGGCAGGAATGTTTATTTTTGAATTACTCACAACCGTATCCAGACAGTTTTTTGCTGGACTCTCTCATTCCCGAAATAAAATAAACACGGCTAATAATATTCAAAAATCTTACCTGGCTATTTATTTAGCCGCGCCGATAATACAGAAATCTGTAACAATAATTTTTGGATTTCTTTATTTTGTGAAAAAAATACACCAAATTTTGAAAAATCCGTTGGATACGGTTGTAGATTTTTATTAATCCTATTATCTGATAACAAAAAAGTTATGGTTTTTTTCTTTATAAGCGAGATTCTGCCGGAATTCTGAAAACGCCAAGGTCACGTAATTTGGTAAGCCCAAGGAAACTGAGTGAGTTCGATTGGAGTATTGGAATTCAGGTTCTGAATAGCCACCGGCCACTTGTCTAATTGAATATTCAGCCAATAAATTAATGTATATCAAGTGATAAAAATAAAATACGAAAATTTGTTACTTTCCTAATAAGTTATACTTTTCCTCACATATGGTGTTCGCACCGTGTTCTGAACTCTGCATGATCTCACTCGAAATGCCACCTATTGTTGATAAACAAATCGGCTGTGTCAGGGAAAGCCACAAACCTTATAACCTCAAAATGGACCGATAATGCTTATGGATGCTGGTCCAATAAATTACTGCTTTATGTGGGCGACAGCGCGGTGCTGCGGAAACTAGAGTAATGCGACTTAAATAAAATTAGTTTATCAAATTTTCAAATAAAACTCAATCTTCTATTATGCAGTTTCTACTTACTTTATCGCCAAATAAAACAAAATTAACAAAAAACTACTTTATTTTGGGTATTTGTTCGTATCAACTTATTGACTTACATGAAATTATGTACTGTGCAACAACTGAAAGGGTTTCTTATTATCCACATTTTGTTTTGAATAGTAGTTGGCAGCATTGCGTTTTGACTTCAACAAATTCTCCGTTTTTCCCTTTGTTTTCAAAAATCTTAACAAGAGTCTTGTGTTTTAGTAATTTTTCCTATGGCCTTTTTTGTCTTTTTCTTCTAAGAACTGCATTATAAAGCTCTTTATTATTCACGCCAAAGTCTTTTTACAATTAGCTGCATCTACTGGTATTTATTGTTATCAGTTGGCAGTCTGGGAATTTTTGTGCATTGCCAACTACTTTGAGTTCCAAACTATACCTAACATATAAATATAAATATATTTCCAAACAAAACAGAACAAACCTTATGTGGTTCAGTCGCTCGTGTTGATCCCCAGAGTGCAAATTACTTAAAAGATGTTGCCATTAATAATAAACAAACTAACAAACAACAAAATGAGCCTTGTTCTTTTAAACAGACGTTATGACATAATTGAGCTCCCCACGATTTACTCCATTGTCATCCCAACAATAGAAAGGTGTGACTTACTTTTAGTACATAGTAGTGTTATTGCACTGATTCTTTTGTTGTTGTACGGTCATCTGCACTTATTTTTTTCTTGAAATAAAAATTTTCCGTAGGGATCATCTAATCTAATTTTCATTTAGACAAAACCTAACCTCAATAACCCACTGAACAAAATCAGGTTTGAAAGTTGACAGAAATCCCGACTGGTTAAGCACCCGCATTATCGAAACTTTATGGTTTGCCAATGTCGGATCGTGTCAAGCAACCACCGACGGACCTTCGTCAATCACCGAGGTCGGCTTGCTTTGAGAGCCCGATGTGGAGTCTCATTATCGACCCATTATCGGACCTTTGTGGTTTGCCATTGTCGGGCCGCTTTAAGCTACCACCGACGGACCTTCGTCAATCGCCGACGTTGGACCGCTTTAGGAAACCAATGTCGGACTTGAAAGTAAAATTTACCATTGGTCCGACGGCGGGCCTACATCGCAAAGCGGACAAAAATACTGCTGGATCGATGTCGTAAATCGACGTCATGCCGATGACGGAAAATTCGGCAAATGACATCGGGCCGACGAAGGCCCGAGGGAACCGTGTTGTCTGGGTTATTTGTAAAAAAATGTCAATTTTAATTTTTCTATGCATATCTTGTAAAAAGTCCTTTTTTTATTTAAAAATATATGTTATTAAGCTTATTTTTGTGTGTAAACAAACCTTTAAAATCTTTGACGTACAAAACCATAGATAGCCATGCATTATTGAAACTTTGTGGTTTGCCAATGTCGGATCGTGTCAAGCAACCACCGATGGACCTTCGTCAATCACCGACGTCGACCTGCTTTGAGAGGCCGATGTGGGGCCTCAGTATCCATCCATTATCGGACCTTTGTGGTTTGCCATTGTCGGGCCGCTTTAAGCTACTACCGACGGATCTTTCTCAATCGCCGACGTTGGACCGCTTTAGGAAACCAATGCCGGACTTGAATAGTTTACCGATGTCGGGCCGAGACCAGCTTGCCTACGTTAGACCGGCCAAATTAAGCAGCTATATGGGCGGATGGTCGGTACCATGTGGTTAAACCATATCGGACCTTAATCGGATCGTAAAATTAAAATCGTACGTAAAAGTAAAATTTACCATTGGTCCGACGGTGGGCCTAAAATACTGCTGGTCCGATGTCGTAAATCGACGTCATGTCGATGACGGAAAATTCGGCAATCGACATCGGGCCGACAAAGGCCCGAGGGAACCGTGTTTGCTGGGTTATTTGTAAAAAAATGTCAATTTTAATTTTTCAATGCAGATCTTGTAAGAAGTCCTTTTTTATTTAAAAATGTATGTTATTAAGCTTATTTTTGCGTGTAAACAAACCTTTAAAACTTTTAACGTACAAAACTATAGATAGCCATGGAATATGTCGCTGTCACTGTTCAGAAAAGTCACACAAATATTCGGTGAGAATTTTCGACACTTTTTTACGTTTATTGGTACGCGTAGTAGCAATTTAGCTCCGCCATAAAACTAGACCTGCAGAATACTTTTAAAATATTAAATTTACAAAATGTTATGACGAAATGATGCAGCTTCTCCTACAGCGTTCGGATAAATATTAAGGGTGCTGTGTGTCTTTGTTTAGTCTATTTTAGAGCGGTCCTAAGTTTAAGTGAAATTGTTGGTTTTAAGTATTTTAAACCAACCCTCCTTGAGTTTTGGACATAGTTTGATTTATAAGAACAATTTTAGTAAATTTGTTTATGGAATAATCATCTTAACACAATCTTTTGTTGGACTTAAGAGGAAATTTTCAATTTAGAAAATTAATTTGGAAAATTTAAACTCACGCGGGGTTTAAATAGTAAACACTCTGTAGAATTAATTAACATTGGGGCTATATGTCAATCTAATTAAAACTTACCCTTGTTAATTAATGTTTCCAATTAATACCTGATGTCACACAATGATTTATATGAGTAATAATAAAAAAAGGAGTAGATTAATATTGTATTTATTTAAAAGGTGTTTTTATTTATGAAATGTATTAAAAAACTTAGATGCAAGTTTTTTTAATAGGAGGTGTTTTATTGGGTGATGAACAACTTGAAATATTAAATAAGGTAAATTAATCCTTGTAAAAATTATTACTTAGGGAAATTATAAACGAACTTATTACCAAATGACACAAAACAATCCTTTCTGGGGGCTATAAATTTAAACCACACCCCTGAGGTGGTCCAAAATATCACCAACTTTATAACCTCAAACACAAATAATGAAGCTATTATGTGCCAAATTTTTGGCGTATTCACCAACCTGTCAAAAAAAATTAGTTTTAGGGCATTTTCTTCCAAAAAACAATACAAAATAATCAATAACTTTGTGGCTTTTCTGTATGGGTAAGTGGTTTTTGATTTTTTTTTTAAATTTAGTACCCCCCACAGGTGTAATAATTTAGACCTGTGGGGAGTACTATTTTAGATCTTAGTAAATCTCACTGTAAAAGTTTAATTAAAACTCGGTTTGGAAGATGGAGGGCGTCATCCATCTGAAGCCCAACGTCATATGTCCGTTGTTATTTGTCAAAAAATGCGAATAACTTAAGATTGCAAAGCTGATGTTAACAATAAATTTAAATAGAGAAGATATTTTTACCCGTAATTGTGGATGCTAAATATGACTAATAATGCAATCTGCTATTAAATTTTTAATTTAAAACTTCCGAGAACTGTTGTAATTTTATACTACTTATTTTGCATAATTGGCGAATAAAAACTGCAGTGAGAGGAGCATTTTGAAAATTTAATTATTTTTCTTTACTGATTGTGTCTCAAGATAATTAAATCCAATACGCTGCTTCTGCTCTGTAGATTTATTACTTTTGTCTACCGGTCAAAATATTCAAGTCCGTTCAATTTTTTTAGACCAAAATTTAACCTCAATTACTCACTGAACAAAAGTGGCTTTCAATAAAGCTTCAACTGGCAAGTTGAAGACGAAGTATCAAGCCGAAATCAAGTGTTGTAGTCTTCAGGATTTTTTAGTTTCCTGGGTCGTATTTGTATAAATTCCGATCTTTAAAATCTCAGTAGATACCCAGTGGCGGATCCAGAAATTTCGCCAGGGGGCGGGGGGCACAAGCAATAAAACAAAACAAACCTAGGGCAAAAAAGTCCTTTTTTATGGTCATCACTGTTTTTGGGGGTTTGGTTAGATTGGTATGTTGGTTAGTTGTGACCTGACCATTTCCACTAACCAAACAGTTTCGACCTACATATGTTCGTAGTTGCTTGAGACGTTGGTGACGACTATTATCTATATTATCACATTAAAAAACTTTTAGTTATATAATAAAGTTTTCTTTTTTGCTTTGCAAACCTATCTAAGATAGATTCTAATTCCAGGTTTATTGAACGATATATATACAAAAGCGCAAAGCCATTAAGTTCTTCATCTCCTAGCATGGACCGAAGATAAGTTTTCACAAGTCTTAAAGTGGAGAAACTTCTTTCGGCGATAGCAACCGAAACAGGAACAGAAGAACCAATTTTTAAAGTTTCGTTTTTAAACAATGCTAACTCTCTCAGTAACACTGTGTGAGAAGGGTTGTTTAAAAATGAGGTAAAATTTTCTATAATTTTTGTTAACATATCTGATATTTTTAATCGCCCCCTGTATACAATTCAAATATGACATTTGGCAGACAATTGCATGAATGCTGCAAATTACGATATTTACGTGATTTTTCTCGACTCTGCTGCTCACAAGATATTCTGAAACCGATTAAGCTACCTATGGTATTTTTTTTAGGCAAGATGATACTCTAATCTTAAAACATATTTTTTTATGAACTCCTTTAAGTTACCCAAGCCAAATCTATTTTTCTTACCTACGAATAATTGAAATTAAAATATTATGGCTCAAAAACAGAAATTCAAAAATTAGCAAAAATGCCTTATTTTTGACTGTCCTCCGTATAAAAACTAGGCATCCGCCAACAATAACAATAGACTTTTTTTCATTTATTCTAAAAAGACCCGTATTTTCTTAATTGAAACATAACGGTGACTATTTTTCTCACTTTGAGTCCATTTTCGTATCAGTTGTACAACATATTCAAAACTAGTTGAAATCGACCGAGGTATATTTTATAGGAGTGTCCAGGGCGTGGTTGTTTAATGTTCTTAAGACTTTGATAATGCTCAGTGGGGGGGGGGGCGTGTGCCTCCCCCTCTTCGGTAGAGAGCTAACCACCAGTTTTGAATACATACATACACCGAACAAAACCTAGTTTGAAAGGGACTCCCACGGTTTATCAGAATGTGCAAAATCAAACCCGTTAAATAAAAGAAATTTCAATGATAAAATCATTCACTATAGAAACTGATCCAATTCGTTGAACCAATTTTTTACCTTATTTCTTCAAACCCATTCAATAACAAATTCAAAACTTATAAGACACGTTTTTAATCTTACCATTGTTCATCAAATTCATTCAATATTAAATTCGTAATTTGTAAAACCCATTTTAAATAAAAGCCAGAATTTGTCAAACCATTATTTTTGAAAACCGGAATTCGAAAAACCCGTTGTTTATCAGAAAATGTTTGCTAAATTGAATGCGCATTCGCCAATGATACATGAGACGGAAACGTACACTAAGGTGGCGCGGCTTTTCGATGCATTGCATTCCAGTTAAGAACAATAGAGTGACATCTATACACAAAGTATTGAACACTACCTGTGAATACTTTTAGCCACATAGAACGATAAATGCATCGAAACGCCGCGCCGCCGCGCAACCTGTGTATACGCCTCCGGTTCATGTATTATTGGAGAATGCACAATCAATTTAGCAAAAATTTTCTGATAAACAACGGGTTTTGAAAAATAATGGTTTGACAAATTCCGGGTTTTATTAAAAATGAGTTTTACAAATTGATAGTTTGATATTGAATGAGTTTGATTCCACTTTTTGCGCACCCACCAACCAGTTGTTCAGGCCTCGCATCCACCATAAAAGCGGGCCGCGTTCAAAACATGGCGTAGACTAAGCAAAAAAAGTAGACTCCTTTGACATTGTTTTGAAGACGTTAAGAATACCGATACCGATGCGTTGAAAGATTGACTTTAAGTGTTCAATAGAGACACAAAGCTATTTGTAACTCATCGCGGTGTACGTATCCGCATCTAGCGAGAACCAAGCACACGTTCGAAAAGAGCAGATATATGCTAATCTAAGGTGTTCTTGAACGCGATAGGTGTTGAGATGCGTTAGGTATCACGTATCGTTACGGCACACGTATCGTATCTCAGCAACTATTGCGTTCAGAAACACCTTAAATTAGCATATATCTACTCTTTTCGAACGTGCTACAAGTTTCTGACCAATCAATGTGCTTGGTTCTCGCTAGATGCGGATACATATACCGCGATGAGTTACTTTATGTCTCTAATGTCTTTTTAAAGTTAGTTAAAGTCCAAGTTCATTGGAGTAGGTCCCAAGTAACACAGTCTAGACACTTTAGATTTTACAGCTACCCCAGAGCTGTAGTCACGTTGTGACAGCTACGTGTTTGCTGACCAAACGGCAACAAATTTTAGCATTTTTTAAATTTATACAGCTAAAACAAATGCGATAAGATTGCTCCGCGCCCTCTAGCCTACATACAAAACACTTGTTAAACAAAAACCCTTTACGTCTATAGTTTCGATCCCAGTTATCAGGGCCGGCGCTAGCAGTTTCGACGCCCCGGACAAAAAGGTAAAATGCCTCCCCTTTACAACCCTCTTCCTATGCTTTGTAGTGAAATAAAACGTGTTGTAAAATTGACAATTGAATTTTCACATTTATGATTTCAAAATCATTTAAAACGGGTAAAAAAAAATTACAAATCTAGAATTTTGACAACATCTTTTCCCAATCTTTATCAGCTAACCCTAGCCCTACCCACTTTTTTTAATAAACTTATTTATTAATTTAATTTTATTTTAACCAATTTTTTTTAACAGCATTCAAAACGGGTAAAAAAATAGTATTTTTAGTAGTGGTTTTCTCAACATTTTAAGTCTTGATTTTGGCAACAAAAGAATTTTTGAAATTAGATACGCCCAAGAATTCGCGCCTTTGTTTACCTACTAAATAACCGTCCCCTCCCACTTTAAAAAAGCTGCGAATGCCACTTAGTAAAACATTTTAAAAGCAACTTTTATTAAAATGACACCTGATAAATCTTTTTTTCATAAAATAGCTAATTTTACCGCCCGGGCAAGAGCCGTGCTTGCCCGGCACTAGCGCCGGCCCTGCGGTTAGGCTGATATGTATATCCTAGTAGTTCTGAATCAGGCGAGCTAGAATTTCGGTTTATTGGTATTTTTGTACTGGTCAAAAATGGAAAAAGCTCGCGAAGGAAACTGTGGCGGCCATAATTTTATTACGTTAACAGAAATGTTCGAATACTATAATTCAATTATTTATTAAAATAACATTTAAAAACAGTACGATATATGCATAAACTGGAAAATAACTTTTCAGAAAGTAAATGTAAGCTCAAAGGAAAAATAAATAAAAACAGTGAACATCACAAATTTTTAAGGCGGGTATAGTTTAATGAGGTAAGAAGGCCAGTGTAGTTTAATGAGGTAAACAGGCCTTCGCACAAAGATTTGACCACCGGTAAGTCCTGAAAATGCCCATTTACGATTAGTAATTTAGTTAAACACCATCATTTATATTTTTTATAAAATATAAATACATTATACATACAAAATAGCTGTGACAACATTTAAATGACGTTTTTAAAACTCTGCGGCAGAAGACAAAAAAAGCATCATTGTTATTGATTTTGCTGTGGAAACTTTCTCCGTGATGTTTTACAGCTGTGTTAGTATGGACCTGGCAATTAGGCCTTTTCATGGACTCTTTCTGCCATACCCCGTTCCTTACCCCCATGCCCCTACTTCCGCTGCAACTGTCTCTCTCCGGGCCTCCCGGTCTTCTTTACGAAGGTCAGTATGTCGGCCCATTTGAGCGAGTGCAGCTCTTCTTCCTCTATCGTGGAAAATCCCAACTTCAGCTGCCTTGAACGCACTCTGCTACCAAGTGCTGCGCCGATTCCTCTTCGAGTCCGCAAGCGGGATACACGGGATTCCTGCTACTCTTATTTGCGTCAAATGTTTGTTCAGCCAATTGTCACCATTCAGCATCCCAGCAGTCCAGTGTCCTTTCGGGTCTTGCTTCTGCCATTTAGCTCTGGCTACATTCGGACCATCTAAGAATAGCTTAGACTGCCTGTCTCACTCTGTACCTGTTTCCTTGTTATTCTCAGAAGAGGTTCCGGTCCAATGTATTGGGTTTCGGCCACTAGTCTGGCAATTTTGTCCGCTTTCTTGTTCCCTGGTATTCCCTCATGACCTGTGACCCACATCAGTGTTACCCTCTTGTCCTTTCCCAGACTACTGACTATTTTGGGTGCACTTACAGCCTTGAGAGCAGTCTAGCTGTCGGAGCATTCCCGACCTCCGGTAGAGTGGCTGCCATGATAATGACATTTACCTCCGGTTGAAACATCGTAGCGTGTTCTCCAAGCGTATAACTTTTCTGAATTTCTAGGCTTTCCGCGTACACTCCTGCGCCGGTTGTCTGCCTGGTTGACAGTTTAGAGCCATCCGTGTAGCAGACCGTCCCCTATCTGCTTAATTCCGTTCGGAATCCTTCTCTTTGCCACTTATTCCGTTCTGGTATTGTGACCTAGTACTTTTTATTGAACCTCCATGATTTAAACGGTGCTTTCACTGGCAGTCTTAGGAGGGGCAACTCTTTCGTCGTCCCTCCGTGCTCTTCCATAGTCCCTGGTCCCTTAATCACAGGTGCGTGGCCATCGCCTCCTTCTTGATCCAAGTTGGAAGCGAGGGGAGACCCAAGATTGTTTGCAGGGCGTGGATGGGGTGGTCCTCATTGCGCCGGTTATCCCTCTGCAGAAGAGCCCTTGTAGTGCACACACAGTACAGCTGGATTACTTGGGTAGTTTTTTGCGACAAAATTCTGCAAGGAAAAAATTGTGGTTCTAAAAAATAAATAAAATATTTTTGCCACAGAACTGTTGAAATTATGGTATTGTTCGGTTTTGAAACTAAATGAAACTGTGGCTGTAGAGAATAACAAGATTTTATAACGCGAAATATCTGCATAGATCGGCAGAGATTCAGAAAAACTCTTTCAAATTTGGGCCGCCGTGTACATAACTCGATAACATTTTTTTTAGTCATCTGTATGTGCCTAGCTATAATATCTTTAACACGAGTTGGGCTGCTACTAGTCACTGCATATTTTTTTTATTTTTAAATGTTGTTCATTTTAATTCAATGCAATTTAGCACAAAAACAAAGGACCATTGGTTAGTTACGCTAACTGAGCACAAATTGTGGAGTAAATGTCAGTTATATACATTTTTATGATGTGAAAGATGGCTACCGTTTAAACTATCCATAAACTTTAGCCTATTGTCCGAGATATCCAAAAATTATGTTATTTAACAACTGTCATTTAGCGTTATTATTTTTAACTCCACCATGAACATTGGGAATTTATTTCTTATTCTGTTAAATAAAAAGTAGATGTTTCGACCTTAGCTACTTACCAAATTTCATCCAAATCATTTCAACCGTTTTGGCGTGATTAAAGGACAAACATACATACACACACACACACAAACTTTCGCATTTATAATATTAGTACACTTCATTCCAAATTCAATCGCACCAGTTTTTTGCCACTGACAATGACACTTCCGTTTTCTACGTAAAAATGTTAGTGAAATTGGAACAGAGAATATAGAATGAACAGTATTTAAGCTATATTTAAACTCAGTGGCGGTTCCAGGGGGGGCAGGGGAGGCGATCGCCCCCCCCCTTTTCTCCAGAAAAAAGTACACAACAAAGATGCCGGTGGTAATAAAAAAATAATAAAATTAGCTAAAGTCGTTTCTAAAACTATAAACTGTTTGATTAATCCAAAACACAAATTATTGAACTTTTATTGGGAGAAGTCAGTACCTATTTCGAAACAATATTGGTCAGAAGTAGGCAGAAGCTTAAATCAAAACATACCTGATAACGTTTTCGAGGCAATGAACAAGTGTGGCAATATTTTTTCGTTGATAAGAATATTCTTGGATGTTTGCCAGTAAGTAATGCTTCGCCAGAAAGTACAGAAAGTACTTAAAAACACTATTACCGTTGCTGCATATCAACTGACAAATTGAACGGTTTACCCAAAAAAATCGGAAACGATTTTGAGATAGGCATCTTATGTTTGAGATATGCGATATAAAAGGTAATGTTTCACCAAAAAGCTTTTTAGACTTAAAAAAAAGTATTTATCTATTAAGTTTTGTTTGTGGTTTGTTTGTTATCTATGTTTTTTTATAACTGAAAAATTATTAAAAAAATTATACGTAGTTACTTAAGCGCGGATTTCAGGGAGACGGGGGGTAGTTAACTCCCTCCCCCTTCCTTGGTTTTAAATTTTTTATGAAAACACTTAGAAAACCAAAAGTAGGGCCTAAATTGCGGAGCTATAACACCTTTGATATTTACTGTTAAAAATGGCATTTATAGTGTCATTTTCTTAAAAATTTTCGCCTGCTGCACTTTGAAACCATTGATATATTTACAATTGTATTTTTTACTTCTAATTTTTTAAATCAGTAAATGCATTTAGTGCAATTTTCTTAAAAAATTTCGCCTGCGGCGCTATAATACCGTTAAAATAGTGTAATAAAAATAAACGACTTAAAATCTGAGTACCCCCCCCTAGATTTAAGACCAAATCCGCGCTGGTAGTTGCTAAGTTATTGTTCGTCATAAAATCTATGCTTTTATTCTATTTTTTTTTCGTATCGAAACCGCCCCCCCCTTTTCAAATTGCTGGGACCGCCACTGTTAAACTGCATTGTTTAATGAATAATGAAGGGGGTAACTGAAACTGTTTTACATTCTTTTTAATTATGTGAAGAAATTTAATTTTTTGTTAAACCATTAATTTTTTATAACTTATTACCTCGTCTTTTTTGAAAGTCGGTGAAAAATAAAATTTATTTAGCATTTTCATCAAAATTTCTTAACCTACGAGTATTTCCAACGACACACCTTCCGCTTGTATTTGCTGCTTCGATTAATAAAATAAGAATTTTTTAAAATTATAATTGGTGTTATAAGAGTAGGGGACCTTGGCTCTTTCATTCAGAATTACCTGCTAAAAAAACTTTTCATTTCTCTTTTCGCTTTGATCTTTTGTGTGTTCCTTGTGGGATGCTCGTACAAGCTTGAATTTTCGTTATTTCCACCCAAGATCTTTTGATCTTTTGTTTTTTAGTTTCTTTTCGGTTGAAGTAACTGATTTGGAGGTTTTTTAACTTCCTTTTTAGTGCTATTATGTTAAAGTCCTCACCGAGATAACAAAAAAAATATGGCACGCCTCGAGATGGGGGCTTTTTTTACAGGGAGGCCCCAGAACTTGCAAAAAATAATTGCTATATGAACTCATGTTATCTCTTTTCCGATTAGTGCTAGGTATTATGTTAATGGCCACACCAAGATGGCAAAAAAAATATTGGACCCCTCAGGGTGGGGGCGTTTTTTACAGGGAGGCTTCAAAATTTGTAAAAGATAATTGCTATATGAAGTCATTTCCTGCCTTTTCTGATTTGTCCTATTATGTTGTTAAGGGCCACACCAAGATAACAAAAAAAAATATTACACATCTCTGGGTGGGAGGGTTTTTTACAAAACTTGTATAAAATTATAGTAAATTTTGTAAAAAAAGGCCCCACCTAGAGAGAGCCAATAATTTTTTTTGTTAACTTGATGTGGCCATTAACATATTAGCCCTAATCAGAAAAGAGATGAAATGACTTCATATAACTATTATTTTTTACAAGTTTTAAGGCCTCCCTATAAGAAAAGCCCTCACCTAGGAGTGTGCAATATATTTTTTATATATTGGTGTGGCCCTTAATACAATAGCACGAATCAGAAAAGACATGAAATGACTTCATAGAGCTAATAGAGACATAAAGCTATTTGTAACTCATCGCGGTATACGTATCCGCATCTAGCGAAAACCAAGCACATTGATTGGTCAGAAACTTGTAGCACGTTCGAAAAGAGCAGATATATGCTAATTTAAGTTGTTTCTGAACGCAATAGGTGCCGAGGTATTTAAAAAGGCGAGTAAAAAAAAAGCACAGTTTAGCTACGAGTTGTTAACATTAACGAAGAGCACTTCTCGCAACACACCATTTTTACACTATAAATCAAGGCGGCTGGTAAATGAAATAACAATGGTGGTTTCCATGGCGATGTGCTTTTTTGCGACATTTTATTCATTGACAGTTTGATATTTTGACGATATTTTTAAAAGATTTTTTCGTAAATACTTGGTGAAAACTGGCGGAAATGGCTTCTTAATTTTAATTTTTAGGCATTTTTTAATTAGTACTATTTTCCGCTATTTCTCTTTAATTTTGGGTAAAAAATAGACCGAAATCTTTTTTTGCACCCGTGATCAAAAAAAAAAGTTTTTTTGCATCGGTAACCAAAAAAGTCATGCTTTAGTTATCTGCAGACAGTTACTAAAATCATGTTTTTGATGAAGGTACAAAAAAAAGTATATTCCTGTTTTTCTTGGATTTTTTGATAAAGGCATTAAAAAAAAATAGTGTTAACAACTCGCGGGTAAACTGTGCTTTTTTAACACTTTTTTTTACACTATTTTAGCCACTAGTTATAATGTGGATGTAATCATACACCTTAATTGCCACCACCTCTCTATCATAAATGTAGGCTAACTCATTATTACTTATTACTCATGCCTTTAATTTGCTACCTATCCAAAAAATCACTGAGCCATTAAAGGCTTTAAATAATTTCTACGACACGTGTACTTAAGTTTCTTTTCTGCGTCTATTGTAAGCGGATTACTTATTTGAAAATCTAATTTTGTAAAACAGTAATTTAAATTTGATACTTACGTTTAAATAAGTGGTAGGGGTCACTGAGTTTATTGTTTTTCAATTCCCATAAAATCCTAAAATAAATTGTTGGCTAAATCTATCTCGTCCCTGCTCAAGAATTAGTGCTCTCGTAAAAAAATTAAAACTATGCACAGCAAAATATACAAAATATTACAAAACCCAGTTTTTTTTTTGTTTTGTTTTTAAAATGTCTAACTTCGCATGTTTTCCGAACTATGTATACCTAACTGATGCTATGTGATGATGAATCATTCTTTATGGTAATACAAAGCCACTATTTTATGCCGAATCTCATTAAATCATTTTGATATATATATAACGCAAATTGGTCTACAAACATGGTGCATAGTATTGTTGTTCTTGCAAAAAACGATAAAAAACTCTTTTGTTTCTTTTTATTCTTGAGAATATTTTATTCATTTTGAAAACTAAGACAGGGAGTTCAAAAACCTTCAAAACCATCGTCGTACTAACAGTGCTACCCCAACGCAACGCAGGTTTCCCATCTACATTTTTAGGTTTCAATAATAACCCTGTAACAGTAGCGCACCCAGGAATTGGCTTCGAGGGGGGGGGGGTTAAGGATAAAAAAAAATTGAATTTGAAGTAAAGATGCTACAATGAAACAGGAGTTTACAAGCGCGGACCTGGACTCAAACCCAGCAAACACAAATCGTCGGCATTGAATCGGGCCAATGTCGACAACGTCGGCCGTGTGTCGGTATCGGCGACTACACGCTGGCCCGATGTTGGACATATTATGATTTTCAGTTTTTGATCAATAATCGGCAACTGACGGAGGTCCACATTACTACAGTCGACTTTATGCCGACACCACTTTAGGACCGACGATGGTCCGATTGGAACTTTTTTTAATCCGGCGAGAATCGGTAACTGACGATGGCCCGATTTACTATACTCGACTTTATGCCGACGCCCACTTTATCTGCTTTAGGGCCGACGACGGTTCGATTGGAACTTTTTTTAATCGGACAAGAATCGGCAACTGACGATGGCCCGATTTACTATAGTCGACTTTATGCCGACGCCCACTTAATCTGCTTTAGGGCCGACGACGGTCCGATTGGAACTTTGTTTAATCGGGCGAGAATCGGTAACTGACGATGGCCCGATTTACTATACTCGACTTTATGCCGACACCCACTTTATCTGCTTTAGGGCCAACGACAGTCCGATTGGAACTTTGTTTAATCGGACGAGAATCGGCAACTGACGATGGCCCGATTTAGTATAGTCGACATTATGCCAACGCAAACCTTATCTGCTTTAGGGCCGATGATGGTCCGATCGGAACTTGTTTGATCAGTCGAGAATCGGCAACTGTTGATGGCGCGATTTACTATAGTCGACTTTATGCTGGACGACCACTTTATCTGCTTTAGGGCCGACGATGGTCCGACTGGAACTTTGTTTGATTCGTCGAGAATCGGCAACTGACGATGGTCCGATTTACTAAAGTCGACTTTATGCCAAAACGTACTCTATCTGCTTTAGGACCGACGATGGCCTGATCAGATTTTTGTTCGATTGGTCGATAACCGACAACAGGTATGTCACATTAAAATTTTTAAACTGCTTAATAGATTCTTCCTAGTATGTAGAGATGGCGCTAATGTCACTATGTTCCCTGTACAGTGGAAGATAATATTATATATATAATGAGCAAAGATATTTCGAACTAGAATGCGGACTTGACGAGGTGGTTTACAAGAATCACCTCTTCCACCACTTAAACCCCTTGACCCCTCGAAGCACACGCATTATGGAAACTTTGTAGTTTGCCAATGTCGGATCGTGTCAAGCAACCAGCGATGGACCTTCGTCAGTCACCGACGTCGGCCCGCTTTGAGAGGACGATGTGGGGTCTTATTATGCCCCCATTATCGGACCTTTGTGGTTTACCTTTGTCGGGTCGCTTTAAGTTACCACCGACGGACCTTCAAAACAGCAAAAATTAAAATTTACCATTGGTCCGACGGCGGGCTACAGTCCGTTGCGTCGGCAAACATACATTGGGCCCACATCGCAAAGCGGACAAAGAATACTGCTGGGCCGATGTCGTAAATCGACGTCATGCCGATGACGGCAAATTCGGCAATCGACATCGGGCCGACGAAGGCCCGAGGGAACCGTGTTTGCTGGGAATGTAGAGAGGGGGGTGTTAACCAAATTTAAAATTGTTTATTTATCCAAAATTTGATGTCAAAATTAAAATTAAACTAAAATCGTAAATATTGATGGGGTTTTGGGAATTTCAGTTATTTATTTACCCTTAATTTGTTTGTAAAAATGCTTAAAAATTTTCGCAAAAATGACACTTAAAATCCCATTTTTCGAGGGGGGGGGTTAACCCAAAACGAGGATAATTTCATAACACCGCCCTATCAAACCAAACTAAATATACTTAATACATATGATAATATTTAATTAACATCCTTGAGTCCACATATAATTTAGGAACCCTAAATTGACCAGTATTGTAAAAATAGACCCTAAAATTGGGGTCAGTAAATTCGTAGATGTAATTGGTATCCTTTTTGGTCGAACGGACAACCATCTGGCCAGATCATCGTTTTTCTGTTTCTCTGAACGATTTTTGAAGCTTCTAAAGGAGTTGATGATATTCCATCTTGCCACTCCATATAACGATAGAAGTGTGCTTGTTTGCAATCATGTTTCTGCACAATAAAATACTGATCCTGAAAATACTGAAGTAACCCTGCCAAAAAACCACTTCAAAACTCTTAAAAACTGATCAAGTCTTGATGAGATTTTAAGAGATTTTATTGGTTTGAAGAGACTTGACCCGGCAAAAATGTATGCCACATGAAAACTGACAAATTCTCATGAGAATCATTTTCAAATAATTTCTGACTATTGAAAACTCACAAGATTTCAAAAGATCCTAAAGACAATAAAATTTCATGTTTAGATCTTTTATAAGATTTTATTATGTTACAAGCAAGATTTTGATGAGATTTTATGAAAAATAGGGTAAAGGGCTGTGAAGTTTTGACAAGATTATATAAGTAGCAAGATGAGAATTTAAAATATTTTATGAGTATCTATAAAATATTACAAAGATTTATAATTAACAAAATTTTACTAAAGCAAGAGATTTTTAGAGATTTCGTAAGTTTATATCAGACACAGATTTCATGAGGTTTAGCAAGCAAAAACATGTAAACTTATTGAAACAAGTGAAATCTTATCAACTTTTTTCTCTTAAAATCTGCTTAAAACTGCTAAAAACATGTAGATTTTCTCATGTAATCTCGTGAAATCTGATGGAGGGTGGGTCTTTTAAAAAACATCTGAAAACATGGGCAATCTCATGAAATCTTGTGAAATCTTATTAATTTTATTTTATATTTCTGTTAAAATCTGCTCAAAACTGTTAAAAACATGTAAACTTGTCAAAACCATTAAAACCTTATCAACTTGTTTCTCTTAAAATCTAATCGAAACTGCTAAAAACATGTGGATTTTGTCATGTAATCCTATGAAATCTGATGGAGGGTGCCAAAAACACGTGTTTTCTTATGAAACCTTGTGAAATCTTATTCTTTGATTAAAATTTTTGTTAAAATCTACTCAAAATTTAACAAAACCAGTAAAGCAGATCCTTTAAAATACTGGTGAAATCTTATCAAGTCCTATCATAAATTATTTTAAAAACTTTTCAAAACTCTTAATAACTTTTGACTTTGTTTTAAAAGTCTAGTTTTAAATCTCTTTCCAACATTGAAAGTTCATGAAATTTCACCCGAAAGTGGTGTTTCATATACCGCATGAAATACCGACCAGAACTCGTGAACTTTCACTAGTTTTTTTTTAACGATTTTTTACGCGGTATTTTTGGCAGGGAAGCTTTATGTCAACCACTATAGGGAAAACCCGAAATTCACGTCATATTAAGACGCATTTGGTTGGAAGTCAGATCTTGTCTTGGAAACTTAAAACCTTATTGAAATCATAAAACAACACAACATTGCCAATTTATTGATTTATTCATTAAACTTATTTTAAATAGACCACGGTTGAACCATAGAAGATTCTTGTATGCGATTCCTGTTCCCACACCAAATCCTCTTTTGGTACGTTTGTGTATCTCGTGTCAATCACCACCTGATAACCAGATTTATTTCCCTCGTATTCCAAGACGGTCAATCTCCAATTTTTCGGATCACATGCGGACCCAATGGTGCCGTCTGAATATAGCCGCCAATGTTGATGGGTATATCCGTGGTAACGATAAGTGTAGACTGATGTATTCAAATTACAACCTGCTTCTATGTCTAGGCCTCCTGGTCTGATAAAAAAATAATTTTCAATCAATCACAAATGGGGTTGGTTGCAAACTTCATTGCAATCAAAGAGGAATAGAACGTTTTTCATTGACCGCGCATGCAAATGTTAACAAACGCCATGGCGGCCGCCAATTTGATGGTTTTTCCTGAAATTCGACGTCGATTGCCATAAACTAATAGGGTATCCATTTATACTAAGAGTCAGCTCGAATAATTAACATCATTTTGTACACGATTTATTTTGCATGCGTTAGACGGAGGGGGCGGTAAAAGTAGAAAATTCACACATCTGCCACTCCAGATCGGGGAAGGAGAGGGGGGTTGGTCCATCAAAGTCGGAAATTTTGGTAGTAGATGATGTCTGAAGAAACGAACGTCTATTGGCTGGTGGAGCGCAAGACGTCTGCGGACGACGTCAAAGTTATAAAAAATACTAAAAAATAACGTCATTTGTACATTATAGGGGACGACGCTCAGTGGGTCGAAGTATAGGAAAACTTGGACTTTTAATTCTTTATTTTGGTTTGGTAAAAAGGTAAAACGTTCTTTTTTTACATTTTGTACAGAAATTCCACATAGGTCAAAAATTCAATAAAATTAGAGGTATAATTTAATAGTATAGTAGCAAAATATTTAGCTGTCTTTGATAGTAGTAATGTGGACAAACCTCGTTTTATATAAGCATAAGAAAATGTTTAAAGGCTTTTTTACGGATATACAGGGTGAGTGTTTTTCGCCAGATCAGAAATTGATTTTTTTATTATATTTAAATAAAAACAAACAATTTTCGCGTTGTTCAGCTAACAATTTTAAGGATTGTTTGCTTTGCTCTAATAAATATCACAATTTAAAAGCGTTTTGGTATAGGGTGCTCCATTTAAATGATCAAAAATATTGTATCTATTTATATGCGTGAGGTAGAAAAAAGTTATGAATAAAAAGCTTTTACAACTTCTAAAGGCGCATTTACACAGGCAAACTTTCCTTTGATGTTGAAATGCCGACAAACATTTACACGAGCCTCTTGAGCAAAATGTTCATAGAAATGTTCGAGCAAAATCTCGTACAAAAAAACACACGTAAATTTTGGAGAGAATGTTGAGCAAAATTTGTTTGAAGAAATGTTGGTAATAAAAATTTCTTACAAATTTAAATTTTATAGTTTTATGGGAATTCATTGAACTTAACTGAAAATAGAAAGACTAAGTTTTAAAACAAGGTATTTTTAATTAAGTGCCGACGGAAAAACAATTTGACGTCGAAATTTACGTTTTACCTCATAAGCAACTTCGATTGATCTGATTTTTATAGGGGATATGCCAGTATACTTGTAACTATTTTGGGGTTGTAAAAAAAACGAGAATCAAAAAAAAATAAAAATTGACACTTATTTATTGCTGTTGCTGGGTTAGGAGAAGGTAAAAACCGTAGACTAGTGAGAGGGGGTTTTGGTCAAATGAACATTGACACACAAAATTACAGCAGTGTTTGACAGCGCTGCGTTCCGACTGTCTAAACCTCCCTATCCCCCCCCCCCCAGGGAACAACTAACTACTCTCCAGAACAGTTCTCTAAAAATATCCACCTGCATTTTAAAAAGTAATTACTTCGAAGACATTTCCGTTTTCTTTTTGTAATGAAAGAAAACCAAAAAAGTTAGAGAAAAGAATTAAATGTTATTACCTCCATCATTAACTATTTTAACATTGCATATGACAAAACTGATAGCCAATAATAATGTTTCGCTTGCCGTCGCCTTTTTTTCACAAAAGTTTAAAATAAAAGTTGGTGTTCCATTTTTTTAAAGAATTGATATCACTGATCACTGATGTAAAATTATATTTATTCTCATCTTTAAAAATATGTTTCCAAAATAGATAGCAATAACTTGCTCAAAAATTTACCCGAACAAAATGTTCAAAGAAAAGCTCACAAAAATGTTCGCGCAAAAAATTTCAGATCTTTTGCACGAGCTTTTATTTGAGCATGTTCGTCTGTGTAATTGCGCCTTAAGAAGACTTAAAAATATTTATCTAAAAAAGGCAAATGTCTCTATATGTAAAACCCTATGAATTTTAATGCATTATATATGCCCCTGTATAATTAGTTTTGCACAATATGGAGTTTTTTCACTTTGACTTACAACTTTATGGGTTTTAATTATAGGTCATGTTTTTCTTTACAAAACGGATAAATCATATTGGACTAAATTGTTTGCATTGCATGTCTAGTTAAAATGCATAAAACGCCTAACTATTCAAGGGGGGGGGGTCGAGTCCAAAAATATATTTGCTTAAAAAGTGATTATTTCAAAATAATTGGGTTTGAATATATCTTTTCGGTTGAAGTAACTGATTTGGAGGTTTTTTAACTCCTTTTTTGTTTTTTTTTTTAATTACGTTCTTATCGAATTTCCCCTGCTTTAAATGTTTTTGTTAAATATAATGATTTATGGCGGGTAGTAGTATGGGGGGTGTATAAACCCCCAAAATAATGAAATAATAATATTTAATGAAATTTTAGTTAAAAAGTTTATTTTTTTCTAAATAATCATATTTTAAACTAGTTTACCCACCTAAGCAGACTTGCACCTTTAATTTATTACACGATTATTTCGAGGGGTCGCAGATGGTCGTAGCCAATCTTTATGGTTTTTATTTAGACAAGGTGTGGTCTCATTAAAATACATATTTTCAGCCAGGTCTTTTGAGGTCTTTCTTTTAAAAGTCAAAAAAACCTAAAAATTTGCAAATAACAAATCATTGATAAAAAAATTAGTATCTCAGAATTAAAAGACATTTTAAAAAAACGAATACCCCAGAACATACCAGGAACATATGTTTTTGTTATACTATAAAGCGGGAATCATAAGCTTGGTACAAATAATTTTTGTGAATGAATATCGGTAAATATTTTGTCGTATTGAACTAATATTGATTTTAACTCATAAATATATTATTTTTGTCTATAGTGATAGTATAAACAACCAAAAGCATTATATGGTATTTTCTAAAATGATCAATATGTTTGCAATACAAAAATATAATATTGGTTACATAAAATCATACTTTTGAAAAATCGTCAATGTCCGTCCATTTGATCCAGTATGCGACGCCCTAAAAATAAAATATTATTGTGAGACGCCCTAGGCCCCAAAGTCGTAAAAAAAACGACTTTATTTTATGTACGATTTTTTGCGCGTACAATAGGTGAAAAAAGTGTTAAAAATGACAAAACTACAAGTCAGCCTTCCTCAAACCGGAAACTAGGGGGGGGGGGTCCTTCAGAGCCAGTAATTTCTTACAAAATTAACGTAATTTGTACATGGATGAAAATTTACAGTGTTATAAGGCACGACGACCTCTTAAAAATCAAGTTGCTATGGGCAGACTTCCTAGTGAAGCACAAAGTGCCGACAAACGGCACTAAAGTCGTTTATATACGATTTTTTGCGCATACAGTGTTATAAGGAGCGATCGCTTAAAAATCAAGTAGCTATTGGCAGACTTCCTAGTGGAGCACAAACTGCCGACAGTTTGAGGGGGCAGACTTGTAGTAATTTTTTTATTTTTACGACATTGGCGCCGTCTGTCGGCACTTTGAGCTCCACTAAGACGTCTACCAATAACATTTCATTTTTCAAGATGTCTTTTATAATCCTGTGAATTTTCATCCATGTACAAACAACGTTATTTTTTAGTATTCTTTACAACTTTGACGTCGTCTGCCGACGTCTTCAGACATCATCTAATTGCACAGTACTATAATAGTACTGTGCATTTTCAGCCATGTACAAATGACGTTAATTTTGTCCAAAATTTCCCACTTTGATGGACCACCCCCCCTCTCCTTCCCCGGTCTGGAGTGGCAGACGTGTGAATTTGCTACTTTTACCGGTCCCTCCGTCTAACGCATGCAAAATATATGGTGTTCAAAATGGCGTTAGTTTTTCGAGCTGGCTCTTAGACTAATTGTAAAATTTCAGTTTCGCACTGAGACTGGTCCGTGCTGTTTCAATGGAAAACGACAGTAGCGGCTCGTCAGATGAGGCAAGTGAGGCGGCGCCTCACCAATATTTTTGGAAAAACTGGTGAATTTGTTTTTTGCGAGATTTTTTATGTTTCATTTTTGCAGGAAAAAAAGCCCTTCATAACATTTTTTTTATTTTAATATTAGGATGCTAAATCCCGTTTTTGTTATTGCAATTATAAAATCAACAAAATGTACATTTAAAAACCCTATTTTTCATTGCATAAAGCCTTGGCAGGAGTTTTACTTTTTCTAAGTTACATGACAACATGAGGCGACTAAAAGATCCGCTTCATCCATGCCTTGACAACTCAGCCTATAATACGCGCATCACGCTTCTAAGTGATTATATGTATGCAAACATTTTGATTTTGTCACAAACAAAAAAATTGTGGAATGAAAATGTATAAGAACTATTTATGCACAAGCGTGAGGGGATAACTATTGTTTAAAGTTATTAAAGGCCTAGGGTAATTTTTTTCGCTCTCGGGCCTTAAAATACAAAAATTTAATGTTACTTGAAATGTTGTGGAATAATGTCATTCTATATAAAAATATAAATTAATTTTTTTTTATGTCAAAGTAAAAGCGCATAAAATAGTAGATTGAAGAATAGTTTTTTTTTAATCTTAATAAGTTTTAGATTTTACATTTGACCAATATTATTCTCATTTATGGTGTTAACTTTTTTAACATTTTTGATCTTGGTGCCCTAATCAGTGTAATAAGTCACGAGCCGCCACTGGAACACCACCGGCACTGGTGCAGTTTCAATGGAACACGACTGCAACAGCGTTTTCTTACATTGAACCCGTTTTGGAAAAATGTTTCAATAAATACGTCATTGATTAGTGACGTCAAATTGTGTTTTTTTTAAATTATTTATAGAATCAATTTAAATGTCAATTTTTCGCGCTCGTTATCAATGACGTCACTTTTCCAGCAATTTGAATGGTTTCGAAACGAGCTTTTTGTTCGTTTCAAACTAGCGCATGCGTCCTTTGCCTACACTTCATATTGAAATTTTGTGCCGCTGCGATCTATTGCTTCTCACTCTTTTCGACAAAGAGAGAAATAGAAATCAGTGCCAAGACATTGGACCGTAGAATAGGCATTAGTTAACCGTCAAATACTGTGGCTATCTTCTCGTCAACTCTTAGCGTCTTTATTTTTGTTTTTCCACCTTTTCCGCAAAGATTTTTTACATAAATTTTTTGTGAAAAGATTCCTTCTATATTTTTGGGATTTTAAGATGGTGCCGATGAAACATTTCCACAAGCGCCTTGTCAAACTATGACGTAGTATGTGACGTCATGGTTTTGAAACTTTTTTGAAATAGTTGCATATGAGAAAACGCCTCGTAACTGGCAAACCGTTAAAGCCACAAAAAATATATAGATTTGACAACACTGCTTTGCTGCTTTTGGGCAATCTTTACCGGGCAGAATATCGGAAACAAGAAAACGGAATCTGTTAAAATTTGGCAGGAATGTTTATTTTTGAATTACTCACAACCGTATCCAGCCAGTTTTTTGCTGGACTCTCTAATTTTTGAAATAAAATAAACACGGCTAACAATAGTCAAAAATCTTACCTGGCTTTTTCTTTAGCCTCGTCGATAATACAGAAATCTGTAACAGCAATTTTTATATTTTTTTATTTTTTGAAAAAAATACACCAAATTTTGAAAAATCCTTTGGATACGGTTGTAGATTTTTATAAACCCATATTATCTGATAACAAAAGAGTTATGGTTTTTTCTTTGTAAGCAATATTCTGCCGGAATTCTCAAACGTCAAGGTCACGTAATTTAGTAGGCCCAAGGAAACTGAAGATAAATGTCAAGTGATAAAAATAATATGTAAATTTGTTATTTTTTTGATGTTGAATAATTATTTTCCTTTTGATTCTTTTTAATTTCGAGCAATCCATAAAGAATGAATCCCAGCATCAAAATCTTTTAAAAAAGCATTAATAAATGGCTAAGTTCCTAATAAATTATACTTGTCCTCACATATGGTGTTCGCACCGTGTTCTGAACACTGCACGATCTCACTCGAAATGGTATTAGTTATGCCACCTATTGTTTATCTTTCAAAAAATAGAAAAGCAGTGTTGTCCAATCTATGCCGTTTTCGGATTACAATTTTGGTTTTCATTTCTGTAGCAATTATTTATAAAATCGCGAGTCTCGACCCTTTTGCTATACAGACCGCTTCAAGCTACTGCGAACATAGGGCGGAAGAAGTCTAATTTGCCAGTGTACGTACATGCAGAGACACCGCACGCCTATCAGTGAAGCAACCAATACTCAGGCTTGCGATCACCACTTGCATGACTTTCCTTTGGTATTTAGTACGCCTCTAACCACGGTCCTGTGTGGAGTGTAGTCAATGAAACCGGAATTTGGTCAATAAATACGCAAATTTTTATAACGTAATTTTCTTATTTTTTGTCACTGATAAATAAGAGCGTTTTATTTTCAACTGCTCAGATTTATCAGTGACGACGTGTTACAATGAAAATAATAAGGAGAAACAAAATAAAAGCAAGTTCTCAAAATAAAATAATACATTCTAAAAACCAAAAAGATTCTCCCAGTCAAAAAAAAATTAAAGCAAATATTCGAAAAGTCCTCCTTGCTCGGCTAGACATTATCCGAGCCTACTATAAAAACCCCTTCTAACGTTTCCAAGCATGTTAGGGGTGATAATTTGAAAAGCTTCTTCAAAAACAGATAGAAGTCATTAGGAGCAAGATCGGGAGATCGAGCTGGCCATAAAATAGTTCCCCGTGTACTTATAACCCGATTAGGAAATACATTATCAAGATATTCCCTAACAAGGCCAACATTGTGAGCGAAACAACCATCTTGTTGAAACCATGTTTCACCAAATCTTACACCTAACAACTGCCTAGCAGTTGGAATAATGTGCTGCTGCAGTAGATCCAAGTATCTAGGACCATTCAAATTGCAATTGCCGTTAATAAAAAATGGCCCAATTACGTGTTCCCCTATAATACCCCCCCCCCAAACATTTAGTTTTTGGGGATACTGTGTTCTTACGTCAAAATACAAATGCAAATTTTCCCTCGACCAATATCGAACCTGTGTTGGGTTATGACGATTTGACCATTTGACCATCTGCACTTTTTCGGCAACTTCGTAGACATCCATTTTTGGTTTTAAAAATGTATTATTTCAATTAAGAACTTACCCATCTGTTTCTCGAGCAAGGCAGAAATAAAACAAAATAATAAAAACAAAATGAATTTCCAAAAAATAACACTGCAGCGTGCTTCGAATCCACCTCGGTCGTACGGCACGGAGAGTAAATTGGACTTGATTCCCCCTATGTTCACAGTAGCTTGAAGCGGTCTATATACGTATTTACACATCCGTTTATCAAACGGTGTGTTTTCAACTTCACAACCATTGAAGTACCTATAAACCATATTTCGATGGTTTTATTTTTGGGATTTCTGTGCGATGATGCATGGCACAAAATTGTCCTTCGTCGTCTTTGTTGCCCACCAGTGGCGCAAACTTTATCTGTGATTCTCTCGCTGACGTAACTCGCGTATATTTTGTTTGTTTTGTATTTTAAGTTTGGGCTGTTTTTAAACGATGTCAAAAATTACAAGTCAACAGCTGTTTGGACTTTAAAAAAGTGAGGCGATTGTGACGTACCTACCACTAAAATGGTCACACAAAAAATCTCCACGTTCGAGCAGGTATATATATAAAGCGACTATTTCTACCTATATCTATGGAAAACTCTGGAGTTTTTCAAATCTTCCCGCAGTAGAGTGGGCGAGTTAGCGAGAGCCACAGTGTGATTGCCGTTATTTTTTAAATTTGAGCTCTCTGAGAGCCGGGTTCACAATCGCGAGTTAGCGTTAACTCGAGCAACATAACCTTGTAAAAATCTTTAAAAAGCGGGTTAAAATTAACTCCAGGGTAACCAGCGCTTTAAGGTGAGGGTACGATACTTTACCTCAGTAGTACTAAATGGGCGTCCCTATGCCCATATTTCCGCTGCAACTCTCTCTCCAGGCCACCCTGCCTTCTTTGCGAAGTTAAGTATGTCGGCCCATTTGAGCGAGTGCAGCTCTTCCTCCTTTATCGTGGGAAATCCCCACTTCAGCTACCTTGATCTGGCATATGCATCGCATTCTGCTATCAAGTGCTGCGCCGATTCCTCTTCGAGCTTGCAAGCGGGACATAAGGGATCTCCTGCTACTCTTATTTGCATCAGATGTTTGTTCAGCCGATTGTGCCCAGTCGGTATCCCTGTCAGCAGTCCAATGTCCTTTCAGGTCTTGCCTAAGAACTATTTCGGAACATCCACGAATAGCTTGGACTGTCTGAACTTGGACTCTTGCCTCCAGGACGTCTTTAGTTCATTGTTCGCCCATTTGTTGAGCTCACTTTGTACCTGTTTCATTCTTATTCCCAGAAGAGGTTCCGATCCAACGTATTGGGTTTCGGCCCCTAGTCTGGCAAGTTCGTCCGCTTTCTCGTTCCCTGGTATTCCCTCATGACCTGGGACCCACATCAGTGTTACTCTCTTAGCCTGGCTGTCGGAGCATATGTATGCGGTAAGGTGGCTGCCATGATAATGGCATATACCTCCGCTTGAAACACCGTAGCGTGTTCTCCAAGCGGATAATTTTACTGAACTTCTAGGCTTTCCGCGTACACTCCTGTGCCTAGAGCCACCCGTGTAACTCAAGGTTAACCCAAGAAAAAAATATTGGCTTAAAACCGACCCTGATTGGCTGCCAGATCTAATCCTATAACGTTAATTCTGAGGCGTTTTCTCGCGTTGAAATTGTTTAAAATGTTTTTAAAAAGTTTGAAACATTTGTTTTCTCGCGTTGCAACGGTGACGTCACATCGAAACGGGTTAAAAATATTTTGAAACGGAATCCACTCTAGTTTCAAAACTGACGCGTGCGTAGAAGATACGTCAAAATTCTACATTCTTGTTTTAACCGATTTTTTTTTGTTTTTTCGTGAAAATGTATGAAAAATCGTATTCTAGATATCTTGTTAGCCATTCTTCATGGTATCCCTGTGGTCTTATATGATTTTCTGGGCTTAAAAGAACAGTAAATAAAACTTCAGTATCCATGTAGCTTCCATTGCTTGCCATCCATGCTACTAAAACGGGCCGTACACTCGAAGGTTTTGTTAGAAAAACCAGTAGTTGATCCATTTTAATTTTAAACACCAAAAAAATAAACAGAAAAACGAAAAAAGTGAGGTTACACTAAACTACGTCAGCGTTTTTATTTTATTTTAATTTTTAGCAAGTGCCAATCTTCAAAAAATAACGGAACATCAGATGAATGAGAAATTAACGGAATGTCGTTGGCAAACCACAATTTGATTTGGTAATGTTGAATATTTTTCTCGTAGGTATACCTATATTGTATTGGATGAACTTGATTATTGTTTAAATTTAATTTTTTTGCTTTTAATTGATGAAAGTACTACTATGTCCAATTTTTGCAGCAGCAGTTTTTTAAAACGTTCTCACACTTCTTTTACTTACGCATATGGTGTATCAAACCAAGGCCATCCAAAAAGTATGACATTGGCATCAAGAAGTTGGTAAATCTGAAATAGTTGTTGATTTGTGTCAAAGTGTTTATGTGCAAACATGGAAGCGTCTAAGTACCTTCCAGTTTTCTTGTGCCTAAATGCAGTATATTCTAAAAGTCAGATAAATTAATTTTGAAACCTCCTCCCCTGTAGGTCGAGGACGTTCCGAACTTATAAAAGACATTCAGCAAAAAACGTTTCAGGAACGTTTATAATTAGCTGTCTCCGGAACATACATTTTAGGACACTTTAGATGACGAGAATGGTCTTGAAAATAAAAGTCGTTTTCTAACTAATGTATAAATGAAGTTGTGATGATATGTGGCTGTTTTTAAATGCACAGTTTCTTAAATTACCAACCAACCAATTACCAATAAATCGAATGAAGGCAGCAAAAAAAATGCTTTTCGTCGATTTCTACTGTCAATGTCACTTTTAGCCCAAAAATAAAAAAAACAAAAACCACTTACGTGTCCTGGTAAAAAAATCAATTTGTAGAAGTATTCCCGATATTTGGGAACAAAGAATCAGTGATTTGATGACTGCTAAACTCATGACTGGTACAAGAATGACTTTTTTAGAAAAGGTTTTAGCATTTAACCAACATTTAAACAAAGTTATGCTAAACTAGGGATACAATTTTATCATGGTTCAAACGAAAAACAAATGTTTAATTTAAAACGATAGTAATAATAATAGGTATTTAGAAATGTGTATAATAGTTATATTAAAAGTCTGGTAACACTAATTTTAGTCCAAATGACGATCACATAAATGAGAATTTTGTCCCACTCTTCGACCTGATGATGACACAAAGATAGTGGCTGATTTTGGGAAACGAAAAATCAAACACTGTAGGAAGGCTTGACAAATTAAATTAAATTTTCGGATTTTTCTTTTTTTTTGCAATTTTTTACTTTTATCCTGTCCCTGCCAAAAAACCCGCATTAAATCTCGGAAAAAACACACTTAATATTTATTTTATTTTTTATTTTTATAAGGTATATCAGCTTTTATAAGGTAAAATTGTAGGTTTATTAAAGTTTGCAATATTTTATGGGTTATTTCTTTGATTTTGGTAAGATTTTGTATGGTTTAATATATCTGTTTTTTACATGATCCTATGATTTGACAGACTTATAACTACCTATAAAATTTTATAGTACAAATGTTTTGTTTTCAAATATTTCATAGGTTTATGAAAGCATCTTCTTCTAAAAGACTTTATGGTCAGACAGAATCGTTAAACTTTATAAGTTTCTATGGTTACACCCTCGTTTTTTTTTATAATGTGTTATGGGTTTTTATAAGCACATTTTTTATGCGTCTCTTTCTTCTTTCTCTCTTTCTTCTTTCTTTCTTTATAAGAATAAATACTATGGGTTTAGATATATCTACAATTTTTAGGGGTTTTCCAGAGCGGTTTTTTTAATCGGACGGTATCATAATATTTTATAGATTTCTTTAATAAATTTCCATTTTTTTATAACCTTACTAACTATAATGGCTATATATAAATTTTGATTGAAATCGAACAAACTAAATCTTTTTCCCCGTCCACTTCCCTCGTTAGAGGATGGTGGGTACCTGAAAATACCATATTATTGTATTTTGACCGGAACTAACGCATACCACGTTTGAACACAAGCGGATGTGGGTAAGTCAGTTAAAATTGGTTAGAAACACATGACCGAAAATCGTCCATCTTGAATCCGCCATATTGAATTTTCAAAATCTGTTCAAAAATTCCTATTTCTTATCCCCACAAGCCCCAGTATACCAATTTTTGTTGAAATCGGGTAAACTTAGGGTTTTCAAGTTTAAAGGCAATCGGATGTTCATAAGTTAGTTAAAATTGGTTAGCAAAAGGTGACCAAAAATCGTCCATCTTGAATTTGCCATATTGAATTTTCAAAATCTGATTAGACAGTCGTTATCTCCATCCCCAATTGCCCCAACACACCAAATTTCAACGAAATCGGGCGTACTTCAACTGTACCTTCCTCCACCCCCTTCGAGTAGGGGGGAGCAATCGGAAGTGAATAAGTTAGTTAAAATTGGTTAGCAAAAGATGACCAAAAATCGTCCATCTTGAATTTGCCATATTGAATTTTCAAAATCTGATTAGAAACTCGTTATCTCCATCCCTAATTGCTCCAACACACCAAATTTCAACGAAATCGGGCGTACTTCAACTGTACCTCCCTCCACCCCCTTCGAGTAGGGGGGAGCAATCGGATGTACATAAGTTAGTTAAAATTGGTTAGCAAAAGATGACCAAAAATGGTCCATCTTGAATTTGCCACATTGAATTTTCAAAATCTGATTAGAAACTCCTTATCTCCATCCCCAATTGCCCCAACACACCAAATTTCAATGAAATCGAGCGTACTTCAACTGTACCTCCCTCCACCCCCTTCGAGTAGGGGGGAGCAATCGGATGTACATAAGTTAGTTAAAATTGGTTAGCAAAAGATGACCAAAAATCGTCCATCTTGAATTTGCCATATTGAATTTTCAAAATCTGATTAGAAACTCGTTATCTCCATCCCCAATTGCCCCAACACACCAAATTTCAACGAAATCGGGCGTACTTCAACTGTACCTCCCTCCACCCCCTTCGAGTAGGGGGGAGCAATCGAATGTGCATAAGTTAGTTAAAATTGGTTAGCAAAAGATGACCAAAAATCGTCCATCTTGAATTTGTCATATTGAATTTTCAAAATCTGATTAGAAACTCGTTATCTCCATCCCCAATTGCCCCAACACACCAAATTTCAGTGAAATCGGGCGTACTTTAACTGTACCTCCCTCCACCCCCTTCGAGTAGGGGGGAGCTTTCAATTTCATTACACTACATTCTTGTCTTTTCACCGCAACTATATAAGCGTGCCAAATTTGAAGCCGATCGGATGTCGAAAAGTTGGTCAAAATTAAGTTGCAAGATTCCACCCGAACATACATATCTCGTTACATAGATAGATACATGCATACATTGTAAGTTAAATAAAAGCTTAGGATATCGGGCGTCGATTGTTTCTTAGAGCGTGGTGCTTGAAAGCAGAATAGCCTACCTAGCCTGAAACTTAACGACTCCTTGATACAGAATGCCGTTTAGGGATTAGTAGACTCCTTGATACAGAATGCCTACTGAAGACCAATTAGACCCCTTGTTACAGAATGCATACTGGGGTTGACCGCTTGTAACAGCGTGTCGCCTGGGTTGACCGCTTGTAACAGCGTGTCTTACTGGGGCTCGATTCTGGGCGTAATAGAACGATCATACCCTGAGAAGTGATCCATCGCACAAAAGTCATGCGAATAACGCACGATGGTCGATTTTCAGAAAAACGCGGACATAACTTGAAAAATTAAAAAGTTCAAAATGTGTCTAAATTATTCCTTATATGGTTGTCAAGATACTAGGCGAATAGTTGGTCAAAGAATAAACTATGCTTTTTACGAGTTTGATATTACGCATCAGTATTCAACATCAAATTTCAAATAGAAGACTAGAGTATGACAGTATTCAACTGTTGATATCTCGAAAACAGGTGAAGATCGACATAGGGTATGTTATATAAAAATGCTTACAATTTAAAAACACTATATATACATAAAAAATATACTAGTATACTGTAACATTTATATATTGTGTCAATTACTTTAAAGTAAATTTTATTGTTCTAAACTAACATTTTTAGTTTAATTTATCCAATTAATACATATGTATCTTTTACCTTCTTAAAAATGTCTTAAGGTAAATGTGAAAATTCACAGGATCATCCTGTGTATCAGCTAAAAAAGAATAAATGCTTACTTATTTAAATATTGTAGACGACATAGAGTATGTTATATAAAAATGCTTAAAATTCCAAAACACTATATACATAAAAAATATACTAGTATACTGTAACACTTATATATTGAGTCAATTACTTTAAAGTAAATTTGATTGTTCTAAACTAACATTTTTAGTTTAATTTATCCAATTAATAAATATGTATCTTTGACCTTCTTAAAAATGTCTTAAGGTAAATGTGAAAATTCACACTGGGTATCAGCTAAAAAAGAATAAATGCTTACTTATTTAAATATTGTAAACTATTTATTTTTTTATTAAAACTAAATATTTTGTACGATTAAATTACAATGTGGAAGTTTTTTTTTAATATCCGCGTTTTTACAAAAATCGACCACTGTGCGACGTCGTACTTTACGAGACGATCAAGTTGGCCGTAGCATGCGTATTAGCGAGATCTGTCAAGAGAACGCCTTCGCTCAAAAATTGTTATTCGAGGCAGCTCTGCGCGTGCCCATAATAGATTGGTGATTCTTCGATCGTCTCGTCACTGCTTTTAGGCGCGTTTATTGGTTGACACTGGTTCCCTTCTCTCAGGCGAACGATCACTTCCTATGACTTCCAGAATCGGTACCCTGAAGACCCAGGGGACTCCTTGTTACAGAATGCCTATTGGGGTTAACCACTTATAACAGCATGTACCTCAGACTAATAACTAAAGAGAGACCAAACATTCCCTATTGAAATCCTCTAATGTTTACAATCCAACACCCTTCTGGACGATTATATGAACAGAAAAGAGATAGAGCAATAAAACGGCAACACTGTCAAAAATTGCTTTTCCCATTACCAGTGGCGGCGTTAATTTTAATTTAAATATATAAATGTGAAAACGAGATATAAGGTAGGGTTGGTCGGATTTTCTTATTCAAAAGAATTAACTGCCAGAATAAAGTTTAGTTTGAGGAATGTAGGTATTTACGAACAGATCAAAAGTTTACCAAAGAGCACTTGAAATGATTTTTAGGTAAATTATTCAAGATGGCTGTTATATATTTTTTTTAATTGTGCAGTATCCCACAAAACAAAAGTAAAAAAAAATATTTTCATAGCAAAAAAAAACGGTTAATAACCCGTTTTATAACGTTTTTGTCCAAAAAAAAACACGCTAATAAACGGCTTATTAAGCGTTTTTTTCACTATGATAATAATGTCTCTTTTAGTTTTCTTTAGTGGAATATAAACTTTATTTATCAAATTAAGAGAACTTTTTGTGATGTTAATTATGAAAATTTTAAGCCCAACAAGTTTTATTCTTTACACATTGGCTGCATGTTCATTTCTGAATACAGAACACAAGGAAAATTTAAGGAAGAGGTAAACAATTACTTGTAGTTTTTCAGGAAACAGGAGTCAAAAGGCAAAAAAATAAATAATAAATATTAATGAAAATAAAAATAAGATTGGCTCAGAGTAAATATCTCCAAAACGGTTTTATTCACATTATAGAAAGTACCCAGGTACCCATTAAAATACAAAAAATACCTGCCCCAGTACCTGACTATCAGCACTTGGTCTTATTGTCTTCTCTTGTTATGTATAAATTATAATAAATAAATATTTTACATGCTGCAAAAGGAGCAAAATTATCTGATACTTTTGTTTCTTAAAAAAGATTAGTATTAGTCTTAGATTTTTGATGTATTAATAGTATAATCATAAGCTTTTTACGCAGTTTTTTACCTCATACTACGCCCATGACTAACGTAAAATGACAGGATCTTTCTTACCTCCGAAATATTAGTTCTGGGCTGGAATATCCGCTTTTATTGCATACCAGGCAATGGTAAACCATTTTGTTGGTCCTCAAAATAGCTTGGTACAGTTCTTTTTTCACAAATAGTCACAATAAAATTCAAAAATCACCGAACAACACAAACCCCCGTTAACAACAACGCCGTCAGCTGCAACCAAACATGTCGGCATTTATTCGCGGCTCGTCGAAAAAACGTTGCCGGCTTGTGTTCTTTTTTATAAATCTCGAAATTCTACTTATTAAAAATTAAAAAAAGTTAATTATTGAGACTAAAAATTAGGACTAAGAATTAAGTTATTAGCATAAGAAAAATTATCCTATATAAAAATATGTCAAATAATCAATAATATTATCAAAAGAGCTTCAAGAAGTTTATGAATTGTTTTGTTTCTAGGAAAACCCCGCGGTAAATTGGCAACCATGTATTTTTTGGGAAATAAACATTGTGGCTGGTAGATCCGGGTAATATTGTTTACTGTTATATCTCATTTTTTTTATTAATCTGAGGCATGTAGCGATCTAGATTTCGGTGGTCCTATTTGTGCTGAAATCTAGTTGACTCGTTACGTAGTGTGCGTCGATGCTAAAGTATGTGACTACGTTTATATGCGGTAATTTAAGTTTTGATAAAAAATAATACTGGAATAATTATATTCATGACACACGTTGTATCGGATTTGCAAAAAAAACGTTGCATTTACGCGATTAATTAGCATTTAGTCCCTATATTATTTTGCCCTCTTTTTGGCTATGACTAAATGACAAAATAGACCCTTAAATTATATTGCATGTAATATTAACCGTTTTTTTTTAAATAAATGCGCAACTTTTTCGAAAAAACTTTTATTATGCATAAAAGGGCAACATTCCCAATTTTTAATATGCACGGGGAAATCTCGGGTGTGGCGACAATTTCCACACCAATTCTGATGGCTTGACGTTGAATTCTCTGATATCGATCACAATGATTCGTCCTTTAATGTTACCATTTTCTAAAAGAAAATTAATATTATTAATAAAATTAGCATAAAAGAAACTGTTAGTTCTACGAAAGCGTAGAAAGGCCACTTCAAACTACGGAATTACGTATCTTTTTACGGAATTCCGTATCTTTTTACGGAATTCTGTATTTTTTACGGAATTCCGAGTTTTTTTATGGAATTCTGTATCTTTTTACGGAATTCCGTATCTTTTTACGGAATTCCCTATCTTTTTACGGAATTCCCAATTTTTTTCGTTTTCCGTAAAAATACTCGGAATTCCGTACAAAGATACGGAATTCCGTAAAAAAAGTACGAAATTCCGTAAAAAGATACGGAATTCCGAGTTTTTTTACGGAAAACAAAAAAAAAGTTTGAAGTGGCCCTTCTGCGCTTTCGTACTTCTACGCTTTCGTATAGTTTTTTTTCTCTGGAGATATTGTTTGTTGTTTAAGCTTTCCAAGGAAAAAATATCGACTTTTACATGCAAAAAGTTCCGAATTTCGTGTAAATGTAAATATTAAAATAATTTTTAAATTTTCTGTACAAATTAACGTGTAATACCAAGCAGCAATTTAACGGCGTAGCAACGTTGTTAAATGCGACCCGACATTATGATGAGACGTCGTTTTAGCCAACATGCCGACAAGATTTACACCATAATGGTGGATGATTTTTTAGTCCTGTGTGAAGTGAATGGAGTCGGAATAGTAATCGTTCTTGTTAAGTCGTAAAATACGACCCAAAATGACTACACTGGCGCCCTCTTTGTTATTGATTTTTTGGTGGTGTTTCACTACCCAAAATGTTGCCCATCTTAAACTTTGGGATTTTCGATTACTAAAATGAACTTGTTTTTATACACTTTAGAAAATGGCAAACAAAAAATTATAATTTGATAATTACCGTTTATTAAATAGTATTTTTATGGTCACTATGGGACCAAAATTTAGAAACCAAATTCGGTTTACTGACAAATATACTTAGAAAAGGAATGAAAAACACGCACGCCCTTGATTTTGTAAACCAAAAATATTGCTTCTTTTTAATGTAAAAAAAATGGATGCTACTAAAGCCTTCTTTTTAGGATTCCATTGTCAAATACCTATCTCGCCCGGAACATTAAACGTCTCCAAAATGCCATTCAATGGTGTTTGTAGTATTTTTTACCTTGTTTCATAAATATAAACAATGGCAGCCACTTGGAACATAAACGACGGCATCAAAAATGGCGAATATTATGAGAATCCCAAAAAATACACGTAAATGAACTACAGTCGTCAAACATTCCCAAACGAACCACTTGCCACGACCGTTGGTTACTATCAACCCAACATGCGACTGAAAAACGCTCCAAAAATTCCACCGATGACAGGTGACAGTCCCCATAACCTTACTTTTTATTTGATTTTTCTAAACAAGTGGTCGGTGAACTGTGAAATAACATTTAGTTTTTTCAAATATGGCAGGACACTTCAAAGATCCTACTTAATGGATGCAAAAGCAAAAAGTATTTTTAGTGAGCGGCAAGAAGTGAAGCTTTTTTTGTACGACGCCTTTCAAAATTATAGTAACTTTTTTGTTCATACTCAGAATTCAATTATTTAAACAAAATGAACATAATATATCAGATTTTTCACTATTTCTAATTTCCTGTTAATCTCACTGAATTTTTTTTTAACAAACATTGTAGAGCATCAAATTTTCTACATTTTATGTTCTAACATTTTTTTTTTTAAACTAATTTATTTTGTTGTAGTTAGGTGATAATTTCTTTATTTATTTTTTTTTCTTATGATTCTAGCCCGTTTTGACAAATATTAAGTGAACTACGTCAGCGCCATCTAAAAAACGGGTAAAACATTTGATTGATTCATATGTAAAAAACTTCAAAAAAGAGAACTGTGCAGTTTTCATCACATTATAGCTCGCCGTTTTTGAGATATGACAATTTTTGTAAAAATGCATTTAAAAAAAAAAATTGCGTGTTTTTGGATGCTTTGCGTTAAAACTCAAAAACGGTATGTTCTAGAGTACTCAAAACTTATTTAAAAACTATTTTGGACCTTTTTTAAAGAAAATAGCAGTTCAGGAACCGTCAAAAAAAGAAGGGGCAAAAAATCTCTTGATCGAGTATTTTTGACTGTAAAAATTTTACATAATTTTCGAAAAATCTTCAAAACTCAAATCTAATCTCAAAAACCAACTACGCAGTCACTGAGCACACATTCGGCCTTATGATTGTACAAAATTTGGTTTAAATCGGTTGGCTACTTCTCGAGTAATGGTTTGCGATATTTTAAAAAACCGCAAAAATTCCGGAAAATTTGCATCTATTTTACCGCACATATCGTAAAATGAGGACCTGCGAGCCTTTAGAAAAGTCTCAAAATGAGTCACTAGTCTTTTTTCGATTTAGCCCATTTTCAAAAGGCTTCGTTCTGTACTTGAGGCCTAATCGTGCAAAATTTGAAAACGATTATTCAACTTCCTGGACATTTTAAAAAGGCATATTTTTGACACTTTTTCCCATTTCTACTGCACTTGCCGTTTTTCAATTTTTCTGAAAATCAATTGGCTTTATCTAGCGTTTAACAATTGTGCCAAGTTTCATCGCTCTAGCTCTTTTGTAGATGGCATTGACATTGTTCATATAATATTTGTCAAAACGGGCTAGAATCATCAGAAAAAAAAATTAAATCATTATTAGAGCTTTAAATGAGGCTTATGTAAACACATGACGAAAAACGCCTAATAAAAGGTAGAGATACCATAACGAATCCTCGTCCTCCAGCGATTTTTAAATCGTGCGCAGAGCGACTGAAGGATCGTTGAAGTTTGTTGATCATTTGGCACGGTGTATAACAGAAAGAATTAATTTAAGAAAAAAAAATGTTCGAACATAAAATGCAGAGAATTTGCTACTCTACAATGTTTGTTGAAAAATGCTCATTTTGTTTAAATAATGGAATTCCGAGTATGAACAAAAAAGTTACTATAATTTTGAAACTGGTCGTTTTGTAGGTATTGTTTTTCCCTACAAAACGCTTTTTTGATTTTTTTCTAGAGCAAAATTAACAGAAGTTATGAGCAAAAAACCGATTTAACCCTTTGATTCAAGATGGCGCCGAAGTTAAGGGGGTGAGAATGGTGCAAATCTATAGTTAAGCTTTCCCATAAAAGCATTGTGAAAAGTATACTTTGCCTGGACTAGAATGGCTGCCCAGAATATTATCGCCCAAGCAGCATTTTTTTGACCTCCGACTGTTTCTGACTCGGTCCGACGTCAGATCAAGTGAAAATTTTAGTAGTCTGTTAACTTTTATAACTATAGTTTAGTTGACGACGTAGTCTTTATTAGAAAAGCATCGGCGGTTGCTGATGGTAAAATAAAATGACTTTGTAAGGACGTCGGCGACAGAGACGTTAGTTTTCTCTGTTATACCATACTGAAAATCGCGGTCGGATCATGTAACCTAGTTAATAATAATAATAAATAACTGAACGCGACGTTGGTGGATGAACCAGCCAGAATTATATCAAACAAATTGCCCTATTTCGTCGTCAGCCACAATTAGGCATTTTGTCCAAAAAATAACGTCAGAAAGAAGACCCGACGCCATAAATCTTTTGTTTTTAAAAATTTGCACGAAAAGTATGCCTAAAATACAAAAAAAGAAAAGGGCTTTTAGGCATCTAACACGTTTTACAGGAGGAAGCTAAACAAAAAGAGTATTTAAAATATAGGTAGTATATCAGGTAAAAGTGAACTTGGACAAGATTAAAGTTGTGTTTATATAGGAAATAACATAAGATAAGAATAAGCTATTGGTCACATGTTCATCTGGCTAGAACTCCGGTTTCTTTAGTTTTTTTAAAACATTTTTTAGATTTTTTGTCGGGATTATGACAATGACAAATGACAGGTAAACTTCAGTCGTGTTCTGTGCAGGCACAGACGTCGAATTCCGATCCTGGCGCACGATAGTCGGAACACGACTTATACCCGTTTACACAGCTGACTTAGACATAAGTTAGTGAATACATAGTAAACGTACTGACTTAAAGTGAAAAGTTGGGTGCATTAAGTGTAAAAATTATGGAGATCTTGTCGAAATTGGTCTGATCTGGTTGAATTTTGGTATTTCGTCAGAAACGCCATGACATCAAAACAGAAATAGGCTCGCCATTGTGAAGGCATTTTTGATTTTTTTAATTTATTAAACAATCAAACCAAGCTTTGTAAAATTTTTGAGTAAATTTGGCTTGGATGATGCGATTGATCCTTTTTTTTGTGAAAAATCTACAAAATTAACAAAAAAAAATATATAGGTATATATATTTTTATATTTTTTTTCGTATTTTCAAAGAATTTTGAGGGCGGATTAATTTTTTTCAACAATTTTTGTTCATGTTAATCAGTAAAGTCGCCTTGGTTGAAGGAGTTCGGCTTCTGAATGGTCAAAAAGTGCTACATAATATAATCACTAATTGAGAAATATTTAAACATTTTCTTCCTTCAAAGTAATAAATATCGGGCGATTTCCAAAACTATTTACTTCCAGTCAAAATTAAGTGCAGTGGGCGGAAAATTCTAGATGTAGAAAACATATTACATTTTTAGTACAAAAATGACGATGTTGTTGGTCGTCGGATTTGGTTAGTGGGGCCGAATGCCGTCGGAACGACCAAAATTTTGATGCTCCATTTCAGTGCAAATGCCGGTCTTAAGGTCGTCGTCATAAAGTCAGTTTACAACGTTGGGTTATGAATGCCGCCGTCGGAGAACCGAAATGCGACGTCCTGCTTGGGCGTCAATTGTCACCCTGTAGACATAATGTTTACCCATGTATTCTTCAACTATCAAACGCCAATTTTGTGGATCGCATGCAGATGCTATTTGGCCGTCCCAATAAAAACGAAATTTCTGATTCGTGCCTCCATGAAATTCGAATTTTTCCAGTGTTGAATTTGTACGACATCCATTAGATATATCCAGCGCACGAGTCCTAAAAAAATTTCAAATATATGTAAAATCAGAGAACATGTAAATCTAAATAGAGAGAACACGTAATGGTAATATCCGACCAGCAAGCCAATGCGATTCACAGCGAGTTTTTGATTATTAGCTAAATGCGCCAGGATGAACCGGGGTAATATTATTTAAAATTAAAACTGCAATAATCAGGCGCGTTGAATGGATATCGATTTATCACTTGCGTACATACGTATATTTAATGCAATTTTAAAAGAACTTGTTGCTAAGGGAACTGGCAGAAAGTTTTTTTTTGTATATATTTTTCAAGCCTTTATTACTTGTAATAATTTAGGAAAAAGCAGAGAGCATATAATTTAGATTTTCACCGGTAAAAAATAAGTGTTTTTTTTATTTATTTTTTAAATATTTTGCTATCTACGGTTACTTCAATTTTGCTATAAAAAACAAACATTTGCAACCACACAAAGTATGCTTCTGTACCAAATTTTAATAACCCCGTCATTTCCGAATGTTTAAAAATACATGATTAGGAGATCAGAATGGGTGAGAACTGATGGTCCCACATGATAAATGTTCTTGGATGTTCCTTCAATGGTTTTGTTCTCCTAATCTAAAAGAGGCGGTTGTGACGTAACTGTGTTAATTCCCATCATGGGAAGGAAGTCTTCTTCAAAGGGAGAGACAAAGAAATTTTTTTCCAAAACTTAACACCTGATTATGTTTTTTTTAAATTTGACCGCCGAAGACCTTGCAAAAGAGTAATGTTTAATTTAAAATAAGAGAAAAAAATTGGCGCCGCAGGACAACAATTTTGGGGAAGTTGGTACGTAATTTCGTCGTAGAGGGGGTCGATCGCCTCCCTCTGTATTCGCCACCTGTGACTGTACCGACACAGATCTGTTGTCTGCAGCGCAACGCGGAGGATCGATATTATGGATAGTTCCCAACGCGGAACCCGCGTCCAAAAGAATGCGATTTTCCTGTGCGCCGCCACTGCTTTGAAACGATAAAAATAAGCAAGAGCGAAAGCGAAAGAGGCGCACCAAGTTTCCAAGCCAAGAACTAAAAAAAAACGATAGCTGCGCCACTTGGTTTTTAAGTCAGTTGAGCGGCGTCACAAATTTACCATTGGGTGTCCCCTCTATTTTGATTTATATGCTCTCTGGTAAAATAGTGGCGCCTGCCTTTAAATAGTGTTAAATAGTGTAACTTCTGAAATAAAGCAAATTTTTAATGAAACGAAAATACGTATTATTGACTACTAGGAACAAATATCAACAAGGTACAGAAACTGTAGAAACAGGTACGTATAAACATAAAACAGCTATACAAACAAAACAATTGAAAATTTTTAATGAAACGAAAATATTTATTATTGACTACTGGGAACAAATATCAACAAGGTACAGAAACTGTAGAAACAGGTACGTATAAACATAAAACATAGCTACACAAACAAAAAAATTGAAAATTTTTAATGAAACGAAAATACTTATTATTGACTACTAGGAACAAATATCAACAAGGTACAGAAACAGTTACGAATAAACCGAAAACATAACTATACAAACTTTATAATATTATTAATTAAGTATTTTAATAAAACATAATTCTCCTATCTTTATGGCTAGCAAATATTTCAGTAACGCTATCCAGCCCTTCTTTTGACATCAGTTTTGAAGCACTATCTTTTTCGTAGACCCGTTAACCCCTCTTCTGCCAGTGTATTTCGCAAATAATCTTTAGGTATTCTCAATGTTGAGAAATATCTCTCAGCTAACGCTGTGCTAACCCGACCGGTTAATATAATTTGGAAGAGATTCTATACTAAAGGTAACATTATTTTAAGATCGCTGTCCAAAAATTTTTGTGCACCTTCTATGCAAAGTTTGGAGGGAAAAACTGTCTATAAATCTCTAGTTCCCGATGTAGCTGAGAAATGTCTTTAGTTAATTTGCAAAACTCATTAATTTTATTCGCCTCCTCTTTCTTGTAATTATTTTTATTGACCACAAGACAATTCTCAATATATGTTACGAATTCGTAATCGTTTTCTGAGAATCTTGTTCTTATATTCTCTGCCATTTTGTCGTGTAAGTCAAATTTCTTTAACGTCAAAGCCCATAGTATTTCTAATGAAAGGGTTTTATTTTTTTTATGAATTTACTTGACTTTATTGTCGCTTTTGCTTTTAAAAGTACCGACGAAATTATAAGTTGTGGGGCTGAAACTCTTTCGATAAACTAACAGCCAATCCCAGAATAATGTCAAATAGTAGAAGACTGAACAAGAACTCTTCATTTAAGAATATTTTCAATACACCTGAATCATCAGCTGCTACCTTTGTGTTGTTTGTGTCTCTTGAAATAATTTTTAAAGTTTTATTAACAGCGGGAAAAAGTGGCGGATCCAGCAATTTCACCAGGGGGGTATGTAGTCCTTTTTTATGGGGTTAGTGGTGACCTGACCCTCCCCACTAACCAAGCCGTTGGTGGTGACTAACAGATACTTCCTGATACAACTAATTTATTTTGGCAAAGTCAATGCTAAACTGCTAAATATTTTCCAAATTATCGGGACATTCTGAAGTTGCAAAAAAAATTAAATAACTAAGAGTCAGACTGCCAGTTCTATTGATTAATACTAATTAAAACCAACTTTTTAGGCAAAACAGTTTTTTGTCCTCCAACTAAGGTCTTCGAAAAAAAAACTGCAATATTTACAAAATAACCCTTGACTTTTTTCAAAATGCACTTTATTCACTCGGCCTTTTTCCTCCCTACCTCGCTTTATGTGAACCGAGAAAGAAAATACATAATTGATATATGACATCCGATTAGTATGTTTTCAAATCGTATTCAATACGTATCAAAAATCAAGAATCTGGTTCTTTCATATATTATTATGACGCTCTTTATTGTCGGAACGGAGAACGTGCTCTATGAAAGAAAACGAAGGCAATATTTTCAATACGTATTGAGTACGATGTGAAAACATACTATATGATTTGTCAAAAGTTACAATCTGGTGTAGTCGTCTATATCACTTATTTTAGGCACAAATAAGGTACCAATATCATAACACACTGATGAAGCTTCATCACTTAAATCTAATTTAACAAAATTATTATATAACTTTGGTACTGGTACTACAACAAGGAGTATTCTGTTCTGTCTCTTGCACAGGTCCTGAGTTTCATTAAAGTTTATGTTAAGAACATCCTCCTTTGTCTCATCTTTCTTAAATTTTTTAAAATAATTACATAGGGTATTAACCGCAAATCGTTTTTCATTTTTGAAAAAAATGCGAGGAACCTCACGCGTGCATGCCAAACTATACGATTACAAAGCATTTGCTATAGCGCTCCACACACGCACTGATTTTTTAAATTTTAGTTCGGATCTGCTCAAAAAATCTGGTTTTAAAATTAATGGTATAAAGCCAATTTTAATGTTCTTAAAACTTTGATAATGTTTGGGGGGGAGGCGCATCCCTTTTTGATCCGCCACTGGTGTTGACTGATGAGTGCCGTGCGGTCCAACTGATTTGTGAAAGACTTTTGAAAACCGTTACGTTTGATTTCGGACACTTCCAGAATCATTTTTACGACGCTTCTATAATGTCTATATTTACTTGTTTTACAGAAAAAAATAATATTGGTTTCGAAAGAATATTATGAAGTTTAAAAAAAGTGGGGTGTCCCCCCCCCCGACGCGCCGCCCCTAAATATCAGCGAGTAAGTTATTAAATATCTAGATAGATTTTTTTGATGTGAATTTTCCTACAAACTACCCCTATTTATTCCGCCCCTGAAGTATTTTTTTTATTTGATAAAACTAAAATACGCTGGTCCATAATACAGTGGCGTACGCAGAAACTGTTCCTGGCGAGGGCTTGATGGTCCTGATTTAACCTTTAGCAGCAAGGCTGCGCATGCCGGTGCATATCACTAACAAAAAAATTAAACATCGTGAGAGGGTGCTTACTTAGAAGGTGTATCAAACCATGGCGATGTAAAAATAATTACGTTTGCATCGGTAAGCTGATAAAGCTGAAAGATTTGTTCGTTATTATCAAGAGTGGTCTGAGCGATTCCACTGCCATCTAGATATCTTCGCGTTCGTTGGTGTTTTAGTGTGTAGTGTTCTAGAAAAAGAAAAATATAACAAGTAAAATTAAAAATTTTGAAAACTCCTGTCAGCCTTCAACGTAAACCTCGAGTATAAATAACACTAGGGAACAAATTGCAACTTTTGTTGTTTGTTGTTTCCTATAAGAAAATAGTAGTTTTTACAACTAGTGGCTAAAATACTGCTTTTTTACAAGGGTTGGTTTAAATAACGAGCGCAGCGAGGTATTTATAAACGCGAGTAAAAAAAAGCACAGTTTAGCCGCGAGTTGTTAACACTATTTTTTCAAAAACAGGAAAAATACTTTTAAAAATCTCGAACGAAGACAAGGGCGTCGGTAAGGGGGGGGGGGTAATGGGTGTAATTACCCCCCCCCCCAAGATAGACTTTTGACAAAAAAGAAAGTTTTTTGCCTACACTTGACGAAAGAAAACAAAAGTGTATTATCACCAATTTTATTAATTAATTAAAAGTACATAATTATAATATTTATATATATATATATATACGTATATATATAAAATATATATTATTTTCTAGTTCAAAGCTTTTTTAAACTTTAGGAAGAATACAAGAATTATGTTTATTTTCATTAAATATTACCTAAGTTTTGTTATCTTATAATTCTTTTCCTCAATATGCCAAGGAGCAAAGGCATACAAACAATAAAAGTGTTCTGAAAATTTATCTTGTTAATTTGTTACGCCCCACCCCCAAAAAAAATTATCGACGCCCTTGAACGAAGAGCACTTCTCGCAACACACCATCTTTACACTATAAATCAAGGCGGCTGGTAAATGAATTAACAATGCGGTTTCCATAGCGATGTGCCTTTTTACTCGGTGACGTTCATTGTTTTTGGCAATTTGAAACTTTGACGATTTTTTTAAATGATTTTTTCGTAAATACTTGGTGAAAACCGGCGGAAATGACTTAATTTTTAGGCAAGAATATTTAATTTTTTCTAATATTACTATATTCTGCTATTTCTCTTTAATTTTGGGTAAAAAACGGACAGAAATCTTTTTTTGCACACGCGATCAAAAAAAAAAGTTTTTTTGCATCGGTAACCAAAAAAAAAAAGTTTTTTTGCATCGTTAGCCAAAAAAGCCATGCTTTAGTTATCTGCAGACAGTTACTAAAATCATGTTTTTGATGAAGGTATAAAAAAAAATAATTTAAAAATAGTCAAATTATCAAACTGTCAAATATTAAAATATCGCAACAGTGAACGTCACTGAGTAAAAAGGCACATGGAAACCATTGTTATTTCATTTACCAGCCACCTTGATTTGTAGTGTGTTGCGAGAAGTGCTCTTCGTTCGAGATTTTTAGAAGTATTTCCCTGTTTTTCTTGGATTTTTTGACAAAGGTATTAAAAAAAAATAGTGTTAACAACTCGCGGCTAAACTGTGCTTTTTTAACTCGCGTTTTTAAATACCTCGCTGCGTTCGTGATTTAAATTAACGCTTTAAAAAAAACACTATTTTAGCTACTAGTTGTGAAAACTACTATTTTGCACACAAATTTCAAAAAATAATATGTGCCCTCAGCTCTGCTCTCAAACCGTAAGCGAAGAAAGAAAGAATTTGAATCCTAAAAGCGGTTCGTTTACTTAAACAGATAAAACGCACATCAAAAATTAACAAAATTTTGCACAGCGGAGGCTTCTGGTATCCCCCACAGACCATTCGCGTGGTTTTTCAAAAAAATTAAAAAATTTTTACCGTAAATTAAATATTTTTAGGTACGTAAAATTATGCAAAATCCGTGATCCGTGGTTCCGGGATAATGCTTTAAATTTTCACCATACAAAATTTGACAGTTCTTTAGACTAAGTAATTGGAAGAAGCGCATTTTTTATTCAAATTCACCCTTAACCGGTTGTATAATTATTAAAGATATTAAATAACCACATGTTATACTTATTACATACCCATTGCATTTAGAATATTCGGGCACAATAAAATTACACAAAAATTACATAGTAAATTCGGAAACGTGATACCATGCATAGTTTTTAAAATTCAATATTTTTGCTTATAAATGTTTTAAGTAAAGAAATATTAATTGCCCTAAAAAGTTGTAGCTTTTTACATGAGTATATATTATACAATTATAATAAGTTGTTTTTATTAACAAACACTCCTTTTTTTTAACGAGTTGGTTTTAAGTATTAAAAAAAAACATTGTTGTTGCTGTATAACTATATGCTATGGTAAGATATTTGTGATATGATATACTCAAGGTAATTAAAACCTCTTAACGTGAAATTAACTTTTCAGTCCATTAAATATCTATCAATAACCAGCTGACATAGTGCTCAGTAATACGACCCTTACAGAAAAAAGCAACCTTTTTTCAAAAACCAGCCAAAATACAACCCCCTACGATGCACCATTTATTCGTAAAAGAGAAAAGGTACCTGTTTACAAATGCTTCACCATCCTTTCAAATTTTTTAAATGATGTTACACCCCAGTGAAGGGGCATACCGCTGCGATATTGTTCAATCTTGAATACCCTATTATCAAATGGTCATTTTCATTTTTCACAGGTTTTGGGATCTCTATTGTCATTTCAAGAGTCGCCATTGTGTGATGCATTGGCGCCAGATTTTTTCTTTACATTTTTTTGATTTACAAAGAATTCCAAAGAATGGGGGCGCATTTGAAGTTTTGCATGCGTTAAATTTGTATTTATGTGTTTCTTCGAAACAAAGTTTAGATACGAGAAATAACCAAATTTACGAATACGAAATGAAAATTAAGGAATCGTTAATGATATAAATTTCTGAAAGACAGCAAAAAATAATTAATGCGAGGCTTTCTTAATTTTTACTTTCTTTATTTTAAATTGTCACCCTGTAAATAACAATGAAATGCGTAAAGTAGTAGTAGTAGTAGTAGTACTAGTAGTAGTGAAAATCAAGTATATGATAGAGTGCATTGTTACAATGATAATACCTATGCAATTAAAATCATGATCTCAATATAATTATTGTATTGTTATGGCAGGTAACAATAATATAGCCATCACGTTAATTTAAATAAATCAGTCCGTATTTTTGCAGGATATGACTCAGTAGTAGTAAAAGGCAACAAGAGATCATATCGAAGTAAATTATTATTATGAGCATCAAGTGTTAGGCACAATGCACAAGTTTACATTTAAAACCGCTAATAATTATACCAGTAATTTGTTTGGAACAAAGCAAATGTTAAATGTCCTTTTTTAGTTTTAAACTTCAGGAGGTAAACATATTTTTATGCTTGGGTCCCCGAACAGTGAGTGATATAAAGAAAATTGGAAAATTGGCTGTTTCAGTGAGAAAACATAATATTAAAGAATTACAGAATTTCGACTAAATTTTTCTAAAAACTCCGCCTATAACAGGATTTTTTTACCTCGTTTATTCATTGAGAAAAGAGGGTTTACCCAGAGCGTGAGTTGGCAATTTCGTGCTGCCATAATACACATGTCTGAGTTATTCTAGCTGACCATGTGAATAGCTGCAACCTATTTGGGATGGACTGCAGTAACTTCTCGTTTTTGGTCTGGGGGAAGTTTTTGTACTACCACAACTCCATGTGTATGGATTGTGGTTACCTATTTTTTGGTTGGAAAGACCATTGCATGTGTAAAGGCGCAATTACACAGACGAACATGCTCAAACAAAAGCTCGTGCAAAAGATTTAAAATTTTTTGCGCGAACATTTTTATGAGCTTTTCTTTGAACATTTTGTTCGGGTAAATTTTTGAGCAAATTATTGCTATCTGTTTTGGAAACATATTTTTAAAGATGAGAATAAATAAAATTTCACATTTCACATCAGTGATCAGTGATCTCAATTCTTTAAAAAAATGGAACAACAACTTTTATTTTAAATTTTTGTGAAAAAAAGCCGACGGCAAGCGAAACATTATTCTTGGCTATCAGTTTTGTCACATGGATTAGGGTTACTTATAATATTTTTTTCTTAGGGTTTTTCCCGGATTTTTTTGCCCGGGGGTTTTTTTGGGACTTTCTTGCGAGTTTTTTTATTTCCAAGGGTTTTTTTCCTAAATTCGAAAAACAACCCAGGAAAATTTTTCTTTTCCAAAAAATTTTTGAATTTTTCAAATATCGGCAAAAAATTCAAAAATTGCACTTTTAAGCGGTAATCCGCGCCTCACGACTATGAGGAGGGGTGGGGAGGGGATTTTTTTTAAAACATATTTTTGTAACTTTACTTTAACCTTAGCTTTGATTGTTTTTTTTAATTCCTCACACCAGATTTACCTAGTTAGTTTAAGGCCCCAATGGTTGCTTAAAAAAGCAAAAGGTTTATGAAAATGCTGAAGATAGATACTTACTGTCAATTTAATGTAATAATCAAGGTCGATTACTGACACTGAACAAACAATAAGCAAAGGGGCAACATTCCGATTCAAAAGTCTAGTCTATTACTGCTAAATTATATTTTTTAGACAAGGGTCGGGATCGTAGGGTTGTAAAAGTGGGTAATAAACGGGTATTATTTAAATCGAACGTGCTTTTGTTCATATATTTGAGATTTAATAAAATGTAAATAGGTTTTTTCATTTGACTTAATTATTATTGTAAAAGACTAAACTAGGAAGTAATATAAAGAGATATGAGTGGTAAGGCGTTTATAACTAACGTATTAAAAAGACAATAAATACCATAAGTACAAAAAATACTCTCACCACAACTACGACGTGTAAATATAAAGAATTCTTTATCTGGTATTGTAAGTTCAATTTTTTGTGAAGTAAATCCAACCCAACTCGACCCAAACTACTCTATGTTTCTCTGATATATGGATGGACATTTTTAGTTTTAGTTTGCGCCCGTCGCTTTTATTATTATGATATGAGAATGCTAAAATTTATTTTCTACTTTTTAGTGCACTTTATATTTTATAAAAGCTTCTTTTTATTTAAAATAATTTTTTAATTTTTAGACTATCATAAATCCATCCTTTCGATAATTCTCTTCCCTAAAAACCCCTGTATGCCAATTTTGATTGAAATCGAACAAAATAAATCTTTTTCTTCCTCCACTTCCCTCATTAGCGGGAGGGGGTGCCTAATAATACCATATTATTGTATTGTCGCCGCAACTATAAATACACACCGAAAACTGAAATTGAATACCAAATTTGAAATGCAAGATTTGAGCCGAACAAACATACATAAATAAAAGCTTGTAAAAATCGCCAAAAATTTCAATATTTAAAAAATCGGAAACGCAAGTTCTACGCGTCAATAAAATAAAACGAATTTCTTTGTTTTGCGTCGGAGAGCCCTTTCTTTATGGAAAGATTTGTTCTAAAACTTTCATAAAAAAACTGCGTTGACCCTTGTTTGTTGTCATGTAATTTTGTGTGTCAATGTTCATTTGACCAAAACCCCCTCTCACTAGTCTACGGTTTTTACCTTCTCCTAACCCAGCATCAGCAACCAATAAGTGCCAATTATGGTATACTGGCATATCCCTTATAAAAATCAAATCAATCGAAGTTGCTTACGAGGTAAAACGTGAATTTCGACATCATATCGTTTTTCCGTCGGAAAGCACTTAATTAAAATACCTTGTTTTAAAACTTAGTCTTTCTATTTTCAGTTAAGTTCAATGAATTCCCATAAAACTATAAAATTTAAATTTCTAAAGAAATTTTTATACCCCCAATTCTTCAAATAAAGTTTGCTCAACATTCTCTCCAAAATTTACGTGTGTTTTTTCGTACGAGATTTTGCTCGAACATTTCTTTGAACATTTTGCTCAAGAGGCTCGTGTAAATGTTTGTCGGCATTTCAACATCAAAGGAAAGTTTGTCTGTGTAAATGCGCCTTAAGGGATACCTTACTTTTACCCACAGCCTGTGTTAGTACAGCCTTTTGAAATGTATTAAATTTTTTGAGTTCTGGTAATTCAGTTTGGGGCTGCCGGAACTCACAAATGGTTAGCCGAACAGCTGCGGAAAGTGCCGAGATAATCTTTGAGCTGAATCGCGTATCTGTTTTGATTTCATCAGTGTTGCCAATCACCGTGCAACTGCACGAATTGCGTGCGCTTTGCGTGCGTTTTGAAGATAAGAATATTTAAAATTTCAGAATTGCAAATATTGCAATTGCGGTCAGTATTAATAAAAAGTAAATTTAGTTTAATTTTGGGATTTCCACAGGTAGGCTGACACTTGGTATTGCGGGCGGGGTTATCTGTTGCGCTACTAATCAATAACGATTATTGCGTGGGGTTCCCAGAATTCGTTTTAAACTCGGGGTTCCCCAACATCAAACTATTAAATTAAACCTAAGGGCTAATTTTACAACCAAAGGTAAAACTCCAGATTAAACCATAGTTTAAACTTCAGTTTAATCTTTGGATTAATCCATCGGTAAACAAGTTGCTCAATTTTATAAGTCGGAGTTAAACCACGGCCATGAAGAAAGACTACATTTTTTTTACATATATAGGGTTGATTATTTTAACCAAAATGGCACCAACTAGAGCCAAACTTGATCAAAATCAGTCAAGTAGTTTTTGAGATATCAGCGTTGGTTACAGACAAACATACAGCTAGTTCAGATTTGTCAGAAAGATATACAGTATATATATATATATATATATATATATACGTGTAAGCTCGGTGTGAGAATAAAACTTGCTGGTCTGTGGGATGTTCCAACTCTTGTCGAATTTTCTTGTGCACAATTTCGCATATCTCTTTAGATAATTCAAACCTCTTTTTAAAATCTACATATCTTCGGACTCCTCCAAAGGATTTTTTCTAGGACAAATAATATTTGGTCTTCGTGCTTCGACAATGTCAACAATTTCGTCATTCGTCATCCAGTTGATCAAAAATAAATTTTAAGTCATTGATCATAGCGATTTCACTAAATACTTACAGTCTTTTTACCAAAAACAAATTTTTAATAACTTTTTTGAGGTTAGAATCTTTTGGTAACTATTAAACTGAAGTTTAACACACACTCAGACCGCCGGTAACGGTTAAACCGAAGTTTGTTGGTAAACTGCACCTATAAAACGTGAAAAAGTCGACATCTGTGGTTTAAACTGAGATTTGACGTTTAACTATGAGTTGTAAAATTGCGCATAAGACCGTGCAAAACCGTGCGTTTTGAACACTTCACCGTCGAAAGGTTCGCCGCAAGGTCCGTCTAACGTAAGTGGTCGGACGATATTTTTCTTGGTTGAATCTAATCGAACCTACCTATTACGCGGTTTCGACGAACGCGCCATGTGTGTCGTGCACCCGTAGCATTAGCGTTTTCTTTTACTCGAGTGGGTGAGTGTGCAAGGAATAACCCCAATGAAGTGGAGTGGAGTATTTGGCTTGTGGGACCCAGAGTTGGAGTCGTGGCAGTCCAAAGTCGAGTTCTAGTAGCCCAGAATTTGGGTTCTGGTAACCTAGAGTTCAGTGGTGGTAATTGGAAGTCGAGTTCTAGTAGCTCAGAATATGAGTTCTGGGAATCCAGAGTTGAGTTGTGGTAGTTCAAAGTCGAGTTCAAGCAGCCCAAAATATGGGTTCTGGTAGCTCAGAGTCCAGTTCTGGTAGCTTGGAGTTGAGTTGCGATAATCCAAATTGTGGGTTTATGTTGCCCAGAATAAGGGCTGTAGTAGTTTTAGTTTTATGAGTTCTCCGAACCACAAAAAATAATTGCGTAAATTTAACCCCTATTCGGGGCTGCATGACTCATTAATGGAAGATCATCAGAACTCAGTTGATTGGGCTCTCGTAATACACAGGTCTGGGGTCGTATTTTCGAAACCATACGAAATTATTCGCATGCGACTACTTCCGTCTCTTCCTATACCGTATAGAAAAGGAGGCAAAAGATATGCCGATATGCTGATTCATGGGTAGTACGTGCAAGAATAACCGGTTTTTCATGCGAAACAACACGAATGCCTCCACCCACTCGTGCAATATTGCGTTAAACCAGTCGAATTCGAACGCGGTCCACACATACCGGCTTATCTTTCGCCTCTCATTTCACACGGTATAGAAAGAGACTGACATAAAAATTGTTGATTATTCAGTATACGTATGCGGATATTTTCGTATGGATTCGAAAATCAGACCCCTGGGCTGTCTCCTATTTGCAACATGCTTCGGGCTAGGAAAACCCATATTTGAGTTATGCCAACCCGAGTTTTTTCTCAGTGTTTGTCATATTGAACGCGTAAAAACGTAGCGTCCTTAATATTGCGTAATTTTTTTAATAACGTAAATTTAATATTTTAAAGATATTCTGCAGGACTAGTTCTACGGCGGATCTAAAATGCTAATACGCGTACCAATAAATGCCAAAAAGCGTTGAAAATTATCACCATTTAAAAGGAAAGACAGAATTTGTGTGACTTTTCTGAACAGTGACAGCGACATATGCCCTAATAGCACACTTCGTCCCCGGGACGTACTTTTTAAGTCACTGTAGCTCGGGAACGTCTCGGACTCATAAAAGACGTTCCGGGGACGTCACCAAAAAACGTTTATAATTAACTATCTCCGGGGACATACTTTTTAGGAAACTTTAGATGTCGAGAACGGTCTTGAAAATAAAACTCGTTTTCTAATTAATGTATAAATAAAGTTGTGATGATAAGTGGCTATTTTTAAATGCACAGCGGACGTTCCAGGAACGTCCCTGAGACGTACTATTTAGGACACAGGTCTCAAGTCTTGAAAATGAAGCAGACGTCCCAAATAACGTGTAGTCATAATAAAAATCATAATTGGTTGTCGTTGCATGCATACGTTTATTTCTCTCGAGGTCGAAAAAGCACGAAACAATGATTCGTCTTGGAGTAGTACAAAGAATATGATCTGGATAGTGGTTACGTAAGGGGACGTTTTTTGAATGTTTTGGTACGTTTTAAAAACGTCCCCAAAAGACGTCCTGGGGTGGTTGAGTATACTTTTACCAAAAACAAAACTTCCCCGGGAGGTCCCGCAACGCACCGTACGTTCCCGGGACGCCCGCAAAGTCCCGGTGGGACGTTTTAAAAACGTACTTGTGCTATTAGGGTAGTTCCGTATGTTAATTTTAAAAGTTTTAAAGGTTTGTTTACTCTCAAAAATAAGCTTAGTAACATACCTTTTTTAATATAAAAAGGGTTTTTCACAAAAATTAAAATTGGCGTATTTTTATTTACTGTAACAGTTTTAAAAAACTAAATTTTAAGGAATATTACCAAATAACTCCTGACGAAAAAGCAGTTTAAAAATTGTGAGGGAGAGATTTTCTGACGGTTTTTGAAGAATCGCGACCCTTATCTCAAATTCCTTGACCTTTGTTTGCGTAAAAAGCATATTAGCTCTGAAACTACTTATCCTATTTTTATCGAACATGGCTAAAAACACTCTGAAGGATCAGCTCCAAGTGCGCGTCGGTTTTTAATTAAAAGAGACTACACTGAGAAAAAACTCGGATTGGCATAATCAAATATTTTTCAGCCCGAAGCGTGTTGCAAATAGGCGACAGCCCAGACCTGTGTATTACGACAGCCCAATCAACTGAGTTCTGATGATCATCTATTTATTATTATTATTTTTTGTGGTTCGGAGAAATCATAAAAATAAAACTAGTACAACCCTTATTCTGGGCTACATAAACCCACAATTTAAATTACCACAACTCAACTCCAAGCTACCAGAACTAGACTGTGGGGTACCAGAACCCATATTTTGGGCTGCTTGAACTCGACTTTGAACTACCACAACTCAATTCTAGATTCCCCGAACTCATATTTTGAGCTACTAGAACTCGACTTTCACCATTGAACTCTAGGTTACCAGAACCCAAATTCTGGGCAACTAGAACTCTACTTTGGACTGCCACGACTCCAACTCTGGATCCCACAACCCAAATACTCCACTCCACTTCATAAGGAGTAGTTTATAGGCATCTTGAAGCCAAATTAAAAAACTCCGTATTTTGGTGTTATTCCCTGCATACTCACCCACTCGAGTGAAAGAAAACGCTAATGGGTATGCTACGGGTGCACGACACACATATGGTATCTACGAGGTCGCAGTCGTACGACCCAGGAACGTTCCTATACGACTATCCCCGGGACGTACTATTTAGAACACTGTAGGTCTTAAGACTTGAAAATAAAGCACACGTCCTAAATAACGTGTAGTCATAATAATAAATTTAATTGGCTGTCATTGCATGCATAAGTTTCGTTACCACAATCCATATACATGGGTTAAAAGTCTGGAGTTATGGTAGTACAAAATCCAGGTAAATTTCAAGAGAAAATATTTTGTTGGTTCCCCCAGACCAAAAACGAAAACGGCCGCGTAATAAACAGGTTCGATTCGATTCAACCAAGCAAAATATCGTCCAACCACTTACGTCAGACAGACCGTGCGGCGAACCTTACGACGAACTCACTTTCCGAGATGTTGTGCTGCAATGGCTGCGGCTGCAGGCTGCCGAATCGTAAATAAAATTAAAACAGGTACGCGATTCAGCTCAAAGATTACCTCGGCACTTTCCGCAGCTGTTCGGCTAACCATTTGTGAGTTCCTGCAGCCCCTCAGAACTCAAAAAATTTAATACATTTCAAAAGGCTGCACTAACACAGGCTGTGGGTACAAGTAAGGTATCCCTTACCCATGCAATGGTCTTTCCAACCAAAAAATAGGTTACCACAATCCATACACATGGGTTAAAAATCTGGAGTTGTGGTAGTACAAAATCCAGGTAAATTTTAAGAAAAAATATTTTGTTCGTTCCCCCAGACCAAAAACGAGAAGTTACTGCAGCCCATCCCAAATGAGTTGCAGTTATTCACATTCACATGGCAGCCCGAAATTGCCAACCCACGCTCTGCCCTGTTTTCTCAGTGTACGGCGTGGAGGCGGTCCTAGTTATAGACTCCCCACTCGATAGACTCCTGGGTGCTTATTCTTGACTGTTGGGAAGGTGTAGGGAGCAAAATTCTCCCGGGGAGCGAATCAGGGAGTAGTCAAAATCAAGTGATTTATCGAGGGAATGCTGCGTTCTCCTAGTTCAATGTAAGGGAACTGAGTCAGGTAGTAGAATAAACCTTTAAAACTCGTTATTAATTTTTATTTTAGTATTTTTTTTGTCCATCCTAGTTTTGTCCCCGGGAGCGATTCCTTCTCTCACTTTCAAGACCAGATAGAAAAAACCTGGTATTCTTAAGTTAAAAGTGCCTACGGAACTCAAAAAAGTGATGGTAAACAAAAAGAGAAACAAAACAGAGTCTTCCGTACCAATTATATTAGTCTTTATTTTTCTTTAAAATTTTACATAAATTTATCTAAAAATTTCTAATTTAGCATCACTTCATAAAACATTACCAAGGCTCCCTTCTTTCTTGAGCAATGTAAATTCTGACGGGCAAAGGAAGGAGGGAACCTTGAGGAACGACGATGAATACAGCTCTTAACCCCGGATGCAACGTTTTATCAGTTTAATCCTAGTTAGCCAATCCCGCTTAACTTAACCTGAGTTCATTGCGATGCTGGATCGGGCAATCCCAATTAAAAAAGTGGCAGCGCTGAAAAATTTCATTAGAGGAGGTTGTATGTGTTTAAGGTCTCCTAACCTTAATAAATTTATATTGTTTTGCCAAAAACCTGATTTTTTCATTATTTATAGCCTCCTTAATATAATAAGGGGACTGAGAGAGATGACAACAACAACAGTAAACAACCAAAAGATTAAAAAATAATTAGCAAAAATAAACAAACCTATCAGCTGTTTAAACCGTCAAAGGGCGGATTGAATAATCGCCATGTGTCGTCTAGATTAAAAAGGCATAACAAAAAGGCAGTTTAATCGCGATTAAACCGTTAATCGAGATTAAGTCCTTGCGGTGCATCTGGGGTTAATAAAGTGACAACCACAGTTAAAAAATATTGCCAGGCAAAAACAAATGTTGGGCAAAAGCATGACAACTAATAGCGTGTTCTATTGAATTCGAAAGATATCTCTGTCCCCTATTTTTATTTAAAACTGCAAGGAACATAGATACCCTCCGTAAATTCTTTGTAAAAATTGAGCCGTTTAAACATAATTTTTACATCACATCAAAAATCTGTTGCCAGCTTTTGCGCAAACTACATATTTAAAGGAATAAGCGCAAGCGCGTCTAAAATCTACTTACGGTATCTTTTTAAAAAGCTTATCGAACATAAAATAACCTGAATTTATATTTTTTAATATATGTTACACAAACTGTCAAAAATTATTATTTATAGTGTATAATTTATATATTTTGTAATTGTTTTTAGATGAATTAAAAAAAACTTAATAAAGCTAACATTATTTTTATTTATTGAAATAAAATACCGTTGTTAAATTTATTTTAAATGTAGGTAGGTATACTGGCCTTTTGATTTTTTAAAATTCTGTTTATAAAATGAGATATTAGAAAAAAACAAATCGCAAGATGCCACAAATGGGTTCTTCTAATTTTATTTTGTTTAAAATATTGCTTGCAAAATCTCAGTCGACGCTAGCGGCATTATTCCATTCTCCATAATAAATAAGTACACATGTATAAAATTCTACTATAATTTAACACGTAAAAAATGCTTTTCTATAAAATAAAACAAAGTAGTTTTACTACATTTAGTTATAACAATAAATGCTATATAAAGACAACAATTGTTTAGGATTTAATATAATTATAAAATTTTAGTTACATAAAAATCTGTAGTTATTAAAATATAAATGTTACTAAATACACAAAAAAAAATCTTGAACCAATGTGGCTGCATTTACGTGGAGACCCTGTATGACATATTTTGACGAAAGAAAGGCGCGCCAACCCCATCAAAAACAAGTTTTTTTATACCTTCATCAAAAACAGGATTTTAGTAACTGTCTGCAGATAACTAAGCATGGCTTTTTTGGTAACCGATGCAAAAAAACTTTTTTTTTATCACGGGTGCAAAAAAAGATTTCCGTCCGTCCGTTTTTTACTCAAAATTAAAGAGAAATAGCAGAAAATAGTAATATTGAAAAAATCTTATTATTCTTGCCTAAAAATTAAGCCATTTCCGCCAGTTTTCACCAAGTATTTACGAAAAAATCATTTAAAAACATCGTCAAAATATCAACTGTCAAAGATTAAAATGTCGCAACAATGAACGTCACCGAGTAAAAAGGCACATCGCTATGGAAAGCATTGTTAACTAATTTACCAGCCGCCTTGATTTATAGTGTAAAGATGGTGGGTTGCGAGAAGTGCTCTTCGTTCAAGATTTTTTAAAATATTTTAACAACTCGCGGCTAAACTGTGCTAGTTGTGAAAACTACTATTTTTAAAAAGGATGGACATATTGATCCTCTGTATTCTAGCATTGTTTAGTTTGTTTATTCATAAGCGTCGAAAAATTGAAAAGAAACGAAATTATTTCCTTTTTTAAAAATGCGTTTGTTCAATTGTTGATGTTCGATGTCAGTGTCGCCGCTGTAGTTTTTGAACATATGTTTCAATATTTGAGGACTTTTTGGATCTAGAATCGAGATGAGCCTATAGTAATTTACGTTAAAAGGCAGAGAAATGCTCTATTAAAGTAAAAATCTAAATGTTTACGGGCAAGGCGACGTAGGAGCCGAGTCCGGAATCTAAACGAGTACCTTAATGACATTAAACGGCCGTGTATCGTACAACGTTTCATTTCATACTGTAAGTTGGAAAACCATTATTTTATTCTTATTTTTTTTTAGTTACTTTACCGAACTAGTGATGTAATGTATCATTTCCCGGACTGAAACCGATAAGTAGTAGTAGTAACTAGGGGGCAGCCCAAGACCTGGCAAGTAGGCCCAATCGGTCCCTTTTTATCTTACCCCAGCGCAGCCCCCTAATCCACCACCTGTACCGCTTGTACGGTAGTGGGCTCTTCGGGCCTTCCTGTTCTCTTCACGAAGTCCAGTACTTTGGCCCACCTGAGAGCTCGCAAGTCCTCTGCATCCAGGTTCGGTTCTCCGAGTACCTGATGATGATGATGATGACCGGGATTTCTCCTCCGCCCTCCCATAGGCCTGGCAGATAGAGTCATTCCCGATCCCGTTGCGAGTCAGGTGCTTACTGAGTCGGTTGTGTCCTTCCCAAGAGCATTTGAGTCTGGCCGCGTCCGTTCCGTCGATGAATTATTTGGACTGTCTGCATCCTATTTCGCTCTCCCAGGAGTCTGCCAGTTTATCGTTAGCCCATTTAATGAATCGACTTTGCAGCTGTCTCCTTGACCAAGACTGGTTCCGGCCCCACGTATTGAGTGCTGGCCCCGATCCGAGCGAGTTCATCCGCCTTTTCGTTGCCCGACACTCCCGTGTGTCCCAGTACCCACATCACTGTAACTCTCTTGTCTCGACTCAAGGCTTCCAGTGCGTCGACGCACTCTTCCACCAGAGTAGTGGCAATTTTTGGCGCACTGAGTGCCTTTAAAGCCGCTTGGCTATCGGAGCATATGTACCCATGCTCCTCCAGACCATTGCGAACCTCTTCTAGTGTTGCCGCCATTATAATGGCGTCTTGCACGTAGACCCCCGCACCTGTTGTCTGACTCTCCAATAGCTTGGTCGGTGTAGCATATCACAGCGTTCCTCCCGAACTGTTGGTGGAGGTTCTCACTCTGCCAGAATTCCCTACCGGAAATTTCCACCTCTTATTGAATCTCCAGGGAATTCGGGTTCCCTTGATCTCAAAGGACGCAAGTGGCATCTCCCTGGTGGCCATTTGGCAGTCCCAGAATGGTCTCGAGGTCTTAGATTGGTGGCGTCCTCCCGATAACGTAATGTATATTAATATATTACAATAAAGTATGAAATAAATATATATAAGTGTTGTGGAGTAGTAACATCAATGCACTTCTGACATTTTTACAAGAAAATAACAATAAAAAAATTATGTGACTTTAAGTTGTCTCTTCTCTCAGTTTTCGTCATACATACAGGGTATCTCTCTACGGTGACCCAAAACAAATTTGGCTTTACTATTTTCCAAAACAATTTTTTTAAAAATAGACAACAATTTTCGGATAAAATATTCTTTCAAGACAATATGGGATAAGTGGTTTTGCTTTAGATAAATACTTTGAACCAAAACGAAACGACCATAATTGTAAATTAGATCGTTTTTAAAGGAAACTTTATCCTGTAATCTTATTTTAAAATTGGGAAAATATTTTAATTTTTTTAAGATATCGAAGCATTTTTTAAAAGAATCGTATTATAGGAAAACCAAACCTTTTGGTTCAGAACTTTTATAAAACTAATTTTTTTAATTAAATCTGTTTTAGTTTAAAGAAAATTAGGCTTACCCTATACATTTTATTACAAACAAAACAGTATAACATAAACATAGATCACAGTTAAGATATAAAAAGGTATAAAAACTACAATAAATAATCTGTTTTTTTTTCGCTCTTGAGCGCAGCCATGTAAAAAAAATTCGTCAAGAACAATTAAAGCCCTTTTTTATTACAGTGTGTCCCAAAAGTCTGGAATAGTTGATTTTTTGGGAGAACTTATGGGTTTTTTCAAAAAGAAACTATACAAACAATATATACCATTTTAAGTAAACCAAGAGGTATTACTTCTAAAAATCGGACAAGAACTAAAAATGCTTTGCTTAAGGAAAGAAGTGCTGTTTTTAAACCTGTGTAAAATAGATAAAAACATAAACCAAAAAGTAACTCAAAAAGTTATCTGGCTTTTTTCTGGACACACTCTGTATAAAGTCGAAACTACTTTTTTTGTTTTTTTTTTCGACATTATGAATCCGCCACAAACATATAGATTTTATTTACTCTGTATAAAACAACAAAATCGGATAAGTTAAAAAAAATCAGCAAAATAAAAATTTTCTGCATTTTATCTATTTGACACAGGTTTAAAAAAGCACTTCTTTCGTTGACCAAAGCTTTTTAGATTTTTAAACACAAGTTTACACTTAATGCTTTTTTGTCATGACTATTTGCTAATATTCCTTAAAATTTAGTTTCTTAATAATGTTGTAGTAAATAAACAATATGTCAGTTTTAATTTTGGTAGAATGTTTTTATGAAAACCTTTTTTTTATTTAAAAATGTATGGTATTAAGCTTATTTTTATGTGTAAACAAACCTTTAAAACTTTTAACATACAAAACCATAGATAGCCATGGAATATTTCGCTGTTCAGAAAAGTCACACAAATTCTGTTTTTTCTTTTACATGGTGAGAATTTTCGACACTTTTCCACGTGTATTGGTATGCGTAGGAACAATTTATCTCCGCCATAAACTAGTCCTGCAGAATATCTTTAAAATATTAAATTTACAAAATGTTATTAAAAAAATGACGCAGTTTCTCTTACTCGTGTGAGTGCAGAATTCTGACGGGTGAGATTTTCTGTCGTTTCTGAAGAATCGCGACCAATGTATTACAAAAAAGGCAGGTAGAAGATTTGCATAAAATTTCAAATTTGAAATATACCGTACAAAGGCCAACTAGAGGTTTTTAGACCTATATTTTAGGAAGGGTTAAAACACCACTTATACTTCGTTGGCGTTGAGAAACAATACAATTTAAAAACGTACTTTCCTAAAATTTACTATAATCAGTAGTGTAACAGTAATTGGTCAGAACGTACTGGCCTAAAACCTTACAATACTAAACGGTTACAAGGGCAAATCCGCACAAACCTAAAATAGTGTAACATATTGCCGCTAGATGGCTCTGCGGCGTGATGGACACCGTTTGATTTGTTAAGCCGCATTCACAATTAAGCATGCAAGCAAACAGGTGTGCCCATATAAACACTTTTTTGAATTTTCTGGGAAAGTATGCTATTTTAAGACAATTAAAAACTGAAAAAAATAAATAACCATAAAGTAGGGTTATGTTTAATCCAACGAAGATTTTCCACCGACTCCCGAAGCCGGTGGCGATCGGTGCCAACATTTGTTGCATTGGTGAAATCCATCGAAAACTTTAGGAACTCTATTATTGGACTGGTGAAATTCATCTAAAATTTATGAACTCTTTTGTTGGCACCGGTGGACCACCGGTGGATTTACAAACTCGCCCATATTGGTCGAACACCTGACCCCAATATATTACAAAGGTTTTGCTGTCCAGCTGTTTTCGGCCGGCTTTGAACTGTGTCGCCATCTAGCGGGAATATCTTACACTATTTTGCTTGTGTACACTTTTGCCCTTGTAACGTTTTAGGCCAGTCCGTTATGATCTATTTCGATTTTGTGATAGTACTTTTTTATAATTTACATTTTTTTGTAAAGTACCTTTTGATAAATTATGCGCACCTAAAAAATGAGATTTACGGTAGCAAAACAACAGCCAAAAAAAATATACGTTTTTTTTTGGCCCACCTTATAATACCTATGATAGTTATTTTCCTATATTTTTCACACAAATTTAATCTGGAATATCTTGGAGAAGATGAAAGATAGATCCAAAATGTTTGGTATTTTTGAAAAGCCTATTTTTTAAGAATTTAGAAAATGAGATAACATACAGGGTGTCCAATTTAAAAGAAGATAAGTACACCCTGTATAAAAGGGTATCCATTTTTTTTGTAACCTCTTTTTTTACCTAAAATGATCCCATATAAATTTCTTTTGAAAAAAAATCCAAAGTTCTCCCAAAAATTCCATTATTCCAGAGTTTTGGGAAACATTCTATATGAATTTGCATTATTGTGTCCTGGCGTAAGAAAAAAACTTCGCAATAACATAACAGCTTTTAAATACACTTTTTTGCATTGAAACTTTGTCACTTTATGGACCTTTTTCGCGTTTTCTTAGCGGTTTACCCTGTTATTTGCATTAAAAATTAAAATATAGGACCAAGCTTATTTAATAAGCTAATTAAAATGGACATACATAAAATATTTTGGGAAACTTTAAAAAAAGAAACCTATCTTATATGTGGCTTCATTTTGGAAATGAGATTCAACATCATATATATATACAGGGTGCTCCAATAAGCCTGGCTATCTGGGGGAAAAAAATCGTTTTAGAGTCCCTATATAAATAACTAGGCTTTTGAAAGGCTAAGCCACACAAAATTTACATTAAAAAAATATTTTCCCAAGTTAGTGGGGCTCATAGTAACCCAAATAAATCTGTTGGCCAGTTATATTGGCCACCCATCGAGTGCCAGTCTTATCGAACCACCCTGTATATTAAAAACATAAACATTGCTTATCGAAATGTAAGATTGTTTACGATAAATTATTTTACTACAGTATACATTTCTTAATTTAGTTTGATAATTGCGTATCAATCATTCAGTAAGGATGGGCTATGATGTAAATATACCTGGATTTATTTCAGAGCAAGAGTTCATGGTATGATGGATAGTTGAGCTATTGATGAAAATTTTTGAAATTTAAGACATCAATGCCAAATCACACGCCACAAACCGGAGTAAAGGATAAAAAAAGTGGAGGGCTATAGCTTCCCCTGGCGCCCCCGACGTGACGCCTTAGAATATATTATTATTTACTACAACAGAGAAAAAATCTTTAAACTACCCAAAATAATTCTAATGTTGGACAGATTCATTAAACTGCAGGACCCAGCAATGTTCCGAAGAAGACGTTCCCAGAAAGTCAATAAATGATCTATTAAGAGGACGTTCCCAGAATGTCCAATGTACATTCCTAGAACATCCTATGTAAGATGTTCTGGGAATGTTCTGATCGGAAAGTTTTTAAAATATTTCATTGATGGCATAAGACGTTTAGACATTTAGATCTAAATGAAATAATTGAAATTGAAATAATGAAATATTAGGGATATCGAAGTTCTTTTGTGGTAGCTTGTTACAATAATAAACACCAAATATAATAAGTAATGTTCTAATAATTTAATTTATTAATTAATTATTATTGATGTCCTATGCATGTGTTTATAAGTACATCCCTAAATGGTACATGGCCAGCATATGCCAAAGAGATACTGTAAAAAAAATCATGTAAAGGAGGTCAGATGCATATTCTTATGATGTAAATATTCTTTTAATGCTATGTGGGGCCTTAGCCACAAATTTGATATGCACGACTGTCCATTTTGGTCTAAAAATGGCGAGGTTTACCTATCTATCACATTTTATACCCCAACCGCATATACCAAAAGTTGCTCATTTAAAAAACATCATTGGCCATCCTTTTTTCTGTATTTAGTCAAAAACCGCGCTAAAACAGGTCAAAAAATTTATAATAATCTTATCACAAGTGCTGTCGCATTTTGAACTGCCGTCACTACCCATAGACAGTACCCTGGGCTTTCCATTGCCAGGTTTGCGTTCTTGAGATCCTTTGAACGGCAGTTCCTCCAGCGATTTTTTCTTTCCGCCTGGATTAAAAAAATAATAGTTATAACAGTTTTAAGGTAAGTAATCTTGTTTAAAAAAAAACGCATAGATGCATTTTTCCCTATATCTCAAACTTTCACTTTTTATTAGTGTATACTCAAACACCCCACCAGCTTGTAATGTGTAAAGGAAGGGGTTTGAGTTTTGTTTCTTGTATCTAAAATTAATGTTTTAAGGCTATAGTTTAAAAAATATGTTTAAAATAGAATACGATTATTTCGTCTAGGGCCAGTAGCCGATTTTTAAATCTGCATGCTTTTAAGTTAACCTGTTGTCGGTATCAGCTAGCGGGAGTGTTTCCAATTCAATTATAAATGCACCTGTAAATGCAACCTTAAACATTACACCCAGTTACTTTAATACGTAGTTGGGTAGTGTTTTTTTAGCAGGTAATTCTGCAATAAATGGTTTTCTTTTCTATTAGTATTTTACTTGGTTTTTTAGCCGCGTAGAACGCGAAAAGTCAAAATAAGTAAACTAACCCCAAATTTTTTTGTCGGTGCTAAAAAATCTCTGGTGTCCCACTGTGTATAAACATAAATAAAGTCTCCGCGTTGCCATGGAAAACAAATTCAAAGACGTAAAATTTTGCAAAAAAATCAGGTCGACATAACTACGTACTAATGATACCAAAAATCGCCATTAAAAGTTCAAGTAAATATATTTGAAAACAATCTTTATTGCAAAAGAGTAATTATCACTCGAGTTACAACGGCTGGTCTATAAAGGAGAGGGGTTACACATGTTGGGGTTGATAAAACAAAATAATACAACGGATTGGAAACAACTAAATATTAAATACTATTTAAAACAGAAACAAAAATTAGTATTAGTATTTAATTATTTTCAATAACATTTTGCAAATGCCTGGGCATTGAAAAACTTAAATTTTGAAAATAGTCATGATCTTCTGAGAGCACCTCCAATGCGCGATGAATTGCATGGCTTAACTCTTCAGCATTTTGTGGTCTCCAGTTTCTCTGATAAATAATTCTGACAAGTTGGCCGCATATATTCTCTTTTGGGTTGAGATTAGGGGTGTTGGATGGCCAAAGAAGAGTTTCAATATTATTGTTTTCAAACCACTGCTGAACAACATTAGCGGTGTGTACGGGACAGTTGTCCTGCTGGTAAACGAAGTCGTTGTTTTCGTAAAACATCTGCACAGAACATATTTTTGACTGTTGACTCTTCCTTCAATTTGCCAAAACATACCCAAACCTCTAGCGCTAAACCATCTCCACATACTCCATGTCCTGAAATATCTTTTCATCTGTGAAGACCACCCTCTTCCAGAATTCATCATCAGAACATTATTTTAAGCAAAAATAACCCTGGCCTGTTTTTGTTTTTCCATTAAAAGAGGTTTTTTGCAGCAACTCGAAAGGAAATTTCAAATTTTTTAATCCTTCCTTAGTAGTTGATAAGGAAAGCCTTTTATCTTGTATCTCAGAACTTACCGGCTTTCGTCCTGATCCATGTTTTCTATTCATCAAATAATTTTTTTTCACTTTGAAAATTATTAGACACTTTAAATAAATATTTCAACGCATCAGTATCCATATACCTAACGCGTTCGAAATAAAGCCAAAATACACTACATTCTTTACTTGTTTATGCGATGTTTCGAACGATGCCCGCTTTTTTAAAGAGTGCGATGACAGAACTGCTGATTGAAATCGTTACGTACGTTCGTGGGTCCCGTAACGAGATTCTGTCATCACACCCGTCAAAGAAGCAAGCCATCGTTCGAAACATGGCATGAGCAAGTCAAAAATTTAGCGTATTTTGACTTTGTTTCGAACGCGTTACGTATACCAATACCGATGCGTTAAAATATTTACTTCTATTGTCAAAATCAGTTTGACGCATCCGTCAGCTATCTTAAACTGTACACTATTAGAAAAGTAATTTTTTCGGGATAGGAAAAACGCATGTATGCGTTTTTTTTGAAAACAAGAGTAGCTGTCGAATTTCTTACACTTAGAGTTGATTAATCAATGGCAAAAACCATTCAAATTCATAAAATAAGGGAAAATTGCGAAATTATATAGGAAGAACGCCGGAACAAAGAAACAGACAAATAAGACAAACAACAAAATTAGCGACAAGATAACGAAATCCGGTTAACTGAAATTATTAGAAGTTTTTATTTTATACAAGAAGTTGGTATACGAAAAAATCCATGGTGGTTTTTTTATTTCTTGATAAAATTGATCAAATAATACATCGGTTTACACACAATAGGGAGAAGTTTTATGCAGTTGCAAAATAAATATAGAAAGTGTCTCAAAAAAAAAACCCTACGGTTTTTTAAAATGCATAAAACTTTTGGACATCCGCCATTTTGAATTTTTGATAAAATCCGACAATAAATAAAAAATTGGCAGTTAAAACAAAACAGTCCGTTTTTTTGTGGTCCACCCTATTATTTATTACAGTTGCATCATAATAGCGGTAGCGCTGAAAGCCCACAAAAAAGCCGAATTTACAAAAACCGAAACACAATTGAACCGAAAATAAAACATCCGAACGAAAGGAAAATACCGAGAAAATAATGGATACGAATATAATATTATGGAATTTTAATTTACTCGATTATAATTTTCCCGAACTTTAAAATATCAGAATTACAAAAGTATCGAAAATAATTTCCTAGAAACGAAAAACACCCGAACCACAAATTATTAGAAAATAATATGTCCCATCCTTAAATGAGCATCCGAATCGCTATTCGGGATGCGTCAAATTTAAATCTCTAGCCGTTCACAGTTTCTGGCTGTCTAACTGTCATTTTTGACACAGTTCCCGTGAGCCGATTTAAATATTAAGAAAAAATTTGGGGGTAAGGGGTGGTTGATGGATGTAAAGGGGGTAAATTAATACAATATCACAACTTACTTCGACTCTTCCCTGTCGTAAGCCTGGCAACGTAGCAATTGAATTCGTGGCTATCGGTTCAAATCATTTTCGGACAGATTGAGGTTCTTGAATTTTGTGGTTCATCATTATTATGTTTCTATTATTATTATTTTCGTTAAAAATATTTTGTGACATTTTGTGTTTCTATAAAAATATGTTTCGTTTAAAATTTAATTCTATGCATATATTTTCTAGCGATTTTATTTTCCGGTAATTTAATTTTCGAGACAATTTTTTTCGGACCAATTATTTTTTTTTCTCTTAAATTCTGACAAATTAGGTTTCCGCTAAATTTTGTTTCAGGTTTTTATAGGGACCCGTAGCGTTTATGTTTAAAAACTTAAAATGAAGTAAAAATAATAATTTATATTTTATATTTATAATATTTTTTAAATTTTAATTACCATATCTTAGATCTGTGGATTTGGGTACTAAACATGTGTGTTTTATTAAATTTTGAAAATCTAACACGTACGTGGTTTCCAGCATTTCTTTTAAAAAATTTATCTCTTTTACGTTTTTGGGAAGTCGTCCCACTAAGCAAGGGTTTTCAACGTTGAAAAAATGCAAAATTAGAGTAACTTTGAATACGTTAAGAAAAATGTTTAAAAAAAGTAAAATGTAAGTTCAAAATTAACATTCTATGTAAAAGTATCACTGATACACGAAAGAATCACTAATTTTATGTTAATATTTAATCTTGGATTTAACAAGAAATGTAAACGATAAAGTAACTGAAAAGAAAAATAACATTATTTGAAGTTTAATAAATGTCACTGTCGAAATAAATTTGCTTTTTTACAGGTACATGATATTACACAATATTGCAAGTTTATTAAATGTCAATTTTTTTTTTATTGTGACATGACAAAATACAATATTGTAAGTTAATAAACATCAAAGTTGAAACAAGTTTAGTCTAATGATCACATGAAAGCAGCACTATTGTGCGCTCAATTAATGTCAACTTTAAGACAATTACGTGGTTGCTTATTGGAAAATGACTAAATACAAGTTTTATGTAAAAATTCCAAAATTAATGGAAATTTTAACCCAGATATGGCAAAAATTTTCGAAAAAGTTTGACTGTTTTTATGAAAATCCTGCGATTTTTTTGATAACTTCCCACAAAAGGGAAAATATACCTATAAGTATTAATTTATACAGGGTTCCTAAGCAAATCCTTAGGGGGCCAAGCAGCCGTATATAAGACGCAGACAAACGGAAAAACACATTAGGCAGAAAAGGATGGGCATGGGGTGATGTTGTCACTACATTTTACACGTAGTAAATCCATTCCAGGTTGTTGTTTTCTAATGTTTTTCATTTTCATACCTTTAGGACTGGAATAAAAATTGTTTTTGCTCGACTTTAATACCAAACTGATGAAAGATATCGTAAAAAAAAATATTTTTCGGCTTTTCATTTTGTAACCATTGTCCTTACGCACTGTTTACAGGCTGGGGACTGAGATACATAGAAATGCCTAACCTAAAGCGTTCATACACTCATACAATTTTATCAAAAAGGAGGAACAGTCAGATGTGGCGCCGTGCACAAATTACGTAACGGTGATTTTACCAAATTTTGACCCCCTCCCTATGTAATGTTTTGTAACGGTTTGGCACGCCACTCTCCTAATATTACGTAACGATTTCAAGACCACTACCCCCCCCCCCCAAAAAAAAAAAAACTTTTCACTTATTTTCATTCCAAATTTTCTTAGTTTCACACAAATACAAACGCTGTCGAAAACCCCCCTCCCCCCTCCCCCCTACGTAACGTTTTGTAACCCCCCTCCCCCCTATGACCATTACGTAATTTGTGCACGGTTCCTGTAGTCCCAGTGGAGGAGGGCGAGAAAATTGATATTTTTTTCTTAAAAATTATACTCTTTAGACCTATTTCTTTGCGTTCCCGAAATTACGTAATTTTTGAAAAACAATTGTAAGCGGCGCCATTTTTATTTCGTGCTTTGTTTTTCTAACATTTTTGCGATCGGCTAATTTAATTGAAAATTTTTTTTTATCTTCTCACTCGAAACCAAGATCCCCGTTTTAGGAAAACTGATCCCGTCTCTGTTTCTAAATTTTTTTCGAATAAAAGTAGAGTATGACCATGGGTGAAATAATTTTTTTCTACGATGACGAAAATTTCGAGAAAGTTGAAGAAAAAAATAAAAAAAGTGGCAGAGCTCAAGTTTTTCGTAAAAAAACATTTTTTGTAAAGAAACAGAGCGAAATAAATCTTTTCACCCCTTTTTGGGTGTTACAAATATTGGCAGACCCTCATTTTTGGCTTTTACCCTCCCGCTAGTTTTGAAGAATTGGTTCGCTACATGTTTCGAGATCATGTCATAAAACACCTCGAAAATATCAAATGTAGTGTAGGGCCAGCTTTATTTAAAATCAATAATATCGCAAGCAAAAAGCTCTGCAGGGAAAACAGCGCCGTTTATTGATTTCTTTGGCTGCTAGTGCTGCATGGTTTGGCCGTTTCGGTATAGATGTCACTAGTAGAACAGAATGGAAAGAAATTTAATTAAAAGCGAAGATATTTCTTTCTAATGTTAACAACCTCACGAGTTTATCGCTCAGTATCGTAAATAATGGACCCTGCCGCCTCCTTTAAGCAAGAAAAAGGTGTGGTTTGGACCTGAAAACATCTAATTTTTAATTAGATTAGATGGTGTGGCCGCCATCTAGCGGAATTTGCAGACATCTTGTCAACGGTTATTACTGCAACTATGATTTATGCTCACAATGAAAGAGTGGCGACAATTTTTTCTCATGAAAGCAGTCCGGAGATAATAACAAACTGGCACCATTGCTCGATATATCTGTTTCTTTTGTGCGCGCAGAACTTTCTATGCCATTTCTGTTTGATTTATTGAAATCCTATCCCTAAGGAAAATCTTAGGAACCCTGTATGTATTCGCAGTATATTGTGGATTTGTAGATTGTTGAATGAGTCGTTTCGGCCGTGCGGCCGCTCGGCACTGCTACCTTTAAAAGATATTTTGTACATGACTCTAAATCTTAGATTGCTTCCAGGAAAAGTACACTTCTCCCAAAGGAAGCTATTTTCTCGGGTGGTAGTTGGCCCATTTCTTCAGGTGATAGTGATACACCCTCGAGGTATTTAAGCCTCTTGCAGAGTTGGGCTGGGCATACGCAGAGCAGGTATTCTGCGGTTTCTGTATCGTCCAAGCAATATCTACAGAGGTCGTTTTCTGCTCTGCCTATTGTTTTTAAGTGGTATTTCACCGGTGTATTCGTAGTAATTAACGCACGATCATTTTAGGATTTAATTTTTTTAGCGTTTGAGGAAATTATTATATATTTTCAGTTATTTTAATTTCGCCAAATTATGATTCAATTAATTGTGATTCAATATTTGTACATAAATTTGTTTTATTGCAACTGAAACCTTTTTATATGTATTTTATTAATTAAAAACAATTAATTAAATTAATATTAAAAAAAACAACTCCCTATTTTCTTAAAAATCGTAACCAATGACATCACTGCATTAATATACCGTGAATTGGTGACAGTTCTCAACAAAACCGAGATGGTCTATTGGTCTAAGGCGCTGACACCTTCGTGTATCACCTTTGGATTAAAAGTTGGGATCCCGTCGGCTCACATTTTTTTTATTTTTATTATTTTCTTTATTTGTTTGAGATGTAACCGCGAAGATCAAAAATTTTAAAGCACAAAAATATATTTTTTATGTTGTTTGAACCAATATTTAACAAGTTAGAGGTAAATTTAAAAAAAATAATTAAATTAACATTAAATGTTACATGCAAGTCACATACTTGTTAAAAAAATCTAATGTAACACTATTACGTAAATGTTTGGTTTAGTGATAGATTCCTGACCGTTTGGTATAACAAAGCAGTGAAAGTCGTGGGTTTCGGTTATTTGAATTATTTATTATTTTTTATACTACGTACGTTTCGGGTTACGCCATCATCAGTTAAAAATTATATGATTTAAAAAAGTTTCCTCTTTAGCAAAATTTTTTAAAAACATAAATTAATATTATAAACAACGAGGACATTTAAACATGAAGAAAGACAAATTCAGTAAATGTTTAGGACAATTGATGTACTGGCAATATAATATCGTCGTTAAGGTTACAAGTTGCGTTACATAACAGGTTACAAAAATACATTGAGGTAATGTAAATGTAACAGGTTTTTGCTTAGTGGGATAGAATGTCGATAATCAAGTGTAAGAGTAAGAGTCTACGTTTTTCTGATGATATCCAAGAGAGTCAAAACTAGTCGACAAAAAAAAATGATGATATTTGGATGCGTTTCGCAGTGTTGTGTCGAGTTTTTGAGCGCACAGAGATACTGTGATAAAAACTCTTTTTTATTTAATAGGTACCGCTCAAAGCATTAACCAGAGTGGTAGTTGGTAAACAGCAGTCTATGTCTGTTTGTTAAAATTAAAAATATATTTTAATGTTTTACATATACCTTTTTCTCGTCTCTTAATGTATTCAAGGATTCTTTCTGTTTCGGTTTCGTCAAGGATACCACTTCTATCTGGTCCTTTTACCCCGTCCACTGTGCGAATTAGAAAGTCTCGTTTTGTCATCAGTCCATATCTAAACACAAAAAAATAAAATTAAAATGGCTTTTAAACTGACTGATGACTGAAAAAAAGGTCATTCTATTTTCAGCTGAAACTAGAAATCAATAATTAATCAATCAATTTTGTAAATAATCATGTATATTTAGTTTTTGATTTTTAGAAACTGAAAATGTATAAGATGGAAATTTCTAAGAGCCTACGTTGACCTGTAGAATCCCAAAAAGGCCGAAACCATTCGAGAAACTAAAAAACAGAAGAAAAGTGAAGATGGCACTGTATACGATAAATTCGTTGGACAGATTCAAGCTGTCCATTATCTCCCGAACGATATCAAAACTTTACCCGTAATAAAATTTAAAAAATTCTTAAAAAACTATTTTAAAAAAAAGCATATAACAACAAAAGAGTAATACCAAAAGAACTTTTAGATCATATTTTATGTATGAATTCGCTAAACCTTTATCTTTATTTTATAAGCAGATTGGTTGTTGTATTTTTTGATTGTGTGAGTGATGTTGATGCTGTTGTATTTTATTTTACTTTTAATTAAATTTTTATATTTTAATTCGATATATGTAAACAATTTATATTGTATTGACATCAATAAAATAGATAAATAAATACACTATAGATCAGTATAGCTCCATGCGCACACGCACATACACAGACATAGGGGTCACCCAGGTAAAAAAATGCATAGGTTCTGATAAAACTTGGTGAGATTTTATGTTTTTCTATAGGGTTTTATAAGTTTCTACAACCCATATTGTCTTATTAAAACTGATAGAAAAAATCTGTACTTTATAGGATTTGCCTAGGTTTTTACGAGTTTGTTTCACAGACCGAATAGAAAACATATAAAACTTGTAAACTATTGTAAAATCTTTTCTAAGAGGTTTTTTGGCAGGGTCAACTTATAACAACCTTTTTGCATAGATATATTAAGTTTGGCCCTTTTTGTTTGATATGGAATTATGGATGTATAGAAAGAAAGGTTATTTTACTTAAGTTTCTTTGTATAAGCATGCCAACAATATACAGACAAGTTAAATTTAAACTTTGAATTTTTTGTACAAGTTAAAACTAAAGCTAACTTAAAAATCTATGCTATTTATATTTATTTATATGCTAGAATTTCATATTAAGAATTATTGTACTTTGTTTTGATATAAATAAATATTATTGGTTGATTATGTTGGGAATTTGGAACCTTTGGTTGCACTAAATCAAAATTATGATTGTTTTCCACAAACCAAAACTACACTTTTTTGCACTCGACGCGCGTTTCGCTAACAACGTTAGCATCATTAGGAGACGATAAACAATGAACTAAATTAATCTACGCTCTATCTTATATACAATCCTTTAGTGGGCGGAGATAAGACTAATAATTTGTGATTGATCACGATTTTTAATCCTATCTCCCCTCAACCAAAGAATAAAGTGTACTAAACGGGATGGGTCCTCTATCTTTATTTAAACTATTTCTGGATTTAATGATTTCCATACTTTCATATGCATTCAAAAGTCTTTTGTTTGGTACACTTTTTAGAAGTTTTAGGTTATCTAATGTGAATCTATGATTGTTTTCAAAAGCATGCTCGGCCACACTTGACTTTTCTGTTCTTCCGTATTTTAAGTGTGCTAAATGTTCTTTAAAACGTGTTTGAATAGAGCGTCTCGTTTGGCCAACATATTTTTTGTCACAATCCATGCAACTAATTTCGTAAATTCCACTTTTTTCTAGAACTGTAGTTTTATCCTTGGGATTTCCTAGTAAGCTTCTTATTGTGTTACCGGATTGATATACTAATTTAAGACCGGTGTTATTAAATACTTTGTGTAATCCTTTCGTATAATTAGGATTATAAGGAATTGATACAAACTTTGAGTCGCAGGTATCTTTTTGTCTGAAAAAGGTAGAATTCCGAAAGGTCTTTTGAAAAGAATGTCTATTTATCAGCTTATTTATTAAGCCTTCGTCGTAACCGTTTTCGCCAGCTATATTTCTAATCCTATTCTTTTCTGCTTCAAATCTTTCTTTGTTTAAGGGGAAATTTACTAATCTATATGTTAAAAAGTGCAAACTTACAAGCTTATGTTGTAAGAAATGAAAAGAGTCATTTGGAATATACCTGTTGGTGGTCGTGCCTTTTCTGTATAGGTCAAAGTCCAATTTATTTTTATTTCTTATAACTAAAGTGTCTAGAAATGGCAGTGTACCGTTGTTCTCTGTTTCATAAGTAAATTTAATAGTGGGAAATTTGTTATTTATTTTTTCCATAAAATTTTCAACACTAGTTACTTTAGTGTTGAATACTGCAAACACATCGTCTACATACCTGAACCATACTCTGGGGAAATACTCAAATTCTTTACTTATATCTGATTCAAATTTGCTCATAAATAGGTTTGCGATAAAAGGTGATAAACTATTACCCATTGTGGTTCCTTCTAATTGCTGGTAGTAGTTATTTTTATATTGAAAGTAATTTTGATTCATGCAGAGTTTTGTTAAAGATAGGTATTCTAAAGTCTGTTTGTCTTCTAGATTGTTTTTTCTTAGTAGTTCCTCCAGGTATTGTAAGGTATTGGGGATCGGCACACTAGGGAACAACGAACTAACATCAAACGAGATTAAAATTTCACCTTCTTGGAGTGAAATATCTTTAACTTTGTTGATAAATTCAAGGGAATTTTGAACAGAAAAACCATTTTCCTTTATCGGTAAATTTTCAAACTCGTTTGCTAGCCATTTCGAAATGTTGTAAGTAGGTGATCCTACAGCAGAAACTATAGGTCTAATTTTCGGAAGACAATACAGTTTCGGCATAGTGGGATTGCTTACTTGTAGTTTATATTTAATATTGTCAGTAATAATATTGTTACATTTTTTAATTGTGTTTTTTACTTCGTTAATCATTTTTGGTAAGGGGTTCTTTGGGACTTGTTTGTAGGGTCCATTTTTAATTTTTCTTTATTCTTTGGTTGAGGGGAGATAGGATTAAAAATCGTGATCAATCACAAATTATTAGTCTTATCTCCGCCCACTAAAGGATTGTATGTAAGATAGAGCGTAGATTAATTTAGTTCATTGTTTATCGTCTCCTGATGATGCTAACGTTGTTAGCGAAACGCGCGTCGAGTGCAAAAAAGTGTAGTTTTGGTTTGTGGAAAACAATCATAATTTTGATTGGTTGATTGATATATTTAATTTTGGATTTTTAACAATCGATTACCTTGGAGCGTAGACCAAATCTCTCAAAACAGCCTTTATGTTAATTAGTTGAGTCTGCAACGTTTTCCTTTTGCACTCCTGCATCCCCCACCTCATTATGGCACTGTATACGATTAATTCGTTGGACAGCTTTAGACTATCCCTCGTGGTGATGGCATGGAGAACATTGTAGCTCAGTTCAATAACGTCTTTTTGTTTAAGGAAGTAATCGCCGTGCTTATCTATCTCCAAAAGGCAGTTGTGTCTGAGGGTTTCGATGAGTTCATGAACCTAAAACGTTGGACAAGGTTTGAGCTTGAGTTTAGATTAAAGGGATTGAAGGGAAGTGGTCTAGAAAACAAAAAATGCTACAATTGGCTAGTTAACCCAAAATTTAATAAAAAACATTACCCTGGTTTTTTCTTTACATTGTTATAGACCCCTGATGATGCCCAATAAAGTGGTCAAAACGTTTGGCAATGAGAAAAAAAATTTTAATCGGGTTTGTTTTAAACCACAATTATTAAGAAACATTTAAGTAAGATGACAGCGCCAGAGCTCGTTCAGCACCCTTGCAAAAATTGAATAGATTATGGAAAAAGTTGTAGCTTTTTTCTTTTTCTTTAAAATCCAAAGAAAAACTACATTACGACCAGGCCTCCAATTGCTAATGGATAATCCAGACACCTACAGACCTGTTTCATCCTTATTAGGAATCACCAGGGAGTCATAGTCTGCTGAAAGGTACAAGATTCTGTATTTACGGTCTTCTGCACTTTTCAATTTTGATGTTTTTGTTGCTCAGTTTATTCGACGGGTGGCGCACACAGGTACTACGTCTGCACGGATTAAAAACTTTTTGTTTTAAATTAGAGATGTGTGCATGGTGCCTGTGTAGCTTCAACTATCAGGTACAATCCTATGACTCCCTGATGATTCCTAATAAGGATGAAACAGGTCTGTAGGTGTCTGGATTCTCCATTAGACATTGGATGCCTGGTCGTAATGAAGTGAGAAACAAAAACGCTTTGTCCGATATGCCTCGAATGTTACTTTAATTTTTATTTGCGGACACGAGATTCACTTTGTTGTTTTTTAAATATTTTGGCTTTTTAGTTCTGCGCAACAAGCCTCCTCCAAAGCGATTTCTTGCTGATGCCTTAAAATTAGGGCCACGTAGTATGAAGCTCCAATTGGGGGCGGTGATGCCGCGAACGTTACCTCTTTTTTAAGAGTCATGTTACAGTGACAGGTTTCTTCTTTATAACCTGCTGAAAGGTACAGGATTCTGTATTTACGGTCTTCTGCACTTTTCAATTTTGATGTTTTTGTTGCTCAGTTTATTCGACAGGTGGCGCACACAGGTACTACGTCTGCACGGATTAAAAACTTTTTGTTTTAAATTCGAGAGGTGTGCATGGTGCCCGTGTAGCTTCAACTGTCAGGTACAATCCTGATGATTCCTAAGAAGGATGAAACATGTCTGTAGGTGTCTGGATTCTCCATTAGACATTGGATGCCTGGTCGTAATGAAGTGAGAAACAAAAACGCTTTGTCCGATATGCCTCGAATGTTACTTTAATTTTTATTTGCGGACACGAGATTTACTTTGTTGTTTTTTAAAAACTACATCCTTGAAGACAAGCTGTGCATTTTTTGTAATTTGTGCTAATTACAAAGATACCTAGGTATTAAAAATTCTCATTTTATGTTTAAGAATTACACAAAGCTTAGAGATTGTCTGTAGAAACAGCGGTGATCCTTTACATTCCTATTTAATAATTAGAGAGTTACAATTTAAAACTAACTAGAAAGGCATTCAACAATTCAACAAGACATTACTGAAACCATAAAAGTATAGAACGTATATACCGTAAAATAGAGAAAATCTATTCTAAAGGATCCTTTATGGTAAAAAAATACAAAAAAATTATCATGATAATTCTGTAAACAATTTTATCAACTACCTTATCAGAAAATTACATTTTCCACCCTTATATGAGGGGCAAAAACGCCCTTTGCCTCCTTATGGAGTTTTACATATTTTACCTCCCTCCGGAAGTTTTCGTGACTTTAACTCTCGGTACGCGGCGCGCGCGGCGCGGCGTATGGATCATTACTCACATTACTGCCAATGAAATCGGTCCTATCCCACATAGCAATGAAAGAACATTTATATGCATAGCATAATATTTATATACGTTAAACCTCCTTTTGAGAATGTCCTTGTGAGCACATCTTTAGCATATGTTTGGAACATACTATTTAAGTAAATGCTATTAAGGATATCTATAGCAAATGCTAGGAGTGTACCATTTGAGCAGGTCCTTTTGAGTACATCTTTAACACATGCAAAGAATATATCAATTTAAAAACATTTTCTAGTGAGTTTAGCGCACAAGCCATTCTGGTACCATAAAAGAACATCAAAAAAATGAGCTTCTAAGTATTTTCTTCGCATATATGCTAAGGAAATACCACGAAAGAAGGTTACTATTAGAACATCTTTAGCATATGCAAAGTATATATCACTTTTTGAAACATTATTTGGTCCTTTTAGCTCACATGCTATTCTAATACAGCAAAAAAACATCAAAATCCCAAGTAGCACTCGTCGTCCTCAGGACATTCTATAAAGGTCCGAACGTCCCGGTCCCCCGTCTTCGTTCGCTTGGGACCAACGACGTCTTTAGGACGTCCTTGGGAGGTCCAATGTTACAAGTTACAAAGGCGTCTCTAGGACTTACACAAAAAACGTCTAAAGCACATATTCATTCGTTTTGACCCGCTATAATTTACATTTATGTAGAAAAATAGTCAATAGTTGATTTTAGTTTTAGTTCCACGGTCTACAGCACATATTCAGAAACGACTTTTGTCGGACGTCCTGTGGACTAATTTTTTTGTAACATTGGACCTCCCAGGATGTCCTAAAGATGTCGTAAGTCCCGAAACGGACGAACCGGGAACGTCGAATGTCCGGTGGTGGACGTCCCACGGACGTTTTAGGGACAGATGTGTGCTACTTGGGAAGAATGCGCCTCTAGTATTTCCTTAGCAAGAAGGTAACTTTTATATATATATATATCACTTATTAAAACATTATTTGGTCCTGTTAGCGCACAAGCTATTCTGGTATCTTAAAATAACATCAAAAGAATGTTATTCTAGTATTTGCTTTGCTAATGAAATACCATTAAAGAAGGTTACTTTTAGGACATCTTTAGCATATGCAAAGTATATACCAATTATGAAATAAGTTAAAAAAAACTCGAAAAAAAAATCGATGACCGGAAACGAACCCGGTAACCATTGGTTTAGAGATGCTTGTCCATATATATTCACCAAACGCGAAAATTCTCTGATTAAGCTTTAATCATGATTAAACCACTTTTTAGTCGACCTATAAAAATCCGTCAAAATGCTTATATTCCGAGGTTTCAACCTATTTCTTTATAAGCGCATGGTACAGTGGATAAAGCATTGGTCTATCAATCCGTAGGTTTTTTTTATTATTTGTTTTTATTTGTTTTTTGTTAGGTTATATTGTGAAAGGACATGGTTTTCATGTAGTTCAAAAATATATTTTTTTATTTTATTTAAAGCCATATTTTCGGAGTTATACTGGTTTTGCGCTACTAAAGATTTAGCACATGCCAATCATCTGATAAGAATCTCTATTGGCACATCCTAAGAACCTGCATAGCACGTGACTAGGGTGGAACGTAATATATTCTTAGAATATGCTTAGGATGTTCCAATTTTAATTTAAAACATCCTTAGCATATCCGTTTTCTTCTTGAGGATATTCTATGCTCATGCTAAAGATGACAAATTGCTATGTAGGATATTATTTGTTACTGTAGGTATTATTAGGTAATAAACACTTAAAATAAATATTTCAACGCATCGGTATCGGTATACCTAACGCGTTCGAAATAAAAGCAAAAACACTACATTTTTGTCTTGTTTATGCGATGTTTCAAATGATGCCCGCTTTTTTTAAGGGTGCTATGACAGAACTGCTGATTGAAATCATTGCGTACGTTCATGAGTCCGTAACGTACGTACATCCCTCCGTACGCAACGAGTGGAATCAGCTGTTCTGTCATCGCACCCGTCAAAAACGCGAGCATCGTTCGAAACATGGCAGGAAAAAGTCAAAATTGTAATGTATTTTGGCTATATGTGTTTATACAAGGGCCACGTAGTATGAAGCTCCAATTGGGGGCGGTGCTGCTGCGAACGTTACTTCTTTTTAAAAGTCATGTTACAGTTACATCTTATACTTTTACAGGTTTCTTCTTTATAACCTGCTGAAAAATAAAGGATTCTATATTTACGGTCTTCTGCACTTTTAAATTTTGATGTTTTTGTTTCTCGGTTTATTCGACAGGTGCCGCACACAGGTACTACGTCTCCGCGGATTACAAACTTTTTGTTTTAAATTCGAGAGGTGTGCATGGTGCCTGTGTAGCTTTAACTGTCAGGTACAATCCTATGACTCCCTGATGATTCCTAATAAAGATGAAACAGGTCTGTAGGTGTCTGAATTCTCCATTAGACATTAAAGGCCTGGTCAGTGTTGCCAAGTCTACTATTTTAATAGTAGATCTACTATTTTTGACTCACGTCTACTATTCTACTATTCTTAAGTGAAAATCTACTAATATACTTTTCTTTGAGTGACAGTCTATCACAGCAATAGTTACCAAAAACAGCTTGATAAACAGTCAATGTTATGGCGAAAAAATTGGTGATTTTCGATTAAAAACTCTGTGCCAAAATCACAGAGCTGCTAGTTCAGAACACTTGTTTTCTTTTTACATTACACAGGAAATTTCTATTGGGATTAAGGGCAACTTTCTCACCTTCCACTTAAGTTCTAATGGTCACTTATCTTAGAATCACTTTGATCTTAACTCAATGAGCCGAGAAGCCGAGAATCATGAGCTACCCGCTCGGAGAGCAAGCTACGGTCTTCCAAGCCGAGGTATACGCCATTATAATGGCGGCAACACTAGAAGAGGTTCGCAATGGTCCGGAGGAGCATGTGTACATATGCTCCGACAGCCAAGCGGCCCTAAAGGCACTCAAAAATTGTCAATATTCTGGTGGAAGAGTGCGTAGAAGCACTGGAAGCCTTGACTCAAGACAAAAGAGTTACAGTGATATGGGTACCAGGACACACGGGAATGTCGGGCAACGAAAAGGCGGACGAACTCGCTCGGATCGGGGCCAGCACTCAATACGTGGGGCCGGAACCACTCTTAGGTATAACAAGAAGACACCTGCAAAGTCCACTCATTAAGTGGGCTAACGATGCACTGGCGGACTCCTGGGAGAACTAATTAGGATGCAGACAGTCCAAAGAATTCATCGACGGACCGGACGCGGCCAGACTCAAATGGCTCCTGGGAAGGACACGAAAAGATAACCGACTCAGCAAGCATCTGACTCGCATCGGGGTCGGGAATGACTCCATCTGCCGTGCCTGCGGGAGGGCGGAGGAGACATCCCAGCACCTCGTTGCGGAGTGCGATGCATACCTAAGGATGAGGCATCAGGTGCTCGGACAACTGAACCTGGATGCAGAGGACCTACGAGCTCTCAAGTGGGCCAAAGTACTGGACTTTGTGAAGAGAACAGGAAGGCCCGGAGAGCCCACTATCGTACAAGCGGTACAGGTGGTGGATTAGGGGGCTGGGCTGGGGTAAGGTAAAAAGGGACCGATTGAGCCTACTTGCCAGGTCTTGGGCCGCCCCCTAGTTACTACTACTACTACTATCTTAGTATCTGTCTTTTTCTCACTTTCATTTTTAAAAAGAGACAGCAAACACTTAAGTCTAAGTTAGAACTTAATTTAGAGTGAGAAAGTGGGCCTAAAAGCTCCTGCTGTTAACCCGAAAAAGATGTTTCAAAAGGAACATGGGTCGCATTACTCCTAATCTTTTTATGGTCTTTGAACTAAAGCGACATGGGAAACAATTTATAAAGTTTAGAATGAGTTGAAGGATTAAAATAATATTTTTTTTATTAAGTTTTTTATTAATAAAGGTTTTTTTGTAGTCTATTATTTTTTTGAATAAAAATTCTAGAATCTACTATTATTTTTGTCTCTGATCTACTATTATTCTAAAAATGGACCTGGCAACACTGGGCCTGGTCGTAATGAAGTGAGAAACAAAAAAGCTTTGTCCGATAGGCACGGATGTAGAAACCTTGGATTGCTAATACCTATGGGAAATTTTCTTGAAAATCACTGCCGCGTGTCTTCCGCCATTTTTGCCGCCATGTTGTGGAGATTTGGGTTGGTGACATTGGTTTCCTTAATTTTAAATAGTAGTGTGGGAACACTGACTGTCAACAGTGTCAAAATATTATTGAAATTGACATTTTTTTGAAAGGTTATTTTTGTTGTTGTTTTTTAATACAAAAAAAAGTAAAGAAACAAGTCATAAACAAATGCTCCAAAGGTCACGCCATTTATCTCTCTCATTTGGTCTGGAGTATGTGCAGGTTTCGAACAAGTAAATCACAATATGGAAACATTGCCCCGAATTTATAAACTCAAAGGGTACGTTATAAATTGTAATAAACGCTCGGTTCAACCATTGCTGCTGGCGCTTCCGCTGAAGATACACCTTGATTACGTTGATCTGAATCTGCACAGGGACTAAAACAGCTAAGAACAGATGCATCAACATGATACAGTATTAAAAAATAAATTAATAGAGGGAGATACTGACTTTGATGGCAAGTCAAGCATCTTTGGCACATGGAGTCGAGCATAGAGTTTTACAATATTTGCAGACCTTGGCGGAAAAACCTATTAACTAACAACTGTGTCGATCATACATTCCCTAAGTTAACAAGTTAGTACTAAGATCAGCATTCAACATTTTTTTTGTAGCTCTATCTTTTATAAAGGATGTGGGATTTTGCAATAGTTGATTTTAGCACCTGTGCCAAAATGCGGTGTATATTACATTTGTCATAATGTAGGTTTCATTGTCCTGATAAAAATCTATCATTGATCCACAGTGATCTGGTATGTGGTTTTTGAGATACTGCGTTCAAAGTTAAACATTTTGGTATTTTGGCTTTTCCCTAAAATCAGTTTTTTTCACATAACATTTATGAACCAAATTGTAGTCTCAGAAAAGAAAAATATAGGTTGCGTCGCACTGGCATCACAAACATAAAAAATATTAAATTCATATGACCAAGAAATGACTTTTAGCAAAAGGCAAATTTCAATTGTTGGCAAGATACTTAGTGTTTAACAAAAATGCTTCAAAACAAAAACTTTTGTAACATTTTTAGCCATTTTTGTTATTTGTTGCTATGGGGCAATGATAGATTTTCATCAAGATAAGCAAAATCACACAGAAAGTCAGTTTCCATAAGGAAAGTGCATCATCCTTAAAAAACGAATCTACAAAAAAAATGTCAAATGCTGAACTTACCAAAACTTAAGGATATCTTAGTAATAACTTTTTCTTCTGTTCTTCAGAATCAGAAAACTTTTATTACAAAAATTGTTAACAAAAAATATTGTCACAATTGAATAAATAAGCGTCAAAATTTAGTGTTAAAGATTGTGTGGTAAAGATTAACATTAAGGTAAATTTAACCTAAGAATGTCTTTAAAATGTTATTTAGATATTAAACAATGTTAACATTAAAGTTTTGTTACTAAAGATTAAAAAATTAATATTGATTTTTCTTTATTTCTAGTAAACTGGTAAAACATCTAATAATTACTGGTCTTAAAATCTCAAAAAAATACTGGCTACAATATTACAAAAATTGACAATGAAATCTTAAACTACTTACTTAAAATTACATATAGAAAGTTACAAACACAGGGAATTGACAACAAGAAAAAGAAAAAAAATATGTTGATAAAATACATAGTACAATTAATTTTTTTTAATGTTCTTTGTAAAAAGTATTGTTCTAATTTTGTAAAAGTCGTTGTGCCAAAGATGTACTTTTTTGTGATCGCTTGCCATCACTCTGGTTTTCAGCTGATCCATATATGCTATTATCAAACTTTGTATCTCCCTCTATTCATTTATTTTTCTTGCCTTCTAGGCCTATAACAACCTCGGATTTATAAACTGTTGGTGCATATCTGTCCCTTGACGTTTTAGTTCCTGTTTCAGATTCAGAGATCAACTTAATGAAGGTTTATCTTGAGCGGGAGCGCCAGCAGCAATGGTTGACAGTACCCTTTGAGTTTATAAATTGGGGGTAATGTTTCCATGTTGTAATTTATTTGTTCAAAACTTGCACATTCCCCAGACAAATGAGAGAGATTATCATGGCGTTGCCGTTCAAGCATTTGTCTGCCTTTTCAATGGTTTTTATTGCTTGGTTCTTCACTTTTTTGTTTTTGTATTAAAAAACAACAACAAAAATAACCTTTTTAGAAACGTCATTTTTTGACACTGTTGATAGTCAGTGTTCCCGCACTACTATTTAAAATTAAGGAACCAATGTCGCCAACCCAAATCTCCACAACATGGCGGCGAAAATGGCGTAAGACACACGGCAGTGATTTTCCCACAAGGGTATTATCAATCCCTTTCTTTTTTACATCCGTGCCGATAGCCAACGAGTGCAGGCAGAGACAACATAATAGCACGAGTGTTACTTTAATTTATATTTGCGGACACGAGATTCAGCGTTAACGGACTAAGGGAGGTATTTTCAAGGGTCCCAAGTTTGATGCAAAATTACACGATAAAGAATCAGAAAAAAAATGATGTGATAACTTTTCGGTAATTTAAGGGTCCCAGAAATATAATACAATAATAAAATTGGTATTTTTTTAACTCACGAACCCCATTGGAACTAAGAATCCCTATATTAACTCGTAATTTAAACAGAAAAATTGTTTCATCTTATAGGAAATTGCTTACCCAATCTTCAGTCCGTGAAACGTTGCTCTCCGTAATAGGCGGGGCCGACGGTTCGAAATTATTGGGATCCAGCTCGGGGTTTTTCTGAAGTTTGCTGATTTTCGCCAAAATTTGTAAAAGGACACTTTTTGACTCGGGTTTCGTCATGAGATTGTTGAGGATTGTCACACATTGTTTTCCTAAGTGAATATTTTGAACTTTTACCGCTGTTTCGAACAGGTTTAATGCGACTTCGGGATTGTCGATGACTAGGGGGTCTGCTACCATGGAACTGCAAAAAATGAAATGAAATAACGTTTATTTTTATACAGGGTTCCTAAGCAAATCCTTAGGGGGCCAAGCAGCCGTGTATAAGACGCAGATAAACGGAAAAGCACATTAGGCAGAAAAGGATGGGCATGGGGCGATGTTGTCACTACATCTTACACGTAGTAAATTCATTCCAGGTTGTTGTTTTCTAATGTTTTCCATTTTCATACCTTTAGGACTGGAATAAAAATTGTTTTTGCTCGACTTTAATACCAAACTGATGAAAGATATCGTAAAAAAAAATATTTTTCGGCTTTTAATTTTGTAACCATTGTCCTTACGCACTGTTTACAGGCTGGGGACTGAGATACATGCAAATGCCTAACCTAAAGCGTTCATACACGGCCGGAGAAATCGACTGAGATATTTCCGTAGAAACTTTATCAAGCAAATAGGACGGGTTGACGCCTTCGAACGTCCAACCCGGGTTTTGCACTTTGATTCGAAATCAAAAAGGAGGAACAGTCAGATGTGGGGCCGTGCACAAATTACGTAACGGTGATTTTACCCATTTTTGACCCCCTCCCTATGTAATGTTTTGTAACGGTTTGGCACGCCACTCCCCTAATATTACGTAACGATTTCAAGACCACTACCCCCCCCCCCAAAAAAAAAATTCACTTATTTTCATTCCAAATTTTCTTAGTTTCACACAAATGCAAACGCTGTCGAAAACCCCCCTCTCCCCTGCATAACGTTTTGTAACCCCCCTCCCCCCTATGACCATTACGTAATTTGTGCACGGACCCTGTAGTCCCAGTGGAGGAGGGCGAGAAAATTGATATTTTTTTCTTAAAAATTATACTCTTTAGACCTATTTCTTTGCGTTCCCGAAATTACGTAATTTTTGAAAAAAAATTGTAAGCGGCGCCATTTTTATTTCGTGCTTTGTTTTTCTAACATTTTTGCGTTCGGCTAATTTAATTGAAAAATTTTTGCCTGCGGCGCCCTTTATCTTCTCACTCGAAACCAAGATCCCCGTTTTAGGAAAACTGATCCCGTCTCTGTTTCTAAATTTTTTCGAATAAAAGTAGATTATGACCATGGGAGAAATAATTTTTTTCTACGGTATGACGAAAATTTCGAGAAAGTTGAAGAAAAAAATAAAAAAAAGTGGCAGAGCTCAAGTTTTTCGTAAAAACAACGTTTTTTGTAAAGAAACAGAGCAAAATAAATCTTTTCACCTAATTTTGGGTGTTACAAATATTGGCAGCCCCTTATTTTTCGCTTTTACCCTCCCGCTAGTTTTGAAAAATTGGTTCGCTACATGTTTCGAGATCATGTCATAAAACACCTCGAAAATATCAAATGTAGTGTAGGGCCAGCTTTATTTAAAATCAATAATATCGCAAGCAAAAAGCTCTGCAGGAAAAACAGCGTCGTTTATTGATTTCTTTGGCTGCTAGTCTAGCTGCATGGTTTGGCCGTTTCCGGATAGATGCCACTAGTAGAACAGAATGGAAAGAAATTTAATTAAAAGCGAAGATATTTCTTTCTAATGTTAACAACCTCACGAGTTTATCGCTCAGTATCGTAAATAATGGACCCTGCCGCCTCCTTTAAGCAAGAAAAAGCTGTGGTTTGGACCTAAAAACATCTAATTTTTAATCTCATGGTGTGGCCGCCATCTAGCGGAATTTGCAGACATCTTGTCAACGGTTATTATTGCAACTATGATTTATGCTCACCATGAAAGAGTGGCGACAATTTTTTCTCATGAAAGCAGTCCGGAGATAATAACAAACTGGCACCATTGCTCAATATACCTGTTTCTTTTGTGCGCGCAGAACTTTCTATGCCATTTCTGTTTGATTTATTGAAATCCTATCCCTAAGGAAAATCTTAGGAACCCTGTAAGTAGTCTACTAGAATTTTATTCGTCGTTGGTTGAACTTCTTTTTTAGTTTTTATTTTTTAATTATTAATGGTAAAAGGCGTTTTTATACATCATAGATTTTTTTATACGAGCATGCGGAAAATGGCACTTTTCCGCACAGATTTTAGTTTTAAAATAGGCAATTTTCCGAACGGTTCGCGTGCTGAAATAATTATTTACCTAACAAGTGCGGCAAGCGATAATTTTCCGCACGCAACGGCAGTTCGGGCAAGCCGGCAAGGGCGGAAAAGACACTTTTCGCGCGTGAAGGTACAAATTTTTTCTTACTTGCGTAAAAACCGACATCATTATATTTTCATTTTTAGGTATTAAAATAGCAAGAAACTTTTTTTTATTTTCTTAACATTTGAGTTGACAAATGTATCAAAAAGTCGAATTCGACCAAAAAAAAACAGCAAAAAAAAAAAAGCGTGCGTAAAAGCATTTTTTACCCAAGCCGTGCGCAAAAAATGCTTTTCGGCACGCCGTGCGGGAAAGATACAGGGTAAATCCATTCCCGCTCGGTGTGCGGGAAATGCAACATCCCGCACGCAAGAGCGTGCGTAAAAGTGCACTTTTATGCACCCTAGTGGGAAAAGTACTTTTTCGCACGCTTTTACAAACTTAAGACTCGGTACCTTAATATTTTTTTTGGTGGCTTTAACACCACAATTTTCAAACAGTTTGTCAAAAACCAGCAATGTTAAGGTTTTAATGGATCAAACCAATATTTTTTAAAAAATAGGGAATAAAAAAACAACCCTGTAACGTCCTTAAAAAAAACCTTTCTAACAAAGGTGCCTTTTGATCCATGTTCCCTATTTAAACATAAGTTTCATCACCTTAAATTCCACAAAATCAAAAAAAATACAGAAAAAAATCTTCTAAACTAAACTTCTAAACGTTTAAAAAAATTAAACTATTGTTAAGGAAAGTGAAAGGCTATTCAAACAAGGTTGAGGGATAGTTTCAACCTTGAAGGGTTGCATCCTACAAATAAGCGAAAGAAGGCAATCAAATTTGATATGTTCGAGAATTTTCCCATAATTTGTAGAAAACCGCCCTGTATAATTGGTTACTAAAAGCATCATATCTATATAGTATTTTCCATCTGACGTTTGGTAATTTTGTTTCTCTTAAAGAGATAGTTGGTCACAGTTGAGCCAGTGCCGCGTTGTTTTCTTTAATTTTATTTTTATCATGTGGGTTAATTATTATAAAGATTTCATAAAACCTTTTTTTGTACAATTTTTATCTCATATTCTGGGGATAAAACCATCATTTTTATAAACGCGACAATTCAAATTCTTTGCCCACATTTCCGGCTTTGTCTAGCCCATAAAGCATATACCTACGGACTTATGCCCGTGTGCACTGGTTCGGCTTGACATGTAAGCCGAGCTTAAGCTTTAGTTTTGTTTTGCAAGGGTGTGAATATCATGTAAGTGGCACTTAAGCTGTAGTTAAGATAAGCCGTAGAATTACTTCGGCTTAAGCGCATTTTTAGGTTATGTGAGGTATTTTTTTGATTATGTTTTTAAACAAAAGCCATTAATTTAATTAGATTATAAAACTGTTCCGTTGCCTTAAAATATTTCTGTCATTGTAATAATGTGCTTAAAATGGAACATCTTTGGGATTACGAAGAAGATGAAGAATTAGAATTTGTAATTAATGTAATATCTACCAAGATGGATTTTTCATAAAATGAGATGATACCTTTTACAAAAGGTTTAGAATGTCCAAAAAAAATCATGTTTTTTTGTCTAAGCGAATAATTCACCTTTTTTTTGCAAATTCGTTGTAAAGAAACTGAAAAATGGGTTGAGTTGGTCTGGTGGTGTAATAATTAGTATGTTTTCACATCGTATTCAATACGTATCGAAAATCAAGCATCTTGTTCTTCATATGTCACGCTCTTTGTCGGAACACAGAACATGCTCTATGAAAGAAAAAGAAGACAATCTTTTCAATACGTATTTCCTACGTTTTCATGGGAATTGAGTTCGTTCTGAAAACGATTTCAATCCGATACCGTCCATGAAAACACCTGTTTTTCCAGTATTCAAATCGATTTCAATCTAGATCCGACCCTGAAATTTTTTAGGGTTGGATCAAGATCGTATTGAGATCGAAATACCGATTTTCCATGAAAACGGGGATTGAGTTTACACATGCGTATTGCGTCGGATTACCAGACAGCCGCCAAATTATATTTTATTGCTCTCACTCTTTTTGAGAGAGAGAGAGAGAGAGAGAGAGAAATAGAAGTAAAACTGTGGAACCGGCATTCTAAAATTTGGTGGAGTATATAGAAAAAAGAAGATTAATAACATAACCTTACTTAAATAACTAAAAACTTTATTATATATTAATTATGGAAAATAAAAGAAATATTTGGCTCGAAAGTGTATGTGCTATGCACATATACCAGTCCAGCATTTCTTTCTTCACTTCCACTTGCAAACAGAGTAGCAATTGAAATTAAAAAAAAATGTGTGGCAAGGGCCAACATCATCTTTTGAATAAAATACATTTTAAAAAAAAGTACCAAAACTCAAAAATTAATATTTGACAACTATGACACATGTCAGCTGCCAAATATCAAAATTTGAAAACCTGTCATGAAAACTCGTGAAAAAAAAGTTTTCAAAACATATTGAAAACGAATTCAATATCCATGAAAACATAGCAATTGATTACGATGTGAAAACATATACTAAATAAATAGTCACGTTTTATAGTTAACCAATTATAGTAGTTTAATTTATTTGCCTTTTCCTCCATACAATCATAAATCATCCAAAAAAAATTAAAAACAACCTCAAATTTTACGTGTTTTTTTTGACAGCTCTGACAGGTAATAATCATGATCACCACACAAAAAACACAAAAAAATGCAGATAACTGCCACGTTGCCAATATTTTCCTTACTTTTTCCATGTGGAACATATTCGGAACCTTTGCAAACCAAGTAAATCTCAAGGGTCACCCTCAGTTCAAGCGGCACTTGAACAAGTGGATAAGTAAGGGGAAGTAGTGCACACGAGCATTAGAGAAAACTCTTACTCAACACCGTTCTCAAGTAAAAAGCCACTTAACTCATATTGACACTAAAGTGACAGAGAGTCCATGTTTTACTTGTCAATTTGGTTATAAAAATGGCAGCCGCAATAGGCTAAAGGGCACTGAGATGGTAGGAGTTAACTGGCTTTTTAGTTGAGAACGGTGTTGTCTTACTACTTAATCAATGTCATCGTCTTTTCGTTCTTTTCATGAGGTATTTTTATTGAAGTTTTTTAGCTTTCTGTGTTTTTGGTCTTTTTGCACTGTTACAGTAATAGATTTTTGTAATAAGTACAATTGGAAAACTATGCCCAAGTGTTGTGTCCCAGTGATCCTCTGCTTCATCGCTTTCCACACGCTAGAGATCAAGCTCGCCAAAGACAATGGTTTGCCATCTGAAACGCTTTATAGGTTTAGAGTATGCACCCGACATTTTAAACCAGAAAACTATTCAAAAAACTGTGGACGAACCCTTCTAAAGCGGCATGTAATTCGAATTTGAAACAGACTTTAATGGTAAGTTCCGGGCAAGGTTTCTACAGCCTATTCAATACCCACATAGCAAAATTTGGATGGATATTATATGGATATGATTTTGTGATTTAAAACATGTCCAGATGGCCACGAGATGGATATACATGGTATATTTTAGAATATGCAGTGGATATCCACATAAAGATATGCACTGCATATCCACCGAATATAAATTAGTCATCCATGGATCCATAGATACGCAGTGTATATTCGATGGATATGTAGTCGTATCTTCATGGGGATATCCACTGGCCATCTGGACATGTTTTGAATTACAAAATCATATCCATACAATATCCATCCAAATTTTGTTATTAGACCACTAGTTTAGCGTCACCTTATTTGCTTAACTTATTACCGTAATTGAGATTCTAAAAAGAGTTTTTATACCTCAAACATAAATTACCGTATCTGTATTCTTTTGCCCACATACAAACTGCCAATGTAAATAAAATAGAAAACAACAATTCCTGTTTTTGCAAATTCACTTTCACAAAAAAATTAAAAACCTAACTAAACAAAAAAACGAATGATCACCAGCAGCAGCTTTTGCTTAGAAATAAATCTGGTTGGTGGCAAGAAAAAACCAAGCGGGCCCCGTTAAGCCTCCGTAAGTAACGTATTTCGATTCGGTTATTTTTGGATACGGGAGAAGAATAACCGATTTTGCCTACGGTATCGCCAATTTGGTTGGTCTGTTAACTCTCTAATAGGGCATTTATTTAGTCTACTTGTTAATTACATTTTGGGTAATGGGTAACCAGTTACACCGAATTTTTTGAAAATGAAGAAAACTCGCAAGTCTTAAAAGAAACTGCTGCTATTGAGGCTGACATGGGAAGCATAATAAATAGTTTTTTAACAAATACAATAGGTTCGATATGTATATATGTATACAGGGTTCCTAAGATTTTCCTTAGGGATAGGATTTCAATAAATCAAACAGAAATGGCATAGAAAGTTCTGCGCGCACAAAAGAAACAGGTATATTGAGCAATGGTGCCAGTTTGTTATTAGCTCCGGACTGCTTTCATGAGAAAAAATTGTCGCCACTCTTTTATTGTGAGCATAAATCATAGTTGCAATAATAACCGTTGACAAGATGTCTGCAAATTCCGCTAGATGGCGGCCACACATCTAATCTAATTAAAAATTAGATGTTTTCAGGTCCAAACAAAAGCTTTTTCTTGCTTAAAGGAGGCGGCAGGGTCCATTATTTACGATACTGAGCGATAAACTCGTGAGGTTGTTAACATTAGAAAGAAATATCTTCGCTTTTAATTAAATTTCTTTCCATTCTGTTCTACTAGTGACATCTATCCGGAAACGGCCAAACCATGCAGCTAGCACTAGCAGCCAAAGAAATCAATAAACGGCGCTGTTTTTCCTGCAGAGTTTTTTGCTTGCGATATTATTGATTTTAAATAAAGCTGGCCCTACACTACATTTGATATTTTCCAGGTGTTTTATGACATGATCTCGAAACATGTAGCGAACCAATTCTTCAAAACTAGCGGGAGGGTAAAAGCGAAAAATAAGGGGCTGCCAATATTTGTAACACCCAAAAAGGGGTGAAAATATTTATTTTGCTCTGTTTCTTTACAAAAAACGTTTTTTTTACGAAAAACTTTAGCTCTGCCACTTTTTTTATTTTTTTCTTCAACTTTCTCGAAATTTTCGTCATACCGTAGAAAAAAATTATTTCCCCCATGGTCATACTCTACTTTTATTCGAAAAAATTTAGAAACAGAGACGGGATCAGTTTTCCTAAAACGGGGGATCTTGGTTTCGAGTGAGAAGATAAAGGGCGCCGCAGGCAAAATTTTTTGAATTAAATTAGCCGAACGCAAAAATGTTAGAAAAACAAAGCACGAAATAAAAATGGCGCCGCTTACAATTTTTTTTCAAAAATTACGTAATTTCGGGAACGCAAAGAAATAGGTCTAAAGAGTATAATTTTTAAGAAAAAAATATCAATTTTCTCGCCCTCCTCCACTGGGACTACAGGGGCCGTGCACAAATTACGTAATGGACATAGGGGGAGGGGGGTTACAAAACGTTACGTTACGTGAAATGTTTTTTTTTTGGGGGGGGGTAGTGGTCCTTGAAATCGTTACGTAATATTAGGGGAGTGGCGTGCCAAACCGTTACAAAACATTACATAGGGAGGGGGTCAAAAATTGGTAAAATCACCATTACGTAATTTGTGTACGGCCCCACATCTAACTGTTCCTTTTTTTTGATTTCGAATCAAAGTGCAAAACCCGGGTTTATAATATCTCAGTCGATTTCTCCGGCCGTGTATGAACGCTTTAGGTTAGGCATTTGCATGTATCTCAGTCCTCAGCCTGTAAACAGTGCGTAAGGACAATGGTTACAAAATGAAAAGCCGAAAAATATTTTTTTTTTTACGATATCTTTCATCAGTTTGGTATTAAAGTCGAGCAAAAACAATTTTTATTCCAGTCCTAAAGGTATGAAAATGGAAAACATTAGAAAACAACAACCTGGAATGGATTTACTACGTGTAAGATGTAGTGACAACATCGCCCTATGACCATCCTTTTCTGCCTAATGTGCTTTTCCGTTTGTCTGCGTCTTATACTCGGCTGCTTGGCCCCCTAAGGATTTGCTTAGGAATCCTGTATAATATAATAAACACGACGAATTTGGTTTATTTCTTAAATTTATAGTCATTTGAATCAACAATATTTTGGAAAATAAAATTAATTATTGATGAATTACGTTTTCCAAAATAACGTTGCTTCTAATGAACTGAAATACTTTAAAAAATGCCCGAATTCAAATTTCCCGGCGCCGCTACCCTAATTCAAGCTTCGAGACCGAGTCTTCTATACCTGTAGGTACATATTTTGTGGTCTAGCCAAAAATAACGATACATCATGTCAGTGTCAAAAAGCGCAAACAATGAAAACAAAACAACTTGGTTTACTGGTGGCACCAATGTAAGGTATTTTGAAATAATTTTTCCGCCCGATACCTTTCTGCCAAAATTTCTGTCAGGAAAAAACCTAAACCGAAAACTTTAAATTTGACAACAACAATTGTATTTCTGTTAACTTTCATACCTGGTTTTGTTCCGTGGGTCATTGAGGTTAAGCTTTGACTAAATAAAAATGGAACGGACTGTATTTATACTATGTGATACTACGGCACTGTTCTAGCATTTTCCGGAAACAAAGCCATAGCGATAATAACTCTCCCAATCAAGTTAGCCTGAAAAAACGCAGAGCCAAAAAATCTTCTGGCCGCGAACACACTGCGTCAGGCATGCGCCAATCCTGATTTTTCAATTATTTTCTTTGGTTTTCAAAGTTATTGTTGTTACATATTTTGCGCCACTTGGGCCATTATAGTGTCTCATAATTATATGATTTATACTTGCCTAGCAATATGGTTATAGGCCTCCTCCGCATAGGAACTTCTCCTTTGTAGGAACTGGTCAATGTCATCCTCGTTGTCGGTTTGTGCTTGTGATGTAGATATGTTATTCTTTGGCAAAATGGGATCCTTCTCTTCAAAAGGCTGGCTGGTTACTTGCACCATCGTTTCTATTTTTTCAGTTCTGCAACGAATAATAGAAAATTTTAGCAAATAACGTAAGGATTTCCATCAGCACAATTTTAAAAGGAAAAACATGTATAACAAAATAATAAAATATAAAAAATAAATCGTCTTCTCTCGATTAAATGGAACTAAATTTATTATTTTGCTTTCTTGTAAAAGTCAAATAAAACTTAATCTAACAAGGGCGTCGATAAGGGGGGGAGGGTTAATGGGGGTAATTACTAAGATAGACTGTTGACAAAAAAAACGTTTTTTGCCTACTATTGACGAAAGAAAACAAAAGTGTATTATCACCAATTTTATTAATTAATTAAAAGTACATAATTATAATATTTATATATATATAAAATATATATTATTTTCTAGTTCAAAGCTTTTTTAAAAAAGGTTACTTTAGGAAGAATACAAGAATTATGTTTATTTTCATTAAATATTACCTAAGTTTTGTTACCTTATAATTCTTTTCCTCAATATGCCAAGAGGCAAAGGCATACAAACAATAAAAGAGTTTTGAAAATTTATCTTGTTAATTTGTTATCCCCTCCCCCCAAAAGAAAAAATTATCGACGCCCTTGTAATCTAAGTTAACGGACAAGAAAAATCGTTTCCCAAATAATAAACCCAGACGCAAACTTAAAGTCGAATTTAATAAAAAGCTTAAAGATATTAATGAGTGTACCGAGCAAGATGCAGAAATGGTTTGGACAAAGGTTAAAAGTGCGAAACACCAGGAGGAAAAAAGGATGTGTCCATAAGAAAAAATTAGCTTGACAGTGTTTCTGTCACATCAAAACGTAAAGTCTCAAAAACGAACCTCTCACTAGGTAGATCTTAAAAAAGTGCCTGTAGAAAGTTTTAAGCGTTTTTTGACAGCTTTAAGAATAAGGGCGCAGAAAAATAAAAACTAAAAATGAAGATTTCGGTTTTTTCCGCCTATCTCCGGAACTATCCGGAATTTGTTAATTTTTTTTTCCTTTTCGTATCTCCTACCGTTTAGGAGATCCCCATGGTGAGCATCGAATTTGAAACACCCTGTATAGGGGATCTTTTAAACAGTTAGAATAAAGTATAGTGTCAGATTGACAAAATATTTGAGTATTTAGATATGGACACCAAATTTTATCTAATCCTTTATCTGATCATAAATTTGGCGCTACTTTTATTTTATCAGTATTATCTACCATATTTACCTTGAATTAACCAATATTACCATTTTAAACACTAAAAATCGGTTTATGCAATAATAAAAAAATGTAGGTGTAATAAAGATAAGTCGAGTTCAATAAACAATAAAAAAAAATGTTGTAAATTAAACTTGAAACTTAATAATTGCAGAACTATCGCAAATAAACAGTAAAAATGTCAACTGGGGTTACTTCGACATAGCTTGGGTGTCATAAGTTCAAACTGCGAGAAAATGAATAGTTCAAAACAGTGACGTCGCTGTAACCTCACTTTTTCCTGTTTTAGAGTATTTATTTTGATTAAACTTTTGTGCATGTTTAAACAAGTCATTGTTTACAAAACCTTCATTAGTATTATTTTTGATAACTGCTCCATCACGGTCCACAAATTTGTTAAATATAACATTCCGTTGACCCTCTCTTATACTAATCGCTGGTAAAAAAGTATAAACAATGCTTTTGTCGGTTTTGAAACGGGAATGGATGCCGTTTCGAAATATTTTTAACCAATTTAAATGTGACGTCACCGTTGCAACGCGACAAAATGAATGTTTAAAAAAAAATAAATAGTTTCAACGCGAGATAACCCCTTTGGTCTTAAAGGGACATATGATATAAGATATTCGAGTTTTGAAGATTTTTCCCGTTTTTTTTTATATTCAAATTCTATATTCAAAACCGGGGGGTGCAGTCGGACGTCAAACTACACCCCCCTCATTTAAAGAAAAATTAATTAAATCAACTATCATATATTTACAAAACCTTCATTAGTATCATTTTTGATAACTGCTCCATCACGATCCACAAATTTGTTAAATATAACATTCCGTTGACCCTCTCTTATACTAATCGCTGGTAAAAAAGTATAAACAATGCTTTTGTCGGTTTTGAAACGGGAATGGATGCCGTTTCGAAATATTTTTAACCAATTTAAATGTGACGTCACCGTTGCAACGCCACAAAATTAATGTTTAAAAAAAATAAATAGTTTCAACGCGAGATAACCCCTTTGGTCTTAAAGGGGCATATGATATAAGATATTCGAGTTTTGAAGATTTTTCCTGTTTTTGGCTTGACTGACCTGCATTTTGGGATCTTGTGGGGCATTGAGAAAAGAAGGGTGGTACCCTTTTGGTGTACAAAAATGAATCTGCTTACACCTCGGCACTCATACCGTGGGTTCCTAAAATTCCCATTGCACAAGTGGTAAATCCATTTCTGGTTGCTAATGTATCGAGTCCAGGCCTTCGTATTTCGCAAAAATTGTAATTCCACGAAAAAAAAAGGAAAAAACAAGTAAACACCGAAATAGTTCCAAAGTCCCAGGGTGTCGAAGTTATCCGAAGTGTCGAATTAACCCAAAAGGTCGAAATAGCCTCAGTTTTGGCAGCCGTAAGCCAATTGCAAATATCAGAGAGAGAGACGTTATCGCAAATAAACTATAAAATTGTACCGGCGGCTTTGAACAATCCGATAAAACTAACATTTTCTGGGATCCAACTTCCTTAACAAGTAATGTAGATTAACAAAAATGTATCATTTTTTGAGGGGGGAAATGTTAATTTTGTTTATTGATCTTGTTTTCGCGATAAGTTAAGTAATATCGATATGATGATTTGTTTAAGCGCGGGTTATAGACCGGGATCCGGTGACATATTTCATCCTCGTGTGTAAAGCAAAACTCTTCTTTTTTTAAGGATCGAGGGTAACTTTACGAATAAATATCCTTTATTCGACTTTTTCCATATCCTGTGCATGGTAAGAAAATTTCTAAAAAACCCAAAAATAAGTTATTAAAAACCTCCGAACCAGTTAATTCAACCGAAAAGAATCTGAAAACAAAAGATCTTGGGTGACAAAAACGAAAATTCAAACTTGAATGAGTATCCCACAACAAAGGACCAAAGAGAAAAGAGAAATTATCAAATGATGTTTCGCCCTCGGTAACCAGCATGGGCTCATCAGTGGTTCCACTGGTCACCCTCCCCATACACTTTAATTTTCAACATTGAATCACTCACAAATAGGCATTGTTCCGCACTTATCTAAGTAACCTGATACGGGTTCGTCCTGGTCCTAACCCAGTAAACACCGTTATGTAGAAATTACGTAAAATTTACATAACAGATTTACCTTGTTACGTAAATTTAAGGTTACTCAGAGGTCACAATAAGGTAAAATTTAAGTCACATTAAGTTGCGAAAACTCTGCACAATGCCATGCTCAAAGCCCACCTAATTGTTACATAAATGTGATGTGAATAAAATTACATGTCTTTTACATAAATATTACATCCATGTTACGTAAGAGTTAAGTAAAAACTACTTATATTTTACATAACAGGTTTACCTTGTTATGTAAATTTAATGTCACATAGAGGTCACAACTATTTAGTAATAAGGTAAAATTTGGGTCACATTAATGTGCGAAAACACTGCATAATGCCATGCGCTTAGGCCACCTAATTCTTACATAAATGTGATGTAAATAAAATGACATACATTTTACATAAATATTACATCCATGTTACGTATATTTTACATAACAGGTTTACCTTGGTATGTAAATTTAAAATCAAAATAAGTTATTAATAAGGTAAAATTTAAGTCACATTAATCAGCTTGAAGATTTACGAAGGTCCGTCGGTGGTTGCTTGACAAAGTCCGAGATTGGCTGGTTTAAGTGGCGAAAGAGGTGTTTCTTATAGAGAAGTACCACTATCTTGTCAATACCTCAAAGTCCGCATTATAATTTTAAAATACCTTTGCTCTTTATACATATAACATAGTGACATTATCGCCATCTCTACCTACTAGGAAGAAACTATTAAGCACTGGTAATAAATATTACATTAAATGTTTTATATAATAGTTATGTAACATTTGAAATATAAAGTTACGGTTCAATTGACTATATAATAATTATGTAAAATTTAGAACTTTAATTTGACGTAAACAATTTTACAGGAAAATTGCATAACGATGTAATATAATGTCTAAATTGTTACATAATAGTTATGTAAATTTTATTACTTTCAGTTAAACTAAATAATTTTATGTAACTTTTATGTAAATTAGATTACTTAAATATTACATATAATTTTTTATGTAATAGGTATGTAATATTTTTATGTAAGATTAAGGTCCCGCTATTTACGTTATATTTACGTAAATTTTAAGAATTTATTTATAAAGTCATATAATTTACGTAAAATTAACATTGCTTATGATGACTTAAATTTACAGTCAAAGTTTTGACGTAATATTTACATATTTTTATAAAAAAAATAATATAAATATTAGGTTAAACCCAGCAAAAATGTCGCAAGTACTAATTTGGAACACGGCATTTTACAATATTTGTACAATTTGTGCTGCAATACGTAGCAATAATACAAAAAAATATTGTACTGCCATAAAGTACTTTATTAGAGTACTAAAATATTGCTTTATTTGTAATGGCACCGCAAAGTGCAGCATCAAATGTACAAAAATAGTAAAATGCCATGTTCCAAATTTGTACTTCTTTTGTAAAGTGAATATTTTACATTTTTAGTAATCCGATGTTTATTGGGAAGTCACAAGTGTGTTTACTGGGAAGGCGATCGCCTTAGGAGCGTAACCCTATTGGAAAGATAAAATTCTGATAGATATAAGCATCTAAACTTTTCAACTTTAAACTCATATGAACTTTTTGACTTGTTTTGACCCCCCTTTCATTAGTTAAAAGGATGACTATGATATTGTTTACACCTTGCATATCTAAAGCGTTCAGAACAAAGTGAAAAGGCTCTACATTTTTTACTTGCTTATGCCATGTTTCGAACAAGCCAAATTTCAACGAAATCGGGCGTACTTCAATATTTGAGTAGGGGAGACGTGTCACTTTTATCATACTATATTCTTATGTTATCACCGCAACTATATAAGCATGCCAAATTTGAAGCCAATGGGATGTCGGGAAGTTGGTCAAAATTAAGTTGCAAGGTTCCACCCGAACAAACATACATATTTACATAAAAAGCTTGTAAAAAGAAATTTTGCTTTACACATGCATGAAATATGACACGGGATCTCGGAGTATAATTTTAGTAGATATCAACTACAATTTAAACCTTTGGGTGTGTCTAGACGTATGTTTTGCCAGTGAAAAAGTGGTCTGACTGACGCCAAAAGTGCACATATTATTAGTTTTTTATTTTTTATCTGAACTATCACATAAATACAATTTATCTTTTTTTTTCCAAAAAAGTTTTGAAATATTACACAAGAACAAACTAGTTGTGCAAAAAGCAGTAATTTTCGCAATTTTACGTCTTGGGGGATGCATCTAAAAGATAAAAAATGCGAAACAAAATTAATTATGAAATCCTATTTTTAATTTTTTTGAAGGTGGTTTATGGGTTGAGCGATCTTATTAACGAAATGTCCTTTTTTTGAAATGCCAACGTTTCGTAAAATTTATTTGCTTCTTCACGGCTATTCAAGACGACCGTTTCATATATCGATTCTACAGCCAATAGACGTCATCCTTCAGTAAAAAGGCATTACTTTTAGACAAGTACCGTACAATTTTGATTAAAAACTTTAAAAAAGACATAAACAAACACATTAAGATATTATTACTACGGCGAGTATTTCGTTCGCATTTAATTTTTATACTTATTACTACACACTGAAAATTCGGCCGAGGAAAACCCTTTACGCCTCAAATTACTTTTCTGTACATTTATAAAGACGGTAAAATGATCCCTTATTTTACGAAATATAGGGTGTGGAAAAAAAATCCGAACATTTTCAAATGATTGTAACTCAGCGAGAAACGCCGATTTTACTAATATTAAACTTTTAGGAAAGCCAAGGCAGCACAATGTATATAGATTGATAAAAAATATTTCTGGCTTCTTTACAATTTCCACAATAAAAATTCAGAAATTCCAATTTATTTCTTTAAAGTCAATAAATCATCAAAAACTGATAGAAATGTCAAAAAATTCTTAAATCAAAACAAAATAATACAAAGATTTTCATTTTCTCCCAACGAACTTAAAGTTGGTAAAAATTTGACTGCAGTAGAATTATCTTCTTCAATTGGTGGGTGTGGGGTTCTCTTCTTCGAGTAATTCTATTGGACATAATTTACTAACTGGACGTTTCCAGTTTTGTTTTAACGTCTGCAACTCATACTACACCATCGCTGGATGGGTAAATGTTTACAATTTTGCCTTTGAGCCAACTATTTCTTGGTAACGTATTGTCCATCATAATAACTAATTCATCTTTCCTAAGATTTATTTTTTCTTCCATCCACTTTGATCGTCTGATTAAGGTAGGAACATATTCTTTAATCCATCTTTTCCAAAAGTTGTCACTTAGTTGGTGCACATATTTCCATTGCTTCTTAAAACTTATTTTTGGATCAAAATTGCCTGGTGGTTTGAAATGATTCGGTGTCAAACTCTCAACATTTTCATGATCTGTCGAAACATAAGTTAGGGGTCTACTGTTAACTATATTCTCGGCTTCTAAAATAAACGTTTGCAGCACTTCTAAGCGAGGTCTTTGCGTTTTTAAAATGACTTTCAACGTATTTTTAAATGTTCTGATCATTCTTTCCCAGGACACTCCCATGTGTGGACTTGCCGGAGGAATGAATTTCCATACAATTTCCTCAGCAAACAACTTTTGTCGTCATAAATCTTTGTTGTCCTTTTCTGGAAATAAATCTTCTAATTGCTAAAACTGCACTGTCTGTATTCAAAGAATCTGCTATTTCCACATGAATCGCTCTTATAGACAAACATGTAAATAAAACACCATATTTTTTTTTCAACTCTTCTTCCTATTGTCACCTCCATGGGACCGAAATAATCTATTCCAACAAAATAAAAACTTCTTGGTGGTCTGGCAATTCTCTCCAATGGTAATTTCGCCATTTTAGGTATTATGGGTTGAGCTTTCATAATTTTACATATTGGACACTCTTCTAGGACCCTTTTAATCACCCCTGTTGCTTTAATTATCCAATATTTCTGTCTAATCTCATTTAAAATTATTTCTGTACTACCATGTTTAAATTTTTCATGATATTCTTTAATCAATAGTTTGGTAAAGTAATGATTTTCTAAAATAATTGTATATTTTGTTGATTTGTCTAAATTAGGTGAGTTATCAATTCTTCCATCAATACAAATCAGATTGTCTTTAATACATGTTGATAATCTTAAAATTTTACTATCTTTTACTCGTCAAAGTTTTATATTCCTTGGGAAAACATTCTTCTTGTACTGTTCTAATCCAAATTTTTTCAGCATTTCGAAAATCCTCTACAGAAATTTGTACATCATATTCTTTCTTTTGTAATCCTTTAAGGAATTTAAAAACCATCGCTGTTGAAACAATAAGTTTTCTTCATGATGAAAAATTGTTTATGTCTGGTAGATATTCCCTCATTTGGGCTAGGTTAAGTTGTAACAGAACTTCAAATTATTCTTCCGTTTGAATTGTTTCAGACACCTTAATTTTTTCTCCTTCACGCCAACAATTTTCTGGTAAATAGAGAAAGTCGGGTCATTTAAACCATTTACTGTTTGTGTTCATTTCTAGTTCTTTGTAATTTCTAGTTGCTTCGTCTGCAATATTTAATTTTGAAGGTATCCATTTCCATTGAAATACATTTGTATTTTCCAAAATTTCTCCTATTCTGTTATTAATAAACCAATTTGAGTTTTGCTTTTCAGTTCTTATCCATCCTAATACTGCCATTGAATCACTCCATAAGACGATTTTATGTATTTTAAGAGTGTGCTCCGGCTAGCAACTAGTGCGGCTTGTAATTCGAGCTTTGGAATAGTAAGTGTTTTTAAAGGAGCAACCTGATTTTTACACATAATAATGGATATTTGAACTTGTTTGTCTGTAGTTTGAAATCGAAAATAAGCTACTGCTGCAAAAGCTAGAATACTCGCATCACAAAATATGTGTAATTGGATGTCATGTATGGTTTCTAAACAATAAAATCTTGGTATATTTAAATTTTCGATTTGTTTTAAGCTTCTTTCTAAACAATAAAATCTTGGTATATTTAAATTTTCGATTTGTTTTAAGCTTTGGGGTCCCACTTTAAGCCTAAAATTCTTTGAAAAACACCACCCTCAAAAGTTTTTTCGTCTCCTCTTAAGTAAACTGAAATTGATTTAAAAACTTCTTCCGAGTTAGATATCCAACCAAGTTCAAATCCGCCTTTTTTGTGAATTGTAATGACTTCTTCTATTAATTTCTTGGCTTCTGTGGTTGTTTTAACAGTATCCAAATAATCGTCCATATAATGTTTTTTAATTATAGCTTCGTATGCCTTAGGATACTGATCCTTGCATTCCAGGGCATTTAAATTTTTGACATATTGAGCTATAAATGGAGACGAAACTGCTCCAAAGATGCATAGCATAGATTTTTATTTCTTCTGTTGGTGACCTTCTCCACATAAAACGTTGCGAATCTTGATCTTGTTTTCTAATGAGTATTTGGTGGAACATTTCTTTAATGTCTGCGCAAAAAGTTATAGGATTTTCTCTAAAACAGAATACTTGGTAATCAGTTGTATAGGTCTAGTCCTTTCATCAAAAAATGATTTAAACTTCTTCCTTCTATTTTGGCAGCAGCATCAAATACAAAGCGTAGCTTTCCGGGCTTATTAGGGTTTAATACTCCAAAATGAGGTAAATACCATGTTTTGTTTGTTAAACTTTCCTCTTCTTCCTTTGTAAGTTCTCTTGCGTATCCTTTAGTTTGATATTCATTTACTTTTTTGGAGTAAGCCTTGGCAAATTCCGAGTCCTTTATCATTTTATTTTGAATATGGCTAAGCCTTTGCAAAGCGATTGGTCTGCTATCTGGTAAAATATCTTCTTTATTTTTCCATAAAAAGCCAACCTCCCACCTGTTTTCAACTCTTCTCGATTTTAGATTTATTTCGTCTATTGCTCTTTGATTTTCAGTTAATTCTTCTTTTTGACATTTAACTCCTAAAGCTTCATTTAAGAAGAAAGACTATACTAGATCATGCAATTCTTCATCTTTGTTGTTACACCGTATATGCAAATTTATGTTTATCCTTCCACTCACATCCTAGTTTAGTGTACGACAAAGCTGGTTCCTACTTGGTTCCTTCCATTAGCTGTTTTGTGGTAATCAAATCCCAGTTGTCTTGTTCAATCAATAATTTTGGTTTTGCGTTAGTAAAACTTGAAAAATTACAATTTTCTAGATGTTGCCATGTTGCTTGGGGTCCACACTTCTTATTTCATAAAAGTAATTTAGATTTTTCCCAGATATCATAAATGAAACCATTCCCGATCTATTTTGTTTTTCGTTTGGTCGTATCTTTGTCAGTCCATCTTAAATTTAGATTCGTTTCTTCTCCATAACGATTTAATTGATTTGCGAATTCTTCATCAATTAATGATACAGTGGACCCTTCGTCAAATAACGCGAATATTTTTATTTCTTGATTGTTTATTTTTAAGGTGACCGGTGCAACCTTCAACATGACTTCATAATTATTCTTCATTGTGTGTACAACTACAGCTTTCAGTTGTTCATTTACTCTATTTTCCCCTGTTTCTAGTAAAGACTGTCCAGTTGTAGTTGTCGATATAGTATTTGTAGTGTTTTGTCTAATTGCTGCTTGTGCTTTTATCTGTATCCATTCACTAAAGTCTTTGATGGTACCTTTTCCATCATTCCTTACCATTTTTTCACCTCACGATAACTGCATGTTGTACGGAAGTTTTTTAATAAGTTCATCTAATAACTGTGGACAAGTTAGGTAGTTTAGCATATTTAACGATTGCAATGTTAAAACCAAAATGGAAACCGTTTCCGAAAATAGCGATAAAGATGAAAAATCGTTATTTCTGACCAATGGCGAGTTTCTTGCTTCATTTACTAGACTCTTTACAATTATGTCAGATTTACCAAATTTGTTTTTTAGTGTTTCAATTACAGCTTCCGCAGGAGTGTACACCGAATATAAAAGTCCTTCGACAGCTCTTCTGGCATCCCCTCTTAAACTTTTTGTAAATCTGCACATATTTTCTTCATTAGTCAGTTTTAAAATACTGGTTGTGTAAACATATTGATTAAAAAAACTTGCCCATTCTTTGAAATTTCCCGAAAAAATAGGAACATCCTTATCAATACTCTGTCTTAAAAATAGTTGTTCAAATTTATCTTCAAAAGGTAGTTTTTCTTCTATCTTCGGATGTTTATAAATTTTGTCATTAAATAGGTATTCTTTTGGTGCATAAAGATTTTCTGTAGAACAATCGATGTCTTTAAATGGATTAGTTTGTTCATACCTAGATTCATTAAACGGATTCGTAGATGCTAATGACATCATTGCTCGATTTTTGTCAATTTGCCATTTATCTATGATTTGAAAATCTTCAAATTTAGACATTACTTTATCAGGTTTTTCAAGTCTTTCGGTACATACTTCAGTTTGAGTTACTTTGGTATCAATTTCTAAAAGCTGCATTTCTAAACCAATTTTTTCCATTTCCCATTCATATTTTTTACGCTTTGCTTCATATTCTAACATCAATTTCTTTTTTTCGACTGATACTGCGTTATTATCCGTTTTACCTTCAAATCCTTTAAAATCTGAGAACTGTGCTGAAGGTGAATCCATAAAACTGCATTTACTCGTGAGCGGCTGTACAACTTTGTCAATATTTCTTCCAAAATCCATGTTTCGCTGGTTCTTCTCCAATGTAGGACCAATGATAAAAAATATTTCTGGCTTCTTCACAATTTCAGACAATCAAAAACTGACAGAAATGTCAAAAAATTCTTAAATCAAAACAAAATAATACAAGGGGTTTCTCAAATATTTAACATAGATCCTTTGTCAAATTTGACATTTCAATATCCAAGATACTTATTTTTAAATAGGTATTTTTTACCCCATTAGATATTTTTTTCTGTGCTACCCTGTATTAAATCTCGAACATCGGTTAACATTTAAAAAACTCGGCCCAGAAATAAAAAAGTTTAAAAGGTTGTGATTAAGAAACAATCTACACGTATTTGAAAGGCAATAACTTTTCAAAAATTAACCAATTTTGAATAATTTAGACTTTTTAAAAAGCATATAGACTTTGAAATTTGTAGACCAGTGTCAAAACCGACATTTACTAAAAATCCAATATGGCGGGCTTATTTGAAAAAGGTCATTTTTAACCTCCCTTGAAAAAACTTTCTGTACAACACCATATTCAATCTCAAAAATTACTTATAAATACATATTCCGCCTGTATTTTGATGTAACACATAAAAAAAAGGGAAATCGAGGCAAATTCTGGTCTATTTGAACTTTCAAAACTACCTTATTTCTTATCCAAATTTTTTAAATATTACATTAAATAAAATAGTTCAAAGGGATGTGGCTTTGTAACTGATGTTTATGATTGAATACAGTGTTTCATAGAAAGTTTTTTTCAGAGGGGTCAAAAATGTCAATTTTTTTAGGCAGATGGCGATCTTGGATTTTAAGTAATTGTTAGTTTTAACAATAGATCTATAAATTTTGTGTTTCCCAAAAAGTCTAAGTTTATTAAAATTGTCAATTTTTTGAAAAGTTTTTGCCATTCAAACATGTAGATTTTTTATTATTTTGATTTTTTTTAAACATTTCAAACTTCTTCATTTCTTGACCGAATTTTTAAAATGTTACATCGATGTGCTTGGAAAGAATGTGGCTTTAAAACAGTTGTTTCATATTTATTCCAATGTGGCACATAAAAAAATATGTAGGGGGTCAAAATTACCTATTTTAACCAGGTCCGCCATCTTAGATGCTCAGGAAATGTCAAATTTGACACCGGATCTATAAATTTTGATATCCTGGCTTTCTCAAAAGCTAAATATTATTACAATCGGACAGTTTGTCGTTAAGTAATAATTATTTAAAAAAGTGGGGTTTTTTTGGCGCACCCTATATTAATTTTGTTGGAATCGTTAACTTTGCCAAGATAATTTAGTAAATAAATACCAAATGTTTATTAATAAATTTCATTTGACCTCAAAAAACGGCGAGTAAAGTGTATAAGTATTTTAAACTCCGGACACCTTGTTTTGAACTAACGATTAAATCTCGAAAGAATGCGGCATTTGGCAGGGGAAATAAAAACACGTTGGACTCTATATTTAAACATGGAATTGGCAGTTTCACAATGCAAAACAACTGAGCTTGTTCCACGAAATTCAATTTGATTCATCTTCTATTTAAAAAAAATATGTAGTGCGTAAAAGGTGTAACTTAACAAAATAGCGCAGTAACAAAAAAGCGCATTATCAAAACAGTGTCGTAACAAAACAGCGCCGCGGGGCGTTTTAAAACAGCGCTTTTTAATATTTGTTTATGTTTGAAATAATACTTTTTTTAGCCGGGTTAGAAAGGATACGCTCAATTTTTTTTTTGGTTTTAGTGGTTAAGGTATAGTAAAATAACGTTTTACGATAAAATATTCGTCAAAATTTGGGTTCCTTACCTACTAAAACCGAAAAACTAAACCGAATCCTTATCAAGCCGGGTATAAAAACAACAAAACCTATCTCTGTTTTCACAACTGTAGTGGCTAAAATAGTACTTTTTTACAAGCATTGGTTTAAATAACAAGCGCAGCGAGGTATTTAAAAACGCGAGTAAAAAAAAGCACAGTTTAGCAGCAAGTTGTTAACACTATCTTTACACTATAAATCAAGGTGGCTGCTAAATGAAATAACAATGGTTTCCATAGCGATGTATAGAACCGTTTTTCTCGGTGACGTTTATTGTTGCGACATTTTAATATTTGACAGTTTGATATTTTGACGATGTTTTCAAATAATTTTTTTGTAAATACTTGGTGAAAACTGGGGGAAAAGACTTAATTTTTAGGCAAGATTAATTAGATTTTTCCAATATTACTATTTTCCGCTATTTCTCTTTAATTTTGGGTAAAAAACGGACAGAAATCTTTTTTTGCACCTGTGATAAAAAAAAAGTTTTTTGTATCGGTAACCAAAAAAGTCATCATGTTTTTGATGAAGGTATAAAAAAAGCTATTTTATTGGACGCGCGGACATTTTTTATCACGCTCTCTTTGTTGCCTGCGCTCTTTTGTTACTGAGCTGGCTGAGCTGTTTTGCTTAGCGCTGTAAATTTCATTTGAATTTTTATAGTTCTAGATGATGCATGCGCTTTATTTGGCGTACATAATTAAAAAAGCTTTTTAAACTAGGTCTCCATCTAAAAAACGTTGAATTCTCCATGTTGTATAAGCTTTCACACAAGCAAATTCACAATCAAGTTACTTCTTGGGAACTTATATATATCACCCACATCCCAGTCCTCTTGCAAATAAACCAACTAAACCATAAAAGTTACCCATACACTCACCAAATTTCTTTATTCATAAAATGTATGCTTCATATTTATTTAAACTGGAGTTTATTAATTTTTTATCATTTTTAAACCGATCACTAAAACTCCACCACACTACATACAATTGTAAGGTGAAGCTAAAAATAAGACCATAGGTAGGTAATCTACAGTTTACCCTATATTTGCACAATAACTATTAACATTATTACACCTAGTTTGCGAATTGGTATATTGCAGTTAATTACCCTGTAAAAAGTAAAAATTCTTGTCTATTTTTTTTCTTTTAAAATAAAGTAGGTATGACTCGGCTAGTATTATTTTCGTTGTAATTGAGCAGTAAAGCAGGAGATCATGGTATAAATTTTGGGTAACCCCCCATTTTTTGCTAGGTGAGTAAGGTCGCTAAAATAGTGCTTTTTTAACAAGTATTGGTTTAAATAACGAGCGCAGAGAGGTATTTAAAAACGCGAGTAAAAAAAGCACACTTTAGCCGCGAGTTGTTAACACTATTATTTTTAATTTAAAAAGGGATTTAGTGAGGGTGAATAAATAACAAAATCAATGAATAGCTTTCCTTCAAAAAAGGTAATGGTAACAGTAGATCCGTATTTCGCACTTGTGGTGCTCATCAGTACGGTGCTAGGAGTTAGGAGATGAAATGATGAAATGATGATGGAAAAATATGACACAGGATTCATGTAAAAGACAACCATCTGTCAAATTGCAGAATAGGCAGATGTACCTTCATTTTGAAGGAAAATTAAGCGTCTCTACGGAGACAGATATAATTATCTTTACAGATATCCTAAGCTCTGGAGTTAATAAATTTAAAAAGGGATTTAGTGAGGGTGAATAAATAACAAAATCAATGAATAGCGAGCTTTCCCTCAAAAAAGGTAATGGTAACCGTAGATCCGGATTTCGCACTTGTGGTGCTCATCAGTACGGTGCTAGGAATTAGGAGATGAAATGATGAAATGATGATGGAAAAATATGACACAGGATTCATATAAAAGACAACCATCTGTCAAATTGCAGAATCGGCAGATGTACCTTCATTTTGAAGGAAACCTTTACCTTTTCTGAGGGAAAGCTCACTATTCATTGATTTTACTATTTTTAATACCTTTATCACAAAATCCAAGAAAAATAGGAAAATACTTTTAATTTATTCATCATTTATCTCGAATGCATGTTTCAACGGTTTTAGGATCAAATTTATAGTGGTCTTTCAAGGCAACCTTGTTCCTTCAAGGAGGCCTTCGAGCCAATATGATCCTTACGTCAATGTAGCGAAAGAGCTACCTTCGACCTTCCTTTGCAAATAATGTGAGCCTAAAAAATAAAAATATTGTTAAGTTTGTTTTGATTGGTTTTTTGTGATTTTGTGGGTTGCTTGCCCAATTTTTGAATTGTGAGAGAAGGAACGTTCTCCTAAGCGATGTGATCGATCCCGGGATAGATCACATCGCATGCTATTCGATCGCTGTATTTTTCAACCTGCCCTTGATCGTGTGCATCCATGCCATGTTTACTTTGGTACAAACGAACTCGTTGATTTTGTTACTTTTAATTTCTAAATTTATCCTTTTAAAAAAATGCAACAGACACAAATTAAAAAAACAAAACGAGTAATAGAGGTTAGAAAATCGTGTGTTCTACGCAGGCGTCTCTCGAAAAAAGCGGTGTTATCTAACTTGAAACCCGCCGGATCGGATCTCCCACTTTTTGCGAGAATGTGAGTAGGTTTTCATCATTCAAAAATACATCACAGGATAGATCCCTACCGACTGGTGATGATTCGCACAAAAAACCACACGTTCCCGTTTCAAAAATTGGGGTCCTGGTCGTCTTCCAAAGAGATACATACGGGACATGCAAAGTCCCTTTGAGTTCTTTAGTGTTAGAACTTCGTTCTTGTATTGATGTTTAGTATACTTTAAATAAATCAGTTGTTTAAAATCAGCGAGGGTTTTATATTTCTCTATTGTTATATAATATCTACTTATTTCTACCGAGGCCCGTCACGGAGAGACCGTAAAAATGTTCCTGGGTACCAAAAGCTGCACGTTATCAGTAGTATATTTGCTGCATCCTACCATCATTTTTGCAACGTTGCCGATACAACCCTACCTTGAAATATTCCTTTCCGAAGGAAGGGACTATAAATAAGAAATGAAAGGACGCCTTCGTCAAGAAGTCCTTGAGGCTTCCTTCGACGTCGGAGTATAAATTCGGCCCTTATTTAGCTTAACTGCTATGTTTCTGACTTTGTTTGCTTCAAATGTTGCAACAGCTTTTTCAATTACTTTCCAATGAGCTAGAGACTTGACACTTGGTAGGTGTATAGTGTTGTATAGTGTTCCGGTGATAATGCATAATAATATTTTTTTTTATTACAGAAAAAATCAAACTGACGGATCCAAAATAGCGGACTTTCTTATTTATAAACCGATTTCCCTTAAAATTTTAACTTTGCGGTGTCTAAGGTCAGACAATAAAATTTCTGATTCAAAATTTAAAAGATCAAAATGGCGGACTCTCTTATTTATGCAATGCAACAGTGATTTTGGATACGGAAACCTATGACCAGAAAATTGAAGAGGTACTTGCTAAAGGAAACCATAAACTTCTCCCAAAAGACCCGACGCACTCATTCGAAAAAAAGGTTTATAGAACTTTAAAAAAGTATTCCAGATATATTCCGGACAAAACAAGGTCTCAACTTAGACCACATTATAGCAAGCCGTCTTATCTATACGGACTTCCGAAAATTCACAAAGATGCAATGCCCTTACGCCTAATTACAAGTTCTAGAAATTCTCCAACAAGAAATCTGTCTAAATTCCTTCTGAAAATTATTCAACCTCTTGTAGGCAAGACCGCTTCATTTGTAGAAAATTCGAAGCATTGTGTTAATATTTTTAAATCTTTTGTTTTAGGAACCGAGGATAGATTTGTCAGTTTTGATGTCGAAAGTCTATACACCATGTCCCGATAAAAGAATCGCTAGATATTATTAGAAAGAGGCTGGTTGATGACGAATCCCTTTATGAACGTACCAGCCTACCACTGGAGTGAGTGATGGAGTTGTTGTTGCTGTCTACATAACTCTTATTTTCAAGTGAAAGATAGGTTTTATGCTCAGGATGACGGTCTACCAATGGGTGCATCGCTTTCGCCAGTGGTGGCCAATATTTACATGGAGTGGTTCGAATCATACGCAGTTGATACCGCAACATTTCTTTCCCACCTAAATAATATAAGACCCACCATTAAATTCACAATGGAGTTGGAGCAAAATTGTCAAATTCCTTTTCTTGATCTACTTGTCATACGAGTAGAAAGCGACATCAGAACAACAGTCTATGTTAAACACACTCACACAGGACAATATTTAAATCAAGGTTCAAATCATTCTGCTACAAACAAACGAGGTATAATAAGAACTTTGTATAACAAACTCGTTCAAATTTGTAACAATTCTCATGACTTGGAGAAACATTAAGAAGAATTTGCAGCAGCAGCCTTAAACTTATAACAGATACTATTTCTAAATTTCAACAAACAGGACAAAGACTACAAGACAGGCAAATGCATTCCTTACAATTCCATACGTTAAAGGAGTATCAGAGAAAATTCGAAGAGTAGCGAACAACTTTAATATTAAAACAGCTTTTAATTCCGGTAATACAATTCGAAGCCTTCTTAGTAAAACAAAACCGGAAAACAAACAAAATAAGGAATGCATTTACCAAGTTCCTTGTGAGTGTGGTGAATCATACATAGGCGAAACTAGTTTTTAGTTCTGTGGGCGAAACAAAAAGACCACTATCTGTTAGGCTTGAAGAACATCAGACGAATACCCAAAGAGGTGAAACAACGAAATCCGGAATCGCCGAACATGCATTGTCAAAACAACACCGAATGAAGTGGACAGAAGCAAAGGTTTTGCACAAGGAGTCACACTGGAAGAAACGAAAATTTCTTGAAGCTGCCTTTATTGGGCAGAATCAGGCTATTTTCAGTAAACCAAGTGTTAAAATTCCAAATATTTGGAAGCCCCTCCTTGAGCGGAGCCAACTTCTTAAACTTCACGGTTGAGTGATTTCCCACAGTATATAAGTACGTAGCCTTAGGAATTGATTGTAGTTTGCACCTGAAGATGATCAGAGATTGTACTGATTGAAGCGTCGTGTATAAATAAAATATAGATAATGGAAGTCCGAAACTTTCAAACAATTTTTGAACCCAAAAAATAAAATGGCCGGCTTCCGATTCATGAAATTATGGTGATCAGGTGCAATTTGGAAAGATGAGAAGTTTGCGTAATTATACGACGAGCCATTATTCAAACTAAAAACGAGAAAATAAAAAAACTTTTAGTTTTTTTTTAAATCATAGCTGTACCAAAAATTATTTGAGACTAAAATAAAAACGTTGAGGCGCATAAAAACCTGAATTACAATTATGCCACTACTAAACCTACTTTGACACGCATTCGTTTTATTTTTCATTGTTGTTGTTTCAATGTGGACAAGCAACAAAGTTATAGATAAAAAAGTGTGCAAAAATAGTTAATAACAATATTATCAGCACAGATGATCAAAGTAAAATTAAAGAAAACTATGCGGCACTGGCCCAGAACGAGAAAAATAATTATCAAGCGTCAGTCAGTTGCGTCAATTAATTAGAGACCTTTTGCACCTAAAATTTTGGTGCCTTTTTACTTTATCGCTTATTTTGGGCTTGCGCAGTTACGAGGTAATAACGGAATCCCTTACTAACCGATAAAGTTTGACGTTACCTGCGGGAGAATACCGTATCTCTTATAATTAACATGGTTGAAGATAGTACGTTAAGTAGAAAAACAAAAAATTTAAATTGAATTTTGAATGCAAATATGTTCTGTGTTCTTTTTAATTGTAAGGATAACCCAAGTAGCAATTTGACGTAATATGACGTTGTGCGTTCGTCCGCATTAATAATCGGACGTCGGTGCCCAACGTCCGTTTGGCCTCGAACCGGCTCCTTTTTGCACCTATATGGCACATTCAAATGCGAGTCGTGTCGACGTCGAACACTTTAATTATTAGGGTCTATCGATGTACTTAAACTGACCTGGGGGTAATAGGAACACGGGTTGATCGTACGACGTTGGACCGCCATCGGAATTACCTAGGTTTCTACAAAATGTCCAGGATGGAGTAGTCGCCAACGTAAAATATAGTTTTAGCCGAGGTGGAGTAAGTAGAGGTAATCTCATTATACCTATTTATATCTTATTAGTTCCATCGGGTAAACTTGTTTGTGAATACAAGTATGAAGAACAAAGAATATTATTATTTAGAAGCAGTTTATAATAATTATAACAAGACAGGCCTTTAACGCACGATGGGGATGTAAAATTACTAACGAAGATTAGTTTACTGATAAACATCGATAAGATAATTCCGAAAAATACATGCGCCTCAAAATTTCTTAGATTTTATAGAAAAAAAAAACTAAAAACAAAAAATATACATATATTTTTTTTAAATTTGAAAACATATTTGACATTTCTTAGTTTAAGCTATATTCTAAAGACATATTGGTTGCAATATTGACCATTTTTGATTGTCAATATCAACGTAATTGGAAAATTTAACCTGCGTTTGTCTAATGGCGGAAGACAGCTAATTCGTAAGTATGCCGCATTTCCGCTGAGGCCTAAAAATAACCAATTTGGACCGGATCTCCAAGTTTAGTAGATGGTCTTTACTCGATCCGTGATAAATTGATTTATTCGAATGCATTTTGGACGTCGGGCCATGGTATACACCTTATACGTAGGCTTGACGATGGCTCAACGTCCCGCCGACAACTCTGGACCTGACGTCCAATTTTTTTCATTCGTAGGGTGCGGCTTCCATGTAGGTACGACTATGGCCCAGTGGTCCGTCGACCTAAGTGGAATTCGTCCGATCGTCGACGGCTCGGAATCCAGTAACTGTGCTTAAACGTCAAATGTCAACTATGTCGAAATAATCCTAACCGTTTTTTCAAATATTTCTTGCAATACAAAAGCAGTGAACAGTAAACAAATTTCGGCAAAATCGCAAAAAATAATGAGTGAGTATGTCTGAATGAACTTTTCTTTGGCATCTTTAAAAGAACCCTTGTTTACTGTTTTGAACTATCCACTTGACGCTAGACGGTAGGCCAAATGTCGACGTAAATTGATGTGCATCCATCGTTAGGCATTTTTCCTTCGGCAACCAGAAGATACCAGTAGGAATCTAGCGGACGTTATTATACGTACGTTATAAATACAAAAAAATACGTCGTGCAGGCCAACGGCATATATCGTCGGCGATATACCTATGACTATTGGCAAATCCACCTAAAACTACGTCGTATCTGTTAACGATGGGACATCGTCTTTATCTTGCCTTAATTTTACTTTTATCTATTAGGGACTCTACCGGACGTTATTTGTAGTTGGCGGAAATTCTTGAAAATATGTTAGACATAAGGACGTCCGTCCAACGACTAAGCGTGCACTAATAATTGAACTGGATTAAGGTGGGCTATTGACCGACGTCAATGAGTCGATGAAACCTGTACTTAAAACTATATTACGATAGCTGACGTCGACTCCACGTTTGGTTCAATTCTTTTTTGTAACTGCAACGTAATTTTTAGTCAAACCGGACGTTGGATCATGATTTAAGGCGGTGTGTTCCACCAGGGAACCCAAATTCAACTTAAATACGACGTCGCATTGGTCAGATTAGGTCGTAAGTCAGAAAAATGCTGCTTGGGAAGTGCCAATTTTTGTTTAATCATTTTCTTTGGCTAGAATTTCGTAAGAAATGTAAAACATTGATTTGCACTGGCCTAACGGGTGTCCCATAAGTTTTGGCACAAAGTTCAAGGAGCTCAAAAGAAATACCTAAGTTACTTACCAAGTTGCCTTTGGTAACAAAAGTTTCCTTGTTTCCTAGGTTTCAATTTGACATATTTATGTTTTAAGTCAGTTTGTAAAAAATGTCTTACAAATTGGAAATAAGAAAATCTATTTATAATTTCGTTGGGCAAATGCCCAAAGCTGAAATAGTGCGAATCTTTCAACACCATGATATATCCAGGAGAACCATTTATCGAACCATACTGGAATGCGAACAGGGTATTCCTTGTATGAACCTCCCGAAAAGTGGAAGACCAAGGATTTTCACCCCCCCCCCTCAGTGCAACAGAGTGGTAAGGTTGGCTAAAAACAAGGTCGGGGTGTCTGTAAGGAAGCTAGCGAGAAGAAAACAAACTTCAAAAGTACTATATATAGAATTTTGAGCAGAAATGGTCAAAAATGCCGCAAAAGGCAAAAATATCCAAAATACACCCCTAATCAGCTTGCCCGGATACCTCGATGTTGCCGTTCTCTTCGACGTGTTCATTTTGCGAACAACAAATCTATCATAATGGACGATGAAAAGTACTTCACTTTTGAAAACGCTGAAATTCCAGACAATCAAGGATTTTACACCGATAATATAGAGGAGACTCCGCACAACGTAAGATTCAAAGAAAAAGCCAAATTCGCCGACAAAATTTTAGTGTGGTGTGCAATTTCCGAAAGGGGTATAGCATGACCATATGTAGGACATGTACGGGGCGAAGCATTAACTAGTAGAGGTTATATTGATAACTGCCTAGTGAAACTCAATGAGTTTATTCAAGAACATCATGCTGGAGACGAAATTATGTTTTGGCCCGACCTGGCATCTTGCCATTATGCCAGGGAAAGACAAAATTGGCTTCAAGAGCATAATATTCCATATATACCAAAAAATGACAATCCCCATAATTTGCCCCAGGCTCGCCCCATTGAAGACTTTTGGGCCGGGCCCACTTGGCAAGGGAAGTGTACGCCGGAGGCTGGACTGCTCAAAATGAAGGCCAACTGCGCCGCAGAATTTTAATCAAGTGCACAGAAATTAATATTGTCACCGCCCAGACCCTTATGAGAGGTGTTTTAACAAAGTTGCGGCTTGTTGAGGAACACGGACCGCTGCATATACTAAAATAGATAAATTATATTCATAGAAAATCAACTTATTAAAAAAATATATACAGTTTAAATAAAAGTTGGTTTTTCAAAAAGTATACGATATTTTTTGGTGCCAAAACTTATGGGACATCCGTTATGACAAGTGATTCCGATCTGTTTATCATTACCTCTCTTTTCTCTGTTGTGTTTTTGAGTTTTCAATTTCAGTATAAACTTCGGGTAGAAAATACGGTAGTTCCAGATATGATACGATTTATGTTTGAGGTTTTCGAGGGTTTTATTTTTTTTATTTTACTTGTTCTTCAAATTTTCGCCTGTGATTCTTTTGAATAAGGGTTGTGTACTTGCCAGTTGTTAAGGTGACCAACCGTCCCGGTTTGGCCGGGACAGTCCCGAGATTTAACGATTTGTCCCGGGGAAAAAATCCGTCCCGGATTGTCCCGATTTTTCAGCAAAAGTTCCGGTGCGCCCCGGTTTTGATACCACTGTATTTTGTAACTTTAAAATACCTGCAATTAAAAAAGCGGATGTTCTCTGCCATCTATAAATTGGAATTGAAACCTTACTTAAATTATTTTTCTTTAATAAGTATTTTGGAAAAATACATCTTAATATTATTAGGGGTATAAGCATATAGGAAAAAATATATGATATACAATACATTTGAATGGCCGGAGTGTACCGGTTTTGCCCCTTTAGGAGTTGGTCACCTTAAAGTTGTTGACTCACTATTCAACATTTTATACCCAAAAAATTTGCAGCACAGCAAAAATAAATAAAACGTAAGTACTATGTTATTACAGACTGCTGTAAGTTGTTCCTGTGGCGGCCTATTTATTGATTTAAGTTAAACAAACCGAAGGTATTTGGCCCATAAAACATGTCTGAATGCTTATAGCCTAATTTTTGAAACTGAAAACACTAATACATATTTTGTTGTGAAATAAGTAGACCAGTGAAATATGGGCCTGCTAATTTTAGAGCAATACTTCAATACTATTTAACGCATGTAGTGATGCGGTTGCTTATATCTATACATGTATAATAAATCTCTAGATAGACCTGTACAGGGTGATCATTTATAAACTTTCCGTTGGGAAAAGCATTTTGCTTTTAAACTTCAAAAGATAATTTAAAAAGAGGTTACAGTATAGTGTTTAATAGGTTAAGTCGTTCCAGAGATAAAACGCTTTCTATTCATAGATGTCAAGGAATTTGAGATATGATGACAAAATAATCGGTTGTGTAACTTCTAAACCGTTTATCCGATATGAACAAATTTGGTATGTAGATGTAAATTTAGCACTAGTTTATTACAGTATAAATATCAAAAAAATATGTCGATTAACCTGCCCTGCCAAACAAACCTCATAAAAGATCATAGCAAATAACATATAAAACATTATAAGTTTTTATAATCTATGCTCATATAAACTTATGATATTTTATAATTTTTGACTAGTGAAAGTGAAACACAAACCCCGTATAGGAGTTCATCATATTTTATCAGCCAGTTCAGGTTTATAAAAGTTTACAATATTTTATGATTTTTAATATGACAATTCCTCATAAAAGTTTATAAGATTTTATAAGATCTACCTGTAACATTCGAAAATAAACAACTTTAGCAGTTGTAGTAGTAGAAGTAATGTAAGAGATTAATATACAGTCAAACTAAACTATAACTTAACCTAAACTATAAACTACGATAACCTAACCCACTATAATGCAACAACACTCCTTGTGCTTGCACAATATCTACATATCTAATAGAAAATTGTTCTCGTATAAGTACTTATTTATCGCCAGGAGCTGTGGGGGAGATGTTACTTTGATAAATTTCTATGAGATTTCATAAGCCAAAAACTATTCTTTTACAAGCTTTTATTTAACTTGCAATGTATCTATCTACGTAACGAACAAGATATGTTTGTTCGGGTGGAATCTTACAACTTAATTTTGACCAAATTCCCGACATTCGATCCGCTTCAAATTTGGCATGCTTATATAGTTGCGGTGACAACACAAGATGAAATTGACAGCTCCCCCCTACTCGAAAGGGGCGGAGGGGGACTTGGGGATGGAGATAACGAATTTCTAATCAGATTTTAAAAATTCAAAATGGCGGATTCAAGATGTAATGTGTAATATGTCATTAGTAGGCACCCCTTCCCCCTACGAGGGGAGTGGAGAGGAGAAAATACCTAAGTTGGTCCGATTTCAACCAAAATTGGTATACAGGGTCTTTTGGGGATAAGGAATACAAATTTCTGATAAGATTTTGAAAATTCAATATGGCGGATTCAAGATGGACGATTTTCGCTCATATTTTGCTTACCAATTTTAACTGACTTATCCACATCCGATTGTGTTCAAATTTGGTATGCGTTTATAGTTCCGGTGAAAATACAATAATAACTAGGGAAGTGGAGGGGAAAAAAGATTTAGTTTGTTCGATTTCAGTCAAAATTGGCATACAGGGGTTTTTAAGGAGGGAGATTATGAATTTTTGATCAGATGGGATCATGAGTGAAAAAATATTTTCTTTGTAGAAGTAAGTAACTCAGTATAGCTTTTTTAATGCTAATTTAATGAGGTTTTTTGGCAGGGTGGACACATAAAAATCTATAAAATGTTGTAAGTTTTTCCGACTATAAAATCTATTAAAGACTTAAAAAAAAATGTTTTTACCAACTCCTAAAAAATTATAAATGTTCATAGAAATCTGTCGAATTCTATGAGTTGGTCTGATCATAAAATATACCAAAATCTGATGAAAAAACGTTTTTTTACAAACTCTTAAAACATTATAAAAAGACAAGAATGTAATCACAGAAACCCATAAAATGTTATAATTTCGTTTGACTATAAAATCTGTCAGAAAACTATGAAAACATCGGTTTATATAATCCCATAATACATCATAAATCGTGCTTTTATAAAACCATAAAATATGTTAAAAAAAAAGGTCTGCACTTATCAAATTTTATAAAAATTTATAAGCCTGACTGATTATCGGATCAGATAAAAAACACATATATGAAACCACATAAATTCTTACCAAAAACTCAGACCTCATAGACCTTATAAAAACTGATAAAATTCAGGTGTGTTTTTTATGAGGTTTTATGCGGTTTTTTGGCAGTGTTGGAGACCATCATAAGGGGCCCAAGTATTTTCAATGCAATGTGTTTTTCTGTTTCCTTAACTTCTTAATTGTCTTGTTTTTTATGTGCTGTTTCATTTTAATTATTTTATTATTTTTTTATAATCATGTTTTCATTTTAACTGACTGCTTACTTTCTGTTTATAAATTGACTCTATTTATTTATTTAAACTACTGTTTTTATTTATTTTTGCTATTATTACTTATAAATTTTGTTAAATAATAATTTTGGTAGCATTTTAGCATTGTAAGCATGGCTTTGTTAATGAATAATAATATATAATTGAAAGCTAATTTTGAATTGAACTGAATTGAACAACAAGTTAAACAATATGTAGAAACAAAAAAATCTTTTTTTTTTGTAATAAAAAAATTCCTAGGTATATTTTTATAACTTTTAATATGTGATCCCCTCGAACAACCAAGCTACAAAATGTGGTGTTTATTTGAACTTTCTATCTTTAACGGTAAAGCTAGGGGGGTCGCGTTTTCCCGAAAACGGTTACAGCAACCAAATTAATTGAACCGTAAAAAAATAGCTACAAAAAGGCTACAAAATATAGCATTGAAAATATTGGGGCCCCTTATGACGGTACCACCAGAGGTTAACCGAGTTAAAAAATCACTTCTGAAGCGGAGCGGGGTATCAAAACAATCGTATATCTATCTAGATATTTAATAGACGCGTGCACTACATGAAGGAGTACTTATTCTTTGTGCTATCTCAGTGCGCATGCTCAAAACGCCATACGGCGTTACATCTCACCCATAAAAATTTACAGTGGGATTTACTAAGATCTAAAATAGTACCTCCCACAGGTCTAAATATTTACACCTGTGGAGGGTACTAAATTTTAAAATCTATTTTCAAAAAACACTTATCCATACAGAAAAGACACAAAGTTGTTCATTATTTTGTATTGTTATTGCAAAATCTTTTTTTGACAGGTTTCAAAATGGCAAATGGTGAATACGCCAAAAATTTGGCACATAAATAGCTTCATTATCTGTGTTTGAGGTTATAAAGTCGGTGATTTTTTAGAGCATATCTGGGGGGGTGGTTTAAATTTATAGACACCAGAATGGATTGTTTTGTGGCAATTTACCTTATTTAATGTCCCAAGTTGTTCATTAACCAATCAAACACCTCCAATTTTCAGCACAAAAAATATATTTATGAGGGCACTACGAGGTAAAAGAAACATAAGTGAAGGTCACTGATTATGGCCGAAAAATATACCAAACAAAAAAACCCAAATCAACTATATTAATTTTTTTTAAAACTGAAATTGTAACATTGAGGTTATCTAAAAGCTCAATCAAGAAAACTTTCCTTACTCAAAGCCCACTCATTTCAAAGCTGTAGCTTTCATCAGTAGAGGTTGGTGCAAGCCAAGATACAAGCAGAAGTAAGAGATTCGAACTCTCGCTGTTTGTGATTTGAACGCAGGTAATATTTTGAAACTGACATTTCGACAGTGGCAGAAATGTAAACAAAACTTGCACGTAAGTTTTAACATTTCAAAAATAAAAACACCTTTTAAATAAATACAAAATTAATCTACTCCTTATTTTATTATTACCCATCTAAATCGTTGTGTGACATCAAGTATTAATTGGAAAAATTAATTAACAAGGGTAAGTTTTAATTAGGGTGACATATAACCCCAATTTTAATTTGATCTACAGAGTGTTTACTATTTAAACCCCGCGTGGGTTTAAATTTTTTAATTTTCTCTTCTTCTAAATTGAAACTTTCTTCTTAAATCCGACAAAAGATTCTGTGAAGATGAGTATTCAATAAAAAATAATTATTAAAATTCTTCTTATAAATCAAACTATGTCCAAAACTCAAGAAGGGTTGGTTTAAAATGCTTAAAATCAAAAATGTTACTTAAACTTAGGACCGTTTCTAAAATAGACTGAACCCTTTAAGTAAATCCCACCGTTAACGTTACCCATAAAAAGGGTGCTTAGTCGTTGTTGTACCTCAGTGCGCATGCTCAGGACCGATACAATACGCTATAACTGCTTGCGAATAGAGAGTCGTAGAGATAGGTGAGACGTAGTCGTTGTTGTACGGCGTATCCGTTCTGAGCATGCTCACTGAGATATGACAACGACCAAGGACCCCTTTTATGTGCTTTAAATGTTTATTGGTGAGATGTAAGCAATAAGCACTCTTTATATATGTAACTTTTAAGTGTATCATACTTGTTATTTACGTTGTACTGGGGTAAACACAGAGCCACACGTTCTTAATTATCGACAAATTTGCAAGAGGTATCTAATGGCAATTTTGTTTGTATAAAATATTTAAGTTCGTTTAATCTTGCTGGCTTATAAATGTTGTAAATATTTGGTTTCAGAATTTATTAAGTACCTTCATTTGTATATAAACATATGTATTTTAACTTATACATCACTGGGCCAAGATATTTTGTAACCAAACCAGTTAGAATAAACTTCAAATTGAAGAAAAAAAGTTGAGCGCGATATTTTTGAGCAGGCTTACAATGGCTTTAATTTGTTTATACGCACCTAAAACCGGTTTTATATAAGGGCGGTTTTAAATAAAATCGTATATAAACCGTTTTCTTGAATCGCTTTAAAATACAATCGATTCAGTGCTTAAAGCGATTTTAGTGTGTTTATACAATAAAAAATTTAAACCGAAATAGTAAAGATTGATAGTTAATTTATACTCTTTATACAATTTCCTTTTTATAAGTGGTAAAAATTCACTCTTCTCAAAAACCAAAGACGTTTAGTTATACCTTTATGTCAAAAACTAAACAAGAAAACCGTTGGATACGAATTCCTGGTTTAACGAAACCTCCTTGGCATAATAAGCACTACTATACAAAATTTGCCAAGACCCGACAAAACCAAAACAATGAGTGGGAAAGCGACGGAGATATGTAGGGTTTGACCTCTTTGACGCACCATACCAATATGGTATGGAGGACTATTAAAATCGTGAAATTTTGACTTTTTTTAATTTTATCAAAAATGAGTTACTAAGGTTCCAAAACACCTTATTCGACGAAAAAAAAGTTGCCTGTCGGTCTGTTGTCTGTCTGTATACACGATAACTCAAGAACGCTTTACTCGATTTTAACGAAATTAGGTACAAAAATCCTCTATCGGCTCACCATGAACTGATTAACTTGGGTAGGGTTGAAGGGGGGAAACGGTGATAAAATATTTAAAAAAATTGTAACTTTGGAACAAAAGCAAGTAACGATATACGGTTTTCAGATTTAAGTTTCCATGAATATGAACTACAAATTTTGTTATAAAGTGCAAATTCGTGGGGGCTTTAGTTTCCCAGTTATTTGAAAAAACGTTAAAATATATAAAAAAAAATAATAATTTTAGAAGTAAAGCAGCTATTGATATGCGGTTTTCAGATTTTGGTTTTCGTAAATATTACCGTTGTATGATAAGCTGTTCATACAACGATATTACCCAAAAATTTTGTTATAAGGTTCAAATATTTCAAAGCTACAGTTTTCGAGATATTTTCATTTCCTTTCAACATAAAATAATTGCAAAAGATCAAAAGATCTTGGGTGTAAAAACGAAAATGCAAACCTGGATGAGCATCCCACAAGAAACACACAAAGAACCAAAGTGAAAAGAAAAATGATTACACAATGTTTCGCTCTGGGTAACCAGCGTGAGCTCGTCAGTGGTTCCACTGGTCACCCTCCCCATACATCATTAAACACCATCATACACTTTGATTTCCATCTTTGAATCACTCACAAATAAGCATCGTTTCGCACTGGTACTTATCCAAGTTACCTGATACGGATTCGTCCTGGCGTGTTAATATTTCCAATAGGATTATGCTCCTAACGCAATTAAAAAACGAGATTCTTTTCGGTTGATGTAACCGATTTGGAGGTTTTTTAACTTCTTTTTTCGTTTTTTCTAAACCCGCCATTTTGAATAAATATAAAAAATCACAGTTAAATTTTTTTTAAAGTTATACAAAATTAGTTTTTTGGAGTGGGGTGTGGCTTAACGTCAGCCTGCACCCCCACCATATTTTTAAAAAAACTAGTGGCTACTAGTGGATTTTTCGAAATTCTTTTTGGTGACATTAGGAGCTCGAAATTAGTTCTTAATATATATTTATATTTATAAAGGGGGGCTGTAGCTTGACGTCCGGCCGCACCCTCCATTTTGAATATAAAAAAAAACTAGGAAGGAGTGTGGTTCAAAATTTTTAAAAGTGGTCGGAAGATTTCTCAAATGATGATAAGAATAATAATAATAATACCCAAAGTCTCCGTGAGCATTGGTTATGTTTTCTTTATTTAATCTAACAGCGATTTCCTTTTGTTGCACCAGTGCACACTGAGTGTATCTCTATCCTTTATTAAAAAAATAGAAAAGGATGGAAAATACTTTTTCATACGACCACACACGAAAGTAACCAAATTTGCATATGCTCTATAACGCCTCAGAAAGTTTTATATTTTACACGCATATCAATTTTTAGATTAAAAAGAGACAAGATATCTGGTCCAACGAAAACTCCTTGCCAAATAATAACCACTTTTTATTTACAAATAAAATCACAACAAAACAAAGGTGAGAAATATCGATTATTTTTCTATCCCTTTAAACGACGTTAGAACGATAGGAAGAGAGAATTCTGTCTCAACCACTTTAGATCGTGATTGGCTGGTGGGTGGGAAAAGTCGGCAGAGCGCAGACGGTCGGATGATTTTTATTGACATAAGTTTTTTCGTGTTATTTGTTTTAAAATTTCAGGATGTTTTAAGCAGTTTATAAGTCGTTTTAAAACCACATTTTGTCAAAAAACGTTTATAGTGTGTTTTTTTTACCAGTAGGAGAATATTTCAGTGCATTTAAAGTGATATTTTGGAACAAATCGTCCAATGTTTTGAAAACAAAGGGAGAGCAAGTGAAATCAGTCAGTTGCGGTACATGCCGGTAGGTACAAAGAAAATAAAAAAAAGTTTATGAAATATACTTAAATTAGTAGATCCTTAGATTAAAATATCAACAAACACTTTTTTTTTGATGAAGTAGTTAATTCCCGATGCATAAAATGAGATATTTTCGAAGGTTTTTATAACTTTTTTTTATAAAGACGATAAAATAAAGCATACTTTTGATGAAGTAGTTAATGCGCAAATAAAATATTTTCGTAGGTTTTTTTTTTATAAAGACTAAAGGTAGGTAAAGTTCTTAAACCAATTTGCAAACAACAATAAAAGTTAATTCACATGTGTTCAGGTTTGTAAAAATAATAAATTCCTACCTCATATCAGAATTTAAAGGTTAATTTATACTGCCGCCGTTGCCATCTGTGCTCGCCCTTCCAATTGCCCTAGATGTCTCTATATACCCTAAGCATTATTGACTTTATTGTGTACTGAAGAAGTCAGTATAAGTAAGTTTCTGCTAATGACCAGAAAAAATAACAAAATTAACAAATACAATAACATAATTTTTTGCCAGTGGGTAATATTTTTTTTTCTTGATATTCCAGGTGCTATGAACTATGTTTCATTGTTTTAATGTTTGGCATAATTTTATTATGTTGAAAATTGAATTTGCTATAAATCATATACAAACTTTGTAATAAATTTCTTTTGTATAAAATTAGACTACAAACATTTATTGTTAGGACGCTTCCAAAGCTCAAATTGGCAGAATTATTTTTTGCATGTTTTTTAAATTATTTTGCAGATTTCATATAATAGTAAAATTTTAATAATATAATCCATGTGCAAATTTATATTTAAATAGGTACGCCACTGGTGTGTTTACTGTAAACAACAGAAAGGTAACCATTGTTCCATATAATAATATAACCAAAGTCTCCGTAAGTGTCAGGTATCTTGTCTCTTTTTAATCTAAGCTAGTGACGAAAATGAATGACAGCAAACCATCCAAACAATATAGGTTTTAGTAGGCTATGATTTTTTCGTCCCTAAAGAAGAAAATACTTGAGATGAAAATGAAAAAAATTTAATAATAATAAAAAATACGAATTAAATCCTAAAGTAGTCGTGGGAAAAATAGCGTACACAACTCTATAGAAAGAAACTTTCTTACACTGGTGTGTTGTTTCCCTCGGCTAGCGCCTCGTTCACAACGTTCACGCTCGTGTGAAATTCCCTCACCCTTTGCTCTCTACGCCACAAATCTTTTGTGTAAACTTAAGTAGTTTATGAATGTATTTGTGCCAGTGCAGTGCATGGTCCATGCATAGATATCCATACTTACTCATACACTTATACCTATAAAAACTGATAAATCTATGATTTATCACCGATTTTTTTTTGGAATTTAATTTGTTAGGACTGACAAAAAATAATCAATTAAGTGCCTATAAATTATAAAATTGACAAGTGGATTAAGGAATTATTTTAAACTAATTATTTTTACATCTGGGAAATTTACAAAAATACGACTTCTGATATCTTTTAAATGATATTGCGTACAGGGTGTTCGAAATTGAGCACTTTTGGGGGATTTAAAGTACTTCCAGTGCGTCTATTCTTGAATCGAGAGAAAATGTGCTCCCGGGAGTCAAATTATCTCGCTACATCTCATTGGTTCAAATCTTCGGTTTAAATCGGTTTCTTTCACTTTTCTATTGGTCTTGACTAAGAGAATCAATATCGGGCAAAAGTGAGAGAAACCGATTTAAACCGAAGACTTGGACCAATGAGATGCATAGTAGCGAAAGAATTTGGCTCCCTGGGAGCAAATTTTCTCTTGATTCAAGAATAGACGCACTGCAGGGGAGATAGAAAAAAATGACACCCACTTGCATGGCTTAATTTTTACGAGAAGTTTAAAGGTAAAAGTCGCATCTTGATATTTTAAGCCATTTTCGAGTTCTCTAAATTTTTTATTTGTGAAAATTTCTGTTTGGTGTATTTAGCTTTTTTGTAGATTTTTTAAAGTAGAATTCGACTGCTAAACTGAATTTTTTTGTCATTTTTAGTTTTTGAAATATAATAAAAACTTTTTATTATTCTGATGGAATGACCCATTTTATTTATGTTTTGAATTTTTTATGTAAGTATTTCTGTTTTTTTTTATTAGGTATTCATTTATTTCTTCTATTATTATATTATTGTTATTTTTTTACTCACTTTTTACAATATTAGAAAATGAAAAATAAAAAAAATAAAACACAAAATATGACACATCGTTTTAAATAAAACAAGAATAAATCCATAAGAAAAATACCAACTTTGTATTATACCAACTTTGTGTTATATCTCAAAAACTAAAAGTGGTTTGACATATCAAGATGTGGTTTTTACCAGTAAACTTCTCTTAAAAATCAAGCCTTACAAGTGGGCTCAGTTTTTTCTATATCCCCTGAAAGTACCTTAAACCCCCCAAATGTGTCCAGTTCGAAACACCCTGTACATAAACATCTGCATGTACTGATAGTAATGTGAGTAATGGTTACTAATGATAATTAAATTATAATTTTTGTTAAATTTTGGATTAAAAACCATTTGATAAAAAGATGTTAAAGTCGAAACATCTAGGTATAGATACAAATTTTAAATACAGTAACGAGCAGGGTATTTTGCCGGATCTCACTCCATTATCAAAATTGAACGCTGCTTCAGTGGCGGTCCCAGGGGGGGCAGGGAGGCGATCGCCCCCCCCCCTTTGCTTGCGTAACCCTGAAGTCTTTGGAGAAAAAACGAGAAATTGCAGAACGTTCCATTAAAAACATTCTAGAATCCCTCCACAGTATTTTGGGACAGTTTGAAACAGGCGAAAACCACGATATTAGAAATACAGAACAGTATTGTAGAGTTTCAATTTTTAAACAAGTTTTAGACAAAAAACAAGACTCTAAGTATTTTTGATCTGAACATATGCTACGTTTTCATGGGAATTGAGTTCGTTCTGAAAACGATTTCAATCCGATACCGTCCATGAAAACGCCTGTTTTTCCAGTATTCAAATCGATTTCAATCTAGATCCGACCCTGAAAATTTTTAGGGTTGGATCAAGATCCTATTGAGATCGAAATACCGATTTTCCATGAAAACGGGGATTGAGTTTACACATGCGTATTGCGTCGGATTACGAGACAGCCGGCAAATTATATTTTAGTGCTCTCACTCTTTTTGAGAGAGAGAGAGAGAAATAGAAGTGAAACTGTGGAGCTGGCATTCTAAAATTTGGTGGAGTGTATTGAAAAAAGAAGATTAATAACATAACCTTACTTAAATAACTAGAGATTTGTTTTTTAAAGACTTTAAAAAAATTAATAATGGAAAATAAAAGAAATATTTGGCTCGAAAGTGTATGTGCTATGTACATATGTCAGTCCAGCATTTCTTTCTTCAGTTCCACTTGCAAACAGAGTAGTAATTAAAATTTAAAAAAAATGTGTGGCAATGGCCAACATCAATCTTTTGAATAAAATACATTTAAAAAAAAAGTACCAAAAGTCAAAAATGAATATGTGACAACTATGACATATTTCAGCTGCCAAATATCAAAATTAGAAAACCGTTTTCTAACCGATTCAAAATCGATTTGAAAACCTGTCATGAAAACTCATGAAAAAAAAGTTTTCAAAACATATTGAAAACGAATTCAATATCCATGAAAACATAGCAATAGTCATACCAAGTTTTATACAACGTGAAGCCAAAATCAGGGCAAAATTAACAAATATCGTTTCCAAATACTATAAACTGTTTGATTAATACAAAACACAAATTCTTGAACTTTTATTGGGAGTCAGTATTTGAAAACAACATTGGTCAGAAGTAGGCAAAAGCTTATATCACAACATATATAATAACGCTTTCGAGGCAATGAACAAGTGTGGCGATATTTTTCCGTTGATAAGAACATTCTTGGATGTTTGTCAGTAAGTAATGCTTCGTCAGAAAGAAGCTTCACCTGCCTCAGAAGATTGAAAACATAAGTACTTAAAAACACTATGACCGAAATTCGTCTGACGGGCTTAGCGTTCCTGCATATCAACAGACATATTGAAATTGATTTTGAGCGAATCATTTGACCGGTTTGCCCAAAAAAACCGGAAACGATTTTTTTTTGAGGTACGCATCTAATGTTTGAGATATGCAATATAAAAAGTAATGTTTCAACTTAAAAAGCTTTTTAGACCTCAAAAAAAAAGTATTTACCTATTAGGTTTTGTTTGTGGTTTGTTTGTTATCTATATTTTTTATAACTAAAAAAATTATACGTATAGTTACTCAAGCGCGAATTTCAGGGGAGTAGAGGGGTAGTTAAGCCCCCTACCTTGGCTTTAAATTCTTTATTAAAACATTTAGAAAATCAAAAGTAGGGCATAAATTGCGGCGTTGTAACAGCTTTGATATTTACGGTATTAGTTTAATTTTCTGTTAAAATAGAATTTGTAGTGTCATGCTGCAAAAATGCAGTTTTTTTAGTGCAATTTTTTTTTTAATTTTCGCCTGTGGCGCTATGGTACCGTTGATATTTACTATTTTAGTTTAATTCGACTCAAAAATTGCATTTTTAATGTAATTTTCTCAAAAATTTTCGGCGCATTTTAACATTTCTTAAAATAAAAAATATATGTAATAAACGACTTCAAATCTGAGTACCCCCCCCCTAGTTTTGACACCAAATCCACGCTTGTAGTTACTAAGTTTTGTTTGCATATATTGATATGTTCCTCATAAAAGCTACCCAGCAAACACGGTTCCCTCGGGCCTTCGTCGGATTGCCGAATATATCGTCATCGGCACGACGTCGATTTACGACATCGGACCAGCAGTATTTTTTGTCCGCTTTGCGATGTAAGCCCAATGTATGTTTGACGTTGCAGCGTTAGACTGTGGCCCGTCGTCGGACCAATGGTAAATTTTACTTTTTGCTGACATCGGCATACCGTCGCCGTAACTGCTTCATTTGGTCGGTCTAACGTAAGCAAGCTGGTCTCGGCCCGATATCGGTAAACTATTCAAGTCCAACATTGGTTTCCTAAAGCGGTCCAACGTCGGCGATTGACGGAGGTCCGTCGGTGGTAGCTTAAAGCGAACCGACATTGGCAAACTACAAATTTTCGATAATGCGGGTGCTTAACCAGTCGGGCTGGTTTAGGTGGCAAAGGGGTGAATCTTGTAGAGAAGTACCACCATCTTGTCAAGTCCGCATTCTAGTTTTGAAATATGTTTGCTCATTATATATATATAATAGAATCTTCCACTGTACAGGGAACATAGTGACATTAGCGCCATCTCTACATACTAGGAAGAAACTATTAAGCATTTAAAAATTTTTAAGGTGACGTAATCAGACCATCGTTGATTGCCGATTCTCGACCAATCAAACAAAGTTCCAATCGGACCATCGTCGGCCCTAAAGCAGATAAAGTAGGCGTCGGCATAAAGTCGACTATAGTAAATGGGGCCATCGTCAGTTGCCGATTCTCGACCGATTAAAGAAAGTTCCTATCGGACCATCATCGGCCCTAACGCAGATAAGGTTTGCGTTGGCATAATGTCGACTATAGTAAATCGGGCCATCGTCAGTTGCCGATTCTCGTCCGATTAATCAAAGTTCCAATCGGACCGTCGTCGGCCCTAAAGCAAATAAAGTGGGCTTCAGCATAAAGTCGACTATAGTAAATCGGGCCATCGTCAGTTACCGATTTTCGACTGATTAAACAAAGTTCCATTCGGACCATCGTCGGTATTAAAGTGGTGTCGGCATAAAGTCGACTGTAGTAATGTGGACCTCCGTCAGTTGCCGATTATTGACCGAAAACTGAAAATCTCAATCTGACCAACATCGGGCCAGAGTGTAGTCGCCGATGCCGATGTCGACATTGGCCCGATTCAATGACGACGATTTGTGTTTGCTGGGTATGCATTTGTTCTATTTTTTCCGTATCGAAACCGCCACCCCCCCTTTTCAAATGGCTGGGACCGCCACTGCCTGCTTATAATTGGAAATTAATCCTCGGTGTTTTGTCAGAATTTGTAAAGTAAGGTTCAAACCTTTTTTATGGGTACTACTACCCATATTTGACAGTTGACCTCTTATAACCGATTTCAATGAGCAAAGCATCAATTCCAACTAGCAGAACAACGCTGAATTCAAAATTTCGTTCGCATCGTTGCGTTGGCATTAGACAACGCGAATGTTTTTTTTGTATGGTGGAATTAAGATGTGTTCACACGGCTAAAAAACGTATTTTTAAACAGTTTTCAAGTTTATTCTTTAAAAACTCATTTGTGAGACTATGATGACTAGACTTTCGTGTAGGACAAATATTGTCAAATTTATCAGAATTAATTAAATTTTATGTAAATCAGCCTTTAATAATAATGTCAAAAAGAGGTCCCAAGTAACAATTTTTAGTTGCCATAACTAAGAAATACACTAAAATTAACGTTGCATAAAGTACAAAAACTAGTCATTTTTGCAACGGCCGCAATGATGGACAAGAAAACGACGCCACACCGTTGTTATTAACTAGGGTAAATTTGGCAACCCTCTAACAACTTTTATTGTTACTGGAATATTTTGGGGTTTTCAACGACCGCAATGAACGACGCCATAAGGTTGTTAATTAACTAGGGTTAATTTATATACCCTAGTTTAACGTTTCCTGGCCGTTTACTCAACATCAACATAGTTGGTCAGGCATATTGAAGGCACAAAAAAATTGTGAGGGAGACATAAATTCAAAAAATCAGTTTCCAAGTAACCAGTAGTCAGACTATCTTGAAATATAAACTAAGGGCCGTTAAACCGGCCCTAAAAAAGGGCTACGTCCATAAATAAAACACGGCAAGGGGTAGAAGGGGGTGAAAGTTTTATAAAGTAACTGCGCTCCGTAACGGTTTTACTCCAAAAATAATGTAAAAAAAATAAAAAATTAATTTTTTATATTTTTAGGGGGGTTTTCCATATTCATTAAGTGTGCACAATTTTCAAAAGTATTACGAGGAAGGAAAGAGGGGTTAAAATTAGGATAAAATGATGTTAGATAATTGACCGACCATGCAGAAAACGTTTGTGACGTCACACAATCAAAAATCGCGACGTAATTTTGTAAGCAGCTGTAATTGTTTGATTTGTTTTTCTGCCTACAAACTATGTAACGCCCCCCAAGTGACCCATAGTCAGACTATGGTCAAACTCCCTGACCGACTGTAGTTACCAAGTAACGAAGAGTCAGACTACCTTGAAATTAATTTGTTGGGTTCTTCTTTTGATGCACTGGTGTGCACTAAATGTATCTATGTCCTTTTCTAGCTTGTATAAATCTAATTGCATTGTTGCAGCAAAAGGAAAAAGCTATTAGCACTTTCGGCCAATTTCAAAATACAGGGTTCCTAAGCAAATCCTTAGGGGGCCAAGCAGCCGTGTATAAGACGCAGACAAACGGAAAAGCACATTAGGCAGAAAAGGATGGGCATGGGGCGATGTTGTCACTACATCTTACACGTAGTAAATCCATTCCAGGTTGTTGTTTTCTAATGTTTTCCATTTTCATACCTTTAGGACTGGAATAAAAATTGTTTTTGCTCGACTTTAATACCAAACTGATGAAAGATATCGAAAAAAAAAATATTTTTCGGCTTTTCATTTTGTAACCATTGTCCTTACGCACTGTTTACAGGCTGGGGACTGAGATACATGCAAATGCCTAACCTAAAGCGTTCATACACGGCCGGAGAAATCGACTGAGATATTTCCGTAGAAACTTTATCAAGCAAATAGGACAGGTTGACGCCTTCGAACGTCCAACCCGGGTTTTGCACTTTGATTCGAAATCAAAAAGGAGAAACAGTCAGATGTGGGGCAGTGCACAAATTACGTAACGGTGATTTTACCAATTTTTGACCCCCTCCTTATGTAATGTTTTGTAACGGTTTGGCACGCCACTCCCCTAATATTACGTAACGATTTCAAGACCACTACCCCCCCCCCAGAAAAAAAAAAGACTTCACTTATTTTTTCCAAATTTTCTTAGTTTCCCACAAATGCAAACGCTGTCGAAAACCCCCCTCCCCCCTACGTAATGTTTTGTAACCCCCCTCCCCCCTATGACCATTACGTAATTTGTGCACGGCCCCTGTAGTCCCAGTGGAGGAGGGCGAGAAAATTGATATTTTTTTCTTAAAAATTATACTCTTTAGACCTATTTCTTTGCGTTCCCGAAATTACGTAATTTTTGAAAAAAAATTGTAAGCGGCGCCATTTTTATTTCGTGCTTTGATTCTGAACATTTTTGCGTTCGGCTAGTTTAATTGAAAAATTTTTGCCTGCGGCGCCCTTTAGCTTCTCACTCGAAACCAAGATACCCCGTTTCAGAAAAACTGATCCCGTCTCTATTTCTAAATTTTTCGAATAAAAGTAGAGTATGACCATGGGGGAAATAATTTTTTTCTACGGTATGACGAAAATTTCGAGAAAGTTGAAGAAAAAAATAAAAAAAGTGGCAGAGCTCAAGTTTTTCGTAAAAAAAAAACATTTTTTGTAAAGAAACAGAGCAAAATAAATCTTTTCACCCCTTTTTGGGTGTTACAAATATTGGCAGCCCCTTATTTTTCGCTTTTACCCTCCCGCTAGTTTTGAAGAATTGGTTCGCTACATGTTTCGAGATCATGTCGTAAAACACCTCGAAAATATCAAATGTAGTGTATGTAAGCAAAAAGCTCTGCAGGAAAAACAGCGCCGTTTATTGATTTCTTTGGCTGCTAGTGCTAGCTGCATGGTTTGGCCGTTTTCGGATAGATGTCACTAGTAGAACAGAATGGAAAGAAATTTAATTAAAAGCGAAGATATTTCTTTCTAATGTTAACAACCTCACGAGTTTATCGCTCAGTATCGTAAATAATGGACCCTGCCGCCTCCTTTAAGCAAGAAAAAGCTGTGGTTTGGACCTGAAAACATCTAATTTTTAATTAGATTAGATGTTCAAATCTCATGGTGTGGCCGCCATCTAGCAGAATTTGCAACTATGATTTATGCTCACAATGAAAGAGTAGCGACAATTTTTTCCCATGAAAGCAGTCCGGAGATAATAACAAACTGGCACTATTGCTCAATATACCTGTTTCTTTTGTGCGCGCAGAACTTTCTATGCCATTTCTGTTTGATTTATTGAAATCCTATCCCTAAGGAAAATCTTAGGAACCCTGTATAGGACAACTATAGAGGGCACCTCTTTAGTCACAAAATGGTTGGGTTTTCAGTGAATCAAGAAATGATTATTGCCGCCATAGTGTTTTCTTTTCCTGATTTGTGCCGCTACACCATTTGTGTAAATCGTTAAAAGAATCTTGTTTTTTGCTGGATTTTGATGATTTTTAGTTAATTGTGGAAATTTTAAGTATTCTTTTAGATTGGCTACAGTTTAAAATAGGTTAAAAGCATTTTTTAAATTTTCAGTATTTAAATAAAAAAATAATTTAGCGGAAAAGTAAGAAGGATTGAAGGCCCCCTTATTTTTTAAAGCTAAAATTTCCATTTTTGACGAAAAACTAAGGTTCGTTGTTAAATTTAGTTAGTAGGAACCTTTAAAAAGTCACTTTAATGTTATAAATTAACTGAATGTTACCTAGCTAAGTATTTTAGAATTATTGATAGATAGAAATTGGTGCAAAAGCGAGTTGCTAGAACGTTTATACGGCGTTTTCACACAACGTGAAGTCGCCTTTGGCAACGTTAAAACGTCGACAGATTGTTACTTGGGGTATGTCCGAGAATTACGGAAAATCGTCCTTGTTTTTCATTCTGTCTCTTTTTTGTCATGCTATTGTTAGAGAAAAGAAGCATTTCCCGACCAAAACCTTAAATTTGCGGACATAGTGGAGTTTGTAAATTCAGATTTTTTTCACCGATGTTATCAGTTTTTTGACAAATGAAATATAACGTTAACCTGACATTCCATGTCGTTGAGTTCGATGAGCCATTGAAAATTAAAAAACGCGATCAAAATCAGTCAGAATGTAAACATAGCCTAGATTTTGTTTTAATTTTTTTCCAATTGAGAAATTTGTGCTTTTTCGAACAAATCCCATGTATTACAATAAAGACGAATGAAAAACTCTCGTAGGGCTTCAGGAGGATATTGCGATGATAAAACTTATGTCCATTTTATACCAGCCCAAATTGAAGATTTATTTATCTCCTTATGCTGAGTTTACATAGTGTGACCATAATTTTTTAGAGCAAAGCACATAGGTACACACCATTCCAAATTGCCGCGGACCAGTTTTTGACACTGACAATGACAGTTCCATTTAGCTTCTGTGCTTAATTGTTAGCCGCCATATTTTAATTGGTCCGGACGATGCCTCCGATATTTAATAGGCCTTCCATATACTCGCGTTTTAGTGAGCTTTGAACGTATGTGGCGGCCATTTTGACAACTAATGTAATAACTGTCAACAGTCTCAAAAATGGCGGCGGCATACGTGTAAAAGAGTACTAAAACAGAAGTTGTTGACTGTCCTCCTCGTCGGAGGTATTGGTCCGGAGAATTTGGAATGAGGTGTACACTTGATTTCAAAAAAGACGCATACATGCAGTCACAAAATTGACCTTTCTAAAAGTGTATAATATATACGGACTACCAGATAAAATGCCTAAAAACTTTAGAAGTACGACAAAAAAAAGGTCTCTAAAACTGAAAATATTTTTTATTTAAATTAAAGGCAACCTTATTTTTATATTAAATTTTGCATAATACTAAAAAATCAGCAAAAATAATGTTTAAGTTAAAGTCTTTATTAAACAATATCAAATTATCACTCGCGTAACGGACGAAGGCTGTTCTATAAAGAGGGCAATCCATTTTGGAGTTGATAAAATAACAATAATACAATGGAAACAGCGCTGGATTGAAAACAATTCGACGAATAGAAAACTTGGATTAGGACAAAAACGATGTAAACTTAATACTAATTATTTTAACTTAAAAAAGAACTAAAATAAATAATTTAGTATTTAATAGGATCACCATTTTTCTCTATTACAAGCTGCAAACGTCTGGGCATTTAAAAGAAATTTTAAAAATACTGTAAATACAGTTGTCCTGCTGATAAACGAAGTCATTATTTTCATGTAAAGCCTGTACAGATGGCAACATAACGTTTTCAAGGATTTCAATATATCGTTCACTATTGAATCTTCCTTTGATTCTCCAAAAAAAAAACCCAAACCTCTAGCACTAAACCAGCCCCACATTTTTACAGAAAAATGTCGATCAGCTTTTTTAATTTGGTTTGTATATTCGGGTTCAAATCTAGAATTTGGTGGACGATAAACGAAAATTGTTCTGCTGCTTGAAGATGATTGAAAAATTTTTTCGTTAGTGAAAACCACCCTCTCCCAGAAGTCATTATCACGAAGAACTTTGTTCAGTGGAAAAATAACTCTGGCCTGTTTTTGTTCTTCTGTTAGAAAAGGCTTCTCTGCAGCAACTCGACAAGAGACTTCTGATTTCGTTACTCTTCTGTTTACTGTTGCTAAAGAACCTGGAAATAATGTTACATTAGCTGCTTCAACCGACGTTGAAAAAGGATTTTGTCTGAGATGGTCAATAAGTCTCTCATCTTGCACTTCAGAACTTACTTTTGGTCGTCCTGATCCATCTTTCCTATATGTAGAATTATTTTCAATGCAGCGCTTTTTCCATAGCATTATCGTCATTTTATCAGCTCCCAAATGGGTGGCCGCTCTTCTTATAGACCAGCCGTCTTCTATAACTCGAGTGATAATTTGAACTTTTGTAAATGTTGATATCTGTGGCATTTTTAAGGATGTCACACTGAATTTTATGCTGTCAGGCATACTAAGCTGGCGCAACACCGTTCTCAAGTAAAAAGCCACTTAACTCATTTTCGTTTTAGTATCCTTTGGCCTATGATCGGCGCCATATTGACACAAAACTGACAGAGAGTCCATGTTTTACTTGTCAATTTGGTTATAAAAATGGCAGCCGCAATAGGCTAAAGGGCACTGAGATGGTAGGAGTTAACTGGCTTTTTAGTTGAGAACGGTGTTGGCTGGTGGTGCCTTATAATAGTATACACTAATGGAAAGCTAAATTTTGTGGCATAGGAAAAAATGCATGTATGATTTTTTTTTTGAAATCATGTGTACTTAATTCAAAAAACCAATATGATCTAGTTGTAAATGTTTTCACTTTTTTGTTATGTGTTTACCAAAAACAGAAATTGTGCTGCAGGCTACAATTTTTAGAAAATTGGACTAAAAGTGCAATTTATTAACAAATTTTCAATGTGTTTGATAAAATTGTGTAACAAAATTTTTGTAACATTAAACTAAAAGTCACATATTTTAACATGTTTTGAATGCTGGCTGATCAACATTTTATAAAATGGAACTAAAATCGGAAATAACAATGTTGATATAGGACCGCAGGCGAAATTTAAAAAAAAATAAACTAAAAGTCTATGGGACTTTGTTTGAATTGTGTAAAATTAAACTAAAATCGTAAATAAGAATGATTTTAAGCACACCCCCCTCCCCCCCCCCCGGTGCTTATTCTTGAAAGTGAGAGAAGGGAGCACTCCCGACGACCACACTAGGGAGTGAAAAAAAAGTACTAAAATCAAAATTAATAACGAGTTTTAAAGGTTTATTTTACTCCCTGGGTTGAACTAGGAGAACGCAGCATTCCCTCGATATATCACTTGATTCTGACTACTACCTAATTCGCTCCCCGGGAGAATTTTGCTCTCTACACGCCCCCAACAGTCAAGAGAAAAACCTTCTTAGCATATGACAAGGATATTATTTCGGAACATAGGAATATTTTCATAATTTCGAATATTCATATCATATGCAAGTTCGTTCAAAGAACCCTGCACAAATTACATTGGAAATGGCTTTCGGCTAAATGTCATAATTTTTTATATGTTGCAGTCCTCGATCAACAAAGCAGAAAAATAAAAAAACCGAGATAGGGAGCAGGATTACTTTCTGAGATATGGAGCTTTAAAGTTGACGTGTTTTAAGGCTATATTTTTGGACATTGTCCAAGTTTTTTTCCCACAACTTTATTTATTACCGCCAAAATAAAACGATTCGTTTCTCTGTTGTCCTGAATGAAAAAATGTAAAAATAATTCTGTAAGGGTTCTTTGGTACCACCAGAAAAGTCACTGATTTGTAAGTTTTAAAAAAGAAAGAAAAAGATTGTTTTTAAAAAAATTACAATTTTTATTGTCTTTAAAACTAACGGTCAGATTTTAATAGTTTTTACCTATGCTAATCAAAATAATACTAGTAAGCTAAAAAAAACATTTTTGCCAGAGTGTTACCATTAATTGGAAAAATGGTAGGTACCTTTAATGCTTTTGAATATTTTTGAAATATTTGTGAAATACGAAACGTAATTTAAAAAAAGGTTATGGGTAGGTTATACAAACTTTTTCTGGACAAATTCAATTTAAAAGCTTAATAGGAACATGTTGGAACCGATAGGTATCCATTGGTACCTGTATTTGACCAATCAAATTGCTCGTGAGTTATTTATGCTTTTAGGCTAACTTGCCATGGGGTTGTCGTTAACGTAACGTAAAATTATCTGTCAACAAATAACGCCGTTATTACTTAGATACTGTAAATACAGTTATCCTGCTGATAAACGAAGTCATTATTTTCATGTAAAGCCTGTTCAGATGGCAGCGTAACGTTTTCAAGGATTTCAATATATCGTTCACTATTGAATCTTCCTTCGATTCTCCAAAAAAAAACCCAAATCTCTAGCACTAAAGCAGCCCCACATGTTTACAGAAAAATGTCCATCAGCTTTTTTAATTTGGTTTGTATATTCGGGTTCGGGTTTTCCGCACTTAAGTAGCCATATTATCCTAGAAAAGCAGTAATAGTAACCGCAAAAATGTTATCAAATTCGTTACCGGCGACCCCAAGTTAGCCTAAAAGCATATACCACACGAGCAATATAATTGATTAAATGTAGCTACCAATGGGTACTAATCGGTACCAACATATTAGTATTAAGCTTTTGGATTGGATTTGTCCATAAAAAAATTTTATATCCTACCTATAATATATTAAAAATCACTTTTCTTATTTCTCCAATATAAAAAATATTAAAAAAACATGTACCTACCGTTTTGCCAATCAGTGGTACCACTCAAGCTAAAAGTGTTTTTTTTAGCTTACTGGAAATCTTTTTATTAACATATCTAAAAATTATTAAAATCTGGCCGTTTGTTTTAAAGAAAATGAAAATTGTCATTTATTTAAAAACGGTCGTTTTCTTCCTTTTTTAAAACTTACAAATCAGTAACTTTTCTGGTGGTACCAAAGAATATATATAGAAAAATTTTTACATGGATGGAGAGGGTGTTTCATTTAGGACAAATAGAGAAATGAATTATTTAATTTTGGCGGTAATCAACAAAGTTGTGGAAAAAAAACTTGGACCATGTCCAAAAATATAGCCTAAAAACACGTCAACTTTAAAGCTCCATATCTCAGAAAGTATTTTTGTGCTTTGTTGATAAAGTACTACAACATATAAAAAATTAATTATGATATTTAGCCGAAAGCCATTTCCAATGCAGTTTGTGCAGGGTTCTTTTTGATTTTTTTAAATATTATTTTTAGGCTTGATATTAGTTTGGTTGGCTGTGAATTGTTTACTTGGGTTATTATAATTGAAATAATAATAACAAAATGGATTATTGAATTAATATTGTTATGATATGGGGAAAAAAGAGTACAGTTTTAATGTAATATAGTATAGAGTACAAAGTTTTGAAAAAAAGTACTGTACTCTCAAAAAGAGTATAAATGGTCATACTAGTTTATACAGCAAATAAAATAAAACAAGAAATAGCCCTGCGATTGGTCAAACGTCATCATGTGATCACTAATATGTTTTTTTATTGGGTTGGTTGGTTGGGTATTATATTATTTTATTTTGTCTTTTAATTAGTTTTAACGCGACTTCTTATCAAGTCGTTATTTAAAAAACATCAAAAAATTTTAAAACAAAATAATAACAACAAAGAACAGCTAATTAAATGACGTTAATGACATTCATCGGGAATGCTCACCGGCCCCCAGAGACAGTGAGCATCGATGCCATCAAGTGGTGAATTGCTGGAATCAATCGAGTAATTTAAGTACCCGATGAATATCACCAAGAATCATAGATGAATTTACAAACTCGATTTTTTTCATCTGTGAGCTCATCGGTGAATTTACAAACTCGCCCGAAGACTCACTGGCCCCCAGAGTCGGTGAACATCGATGCCATCAATTGATGAATTGGTGGAATCAATCGTGTAATTTAAGAACCCGATGAATATCACCAAGAATCATAGATGAATTTAGAAACTCGATTGTTGTCACTGGTGAGCTCATCGGTGAATTTACAAACTCGCCCATACTCTATATAGCGTTGATTAGTTCCACTCGCTCCCTTACACTTTAGAAAAAGTGTTTTAGGACTTAGAACTTAGAACCAAGAAATTAGAGAGAGTGCGAAATTCAAATTTTGTTGTACAAAATGTGTGACATATTTGGCATAAGTTAAAAATAAAACAAAATCTGCCAGGGAGAGGGGGAATGGCCGGACTCGAATAGGAGTTCATAAGAAAAATGCTAATAAGTATATTTTACCTTTTTTCCATTACTTTATAACAGCACTTCCTGCTTAAATTTTCCACTACAACCAGAAAGTCGAATGAAGCTGCGCACTGCTTCAAAAATGTCTTAAAAATTACTGAACTAACAAGCGCGTGTTTTACAGAAAATCATTAACAAATAAAATATAAACAAAGACTCTTTATGAGCCGAACAAAATCGTTTAGGTGACTCACCCATATAGTATCAATTTGCACATATCGTAAAGTTATAACAAGCAACCCAATTTTAATAAATTAGTTTTTTTCAAGATTTTTTCATTGCATATACTTCAATTAACGGACCAAGGTTTCGTTGGGGCAATATCGCGTTGAGAAGGGAGTTAATCAAAATTAACGTGGTGCTCAGGTGGAACAGATTATTCTATTTTCAGTAATTAAATTTATGTAGGTATGAGCCAAAGATGGGTAGTGTGTAAAGACACAAAATTTTGCGCTTTTCTATAATACTTGCCCGCGTATCTCCCGTTTTTTTTTTGCTTTAAAGGCATATTAGGTAGAGAGGTGGTGGCAACTGTGGTGTATATGATTTTATCCACATTATAACTAGTATAAAACTGTCAGTAGCGCACCCAGGAACTAACTTCGGGGGGAGGGGGTTAGGAATAAATAATAAACAAAACATTTGAAGTTAACCATAACCAGACTTCTCGGGGAGGGGTTTAACCCCAAAACCCCCCTCTCGGTGCGCCATTGAAACTGTAGTTTACATCCATACGAATTAAGTAAAAATATTTTGATGCTCAAGTGCCACACCCCTAGTTGGGGGCTTTTCTTACAGGGAGGCCTCAAAACTTGTAAAAAATAATAAATACTCGGTGAAAACTGGCGGAAATAGCTTAATTTTTGCAAGAATAATTAGATTTTGTCATTATTACTATTTTCCGCTATTTCTCTTTAATTTTGGTTAAAAGACGGGCAGAAATGTTTTTTTGCACCCGTGATAAAAAAAAAAGTTTTTTTGCATTGGTAACCACAAAAGCTATGTTTTAGTTATCTGCAGACAGTTACTAAAATCATATTTTTGATGAGAGTATAAAAAAAAAGTTTTATGAAATTCTTATAACAATAAAACACTATACGGCACTGGCCCAACTGTCTTTTTAGGGAGAAACAAAATTAGCAAACGTCAGATCGAAAATTCTCGATGACAGTTGACCTCAATAAACTTCGGGGGGGAAATACTGTGAAGAGATTTGACTCTCCTTAAAATATTATCCAGTCGACCATAACCGATCATGGCCTACTTAGGTTGTTTACCTATGCCTCCTATTTACAAAGAATTAAATAATGCATATAAATTAAATTTTGATTAGTTTTTATCGAAATACCAAATGCGTGGTCACGAGAAATCCGGCCTGTTTTTATTTATAAAAATTGGTATAAAAAATCTTCTGCAAATAAAATATTTTACCCAAGGAAGGAGAAAGGAAGCCTTCGGATTAACTATGAATACGGCCCTTTAAAGTTTTACTAAAATCGGTGGAATATAATTTTGTATTAAGTATTATACATAGACAGAGAAATAAGTCTACGTGCAAAATCTTAAAACAGAGATATTTTGTCGAATATACAGTGTGTTCGAACGAAAACGAAACAGAGGCTGATTTTGGATAAATCCTCAGAGACGTCGATATTTTATTCGGAGCGGACACTTTTCTGCTATCTTGAAATTTTTATAGCACGCACCCTATTTGAGAGGTAAATTTTACCCCATATTTTGAATAAGGAAAGTAATACCTCGTTTTAAAGGTATTTCAAGTGCCTTCACATAAGTGTTATAATTTTAAAAATCTTTAAAAAAAAACAATTGTATGCATGAGTCACTTTAAGGATTTGGGAATTAGTTGAATATCATTAATAACTTGTGTAGGTTTTTAAAGCAGCAGTAGGCTTCAAAGATCTCTCCACTACTAACAAATTAATCAGACGAAAAGATTTCCGAATAGCCAGTTAAAACCCCACTTCTTCGGTAGCTCAGTTGGTAGAGCATTAGACTGGTATTCTAGAGGTCCCAGGTTCAAATCCAAGCCGAGGAAAAGCTTTTTTACGATTTATTCCCTTACCCTTTGCCCTCTATGCCACAAATCTTTTCTGTAAAATTTAAATTAGGTACCCAGTACATTTAAATTTTAATATGCCTACAGGAAGTTCCATCGAAGATGTACCCCCATGATTTAACCATAACCACTAAAATTAAAAAGAACCCAGGCACCTTCCCAAATTTACGAATTTTTTTAGCAAACATGTCAAATGGCAAAACGAGTTCGTTAAGAGCTTTTTTATTTTTATTAAAAAAGCTTAGGGTGCTTACAAAGAAGTTGCAAATCTGTTATTAAAAACCTTATTTTAGACTATTTATATAATCATAAATTTTAAACAATTATCTTTGTAAAAAGGCTATAAAAATCCAAAAAAATTTAAAAGGTATTTCAAGAAACATATTTAGAACAGGTTCTGTATTTTGAGGAAATTTGAGTCAACGTAACTTTTGTTAAACGTCGATTGGTAAAGGCTTTCTAATTTTTATTAAAAAAGTTAACAGGGTGGCAAAAAAGTTGCCGATCTGTTTTTGAAAATCTTGTTTTATACTATTTCCGCCATCTTGGTCTTTTGACATTTGACATATTTTATATAAAAATCGTCAATTTTGAACAATTGATGTTGCAAAAAGGTTTACTCTATAAAAATTGGATAAAAAATTTAAAAGTTACAAAAAAAAAACATTTTTTAAGGTTCTGTATTTAGAGGAAATTTGAGCAAACGTAACTTTTGTATAAGTAAACCGAATTTTATTAGTGGCACTTCGTTAAACGTAAAATAGCATGTGCTTTCTTTTTATAAAAAAATACAGGGTGGTAAAAAAAAATTTGCAGCTCTTTTTTAAAAAAATATGATTTTCAATTTTTTCCGCCATCTTGAATTTTTGACATATAACGCTCTTTGTCAAAAAATTATAAAATTTGTTTAATTAACTTTTCAAAAAGCTAACGTTTATAAAAATCGATTCAGTAATAAAAAAGTTATTAGAAAATCAAAACAGTTCAAAATTTTAAAGCCCACCCTATATATATCTAAATTGCATATCCTATGTTGGATTTTTTTAAAAGATTTGTTCCTACTGATGGGTAGGTCAGTTTTACCCTCGGCTTACTACTAGGATTAAAATAAGAAAAGTGGATCAAGTGTACCTAGATATTGTAAATGCCTGAAAAAGGTGATTTTTTATAAACGCCCTCCTATCTTTTTTATTATTTGATGTTGATAAGGCTAAATCCAAAAGTTAATTATTCATAAAATTTTGTAGATTTCTATTAGAATATAAGTTCTTTTTAAAAATGCAAAAACATATTCAAAAAATTAGGGGGTATAAGTTGATAACAATCGCCCTGTATAAAACGATTAAAATTTTAAAAAGAACGATTTTGTTAAATACTATCGTGGGACAGGGATCAACTACTCTGCTCAAGACTTAAAAATTATATTAGTTGAATACCCTCAAGTACCAAATAATTATAGGGTGGGCCACAAAATCCGCACTTTTTGGATTGGCTATTACTTTTGACATAAGTGCTCGATTTTTAAAGGTATTAGTTTTTTAGATAGATGAAACGTGATGCTTTTTCGATTCAGTTGAAAATTTCTCAAAAATCCAAAATGGAGGAGAGTTTTAAAAAATGTGTTATTTTCACCCCTCCTGGAAAAAATTTATGTGCGACAATGAACAAACTTTAAAGCTTTTACTACAAATGCTCGTTGCTTATGTGTATTGACGTATCACTTACTTAAATCGGTTAAGAAATGAAAAAGTTATAAGCTTCTAGATTATGAGTGTTTGGGCTTAACATTGGAAAAAATCACAAAATTACATATTTTTTTAATATGCTGTAACTTTTGGCCTGATTAGTTAATAAAAAAAATTGTTTAAAGAGGCAAAACATGAGAGTTGCGTCTGTTTGTTAAAAATTTGACATTAAAAAAAATCAGGATGCGGATAGTTTTAAAAAGGGTTAGCTTTTATACGCCTTATTTTTTTTTTAAGTAAGACACCGGACAAAATAAAAATTAGTATTTCCAAATCTCCCTTTTTTCTTCGTATACCGAGGTATCGCCTAATTAAATGGGATAAGAAATAAAAAAAGTAATGGGTATTTAGATTCTTAGTATTTTTTTTAAATTAAATAATTAGGTCAAAAGATATAGCAAATGAAAAATGTATGTAATTTTGTGATTTTTTTCAATGCGAAGCCAAAACACTCGTTGTCAAAAAACTTATAACTTTTTTATTTCCCAACTGATTTAATTAAATGATACTTCGATATACACAGAAACAATGAGCGTTTGTAGTGAAAGCTTTAGAGTTTGTTCAATGTCGCACATAAATTTTTTGCAGAGGGGGTGAAAATTACACATTTTCTAAAACTGTCCGCCATCTTGAATTTTTTGTTGTAAATTTTTAACCGAATCGAAAAATTCTAACGTTTTATCTTTTCAAAAAGCTAATATATTTCAAAATCGAGTAATCATGTCAAAAGTTATAGCCAATCCAAAAAGTGCGGAATTTTGTGGCCCACCCTATATAAGTGTTTTACCTTTATTGCTCAGAGGGTTTTTAAAAGTTTATTTAATTATTTATTTATTTAAAAATTTTGTAGAAGTGGTTCGTTTATTTTTATTGTCTTTTTTTAATATTTTATATAAATTAGTATTTAAGTTAAATAATTTTACTACTTCTATATTGTACAAACTAACTAACAGAACGTACAGAAGAATTATATTATATATTATTACATTGATTATATTTTGCGTGTCCTTGCGCATGTAGCTTTTGAACCAGTGAACCGATTTTAATGCAACTTCTTTCTGTTTGGAGACTAATCTTTAGAGAGTGATCTCAGCTATGTTCAATAAGAATGGACGAAGTAGTTCCAGAGATAATACGCGTTTTACACACAGAGGTCAAGGAAGTTGAGAAAAAAGACAAGTGGGGTGAAATATCCACTAAAGAAAGCAATTTTGAAAAACTTACTCTATTTGTAAATAACCTACTCTAGTAAAAATTTTCCTCATATGTAAAACTGTCCATAATAGGTGTGGAATTGCCGCTGAATTAATAAGTGATAATTCCCCAGTAGGTGATAAATCCCCAGTAGGTGATAATTCCACTGCTCTGACGCGATCTCAATAATATATGAAGCGCTGCAGGTCACCTCCCGCAAGATTGCGATGGAATAAACAGAACGACAGGGCCTTAGCAACGCGAACCTGAGTAAACAAATTCGCCGACGTGCTGAGTTTCCGAGTTTTGATACAAAATGAACCGTTTCGGGTCGCTGCACGGGTGGGACTAGACGTGAAGAAAAAAAAGATTACAATTCACTCACTGAGGGCAACTGCTGTGTCTCATCTCGCAATAAGCGGAGTTGCTGAACAGGAACTTATAAAGATGACAGGTCATGCTAGCTCAAGCTGCAAGTCCATCGCGAGCTATCTGCAGATGAACGAAGAGCCTCATCAGACGATCGTCGATAAAATGCGAAGAAGTCAGAGCCGCACTAGTTCAGGGGAAATTTTGAAAAATGAAGATCCGAAGGAATATATGGTAGGGCCAAGCAGTGTAACTTCAGTTATGGAGAAAAAAATACTTGTGTCTAATTGTTCAATTAATTACAAAAAATAGTCTAATTTCTATACTCTTGAAATTTTCTACCGAATACCATTCGTGCTTTGTGAATTAATTCTGAAAACGCAGGTTTTTGTTGAAAACCGCACTAGGTTATTTTTTGCGTTGTATAAAAAAATTGCACTCCTCCTGCGCAGTCGGGCAATTTCTGCTTTGACACAACGGAAAAAATAAACTCGTGCAGTTTTCAAAAAACACGTTTTTTTCAGAATTATCGATAATTCTCAAAGCAGCATATGTAAAACTGTCTAGAAGAATTAATTACAATAAATAGTCCAATTTCTATATTTTTGAAATTTTCTACCGAATACTATTCGTGCTTTGAGAATTAATTCTGAAAAAACGTGTTTTTGTTGAAAACCGCACTCGGTTATTTTTTCCGTTGTATCAAAAAATTGCCCTCATCCTGCGGAGTCAGATAATTTCTGCTTTGACATAACGGAAAAAATAAACTCAACAAACACGTTTTTTTTCAGAATTATCGATAATTCTCAAAGCACTTATGGTATTACCCCCGAAAATTTCCCTCATATGTAAAACTGTCCATAAGAAATGTGGAATTAGAGATGATTAATAAGTGATAATTCCCCGGTAGGTGATAATTCCATTGTACAATAAATTAGAATAAATAGTCTAATTTCTATATTATTGAAACTTTCTACCGAATACCATTCGTGCTTTGAGAATTAATTCTAAAAAAACGTATTTTTCTTGAAAACCTCACTCGGTTATTTTTTCATTGTATCAAAAAATTGCCCTCATCCTGCGGAGTAGGGAAATTTCTGCTTTAACACAACCGAAAAAATAAACTCAAAAAACACGTTTTTTTTTCAGAATTATCGATAATTCTCAAAGCACTTATGGTATTACCCCCGAAAATTTCCTTCATATGTAAAACCGTCCATAAGAGGTGTGGAGGTGATAATTCCATTGTACAATTAATTACAATAAATAGTCCAGTTTCTATATTCTTGAAATTTTCTACCGAATACCATTCGTGCTTTTTTAATTAATTCTGAAAAAACGTGTTTTTATTGAAAACCGCACTCGGTTATTTTTTCCGTTGTATCAAAAAATTGCCCTCGTCCTGCGGAGTCAGACAATTTCTGCTTTGACACAACGGAAAAAATAAACTCGTGCAGTTTTCAAAAAAAACTTTTTTTTCTGAATTATTTTTGGTATTATTAGGTATCACTATGCCAAATACAAAAAAATATACTCTTTTTGCAGTTTCTTTTTACGAATTTACTCCACTATAGGAGAAACACTGCTTCTCTTGCTTCCATATGAACTTCCTCTGATTGGATGTAAGTTCTGAACCGTTTATCCGTTTATGATGAAATTTGATGCGTAGATGTAATCACTAGTTTGTTTCAGTTCCTTCAGGTAAAAAATCACTTCAGGGGCGTATCAATTTTTTTTTGTTAATTTTGCTTGTTATTAATTGTAAGTGTAACTAAACCTACCTTACCGAAAGGGTGTAGATACTGGCGATCTAGTTGCCCCAAAAAACACAATCCGCTATTCTATGCACTACTAGTTTGCTTTGTTTGTACCACGTGCACTTAGCCATTTAATCGGTTTAGTCATATAATAAACAAAAACAAACCCATGTGCCGTGCAGCCTGGATATTATTGTGCCGCCCTTTTGCACATAAACACGCTGGGCCATCGATTTTAGAATTGTGACCTATATTCGGGACTCGGGCTACACTCAATGTAATATAAAATAACATCGTGACTGCCTTAGAACATTGAACTACTAGAAGGAGCTTTTTTTCAGACCTAGGGCAGGGTGGTGAGTTCATCATCTTCATCCCATTGTTGTCATGTTAATCTAATACGTTTTCCCCTGTTTTTAATGTTACTTAAAATACCTTCAATAATTTTTAGTTCCGTTTAATTAAATGGTGTAGATATAGTGATAAAAATCTATGTTTCTATAAAAAAAAAACCTAGAAATGTATTCAAGTAGGATGTACAACTATAAAAATAAGAAAAAGGTGCTATGGAAATCCCTATTCACACTGAAATTAATGACAAGCCGGCAACACAGATTTCCTGCCTTTGTTTACCAAGAATGGCCAAATATGACGAATTCTAACCTAATATTTAGTTAATATTTTAATTTAACGTACCTGTGAAACGAAATACTGCGGTCGCCCGGCTTCTGTTTCAACTTGCATATAATAATACACTTCGGAACCATTTTTCGCTACAAACTTTTCACAAAAATTTAAAAAAAACCACTATTGCCGCTAAACCACAAGTGCTGAATTTTTCACTTTCAAAACAATAATGACATTCCAGGAAAAATCAAGAGACCGCAACAAACAATCAATGTTGCCACGTTGACTACAAAAGAAGATGTTTAAGGAAAATACATGTTAAATTTTTAAAAAACGTCGACAGTTTCAAATGGGTTGTGAGTTTTCAACATATATCTTAAACCTCATTAATAAATAAGCGTCAAAACTTAAAATTGGCACACAGATTTCTTTCTCCCCTTTCCCCACTGTAGATGTTGCACTCAAACAACCAGTGTAACCAGACAGACCAGACTCCTTCTAGTAGTTCAATCTTCTAAGGTGACTGCAGCAGCGCGAAAGGTCCTGATGCTTGAGTCGCGGCCAGCATTACAAGTTGGAAGCAATCGGTGTACGGCCGAAGTTTGGAAATTGATTCCCAGCAGAGCAAATGCGGCACACTCCCGGACAATATTTCCAGGAATAAAGGCGTTCATCTCAAGGCCAAAAGGGCCAGCTTTGATCGGGGCAAAAGCAGAAACTTAAGGTTGTGCCGCTGACCAATTTTATACTAATAGGACTTTTCAACCAAATATGCTTTATACTATATACAGGGTGTCCTAAAACTTCGAGTCCACCCTAATATCTCCAGAAACAAGAATTTTACATAATTAGATGGTTCCCTGCTGAAATTTTCCTCTCAAATCTCATCCAGAACGGATAAGATTTTATCATGTTTTTATAAGTTCTATAAGATTCAATGAGAAGGCTAAAATTTTTTTCTATAATATTTTATAATCTTCGAGAAGTTTTTATGGGTTCTTGTGGGATCAGTTTCTAGGATATTTGATGAGATTCTATTAAAATCGTGATTAATTCTAGAAGATTCTATAAGGAATAATTTTGGAGAAGTTTCTATGGATTCTTGTTGAATATGTTTCTAGGATATTTGTTGAGATTCTATCAGTATAACAATGATTTTCTTTATTTCTTTTTCGATCGATTTCTAGAATATTTGATAAGATTCTATCAGTATTACGATTGTAGAAGATCCTATAAGTAATGATTTTCGAGAAGTTTCTATGGGTTCTTGTTGAATTGGTTTCTAGAATATTTGATGAGATTCTATAAATATCGTGATTTTAGAAGATCCTATGAGGAATGATTTTGGAGAAGTTTCTATGGGATGGGATCGGTTTTCAGGATATTTGATGATATTCCATCAGTAACGTGATTCTATAAGATGCTAAGAGATTATGGAGAACTTTTTTCTCCGATTGGTTTTTAGAGTTTTTATTATAATTTGAATTTTGCCAGGGTACCCGATAAAATCTCCTCACCCATAGGATCTTCTAAAATCACCATAACGATAAAAACCTACTCAAATCTTCTAGAAACCAATCCTATTACTACTCCTATAATCTCCTCCAAAATCATAGACTCATAGACCTAATAAAATATCCTGGGATCTCCTCGAAATCTGTTCCAAAACAGACCCAAAACCGGATAAAATCTCCTCGCCCATAGGATCTTCTAAAATCACATTAACAATAAACCTCCTCAAATCTTCTAGAAACCAATCCCATAACTACTCCTATAATCTCCTTCAAAATCATAGACCCATAAACCTAATAAAATATCTTAGGATCTCCTCGAAATCTGTTCCAAAACCGACCCAAAACCCGATAAAATCTCCTCGCCCATGGGATCTTCTAAAATCACCATAACAATAAAACCTCCTCAAATCTTCTAGAAACCAATCCCATTACTACTCCTATAATCTCCTCCAAAATCAGAAAACCATAGACCTAATAAAATCTTCTAGGATCTCCTCGAAATCTGTTCCAAAACCGACCCAAAACCCGATAAAATCCCCTTGCCCATAGGATCTTCTAAAATCACCATAACGATAAAAGCTCCTCAAATCTTCTAGAAACCAATCCCATAAAAACTCCTATAATCTTTTCCAAAATCATAGACCTAATAAAATATCTTAGGATCTCCTCGAAATCTGTTCCAAAACCGACCCAAAACCCGATAAAATCTCGTCGACCATAGGATCTTCTAAAGTCACCATAACGATAAAACCTCCTCAAATCTTCTTAAACCCAATCCAATAACAACTCATATAACCATAGACCTAATAAACCTTCTAGGATCTCCTCGAAATCTGTTCCAAAACCGACCCAAAACCCGATAAAATCTTCTCGCCCATAGGATCTTCTAAAATCACCATAACGATAAAAGCTCCTCAAATCTTCTACAAACCAATCCCATAACAACTCATATAATCTTCTTCAAAATCATAGACCCATAGACCTAATAAAATATCCTAGGATCTCATCGAAATCTATTCCAAAACCGACCCAAATCCCGATAAAAAATCGTACAAGAATTCTATAATTTTTTTATGAGATTCGATGGGAAAATTTCAGCAGGGTTTACAATGGATGCTCATTGTGCCGCCAAACCGCTAGAGAAAAAAGTAATTAGGTGTTATTGGAAACAGAAGGAAAAGCTCCATTTAAATTTTCCAAAATCTACAGTGTATCTCATTTAAAAAAAGTAACTCCGCCACCTTAATGACAGGTGCGATGATTAGCATCCCAAAAAAATACTTTTTTGTAAACCCTCTAATTGTGTGAAATTTTACTTCTCTGCCTCTTTTGGTTTTGGAGATATAAGGGTGGACTCAAATTTTTGGGACACCCTGTATAGTATACTTAATATTTTTTCCTGCCGTTTTAAAGTTTAAGCAAAAATAGGGTAATAAGACTAAAATATGCACATTTAGGACTTATATGACCCATGGTATGGGGTAAAATTTCCATCAGTATAAAACAAAACCCCAAACAGAAGTCTTGAACATGAAAAAAACATAAAAATAATTATAAAACCAGTTTTGAGCTCTATTTCTTAAAAGCCTTCGCTAAAAACATTTTTTTTTAATTACCCTAAAGCTTAACAATTTGACGGCAAATTTTTGCAATTTAAACTGGTTAACATTCTTAAAACACACAGCAAACAAATATCCAGCTCTTTAGGAATTGCACGTACAGAGAACTTTGGGGTAAAAGTCCTCAAGTTGGGTTCAATATAAAAAATTTCTGCTAAATTTAAATATAAAATGGGATCTTCGCAAAGGCCTAAAAGTAAATAACTACCAAATGCACAATAAACCCAGTATTTGTTATTTTACTAAACTTAAACTTGGCTGGGTGTGTTCCTTACGTAAGACGCTAAAAGAGTTATAGATAAAGGAAAAGGGCATTTCTTTTTACTTACCTCATTTTAAAGCACCCATATACGCAGCTGATCATACAACGCTAAGTTATTTGTCTACATTACTTAATTTAAAAAATTCCAAAATTTTTATTATATTTGCTGAACGCATTTAACATGATTAATTATTATTCACTATTATTCTTTAGTGATAAAGGCTATCGGTTTGTGGTTTCTGGTCAAACTAATATTCCCAATTTATCTGAAGGTTTTAACTATGTAGATATATTTATCTTAAAAAAACAAGTGCATTTTAATGACTAATAATACAGACGTACTTTGAGTATATATAACCGCTAAAGATAGGTATCTATCTGCCCTCAGACTGCGCCGCTTCGGTAATATGTTGTGATAGGAGGAGTAGAGGAGGGGTGGCTTTTTTTAAACTTGGCAAGTGGGCGTTGATAGACCCTTATTTTTACCAAAACCCCCTCTAAGACGACCTTATTTTGCATGATACCTCCTTGTCGAGGGCAGGGATCTTTAGGCTGTGTAGCAAGTATACACAATTCTGTAGCAGAAGATATTCAAAGCTATACCTACAGGGACGGTCGCAGCATTTTGTGTGTCTGTGCTTTATAGGAAGGGCCCCAAATATTCGCCATTTTCAAACCATAGTTTAATAATAACCGGTTTGGAAACTGGTGTTATAAAGCTCCAAAAATTAGTAGGGACAGTTGCAGGAAACAGTCGGAAGTAACTGTGGCACATATTTAACCCCCCGTCCCCGTCCCCGAGATACCTGGTTACATTTTCATTATATATCCTTAACCCCCCCCCCAAAGTCAATTCCGGGGTGCGCTCGTGTAAAAGGTCTACTTCATTTAAAAAGGTAGTGTCCTTGTCCAACAAAAGCGTGACTGCCCTAGCTCACCGGGGCTCCTATATGCTGTGTGTTGATCAATGGACGCCCATGGCTTATCAGAATGTGCAAAATCAAACCCGTTAAATAAAAGAACCTTATTTCTTCAAACCCATTCAATAACAAATTCCAAATTTATAAGACCCGTTTTTAATCGAACCATTGTTTATCAAACTCATTCAATATTCATTTTTAATAAAACCCGTAGTTTGTCAAACCATTATTTCTCAAAACCGGAATTCGTAAAACCCGTTATTTATCAGAAAATTTTTGCTAAATTGTTTGGGCATTCGCCAAAATGAACCGGAGGCGTACATGCAGGGTTAAGAACAATAGAGTGACATCTATACACAAAGTATTCAACACTACCTATGAATACTTTTAGCCAATTCATCGAAACGCCGCGCCGCGCCGCCGCGCCACCTGCATGTACGCCTCCGGTTCATGTATTATTGGCGAATGTGTTATTGGATAATAAACAACGGATTTTACGAATTCCGGTTTTGAAAAATAATGGTTTGACAAATTCCGGGTTTTATTAAAAATGGGTTTATGTTGGGAATTTAGAACCTTTGGTTGCACTAAAACAAAGTTATGATTGTTTTCCACAAAGCAAAACTACACTTTTTTGCACTCTACGCGCGTTTCGCTAACAACGTTAGCATCATCAGGAGACGATAAACAATTTTATCGTCTCCTGATGATGCTAACGTTGTTAGCGAAACGCGCGTAGAGTGCAAAAAAGTGTAGTTTTGCTTTGTGGAAAACAATCATAACTTTGTTTTAAAAATGGGTTTTACAAATTACGAGTTCACATTAAATGAGTTTAATGAACAATGGTTCGATTAAAAACGGGGTCTTGGAGAGGGGGTAGGAACCACCATTAACCCCTCCCCTTTCATACAGCGGTGGATCCCAGTTTCTGGTTTACTTTTGTAAAATTATACAAAACGTAACAAACAAAATCACTAAATTAGTTTAATATAATAAACTCGAAAACAACCATTGCAGGACTGCTGCTTATTAGAGCAGGAAATACCCCTACCTACCCGAATTTTCTGATTGTTCCACCCAAACTGTGCGAGAGATTCGCGGAATTTTATTCAAAGCTTATTTTGCTGACTAGGTACAGCTAGAGGCCCTCTATACATTTGACAGTTGTTGTTTTACCAAATAACTGTCAAAAATACCCAGCACACACAAATCGTCGGCATTGGATCGAGCCAATGTCGAAAACGTCGGCAGTGTCTCGGCATCGGCGACTATACTCTGGCCCGATGTTGGACAGATTGCGAATTTCAGTTTTCGGTCGAAAATCGGCAACTGACGATGGCCCGATTTACTATAGTCCACTTCATGCCGAAGCCCACTTTATTTTGCTTTAGGGCCGACGACGATCCGATTGGAACTTTGTTTAATCGGACGAGAATCGATAACTAACGATGGCTCGATTTACTATAGTCGACATTATGCCAACGCAAACCTTATCTGCTTTAGGGCCGATGATGGTCCGATTGGAACTTTGTTTAATCGGACGAGAATCGGCAACTAACGATGGCCCGATTTATTATAGTCGACATTATGCCAACGCAAACCTTATCTGCTTTACGGCCGATTATGGTCCGATTGGAACTTTGTTTAATCGGACGAGAATCGGCAACTAACGATGGCCCGATTTATCATAGTCGACATTATGCCAACGCAAACCTTATCTGCTTTACGGCCGATTATGGTCCGATTGGAACTTTCTTTAATCGGCCGAGAATCGGCAACTGACGATGGCCCGATTTACTATAGTTGACTTTATGCCAACGCCTACTTTATCTGCTTTAGGGCCGACGACGGTCCGATTGGAACTTTGTTTAATCGGACGAGAATCGGCAACTGACGATGGCCCGATTTACTATAGTCGACATTATGCCAACGCAAACTTTATCTGCTTTAAGACCGATGATGGTCCGATTGGAACTTTCTTTAATCGGTCGAGAATTGGCAACTGACGATGGCCCGATTTACTATAGTTGACTTTTTGCCGATGCCGACTTTATCCGCTTTAGGGCCGACGACGGTCTGATTGGAACTTTGTTTGATTGGTCGAGAATCGGCAACCGACGATGGTCCGATTACGTCACCTTAAAATTTTTAAACTGCTTAATAGTTCCTTCCTAGTATGTAGAGATGGTGCTAACTATGTTCCCTGTATAGTGGAAGATAATATTATATATATAATGAGCAAAGATATTTCAAAACTAGAATGCGGACTTGACAAGATGGTGGTACTTCTCTGCCAGCCCGACTGGTTAAGCACCCGTATTATCAAAACTGTGTAGTTTGCCAATGTCGGGCAGCTTTAAGCTACCACCGACGGACCTCCGTCAATCGCCGACGTTGGACCGCTTAAGGAAACCAATTTCGGACGCGAATAGTTTACCGATGTCGGGCCGAGACCAGCTTGCCTACGTTAGACCGACCAAATTAAGCAGTTATGGGCGGATGGTCGGTACCATGTGGTTAAACCATATCGGATCTTAATCGTACGGTGACGGTATGCCGATTTCAGAACAAAGTAAAAAATACCATTGGTCCGACGACGGGCCACAGTCTAACGCTGCATCGGCAAACATACATTGGGCCTACATCGCAAAGCGGACAAAAAATACTGCTGGTCCGATGTCGTAAATCGACGTCGTGCCGATGACGACAAATTTGGCAATCGACATCGGACCGACGAAGGCCCGAGGGAACCGTGTTTGCTGAGCAGGGACTCTAGGTGTAGCTAAATCCCCTTCTCTGCCTCCTTGCGATTTTTTGTTGTTCTACTGATATCGGATTGACAAAACATCGGAGAAAAAAAGTAAAAATTTCTAACCTTTATTTTTTGTTTATATCCAATTATATTCGAGGTTCTAGTTTCTGGTTTTCTTAAAATTATTTAAAACGTAACAAACAAAATCACGCACTTAGTTTATTATAATAGTGACTAAAAAAAAAGTTGACTTTTTGCGATTGTTCCGCCAAAACTGTGAATTTTATTCAAAGCTTATTTTGCTAACTTTCTTCTAAATTTTGTCCCTAACGCTGGTTATGTTAGGTAGGTACTAAATAGCTAAACCCCCTTCCGTTCTTCCTCCGATTTCTTGTTGCACTGCTGATTTAGGATTGACAAAACATCGAGTAGAAAAGTTAAACTAACTCACCTTTCTTTTTTGTTAATATCCGATTAATCCAGTTTCCAGTTTCTGGTTTTCTTTTATAAAATTATTTAAAACGTAACAAACAAAATCACTAAATTAGTTTATACATTATAATATTCACTAAAAAAAAAAACATTAACTACTGCTTGTTACAGCAGGGCATCCCCCTACCAACCCGAATTTTCTGATTGTTCCGCCAAAACTGAGATAGACTCGCGGAATTTTATTAGAGGAGGTTTTGGAGTAGCAGCGCGACGCAAGCGCTCGTTTTGCGCGTCGTAATCAGAGCGACGCCGTTGTCTGACCTGGCGTCCTTTGGTGACGTAGGACGTATATTTAGGTATTTAGATGGTTTTATGTGCCGATCTTTTTGGCTGACATCAATTAAATTTACCTATATTTGTAGAAATAAATTTTTGCCAAAGTTTTTGATCCAAATATGCTAAAAAATATGTTTTTTCCTTTAACAAAAACATGATTTTACTTAATAGGGAAATTTTGAAACGTCTAAAATTTTGACAACTTTGACAGCCGCTGTGGTAGTGTTTAACAACCACTACCGCGCATCGATTTTACCAAACTTTTTGGAACACACGCAAAAAAATTTAGAGATGAGAAAAAACAAAAAATCGGTCTTAATTTTACAAAATAAGTGTTTTATATGGTGGAACCTGGTAACATTTGAATATTTTTAAAATTAATTAGGCCAAAGTTCTCTAAAATTAATCAGAAAAATAACCACAACCACAACGAAATGGATTCGTAGCTTACGGCAGTAGTAGCGGTTAATTACCACAACAGAATGACGTTTAGCTATTGCGCAGGCGCAGTGATTACCACAACCAGTACGAAGTGTCAAATAAGCGTTCCAAAATATCCCTATTAGAGACCTTTTGCACCTATAATTTTGATGCCTTTTTACTTTATCGCTCATTTCGGGCATGCGCAGTTGCGAGGTAATAACGGGATCCCTTACTAACCGATAAAGTTTGACGTTACCTGCGGGGGAATACCGTATCCCTTATAATTGACATGGTTGGCGATAGTAATTTTAAGTTAGGTAGAAAAACAAAAAATTTAAATTGACTTTTGAATGCAAATATGTTTCGCATTCTTTTTAATTGTAAAGATAAGTGCCAATTTTTGTTTAATCATTTTCTTTGGCTAGAATTTCGTAAAAAATGTGATTCCGATCTGTTTATCATAACCTTCCTTTTCTCTGTTGTGTTATAATAATTAAAATTCACCGTAAAAAACACAAGAATAAGATATTCTAAATGAAAAATATTATGGACAAATTCTTTTTGTAAATCTTTATATAAAGTCGGCCATAAACAAATCAAAAACGCCGTGCAAAAACTAAAAATGCTGTTTTAAAAATAATGTCACAACGCGTTATTAAGCGATAAAGTCACCTAACGGGGATTTTTTGTAAGAGGTGCAAAAGGTCTCTAATATCCCAAGCACTGTCCGCAAATAACAAAAACATACCTTTTTTAGTTCTCGAAGAATTAAAAACATGATTTTAGTAACTGTCTGCAGATAACTAAAACATGGCTTTTTTGGCGATGCAAAAAATCTTTTTTTTATCACGGGTGCAAAAAAAGATTTCTGTTCGTTTTTTGCCCAAAATTAAAAGGAAATAGCGAAAAACAGTAATATTTAAAAAATCTAATTATTCTTGCCTAAAAATTGAGTCATTTCCGCCAGTTTTCACCGAGTATTTACGAAAAAATAATTTAAAAACATCGTCAAAATATCAAACTGTCAAATATTAAAATGTCGCAACAGTGAACGTCACCGAGTAACAGGCATATCGCTATGGAAACCATTGGTATTTCATTTACCAGCCGCTTTAATTTATAGTGTGAAGATGGTGTGTTGCGAGAAGTGCTCTTCGTTCGAGATTTTTAAAAGTATTTTGCTGTTAAATAGTGTTAACAACTCGCGGATAAACTGTGCTTTTTTTTATTCGCATTTTTAAATACCTTGCTGCGCTCGTTATTTAATAACAAACGCTTGCAAAAAATTGGTGCTAAGAAGCACGGATAGTCCACCATACAATCAATTATTTTATGTCGAAAGGAAATGAAAATATCTCGAAAACTGTAGCTTTGAAAGACTTAAACTTTATAAAAAAAAATTTTGGTAATATGGGCCATTCCACCGTCACGTACGGGACATTTTTTCACGATTTTTTCTACTTTTTGTGTTTTTTAAAATACTTCTTGTTCATAAAAGTAGTACATAAAATATTTTTCATGTAGTTTAATGTGTTGATAAAAAAAAATAAAAGGCGCGTCACGTACAGAACATTCTCATTTTCCAAAAGTGTCCTGTACGTGACAGGCACTCAAGATTTTGTTACTAAATTAAGTCATTGCCGCCAGTTTTCACAAAGAATTTACGAAAAAAACACTTAAAAACATCGTCAAAATATCAAACTGTCAAAGATTAAAATGTCGCAATAATGAACGTCATCGAGTAAAAAGGCACATCGCTATGGAAACCACATTGTTATTTCAGTTACCAACCGCCTTGATTTATAGTATAAAGATGGTGTGTTGCGAGAAGTGGTCTTCATTCGAGATTTTTAAAAGTATTTTCGTGTTTCTCTTGGATTTTTTGATAAAGCTATTTAAAAAAATAGTGTTAACAACTCGCGGCTAAACTGTGCTTTTTCTACTCGCGTTTTTAAATATCTCGCTGCGCTCGTTATTTAAACCAACTCTTGTAAAAAAAAGCACTATTTTAGCCACTAGTTGTTAAAACTGCTATTATGTGCTACTTTTATGGACAACTAGTATTTTAAAAAACACAAAAAGTAGCCCAGATCAATAGCTGCTTTACTTCTAAAGTTATGATTTTTTTTGTATATTTTATCGTTTTTTCAAATAACTCGGAAACTAAACCTCTTACGAATTTGAACTTTATAACAAAATTTGCAGTCCATATTCATGGAAACTTAAATCTGAAAACCGTATATCGTTACTTGCTTTTGTTCCAAAGTCATTTTTTAAAATATTTTATCCCCCTTTTCCCTCCTTCAACCCCCCCACCACCCTACCCAAAAGTTAATCAATTCATTGTCAGCCGATAGAGGATTTTTGTACCAAATTTCCTCGCAAATTTCGTTAAAATCGATTAAGGCGTTCTTGAGTTATCGTGTATACAGGCAGACAACAGACAACTTTTTTTTTTCCTCGATTAAGGTGTTCTGGAAACTTGATAACTCGATCATTTTTGATAAAAATAAGAAAAGTCAAAATTTCACGATTTTAATAGTCTCCCATACCATATTGGTACGCATGGTAAACTAAAAAAGCACTATTTTAGCCACCAGTTGTAAAAACTACTATTATTGCACATAAATAAGAAGGATCATACCGGGTGTTATAAGATGAGTAACCTTCTTCTTCTTCTCTCCAAATTAATGTTACAGTAGCGCACCCCAGGGGGAGGGGGGGGGGGTTAGGGCTAAATAATAAACAAAACTTAATTTGAAGTAAAAATGTGACCCTAACCAGGATTCTCGGGGAGGGGGGGGTTAACTCCAAACCCCCCCCCTCTCCGTGCGTCAATGAATGTTAACAGCTGGATGCATATGCTGGACCGGAACCGTACTGTAGGGTGAGTAACCTAGCTGTTAGATTATTTTGAAAGCTATAGAATAGAAAGTTTTGAAACTTTTTATGTGACCATTCACTATTGCAATTTGGAGGAAAACTTGGCACAAACTTTGTTAATTAAATTAAACACCCTGTAAATTTTAGCATTCTTGGATTTCCTATCTTCAACTGTTTTTGAAATATTGACAAATGAGAAATTAAATTTTATAATTTTGACAGCCCGTAACATCTAAACGGATAAGGTTAGAGCAATGCGATTTTTACATCCCTATCTTAAATTTTTTGCAAGCTCAAAAAATTGATGGCTTAGTGTTGGCCCGCAACTTGTCCCCCGCCGGACGTCACGGTATAGGGTCACAGTTTGCCGGTCCGGAGCCATTTGGCCAGATGTAAGCCAATGCTATCTACAACAATGGCCACCTGCTGGTCCTTTACTTTTTTTAGTTGGTTTACCTAAATAACAAGTAACATATTTTGAGGTATATCCCAGCAAATACAAATCGTCAGCATTGAATCGGGCCAATGTCGACAACGTCGGCAGTGTGTCGGCAACGGCGACTACACTCTGGCCCGATGTTGGTCAGATTGCGATTTTCAGTTTTCGGTCAATAATCGGCAACTGACGGAGGTCCACATTACTACAGTCGACTTTATGCCGACACCACTTTAGGACCGACGATGGTCCGATTGGAACTTTGTTTAATCGGTCGAAAATCGGCAAACCTTATCTGCTTTAGGGCCGATGATGGTCTGATTGGAACTTTCTTTAATCGGTCGAGAATCGGCAACTGACGATGATCCGATTTACTATAGTCGACTTTATGCCGACGACCACTTTATCTGCTTTAGGACCGACGATGGTCCGATTGGAACTTTGTTTTATTGGTCGAGAATCGATGGTCCGATTACGTCACCTTAAATTTTTTAAACTTGTTAATAGTTTCTTCCTAGTATGTAGAGATGGCGCTAATGTCACTATGTTCCCTGTACAGTGGAAGATAATATTATATATATAATGAGCAAAGATATTTCAAAACTAGAATGCGGACTTGACAAGATGGTGGTACTTCTATATAAGAATCACGAGGGAACCGTGTTTGCTGGGAGTAGTATAATGATTAAACGATCCTATTTTTGAATGTGTAGGTTTATGGGTTGAGGGATCTTATTAATGAAACGTCCTTTTTCTGAAATGCCAGCTTTTTCGAAACGTTGGCATTTCAAAAAAAGGACGTTTCATTAAGATAGATATGGTCTTTACAAAATAATGTCTTAAATGCGCCGCAGGCGAAAATGTTGAGAAAATTGTGCTAAACGAATGCCTTTGTTTACACGTTTTAAATGTTGTAAAAAAACTAGTAACTAGACTAAAATTGTAACAAGCAATTATTAATGATGTTATAGCGCCAAAAGCAAAATATTTTTCAAGAAATTCTATACAAATTTTGGCCCTTTCAAGCAGCCAAACCATCCGCGTTTATAGTTTTTGTACTGTAAAAAATGCAATTTTTTAACACGCCTTTAATTCTCGCTGATAAAAATGTATAGAATTAAAGAAAACTCGCAAATAACAGTGAATTAATATAGCTCCCGCAGCCGAAATGTTATTTATAAAGTTTGATATATGCCTTGATATTAGGTGAGTTGTCTTAAAAAAAAAATAATAAGAAAAAACTTATTGAATATTGTTATCATATCGGAAAAAATTGGTGCTACAAAGCATGGATGGTCCACTATACAATCAATTATTTTATGTTGAAAGGAAATGAAAATATCTCGAAAACTGTAGCTTTGAAAGATTTGAACCTTATAACAAAATTTTTGGATAATATTTACGAAAACCAAAATCTGAAAACCGCATATCAATAGCTGGTTTAATTCTAAAGTTATAATTTTTTTTATATATTTTAACGTTTTTTCAAATAACTCGGAAACTAAAGCTCCCACGCATTTAAACTTTATAACAAAATTTGTAGTCCATATTCATGGAAACTTAAATTTGAAAAAATCTGAAAAAAATGATCAGCCGATAGAGGATTTTTGTACCAAATTTCGTTAAAATCGATTAAGGCGTTCTTGAGTTATCGTGTATACAGACAGAGAACAGACCGACAGACAACTTTTTTTTTCGTCGATTAAGGTGGTTTGGAACCTTATTAGTAACTCATTTTTGATAAAATTAAGAGAAGTCAAAATTTCACCATTTTAATAGTCCCCCATACCATATTGTTATGGTGGACTAAAAAGAAGTACCAGTTATAATGTAATAGAGTATAGAGTATAAGCTTTGAAAAACTATATAAGTACTATAACTATCTCAGATAACTATCTTAAGATAATTATGGTAAATACGGTACCCATATTGCGGCAACATTTGCGCTTTGCAGACTCGCGATTCCAGCGCGGCGCCGGCGCAAGCGAATTATAAATTCGACTTTTGTATGATTCAGCCGGTTCGGTCAAGATTTGTTCAAATTGTTTACGATATTTTTGCTTTTTTTTTCGTTCATTTTGTTTCGGTCTTTTTACAAATTGGCCAAATTATTTTCGTTCATTTCACAAATCGATTAAATTGTGGTTGGTTCGATCAATTTCCATTCGATAAAATTACGTATGGACTTTTATACTTTCGGCCATTTCATGGGTTGTTTCGTCCGGATATCAAAAATGTATGACTTGTGTAATTTAAAGGATAAGAAATTATAAGTTCTAGCCATTGTTTATCATTAGCCGTGGTGCTCCGGCTGTGTAGTGTATCTCTGGTTGCCCACCGTAATCCGATGTTCATGCTTATTTTTATTTTTACTCGTTCAAGGTGAAAATTTTGATTGGACCCGGTTTTTCCCTAAGTACTTTTTTTCCTTGGAGACTGCTTTTGTTTTAAAGAGTATTTATGTGGATTACTTCAGTTTAGTGGAAAAATATTTATGAAAAACACAAAAATCCACATACACAGGGAATTCCAAAACCGGCCCTGCGCCGCTTTCGACCAATCACAACCTACCACGAAGATGTGCCACGTTGTTTTGACATTTCTATTATTTATCTTGACAACTTCCTTTGGCACGCAGTCACTTTCTTTGTGGAGACAGGCGGCAAAAACATCTTTAGAAAAAAAATGAATCTTTTTACCGGCTTTAGTGTACTTCTAGCGGTATTGTGTGCAGTAAATTGTGGAGAAATCAAAGAGGAGGAAGGCGTGCTGGTACTCACTAAGGATAACTTCCAACAGGCCACCACCGACAACGAGTTCATCTTGGTCGAATTCTGTAAGTATTTCGGTTTTATATAGACTAATTTGGTACCTTAAGCACATTGATGATCTATTTTTATTTAGTTTTATAACCTAGGTTTCTAGCTTTAATTTGAGGCATAGTTTGTCTTAAAAAATTAAGGGGAACATCTGGAAATTCTATTTTAACTTGGAGGTCAAAAACCTTGCTGGGAAGCACATTAGACCATCTTCAACCTACGTGTACCACTGCCACATAACTGTAATTTTTTTAACAGGATGTTTGCTGCAATGTTTTAAGTATGCTTTTTTTTCTCCTTTGAGTCCATAATGTATGATAAATATGCCTTTTTTTATTTTTTGTTCTTTGGAATGATCTTTGTTTATTTAAATAGGGCCCTTCAAATAGCCCCCTCGGTAGCTCCTGCAGTCAAAGAGATCAACCAAATTCATCAAGTGACATTCTAGGTTAGGGGGGAAATCACCAACATATTGCGAGTTTGTAAAGCTCCAATTTTTTATGATACCTTTTGGCTTCTAAGTAATTTGCTTTGCTGGAATGCTGTTTTATCAGATTGTTACATTCTCCTTTAGACGCTCCATGGTGTGGTCACTGCAAAGCTCTCGCTCCTGAATATGAAAAGGCTGCTAAAGACTTGCTTGCCAAAGAGTCACCAATCAAGTTGGCCAAGGTTGATGCCACAGAAGAACAAGAATTGGCCGAACAATTTGGTGTTAGAGGTTACCCCACATTGAAATTCTTTAAAAAGGGTACCCCATTGGAATATAATGGTAAGAACTACATTTTAATTTTTTTAAAACACTTTCGTAATTATGCAGTATACGGTTTTCTGCCATTTTTGATTTTTTTTGAAAAATTCTTTATGGGGGCACCTTCTAGGGTCCCTAGGACCCCAAATCCGTCTGCGCCGGTTGGTTTTTTTTTTTGATTTTTTTTGGTTTTTTTTAATTTTTTTCACTAAAACAAACCAAACCAACACAGTCCAACCCAACCTAATTCAAACCAACCCAAAACAATTAAAAAAACACTTTACAAACTCCCCTGGGCACCCTTTTTTCTCGTTAAAAAAAAAAAAAAAAAAAAATCGGGCGCAGGCGGATTTGGGGTCCTAGGGACCCTAGAAGGTGCCCCCATATAGAATTTTTCAAAAAAAATCAAAAATGGCAGAAAACCGTATACTGCATAATTACCAACACTTTTGTTCCTTGTTTTTTTTTATAAAAAAAAGTTTCTCGAAAGAATAAAAACTGTCAAGTTTTTAACAATTTAAAAAAAGTGTATTTCACTACTAAAAAATAAAAGAATATTTTACAGGTTTTTTTACTTTTTTATTTAAAAAAAAAATTATTATTTTATTGTGATAGCCGAGCTGTTAGAATAGACTTAAAATCATTTTCACTTGTCAAACCACACATTGTAGTAGTCATAAAAATGTTAAAATTCAGTTAAATCATTCCTTAATGAAGTAGTTTAATTTTAAGTTAGGTTTTTACATACAGTAATAAAAATATGACAATGCTCAAAATTCTGTAGTAAACAGACATGCATTTTTAACCAGAAAAAAGGTGCTACCACCTTAGAAATTAGTACCACTCCGTCTTTTTGAGTAGTAGTGAACAAACTCAACATTACCCTATTTCCTTCTTCATCATTTTTACTATTTTAACACAATTAAATATTTTGATTTCCTGTGAGGTTGCCTCATAAAATCTAAATATAGCAAGCCAATAATGACAATGTAGTAAGTGGATTATTTAATTTATGTTTCCAAGCTTTTGCTTTTTGACTTCTTTTGAAGTTGTATTCTATTTATTAGTATTGTGCAAATTTTAAAAATAATGCTCAAGATAATATCAGTACCATTATTTAATACAGTTTTATATACAGGATGTTTCATTTAAAAGGATGCATCTGAATTTTCTCAAAAACTGATCAAAATTTTTAAAAATCTCAAAATCGATTTTGTTTGGCTATATTGGAATTTTTGTAGGACACACTCCTTTTGAATGTCTTTTAAATGCCTTTAGAAAAGTGTTAAAATATCAAAATCTAGCAATTAGTTTTTGAGACATAAACTTTCAAAGTTACATGGACCAATGCAAAAATTGTGTTTTTTTTATGGAATTAAAATTTTATTTTTAAGAAATTCCAGTACATGTCAATTTTGTTTTCATTAATAATACATTTTATCACTTCATTTTTTCACTATGTATAGAACAGTTACACACTTGACACTTTTTATACCAGATCATGGATCAAATTGTTGGATATTTTGAACCAACTGAATGCCAACATTAATTTAATATGGATTTTATTTTAAAACATGCCATTTTTTTTTCGCTAATTTTTTTTTACTTAGTCGCTTTTTTTCCATTGGGTTTTCTGGTGCTTGCTAATATACCTTTTTGTTGTGGGGAATATCCTAAAAAACTTATTTTGATAGAGCAGATGTGAGGAGAAGAAAGCCTGCTGTCAAATGGAATTTCAAAAAGAAATAAAATAAAATTACTCGAGTCTTTGTAAGAGTCCTGGAAAAGTCATGGAAATTATCATTGGGATTTCTGTGGTTGTTATCTTATTTAATCAATGTTATCAACAACTAATCGGCTAAGCAAATAAATGTTGAGTAGGTAACCTATTATTATTCAGTATTGGTGATAATAATATAAGTTTCATAATTATATAATCCTGTCCTGTTGACATTGAACCTGGAACAAAACTTTGTTTAAAATTCTAATTTTAATAAATCAGTTGACCAGTTTTTTATATTAAAAATCAAGTACCTACTTAATTTTCATATTATTGGTTTTACCTACAATATTAAAAATTTTGGCAAAAATTATGTATAAATATTTTTTGTAAAAAAAAATGAAACATGTGATTCTAGAGATACAGAGAAGCAGCATTAATATAATTATTCAATTTAAAATAAAAAGTGTGGCCTAATGGTCATAAGGTTCAGTTTTGGGTCCAATTTTGTTTCTAATTTATATCAGTTTGATAATAAACTTTAGACTAATGGAATAAGCTTATTTGCTGATGATACAACCACATTTATTTTAAAAACAACTTTTTAGATATAAGATTAACAAGATTGCTTAAAGTTAAAAAAAATTGCAAAATTTTTGAAAGGTCATATAATAAACCAAATAAAGAATCTGTCTCATTTTGTTGGAATTACACTTCACTTTTGGTCGATTCCAAGAAAAAAAAATATATTTCTTGACTTATGTTTTTTTGTGTTTGGGCCATCCAGCACTATTATTTAAGATAGAAATCACAATCCTCCATATACAACTTAGAGTAACTCTCTAAAAACCTGTAAAAAAATGCCAAAATTTCTCAAAATTAAAAAAATACATTAAAACAAAATAAAAAATAACATACAATAAAGCATTCAATATTCAGTAAAAAATATCAAATAAACTTTTAGTAGCACATTTAGTTTTTTAGGGAAATTTTTTAAATATTTCAAAATTTGTTATAAATTGAAGTTTTATATGGCATTCATAAAAAAAACTAACTTTTTAAAAACAAATTTTTTAGGGTTGTACAGAATGTTATGGTGAGCAAAATATGTTTCATAGAGTTTTTTGTAGCATCTACACTTTTCTCACAAAAAAAAATCTACTTTGAAATTCTGTAAAAATGGTCAATTTTATTGGCCTTTTTTGCACCAAGGTTTTACCAGGAATTTGGCAACAAAAAATTAAAAATGAAATGCAAAAATTCTTTTCGATTATGTATAAAATTCAGTTTGTTAAACTCAAATCGGTAGAAATCTCAAACATTTTTTAAATTTAACTTTTGACTTTGACAAAGTGAACATTATTACACATTTTTTTATTGCTAGCTACAGAAAAGTGTAGATGCTACAAAAAACTTTATAAAACATTTTTTGCTCAACATGAGATTCTATACATCTCCCAAAAATTTGTTTTAAAATGTAATTTTTTTAATTTTGAGAAATTTTGGCATTTTTTTATAGGTTTATGGAATGTTACACTCTAAGATGTGTATGGAAGATTTTGATTTTTGCCTTAAGTGATAGTGCCGGATGGCAAAAATACATAATTCAACAAATATTTTTTTTTCTTGGAATCGACCAAAAAGTGAAGTGTGGAGTGTTACTAAAAATTATGCATTATTATATTTCAAAATTCAGGCCACCCACCATGCATAATAAAAAAAAAACAAATCACTCCTGTTTTTCCATGTTATCGAAAATGTTTAAAAAGTAATATGAAGCATAGTAGGAATGGACCTTACCCTAATAGTGACTGAAGACTTATTGCTTGTAAAATGAGTGTTATTGGAATAAAAATTTCTTGTTTGCTGTTTTTACTTATTTTGTTTTTTTGTCATACAAACTCTTCATTTATTTACAGAAAAATCAGCAAAAAAATATTTTTTACAATATTAAAAATGGAAATTTGCAAATATTTTGGTAATCACTAGAAATTTTTGACTTTATTATATAAAAATTAATTTTAACCTGATTACTGTTGTGTTTTGAAGTTATATTTTTGTAAAGGACAAAATAAGGGGCTGTATCCGATTTTAAAACTTCCACAAATAAATTCAGCCTGTAACATAATAACGATAGGGCCAGCGAAAATACTGCCCGGCCATAGTAATGCCTGGCTGAAAAAAATCTTCAATAAATCCCTAGCATGTAGCAATTTTTGGCGCCAAAATATTGACCGGCAATATTTTCCTTGCTTCTTAGGAGGCAGACAAGCCGACGACATTGTCAACTGGCTGCTGAAGAAGACCGGTCCCCCGGCGACCGAACTAAAGTCGGCCTCTGACGCCAAGGCCTTCGTCGAGGCATCCAATGTTGCCGTCATTGGTTTCTTCAAAGACCAATCCAGTGATCTGGCACAAGCCTTCTTGGCAGTCGCCTCTTCCATTGACGACATTCCATTTGGCATCGCTGCCAAAGATGAAGTGATTAGCAGCTACGAAGCTAAGGATGACTCTGTTGTTTTGTTCAAAAAGGTGGGCCTGTTTTTGTTATTATTTTAGGTATTTTCCTTTCTAACTTTATTAAAGTGTAGCTGTGAAAGTAAAATAGTAGCTTTTCAGGTCCTTTGTTAAAGTGATCCAAATTCAGTTTTTTAAAAGGCGGTTAAAGTTTTTTTTTCAATTTACAGCTGTCGTTGGTTTATTTAAACACCAATCCAGCAACCTGGCTGATTTGTTCAAAAAAAGTTGGATCTATTTTTTTTGTTATTTTAAGTCTTTTCCTGATCAACTTTGTTATAGTCAAGGTAAAAAAATCATTTAAAAACTAAAATTCGGAAATTAACGTTTTTGAAACCTGATAATTTTTGGCCCTAATTAAACTGCTACAATGCATAATTTTTGTTTAGTTTCTGATGAAAAAGTGAGATATTAGATTAGCACTATTGCAGAAGCCCACCTTGCACTGCTTCCTCTGCTTAAACTAGAAATTTTGTGCCCACTTATCTACTAGTAATAGTAGTCGAGGGGCGGCTTTATTATGCGAGGCAAGTAGGCCTTTTTATAGACCCTTTTTACCAAACCCCTGTGCACCCCCGACTCACGTGCCCCTTAAGATGCAAGTTTTCTTTCTCTAACAGGACTTAATTTTTGCCTGACACCTCTTTGTTGAGGGCAGGGATCTTTAGACTGCGTAGCAAGTATACACAGTGGACCACCGCCTCTTTCAAGTCACCCTCTGTCGACTTCCGCTACCAAATCTGTTGGAGTTCAGCCGCGTCCTATGGAGTCTCGATATCGGAGAGGTCCAGGTCTACTTTTTTGGGTCACCGGCTAGTTTCCTCTACCTTGTTTGGTGGGGTCCTCGGCCTTCCACCTTTGAGTCCCGCAAAGTTTTCGGAGCAGTTTCAACCGCGCCGCCTACTTCTACCTGGTTTGTTGTTATTCTATGCACAACGTCGACTGCAGAGCTGCTGAGAAGTGGGGCCGCCCGCGTCGTCGCGATTCGCATTCGGTGTTGTGTGAAGCAATGTGTGCTTGCCGACATCCGATCCTGCTATATCTGTTCTGCAGGCTAAGACGCTGTTCACTAGTCTACGGCGGCCCCGTACTTATCTACTAAGTAAGAATGATAATTGAAACACATACCACCCTAGAGGGAATATTTGTGGGTCCCCAGATTAGGAAACATTTTGATGATGCGCAATTGGTTTCCATACTTCAAGACAGGGAAAAAGATGCTTGTAATGCATTTAAAATGGTTGCATCAAATTTTTTGGGAAACACTGGAGCAGGAAACTATAAAAACCTGAACTTCTTTTGTGTTACCAAAACCTAGGATATAGCATGTCGTTAAAAATTCCTTTCTTGGTTTCTCGTCTGGATTACTTTCCAGAAAATTGTGGTGAGCATGGTGAGAGGTTCCACCAAGATATTTTAAACATGGAAAGAAGGTATCAGGGCAAATCTCGGAGAAAATGGAACTGTGAGATGTTAGCTGACTACTGCTGGACTATTACAAGGCTACTTTCTAAGTGTATAAACTCTATTAAAAAAAAAGTGTCCTATTTAATTGCTTTTTTTAAATTCAAAATATATGGTTATATGTATTTTTTATATTCATTGTATGCTTATAAATTTTGTAATAAATAATATAACTTAAATCTTTAATTGGTGTTTTTTCGTTACTTGGGTGTAGTTAAACCCAAAAAATAGTTTTTGTTCGGGAAACAAAAAAAAAGTTGGAATATGTGTAATTATTGTTAACTAAACATGTTCTCTACTGTAATTATTATTACCTATACTTAATTTGTATTTACCTTTAAAACTGTTTCAAATTTAATGTTTGTGTTTCTACTGTTAAAAAGTTAATATACTTTTATAAGTTAAAAAAAAAAAAACTTTTTTTCTATGACCACATATGAAAATGATTGATTTCACACAATTTGCATCCTTGGAAAACGTTAGATTTGACCCGTGTGCAGTAATTTTTCCGCACATGTGTGGAAAAGTGTATGATGATGTTAACTGTCACCATACTTTTCCACACTTGTGTTGTATGTATGTATGTATTCAAAACTGGTGGTTAGCTCTCTACCGAAGGCTGAACCATGCACTGCAGCTTCAAATGGGCCTATTGTGCCCAGGTATCTACTGAGATTTTAAAGATCGCAATATAAACACCAGGAAACTAAAAAAATCTTGCAGACTACAAAACTTGATTTAGGCTTGATACTTGTCTTCAACTTATGCTAGTTGAAGCTTTAGTGAAAGCCAACACTTGTGTTGCAATATAGTTATTTACCTAACGAGTGCAAAAAGTGATAATTTCTCGCACGCGAGTTCGAGGAAGCCATCAAGGGTGGAAAATAGTTTTTTCGCACGTGTTAGGTTCAAAATTTTTCCTACTTTCGTAAAAACCGTCTAGCCAACATTATATTTTCATTTGTATGCATTAAAATATCAAAAAACTGTTTTTTTTTGCATTTTCATATGGACCTAAAAAAAAGCGTGCGTAAAAGTATTTTTAGGCATATGTGCTGAAAAGCAGTTTCATTTGATTTGTTTAAAAAAATTAGTGCAATTCTTCAGTGTTTGTAGAAAAAATAGCATACACAACTCAATAGAAAGTAACATTTTTTACACTCGCGAGTTGTTTCACTCGGCTAGCGCCTCGTTCACAAGATTCAGGCTTCTATGAAATAATATACTATTTCACTGTGATATTATAGGTATAACTTTAAAAAACATTGGGTAATATTATAATGTGATATATTTATTTATTTATTTATTTATTTCACAAAAAGTACCTACATACAATATATTCTATAAATTTGAGTTTTTCAAGTTAACTAAACATAAGTACTAACTTAGAATATATTATATAAATAATCAAACAAAAAAATACACGTAGGTGTGGGACACCTGTATGTGTATAAAAAATTTTTGATGAGACAGAACAGAAAATGAATATGCCTAGGTGCTGTAGCGCCAGTATGCATCAAGAACACTTCCTCCATTGTTCACCAATAATTATAGATAATTATATATATTACCATATGTATCTATGTGTAAGCTTTTAAGTAACAAAAAAATAAAAGAAAATTAGTGTCATACATGACTTAAAGTTAATCTATTACTACCTACTAAAAAGACTTAATTTAGTTCAGTTTTTGAATAATTTAGAAAATTTGGTTTTATTTTCAAAGACATACTCTAAACACTGCAATATAATTTTTTTCTTGTTTGATATTGTTTTAAAATTTTCTGGTAAGAGATTAAATGATTTGGGAGCTAGATAATCAAAATGTTTTTTATTGATATTTTTTTGGTTTTCTGGTATTTTAAGTTTGTTGCTTATTTTATCTCGAGTTTCATACCTGTGATTTATGTGTTCTTGTTTTGAGACATTGGAATATAGAAATATGACTCTTTACTCTTCAGATAACTTACAACCTTGTATAGGTGTAATTAATTTCAATGTAACTAGGTATCTTAATTTGATTGACCATTTAATTTAGTAATATAATCTTTGAATCTTTAAAAAAAAAACAACATCTTTAGTTAGTCCTACCTCCCACTATGTAACAGGGTAAGCCAGTTAGTAAGTCGATGGGGTAAGCTCTTTCTGGGACTTTTTTTTTCTGTCCATCACAGAACCTAACAGACCAGCAACTAAAAAATGGAGTATGAACAATAATAATCAGAGAAAGTAAATAGAATAATAAATATTTTATTTTTCAGTTTGACGAAGGCAAAGTGGCCTACGAAGGCGAAGCAAAAGAAGCCGACCTCAAGAAGTTCGTGCAATCCAATGCCCTCCCCCTGTTGGTGGAATTCAACCATGAAACCGCACAAAAAATCTTTGGAGGTGATATCAAATCCCACCTGTTGTTGTTCTTGAACAAGAACGAGGAGTCATTCGAGAAAGTGACCGAGGCAGCTAGGTCGGTCGCCAAACCTTTCAGGGAACAAGTTCTGTTCGTCACCATTGATGCCAGCGAGGCTGACCACCAGAGGATTTTGGAGTTCTTCGGAATGAGGAAGGAAGAGGTGCCAGCTGCCAGACTTATCAGGTAAAACGCTTTGTTACTGATATAAGAGCATTGGGGTTTCAAGATGTTTTGACTTTTTTTTATAGAGCTTGCTGTAATTGAGATATTTAGATCAAATTTAAGCATAGGTTTTTAGGGCTTACATCTTCAAGCATGTTGAGTAATTGTAAGAATCTACAAGGAGATATTTTTTCAGGAATCAAGCTCTTTTTTGCCCCATTACAGTTTTTGTGGTGTACCGCTGGTGGATTCTGAATTACAAAATAAATTCTTTTGGTTTAAAACTTTTTTGTAAGTCACTAGATTTAAATAAAATTTTTAACGAAAGTGGGGATCCTGTTATGAAATAAGTCGAAATTTCATAGCTTTTGATCTAGGGCAAAGAAATTACATATATACACAGGCCTCATAACTGCCATAAAAACGTCATAATTTTGAAAACTGTCATAACTTTTTTCTGTAAGTCTTAAAAAACAATGATTTTAACAAAAAACATAACCTTCTTTTTTTCTATGGGTTTGTATCTTCTGGAGACATCTACCTAAAAAACCTAACCTAATTTTCTTAAATTTCAGTGCACACCGTTCTGTGAAGTGCAGTGCTTCGAATTGAACGCTGTTTTAAAGATATAGCAATAAAACTGAATCCTTTCTTGAACATTTCTGTTATTTAATTTTCTATTCTTAATTGTCAATCTTTCAAAAAATTAAAATAAATTAAAACTTGGTTTTTTTTTCAAAATGTAGTTTGCAAAGCTAATTTAAGGTAAGTGTGGATATTTAAATTTATACAAAATAACTTGGGTTTCATATTTTGCTGTTTGTTATTTGGGAATACAAATACTAATCTAAATCATATGAAACATACCTCAATGAATGCATTTTCCTTAAAAATAAAAATTGGTATAATTATCTTATTTTTTTAATAACTGTGACCTGAATACCATTTTTGAACAATAATAGTATTGTAGAGTAGATCACTGGTACCACTGTGGTACTTTCTTGTATTGGATAACTTTTGGGATAACCTGGTGTTATGATTGTCTAAGTTTCATGCTTACTTATCCACTGGTGTCTGATGTTTTTATGTGTAGAGCGGGAGTGCAAGGGTTTGTTTGGGATTGTAAAGATGTTATGTGAAAATTCTTTGAAATCAAAGATATATTTCGTTGTTGCAGGTTGGAGGGTAAGAGCAACACAAAAAAACTATCATGTCACCTGAAAGAAAGACTATATGCTCTGTATTATGGGAAAAGGAATTTTCATGGTTATCAAAACTGGCAGGACATCCTTCAAAAATCAAAAATAATAAATAAATTTTATTTCTTGACATTGATTAGGTACAAATGACTTTTTGTGTTTGTTTGTTAAAGTTAGTTTTGTTTTTGTACTGTTGGTCAGGTACTAATATTTTTTGCGTTCATTGATTAGATAAAAAAATTTTTTTTATGTAGTTTCGTTCTTTTATGTATAAAACATACATTAAAAGTAAAGTGAATTAGTTTTTTGTGTTTTGTTTTTAGATTTGTCATAAAAATGTCACAACTTTTTATTAAATAATGCCATAAAATCATAACTTTAAAACCAATTTTAATTATGAGGCCTGTATACAGTGGTATAGCCAGGAGGTGGAGCGTTTGGGGTTAAATCCCCCCACCCCAGTGGCTTATAGTCCCTATAGAAAATAAAAAAGGTAAACTTTCTTTTTGTCGCAGGTTGGAAGAAGACATGGCCAAATACAAGCCTGAGTCCGAGGAACTCACCGCAGACAACCTGCAAAAATTTGTGCAAGACTTCTTGGACGGAAAACTGAAACAGCACTTGTTGAGCCAAGACTTGCCCGAAGACTGGGACAAAGAAGCTGTCAAGGTCAGTAAAATACATAATGGGGCTTAACCATAAAAAAAATCCTTTTTTTGTATTATACATGAACATACAGGTTAAAGAAAACTTAGTAAGCAGCATTTGGACGTTGTCTTATGTTATGCAAGGTACGTTTGGGTAATGCACTCCATTCACTCTTTTTGATTCCTTTTACTCCAAACCGTTCGGTTATTCAAATAGGAGTGAAAAATGCAATGCCTTTCAGCGTTCGGGTATTAGGAACGGATCAAAAAGAACTGACTTCTGACTTGTTTGGGACACATAACCCTATTTTATTTTATTTTTTTTCGGCTTAAGCACGATTAGCTCAAAGTTTCAGTCAGAATCGCCGAATCTGTCTTATCTATAAATCTTTCGTTAACCTATGACCAAGATAAATAAAATAAAAAATACCTCATTAAAAGTTACGTTAGTTTAAACTTTTCACTCCGACGCGTTCGACTATTACAATTCCACTCCTATCTATTACCCAAATGTACCTGCAGACATATCGAATAAATGACCCGACTTCAGCCAACAACGCCGTTTCGACTTCCTATCGACCCTTATTTATGCCAAAATGGGGAATATAGATTCGAGTCGCCTTGAAGTCAGTACGACGTGATGAAACTAGATGAAAACTTATTAGGGATGAGCTTTCGCCAATTACCAACGTAGTTTAACGTTTAATTTTCTCCACTCGAAATTACCGACAGATGAACGTAATTTTTACTTACCAGTATATTATTTTGGAGAACAATATAACCTGTTTGCAAATACCCGAAAATATAAAATGAAGGTATATTTTATATTTGAATTAATTAACACATATACAAAAAACTTTTAAAATGCAAGACAGATACAATTTTTGCCGACGAAAACCAGTTAACGAATTTCTAATCAGATTTTTGGTCATCTTCTGCTAACCAATTTTAACTAACTATTACACATCCGATTGCCTTCAAATTTGGCATGCATTTATAGTTCCGGTGACAATACAATAATATGTCATTATTAGGCACCGCTCCCCCTTGCGAGGGGTGTGTAGGGGGGAAAACACCTAAGTTTGTCCGATTTCAACCAAAATTGGTATACAGTGGCTTTTGGGGATAAGGAATACGAATTTTTGATCAGATTTTCAGTCATGTTTTGCTAACCAAAAATAATTTTTTATTAAAAAAAAACTTAAACAAGCTTTTATTAAATGCATTCAAAAGTAGAAAATAATTTATCTTTCTTATACCATAAAAAAAGCGATAGGCGCCAATTAAAATTTTAACTTTAGGTATAGGTTTGAAAGCCGGAAGCGATGCATTTTTGGGTTTGTGCTAACTGTGGTGCATTTTTATTACTTTAATTATCCCGACTTTTGGAGTTTTTTTAAGAAAAAAACCTTTTCCTCACTACCCTGACATTTTTGTCTGCCCTGACTTTTTCTGACTTTCCTGACTGCTGAGCACCCTGTCACAAGTGACATAATTCGAGTATTCTGTTTTCGCTTTACTTCAAACGATTTCAAAATGCAAGTGGTGCATTTTTATTAGTACTTTCGATTATCCTGACTTTTAACGTTTTGTAAGTAAAAACCCCTGACTTCCTGACCACTGAGTGCTTTATAGCAGAATTAAAGATAATTAAAAATCTCAGGTAATAATCAACATTGTTTCTTCAGGTCCTCGTAGCCAGCAACTTTGAAAGCATCGCCTTGGACGGCAACAAGGACGTCCTGGTGGAATTCTACGCCCCCTGGTGCGGCCACTGCAAACAACTCGTCCCCATCTATGAAAAGGTCGCGGAACACTTCAAAGACAACGAAGACATCGTCATAGCCAAGATGGACGCCACTGTCAATGAATTGGACACCATCAAGGTCACCAGCTTCCCCACCATCAAGCTGTTCAAGAAGGGCGAGAACCAAGTGATCGAATTCAACGGGCCAAGGTGAGTCGTCATATTTTTTGTAAAATTGTGTTTTTGGTGGCTGTTTAGGGACAAACTTGGAATTAACTTGCAAGCTAATAGGCAACTTTAAGGTCAGTCTTATTGTTTGAGACAATGATGTATTTGAGATTAACTCTGTGTTTCGGACTTTCATTGTCCATATTTTATTTATGCACGACGTTTCGATCAGTACAATCTCTGATCGTCTTCAGGTGCAAACTACAGTCCATTCCTAAGGCTATGTACTTATATACTATGGGAAATCACTCAACTATGAAGTTTAAGAAGTTGGCTTTTCCCAAGGAGGGGCTTCCAAATATTTGGAATTTCAACACTTGGTTTACTGAAAACACCCTGATTCTGCCCAATAAAGGCAGCTTCAAGGAATTTTCGTTTCTTCCAGTGTGACTCTTTGTGCAAAACCTTTGCTTCTGTCCACTTCATTCGGTGTTGTTTTGACCATACAGGCTTCGAATTGTATTATTAGATTTAAAAGCTGTTTTAATATTAAAGTTGTTTGCTACTCCTTTAATGTATGGAATCGTAAGGAATGCATTTGTCAGGTTTTGGTCTTGTAATCTCTGTCCTGTTTGCTGAAATTTAGAAATAGTATCTGTTATAAGTTTAAGGCTGTAACCATTCTGCTGCAGATCTTTCTTAATGTTTACTATTTCGATTTTCAAGTCATGAAAATTGTTACAAAGTTGAATGGCTCTATTATACAAAGTTCTTATTATGCCTCGTTTGGTTATAGCAGAATTATTTGAACCTTGATTTAAATATTGTCTTGTGTGAGTGGGTTTACTATAGACTGTTGTTCTGATGTCGCTTTCTACTCATTTGACAAGTACATTAAGAAAAGGAATTTGACAATTTTGTTCCAACTCCATTGTGAAGAAATTCTGAAAGTTGTTGGTCATTCCCGGTCCAGACAATAAAAGTATCATCAACATATCTTAGCCAGAACTTGGGTTTATATGTTGCGGTATTAATCGCGTGTGATTCGAACCACTCCATGTAAATATTGGCCACCACTGGCGAAAGCGATTAACACAATGGTAGACCGTCATCCTGAGCATAAAACCTATCTTTCACCTGAAAATAAGAGTTATGTAGACACCACTCCAACAACTGCATCACCAGCTACAGGCGAATCCCTTTATAAACGTACCAAATTCCTTTTCTTGATGTACTTGTCAAATGAGTAGAAAGCCTCATCAGAAAAACAGTCTATCGTAAACCTACTCACACAGGACAATATTTAAATCATGGTTCAAATCATTCTGCTACAACCAAACGATGCATAATAAGAACTTTGTAAAACTTAGTAAAAATCTTAGTAAAACAAAACTGGATAACAAACAAAATAAGGAATACATTTAACAAGCTCCTTGTGAGTGCAGTGAATCATACATAGCTGAAACAAAAAGACCAATATCTGTTAGGCTTAAAGAACATCAGACGAATACCCAAAGAGGTGAAACAATGAAATCAGGAATCGCCGAACATGCATGGTCAAAACAACACCAAATAAAGTGGACAGAAGCAAAGGTTTTGCACAAGAAGTCACACTGGAAGAAACGAAAATTCCTTGAAGCTGCCTTTATTGGGCAGAATCAGGCGTTTTTCAGTAAACCAAGTGTTGAAATTCCAAATGTTTGGAAGCCCCTCCTTGGGCGGAGCCAACTTCTTAAACTTCACGATTGAGTGGTTTCCCATAGTATATAAGTATGTAGCCTTAGGAATAGATTGCAGTTTCCTGCTGAAAACGATTGAAACGTCGTGTATAAATATTGAAGTCTGAAACACAGAGTTAATGCCAGTCTTTTTCTTTACCGTCTAGAATGAAATGCACAACATGCCGGTATGTCTTCGCATAGGTAGGTTGAGACGTATTTACGAGTGAAACAGTTCGGGTTCCCTCGACCGATCAGATACTCACTACCCACTCGATGCATCTTGACCGAAACCATGCGTATCCGAACGCGGTTCACAACATACCGGCATGTCTTTTGCCTCTTTCTACACAGTATAGAAGGAGACAGACGTAAATTTGCCCATTATTTAGCACTCAAAAGTACTTGTATGCGGATATTTTCGTATGGTTTAGTCCAATTAAGATTAGTTCGTGAAACTTTTATTTTTGTTTTAGAACCTTCGAAGGCCTAACAAAATTCGTTGAAACCGGCGGTCAAGATGGCGCTGAAGACAGTCCACTTGAAGAAGAATCTGAAGATGATGCTCCAACAAAGGACGAACTTTAAATCAATTAAAGCCCATTATGTTGTGAATTAATAGAAAATTTCATTGGAATCAAATATGTAAGTTCGAATTTGTTTTACTTCAATTTAAAATAATGCCACAATTACATTTTCAAAAACCATTTCTGCTAAAAACATTTTTTTTTCTTAATATTTCCATGTAATGAAAGCTGATTTGTATTTTTGTTGCCCATGAAGTTATCTATTAAGTGTAATTTTAATGAGGATTCTCTATTTTTCTATTATAATTTAGTTTAATGCTGTTTTGACTGCATAACACTTAATATTCAGTTGTAAAAAAATAGATCTTCCTTAGTATGGGTTAAGTACGCGAATGACTGTACCTAGGTGGACTAAGAGTTTGCTGTTGCCTCAAAGGGCTTGTTTGACAATTAAACATATTTTATTGATTTTTTTAAAAATAATTAGGGCATTAAAAGTTTCTTCTCAAGAATAAGACTGACTTTTTACTTGCAACAAATCTGGTTCAAATATGGGTTTAGGTCTTAGGATTCTGCAGGCAGTTTTATGCATTTATTCATTTTTAGAATCTGTGTCGTGGTTGTCAAATAAGTCTTGTTTGCTTGTGAGTGTGATAGAGATCTTCCGACGGGGTTGATTCTAGAATTTCGAGATAATTATTGTCCGAGAATGTTCACGTCATTAATCTCGACCAATAACAGCCTCTAAAGCTGTTAAAGAGCTGTTCGAGAATGGACCGAAACAGCCTCTAAAGCTGAGAATGGACCGAGCATAGCCCGATCTCTCCCGAATCAACTAAGCGCGTGCGTCGTCTTTGGACGTGAACGTTTCCAGAAAATCATCGTCTCGAAATTTAAGATTTTCTGATAGAGCAAATTGCGAGATTTTTTACATAGTTTATTTTGATTTTTTTTATTTTAATTCAATTTTTAAGAGAATTATTTAATAGTCGAAATGTAATGTTGTATTGTGATTAAGCGAGGATGTTTTTGTTTGATATTTTTTGAATGTTTATATATTTTAAAGATTACAAAGATTAAATTAAATTGTGTCAATAGGTTAATATTGCGTTTCATTTATTTCATGAAAAATCCTCCATTTTTATTTTCAAAGGTGTGAGCGTGTTATTTATTAATCCGTGTTTTAGTTTTTACAAAATGTGTGCCTTCCATTCACAGTTCAGCCAATTCTGATGCTTTTTTTGAATCCAAAAAGTATGGATATGGATAAGTCATCGTCACTTCGATATTTTCTGAGCTAAGGACACTGACAGAAAAAAAGAATCTTGATTTCCCAATAGAGATATTAGGCGACGCTTTTCTGAGAGTCGCAGTGGAACAAGAAAAAAAAACACAAATCTTGTTACAATATTATCAACATTTTTTAATCAGAAAGTTTTTTTCTGTAGGTAATAATCACAATGCTACACAGTGGATTAAACAATAATAATAATAATTAATATTATTATAAACAGTAATAAAATATGTAATATGGTTACTATTTACATAATTACAAATCTGTTGTCCATTCAGTCCTCATCGTGCTTCCCCGATCATTATGGTGGTTTGACATAATATTATGCAAAAATAATAAATAGTGAAAGTATCCAGGTTCATGACAAAAGATTAGATCACCCTAGTCTGATTTTTTGATGAGCGGAGTGACATTTTAGAGAGCGACAATAAATATGTCAAAAAGTAATGTTGTTTGTTTCAACTGTTTTTTCAAAATGACAACAACACATTATTTGACATGCGAACTGTTGACAACAAAGAAATACGTTTTCAGAGACAAAAATGACGTCAGCCCGCTCATCAAAAAATTGGACTATAACCAGTTAAACTAAATATCTTATTTGTTTTTTTTTTTCGCAAAGTGACACAAACCAGTAACCAGTCATAAAGTAACTAGAAGTTACCAGGTGACCTGGTTACTCGTTTTCAGTTTGTCTTCGTGAATTTATCAGCCTAGCGGATGTAGTTACTCGAAAAATAAGGAGTAACCTTTACATCATCTTCAAGAGTAACCATTAACCTTAAGGAAAAAGCCTTAAGAGTAGAGATTATTTTTTTCCAATGACCTTACGTACATTCAAAATGGGTCATGTGATATCCATACTTTTTGGAGTAAAATAAACATCAGAATTGGCTGACACCGCTCGGAGCATGTTTTTTATTTTTGGCCGAGTGAGTTAAATTTGTTTCTAAGGCCACCAATTCGAAATATTCAAACATTTGAATTGGTGTAGCTTATTCGGAAAAAAGTTACTTTTTACAAAATGTTCCATTCAAAGTTCAGCTAATTCTAACACATGATCCGTTTTAAACATTATTTCAAACACCTATGGTTTATCAGACTGCGCGTATCTAATAAAAATTTTCATCGTAAGAACGATTCACCATAAAAACTGCAATTTGTTAAACCAATTTCTTTATCCGAGCCTTATTTCTTCAAACCCATTAACAAATTTGAAATTTATAAGACCCGTTTTTAATCGAACCATTGTTCATCAAACTCATTCAATATCAAACTCATAATTTGTAAAACCCATTTTTAAAACACCCGGAATTTGTCAAAACCATTATTTTTCAAAACCGGAATTCGTAAAACCCGTTGTTTATCAGAAAATGTTTGCTAAATTGATTGAGCCTTCGCCAATAATACATCAACCGGAGGCGTACACGCAGGTGGCGCGTTTTGATGCTGTCGTTCTATGTACGCACACTTGGTGTTCAATACTTTGTATATAGATGTCACTCTATGTACGTTTACGCCTAGGGTTCATGTATTATCAAAAATTTTCTGATACAACAGGTTTTACGAATTCCGGTTTTGAAAAATAATGGTTTGACAAATTCCGGGTTTTATTAAAAATGAGTTTTACAAATTACGAGTTTGACATTGAATGACTTTGATGAACAATGGTTCGATTAAAAACGGGTCTTATTTGAATGGGTTTGAAGAAATAAGGTTCGGATAAAAAATTGATGGTTTAACGAATTGCAGTTTCTATAGTAAAAAAACGGGTTTAATTTTGCACATTCTAATAAACCGTGGGCGTCCATTACTTCGACATTTCCTGAGCTAAGGTCACTGACAAAAAAAAATCTACAGCAGATCGATTATTTTTTTTTTGTTTAAGAAAAATGTATAATTTCAAATATTTGACTGATGTATCTCCCAGGATTTGTAGAGAACTATTAAAAATTGATATGAGAAGGATTTCTTTTAAATAGAATTTTTGTAGGCTCGCCCAACCGAGAGATATAACTTACTCCCTTAAAAAAAATCTTACATAACAAATTCAACCGACGGGCATTCATTTTATATTTTATTCGGTTAAAAGAACCATGCCCGTCAGTCTTACGAAATTACATAAAAATTACGAAAAACGTCAAGCCGCCATATTAGCACCGAGGAAACGGAAAAGTATAATCGACAACACTAACCACAAAAGAAATGTTAACATTCAGGAATGTTCTTTCAATTATAAATATTATAGCTGTGCCGTTATCATAAAAATCTAAACTTATTAGTTCTGTGTTTTTTCTATATCTACTTTTTCATTTTTTAAACTTCCTATATGAGTTCTGTAATAGATTACAAGCAAAAAAAGCCATGTATTATAATTTGATTAATCTGTTTTTGCTGCGGTGCGTCATTTTTGTCTTTTTTCACAGTTCATTTTTATTGCTTTTCAAAGATAAAAAATTTTAATTGGATTCGTTTCCAAGATTTCTTTCAGTTGTATTAAACCTTACCCCCCCCCCCTCACACAAAAAATAGTAAGTCTTTGTTCTTGGTATATTTTTGCCATATTTTGCTAGGTATTGTTTAAGTTAAGTAAAATGAAGTCTTTACTTTGGCTAAAATTTAACAGAGACTAAACCGATTTTAATAAACTTAAGCATTAAAAAAAGCCAATACATTAGACCTTAAAAAGTCAAGGCCAAAGAACCACGCACAATTTAAATGGAAACTGGATCTCAGTGGGATTTCAACGCCGTTTAAGTATGTTATTGGGACAGACCTTGAGAGCATTTGGTCTCATAAACACAGGTGCCGATATCTACAGAGTGAGCCAATAATAGCTGCCAAAGTTTGGGATGAGCTTATTATTATCATGCTTATGATGATATCGGCAAAATAAGCATCAGTTCCCAGTAAAATGACAACGCTGAATTTAAAAATGACATTTTGACACCTGTCAAACACTGTCAAAATGGCGGAAAAATAATTCATAAAATTGAATTTTCTGGAAAAACGAACACCTTCTTTTAAAGACATTAAATCGGAAACAGTAAAAAAAAGTGACAGTTGTCTTAACTGTCATTTACTGTTATGGGGAAAACCACTGGTGCGATGACACATATTTTCGAGTAAGGACTCGAAATACATTAAATTGAGGTCGAGGAACTCAAAATTGTTATTAGTTTTGACATCTGTCAAACCCTATCAAAATGGCGGAAAAATAATTAACGACCTTGAAGTTTTTGGGAAAGCAAATCCCTTTTTTTTACTCTGCTGAAGACAGTAAGTCGGAAACCGTAAAAAAAGTGACAGTTCTGTTAATTGTCATGGGAAAAAAAGCTAATACTTTCTTCTTACTCTTTTAAAGTTAAAATGATACTTTTTTCAACTGCAATTTATCGTAATGGGGAAAGCAACGACAAATAGGTATTTAAAAGCGGGGGACTCAAACTTCACCAAGTGGAAGCCGTTAAAATTTTAATTTATTTTGGCATTTGTCAAACCATATCAACATGGAGACAACTTTTTAAATACTCGGAGTACGACCTTGTCAAGGTATTGTTCCCCACTCGTTATTGTAATGAATTAAGTTTACACCGCACGAGTAATATATAACATTTTATCTACGACCTGAACAAGAATAACTTTATTGCGCGGTGCGGTAATAAGACACACTTATCTCGTTCAGGTAGAATAAAAAATTACCTAAGTTATTGAAAATCTTTTAAAGGTAAAAAAATCTTGGTAGGTACTTTAAATAAATAAAGAAATATCAAATCTCGTTCTTTTTCTTCCTTTTGTCTTTATTTATTAAAAAATATTTATTTTTTTTTTATCGATAACAATCAAGAGATTCTGCATCGACTTTTTATTATATTTTTTATACATATTTTTTTCAAAAATAAACTTTGTGTTACCATTCGTAGAAACATGTTTTACTTCACTGGCAGTTTTCTTTTAGTTTCCAAGTTGTTATTTTTTAGAGAGAAAATAAAATACACATGCTCTATTTAAAAGCACAAAATCACAAATTATTTATTTGCCATTTTGACAGAGTCTGACATGCGTCAAAATTAATGTTCATCGACCTCAATTTAGTGTAGCTCGAGCCCCATTCGTAAATATGTGTCATCGCACCAGTGTTTTAATGACAGTTAAGACAGCCGTCACTTTTTTTACGGTTTCCGATTTAACGTCTTCAGCAGAGTACAAAAAAGGTATTTACTTTTCCAAAAAATTCAATTTTATGAATTATTTTTCCGCCATTTTGATAGGATTTGACAGGTGTCAAAACTAATATCATTTTTGAGTTCATCGACCTTAATTTAGTGTAGTTCGACTCCTCACTCGTAAATATGTGTCATCGCACCAGTGGTTTTGCCCATAACAGTAAATGACAGTTAAGACAACTGTCACTTTTTTTTATGGTTTCAGATTTAACCTGTTTAGCGGAATAAAAAGAAAGTATTCGCTTTTCCATTAATTATTTTTTCGCCTTTTTGATAGGGTTTGACAGGTGTCAAAATAAATTTTAAATTCAGCGTTTTCATTTTAGTGGGAATTGATGCTTTTTTTGCCGATATAATAACAAGCTCATCCCAAACTTTGGCAGCTAATATTGGCTTACTCTGTAGATATCGGCACCTGTGTCTATGAGACAAAATGCTCTCAGGTACTGCCCCAATAGGTCGAACAGTTTCAGGTTTCAAAAAATCATATTTTTTGAGCCAGGGGCGCACAGCAAAAGTTTTAGGAGGGGTGAAAAATTGCTACTTTTTTAAAATTGGCCAGTATCGTTAATTTTTACAAAACGTCATTTTTGACACTTATTCTGAAAAATATGAAGTAATTCTTTTCAGACCTGTAATTTTTTTCAAGAATCGGACCATTGGTTCCAAAATTATAGGCTATCCAAAAAGACTCGTGTTTTGTGGCCCACCCTTAATATTTTTTAGAAGCAATGAAAAGTGAACTGTGTTCGATAATCTAAATAAATATATAATAATAAAAATATAATTCAATTCGGGGGTCGATTTTCGTTAACTTTCAGTCCCGAGATCCATCTCAAAGAATTAACTTTGATTATAAAACCGCTATAAGATAAGTCATGTATGCCACCCACATTTTTACATGTTCTAAGTACTATTGACAAAAACTGCTTAAAATGGGACAAAAATTGTAACAATCAATGATATTATAGCGGCGCGGGCATTTTTTTTTTTAATTTAATAATAATAATTGTATTTTGTGTGACCACCACTTTAATTAATATTAGCAGAGTCAGCAGGCGAAATTTTTTCAAACATTTAAATAAAGTGCCATTTTTTAACACATTTTCAAAGCTGGCTGATAAAAATCTCTAAAATTAACTAAAATGACAAATAAAAAAGTAATTTAAATAGCTCCGCAGGCGAAAATTTTTGCAATTGAAGCGGGAAAGTACTTTTGATTTTTTTAGGCTTGAATGTGAATTGATATTAGTTCGATTTTCTTTAATTATATAAATAAAATAGCAAAGTTATGATTGCATATTGTTCTAATAATATTGGGAAAAATTAGAGTTCAGAGTACAAAGCTTTGAAAACGAGTATGTACTCTCAAAAAGAGTATAAATGGTCACAATACTTATAGCGGTTATAAAATCAACGGATTTGTATTAGTAAGTTTTTCAACACTTGACTTGACAGTTAATTCTTAAGACTTAACTTTGGAATATGCCGATCAAAAGTTGAAGTAAATCGTCGCCCTGCATTTGAATAAAAAATATTCAACAGTAAAATAATAAAAATTATAAATAAAATACCCTTTGGTTGATATAGCCAGGTCGCTACACTCCAGATTAAAAAAGTAGAATTAATAGAGTTTAAAAAAAAATCAAAACACGAAAAGGATTTAGACACGCGTGACGTTTGCAAAATGGTGTTACCAGTCAAAACTTCAAAATGAAAATTTTACGTATCTCTCTTTGCAAACTGCGTATTTTTGGTTCTAGAAAATTTATCTTGAAAAATAAACAAAACAACAGCATAACGACCTAACTATAATTAAAATACTCCTTATAGACGAAAAATATTGCACATCACATTTTAATGTCTATACTTATCCATCTTTATTCTTTAGTATGCTATTCAATGATCGAATTTTCTAATCTTCAATTTACATCGAAATCCCTGTAATAGGGATATTTAACTAATAACAGACATACACATAAATCTTAACGCATTGATGTACTTATCCATAAGCTTCCCTTGTCTTGGAAATTCATTGGTCAGGTATTATGTTCGGAAACACCCATCGCCTTCAAAAATAGCTGGGGTAAGTTGTCTTTGAATGTGGTATATGATACCTCACCAAGGTTCCTAGATACAAGTACTGGGATGCGTTATGGTTATGAACTAGACTTACGTTCCGTTTGATAAGTATCTAGTCCTACAGTGTAATCCAATAAAAACGAAAGTTGTATTTTCAAGAGTTAGTAGATAAATGTTATAATAATGATTTTCTGAATATCGAAAAAAAATTGATCTCGAAAAAATAATATTAAATTCAATTCAAATCCAAACTCATACTCTTATAACAGATTGTTTTATAATTTTATTAGTGTGGTTTTTCGTGCCACCCAATATAAAATAATTAAATAACAACTACACACAAAAACCCGCCTGTATTATTACCCATCGATATACTTAACTTACGTCGATGGTATTACCCCAATAAAGTGCAAAACTGGCCAAAAGAATACGCGAGCGTTTTATTCTGTCCTTTTTTACAGATCTTTTCTGCACCCTCTTCTTTAAACGTACGTAAAAAAATTAGAAAAATGTTCCAACAAAACAAAAACCATCAACAACAGGAATTTATTTTAAAAGCTGGTTTGGTTTAATATACGCTTATACGCATTTGCCATTGGTAAAACTGGTGTTTTCGTGTTCCATTGAAAAACTGGAATTTCGATTTTGCACTGAGTGGAACCAACGAGGGAGGATATACCGGGTGGGTCATAAAAATCCGGACAAAATGTTTTTCGTTATAACTTTCGAACCATACCACCGATTTTAATGCAACAAACTGCTCTTTGCAGAGAATTGAGCAAGACTTTGAGTAAAAATATTACTTTGTTCGCCATCTTAAAATCTAAGATGGCGGAAAGGAACAACCTTTATCACAAGATTTTTGGATTTTTTTATGAATTCTGCCACGCAGAACGAGGTACGAATAATTAAAATCGGTTAAGTGGTTCCCAAAAGAAGTAAAAAAATTTCAATCAGTGTTTTATGGATTATGCGATTGCATAAATTCATTATTACTACCCGATTTTGATGAGATAAAAAGCCTCATGGCAAAAATCGATTGTTCTTTAATCACTGCCATTGAAATTTGCCGCCATGTTGAAATCCAAGATGGCGGACAGAATAAAACTTGACTCCTAAAAAAGGCTCGTTTATTCATATTTTCTGAAATCTTTCTAATTTTTTTTTAATTCGTAGAAAAGTTCTGCTTTCGCCATGCACAACGAGGTATAAATCATTAAAACCGGTTTAGCGGTTCTTAAAAAATTAACTTTTGTTTCCATCACTGTTTTCTAGATTATACGATTGCCTTCTCAATTCCGTCTGCATTAATTTCCTTATAAATTCATAATTACTGAACCGATGTTAATTTAATAAAAAGCATTATGACAAAGATCCATTGAACTTTAAAGACCACTATTGAAATTTGTCGTAATTTGTAAACCCAAGATTGCGGACTAGAGCAAATTTGAGCCTTCAAAGACGCTCGATAATTCTTATGTTTCGAGAACCTTTTCGACTTTTTTTAAATTCGTAAAAAAGCTCTGTCTCCGCCGCGTATAACTAGATACAAATCATTAAAAACGGTTTAGGTTATGAAAAAATTAATATAAATTTAAAAAAGGGTCAAAAAATTACTCGCACCAAAAAAAAAGAGCGGCTTTTCTAAATGCTTTTAAAAAGAAAGGGATTCTTACTATGATGTTTTTTATTTTATCAAACTCAGTTCAGTAACAAACAAAAATTAATTTTTTGAGAACCACTAAAACGATTTTATTTATTCGTACCTAGCTATGCGCGTTGGAGAAAGGGCATTTTTAGGTTCCTGAAACCTAAGCTTCTTTGAAGAGATAAATTTAATTGTGTCCGGCATATTGGGTTTCAAAATGGCGACAAATTTTGATAGTGATCTTTTAAGAGTTTTTGATCTTCGCCATAATGCTTCTTATTTTATTGAAATCGGTTGAGTATCAATTTGAGAAGGCAATCGTATAATTTGGAAAACAGTGATGGAAACAAAAATTAATTTTTGGAGAACCACCAAACCGATTTTGATGATTTATACCTCGTTGTACGTGGTGAAAGCAGAGCTTTTGTGTAAATTAAAAAAAAAATATTTAAAAGTTTACAGAACATATAAATAAGCGAGCCTCTTTGAAAGGTCAAGTTTGATTCTGTTCATCATTTTGGATTTTAAGATGGCGAAAAATTTCAATAGCTGTGGTTTTGGTGGTTTTTATTTCATCAAAATCGGTTAAGTAATAATGAATTTATGAGAAAATGTATGCAGACAGAATTGAGACGGCAATCGCATAATCCGTAAAACACTAATTGAAAATGTTTAATTTTTTTGGGAACCACTTAACCGATTTAAATGATTCGTACCTCGTTCTGCGTGGCAGAAACAGAGCTTTCTACGAATTCATAAAAAAATCCAAAAATCTTACGTAACATAAGAATAAACGTGGCTCCTTGAAGAGTAAAGTTTGTCCGCCATCTTAGATTTTAAGATGGCGGACAAAAAAATATTTTTACTCAAAGTCTTGCTCAATTCCCTACAAAGAGCAGTTTGTGGCATTAAAATCGGTGTTATGGTTCGAAAGTTATAACGGAAAACATGTTGTCCGGTTTTTTATGGCCCACCCGGTATTAGCTTATATCCTCGTTGGTGGAACATTTTCCACGCCGGCTCTGAGAGCTCATGCCGCACTGAAAACTCTTTTTTGCCTTTTAAGTCAAAACACACTACCCAACCCTAAAAAGAGTTTTTCAATGGTCTTAAGTTACTTTTATATGCATTGAGTTAATTATTTAAGCGGAACGATTGCTCTGGTTTGGATGTAATTTTTTTGATGTTTTACCCAAACTGCACTGACGCAATTTTTTGACCGCACCAAGCTAGTGTTAGAGGTATGGAAACGCTATATATAAGATTTGGTTTCGCATGGCTAAACCTGTACTCAATGTGTGTCAAAATTAAAACGTTTTCGCCATTGGATAACAGCAAAAACTATCCACTTAATCGACCCTTATTTTAAACAATATCTCAGTTATAAACTAACCTATAAAGCCAGCAGATCAGACTGTTTTTTATCACTTTTCTTCGCCTGGTTCGGATTAGTCGAACCTGTGGTAGCTGTCACCGTCGGAAGGGTTTCAGCTGCGGCTGCGCGCTCTGCCAGGAAACGCTCAAAGTCGCTGCTGCTCACGGACTCTTCTGGACCACCCTAGAAACAAGTGTTTCATAAGTTTTGGCAACAAATTTCAAAGCTTTGCAGTTCTCGTGGTTAAAATAGTATTTTTTAAGCGAGCGGTGCACGTTCATAAAAAAAAACAAAAAAAACGAGTCTTACATAAAGAATCAGACCAGACTATTTCTGATATTATTGTGGAACATTGTGATGATTAAAAAAAGCGGAGCATTGGCGCTGGGGGGGGGGAAGAGTATTTCTAATTTATGCAAACAATAAAAAAAATCTCAGTTTCAGATAGCTTTTAATATTAGTTGAGAAAATGGCGTTTATCAAATTAATCCAATCAAACCAATCAAATGCCTTCGGATCACCGTTAATCTGCCTATTGGCAAATTTTCACTTACAAGTGCTCCGGACTATTCAGTGATCTTTTCGTTTTATTTTTTGACACTTTTGATATGTCCTCGTATTTTTCTCAGGAAAATTTCCTTTCTTTTTGAAAATTTTGAAAAATAAAGGAAAGAATGGATAGATCTCCAGGTAAGAATAATTAGTTTTCCGACATATTACCATTTTGCGCTATTCTTTCACAATAATTTAGGTAAAATCGAACAGTGGCTAACGTCCGGCTAGTCTTTTTACACCCGTGTGCAAAAATAGTAGTTTTTACAACTAGTGGCTAAAAAAGTGTTTTTTTACAGGGTGGTTTTAAACAACAAACGAATCAAATGATTTAAAAACGCTAATAAAAAAACAAGTTTAGCCACTAATTTTTTAATTAACTTTATCCAAAAATTTAAAAAACGAAAACAACATAAAAAAAGTAGAACATAAAAGTATTTACTTCTCCATCGGTTACCCCGTTTGTAAATTTCGCACCATATCCTTCTGTTGGCCGTTTAATTTTTTAACATTATTTGTACACAAAAATTGGCACCTCATTGCGGAGTGCGATGCATGAAGAGAACAGGAAGGCCCGGAGAGCCCACTACCCTACAAGCGGGACAGGTGGTGGATTAGGGAGCTGGGCTGGGGTAGAGACCCTGTATACGATTTTTGACAGTTATTGTTTTACTAGAGGTGGGCAACTCATATTTCCCTCTTTTTCTAGTTTTTTTCATGTGTGGTCTCTTTATATAATTTCCCCAGACAGTTTTTGAAAGATTGATTTTTTTTTCGTTAGTAAAATATGTGAAGCTTTGACAAAAAAGAAAACAAAAACAAACAGTGAATACACACGGTAGACATTAAAAATGTAAATAATAGATAAAATATAAAGACTCCTATGATCTATATTTTTGTTACTCTTTTTTTTTACAATACAAGACCTACTGCTTGTAGCTTATTTACCTCGAAAGTTCGGCTATTTTTATTAATGTTTCAGCTTGGTAAATGCATGTTTTCTTTTCACTTTTCCTGAGTTTCTTTCTTCGTTGGACAACGGAACAATACAAATTCGTCGAGACAGTTTTTGATACAGCAAAATTCCATTTTTAAACCGGACGTTTCTTACAGACAACTTAATAACTTAAGGAGACTAACAAAAAGAAAGGGCCGCGCAGGAACTACGTTCCTGTAACGCATAGCGCCGGAGAGTGAAAGTAATGCTTGTGTTAAGTAAACACCTATCTTGTCCCGTCCATCTCTTTCTAAATGATCATGAAAGAAAGACAGAACATTTTTTAAATGTCGAAATATATTTCACACAATTTTAATTTTGTACCTGCCGGTTTTTGCCAGCGCTTGTCAAATTCTGTCACGCCTGGCCAGCACCGTTCTCAACTAAAAAGCCAGTTCACAAGGTGGGTGGTTCAACAAGGTGGGGCCCAGAGAACACTGTAAACCCTTGTTTATAAAATCCAACGTTCTAACTCTCACGTCACTTTTTATTTTAGAATCTGTTTGCCTTATTCACAAAAAACAAAGCGTTCAAAATTCACATGAAAACGCTACTCTGCAACGCACCACAAGACAGTCCTCCAACATGCTTTTACCCTTACCAATACCCAGGCTCACATTAACTAAAGACTCGATCATATACGAGAGTCTTAAACTCTTTAACCACCTACCACTAGAAATTAGAAATATTGGGGATTATAAGAAATTTAGAAAAACGGTTAGTCACTGTCTTGCAACTAGACCATATTATGACTGTGTTGAATATTATAGAGAAACTATCAGATTGTAGACATTTATTGTAATATTTGTTGTTTGTTTACCCATATATAGTAATGTTTGTATTATGTTCTTAACTGTCATCTAAGTTGTCCATTTTTAATTAACTGTCAGTTATATTTTAATGCTATTTTAGGTTTAACTATATCTGACTTTTTTTAACTCGTTTTATTAATTATGTTTAGTCAGTGTCATATTAATTATTATATAACTGTAACAAGTGCATTTAAGTTTTAATTGTTCGTCTGTTTGGCCTTTCAAATTTTTTACACTTATTTTATTATTTTACTCTATTATTTTACTAATTTATCTTGACTGTTAATTAACCTTATTAGATTTAGGACTGCTTTGTCAATGAGATATTCTTTCTTAAGACAATAAAGCTATTTTTGAATTGAATTGAATTGAACTCATTTTCGTTTTAGTATCCTTTGGCCTATGATCGGGGCCATATTGACACCAAACTGACAGAAAATCCATGTTTTACTTGTCAATTTGGTTATAAAAATGGCAGCTACAATAGGCTAAAGAGCACTGAGGCGATAGGAGTTAACAGGCTTTTTAGTTAAGAACGGTGTTGGCCTGGCACGAGTCTTTTTTTAGATTTTCAAAAGTTAGTTATTTTAATCAGTTTTGGTTGGAAATCGCGCGAGTTTATGGGATTAGCTATTTAGTGGATTAACAACATTGTAAACTCTAAAATGCCATTCAAATCAAGCTGGATCACTACTATTAAAGCTAGAGAGCATGGGTCTATTTGAAGAGTGCCAAAAATTGGGCTGCAGATTTTTGCGAACCAAATCCCCGAAGAAAAAAATATTGTGATGATTTATACAGAGTTAAGCAAGAAGATAATAGGTTAAAATACAACAAAAAAAAAGAGATATATGTTGAAACATTTATAAAATCTGTAAGACTTTTATACTGCGATTTTTTCCCAATTAATAAAAGAAAATAACATAATAAAATGTTGTTACCTTTAATATTTGATAATATTCCTCAACAGTCATAACCCCTTTCTTCTGTTTTATATTTTTAGAGGAAAGTATGGAAAAACTGCGCCTGTTAACTTTTTTCATATCTTCTTATTATTAAATAAGTAAGTGTCTGTAAAAAATTAACCAAAAGAATATATGTATTTTATTATGCGTCTGGCTGTACAAGTAGTTCCTTCCTGTAGCCACTGACTGCGCTCGTGTCGCCGACAAACAATGTTCCCCAAGTACAACAGAGTATCGGTCATTATTGCGTAGCTATTACTTTCTCTATGGTTTCTTAATCAAAAATCTGACAGTGACAAAGTTATTTATTGTCAGGGGTTAAACTATCGTTGCCAACACACAATTTCAAACATTTTCCTAACAACTGTCAAATCCAGCTGCTCACCTCTGGTAAAACAATAACTGTTAAAAATCGTACACAGGGCCTCTAGGCTGGGGTAAGGTAAAAAGGGACCGATTGGCCCTACTTGCCGCAAATTAATAAAAGTAAATTTTTTGCACCCCTGAACAATAAAAAATGTTTTCCATTGGTAACCAAAAAAGCCATGTTCTGTTATTTGCGGGCAGTGAGTAAAATTGTGTTTTTAATGAAAGTATAAAAAATATATTTTTTTTTATTTGGTAGGTAAACATGACTCTTCCCCTTTAAAATAAGATTCTAGAATTGAGGTAGTTATTTAAAAAACAAATAGACTAAAAAAAATTGAAAGTGACAGCCGATCTACACAGCCTCAGCAATATGGAGGCGAATAATATGAGTTGTCTGTCTTTTTACCAGCGATTAAACCTTACTAGGTGCCGTATTCATAGTCATTCCGAAGGCTTCCTTCGCTAACGTAAGGCTGGAATTTATAGTCGATCCTAAGGCCTTTCTTCGGTGAGGATTCCTTGAGGGCTCCTCATTGAGTCCGTTTTATAAAGTCTTCCTCGAGAAAGGCTTGCTGAAGGCCACTCTGAGGTCGCGCAATATGTGGCAACGTTTTTTTGTTGTTTTTTTTTTGCCGATATCAGGTTTGAGCCAAAACGGGATTTTGTGTGGTGAACTGTGGTGGTTATCAGGTTATTTTTTAGTTTGTGTGATTTTACTGATTTTGTTAAATTGCATGTTGTAGTTTTTAAAACTATATAAGCCATGGAAAAACGAAAGGAGAACAGAACTCCTTTTTCCAATGAGGAAAGGGAGTACTTGTGTTCACTGGTGACAACATTGGAATCCAAAAAAAACAGATGCATATTTCTTTTGAGATAAGGTTCTCCAGTATATAAAGCTTTGGTAGTGAAGAAACTTTTTCAGAGTTAATTATTTCCGTTCCGTTCCCCTGAGTCGTAACCAAAATTTCTGGCAAGTTTTATAACAGCAATTTTTCTGCATGATTGAATTGAATCATCGGTTCTATCGACAGCCCTCTTCTATTATCTTTTTTGTAATTCATCATATACAATTAATTGGGTGTATAAAATCTTGAAATATATTTTTAGACAACCAGTATCGTTTTTTGAACGTTTTATCAGAAAACTCAAAAGGGTTGTCAAAATTTCTGAGGTATATTTTTTCAACTCGCTGATATAGTGAGAGCGGTTCGTCTACTTCCACCATATCCTAAGTAGTAGTCCAAGAAATCTTGAAGTTTGTCCATTATTCAGCAAAAAAGAACCCAAAAAAAACTACTCTTCAAAAGTGACAACAAAACAACACATAAAACTTGAACCTAACCTGAAAAACACGACCCAAGGCCGCCTCCTTAAGGTAGCTCCCCAGCTACCTTGGCCTTTACTCAAACTTAAGGCTTCCTTCAGCGACTATAAAATGCATTTCCGATCTTAAGGGATCCTCAAAGACCCATCAAACTTAAGGAGGTCTTGAGCATCGACTACAAATAAAAAGGAGAAGATGAAAACATCTTGGGAGAACGAAAATTCAAAATTGGATGAAAAAAGGAACACACAAAAGACCAAAGCGAAAGAAGAAACAATTAAACGATGTTTCGCCCGGGGTGACCAGCGTAGGCTCGTCAGTGGATTCACTAGTTACCCTCAATCCAGACATCATTTAACACCATCGCACACTCTGACTTCCAACTCTGAATCACTCACAAATAGGCATCGTTCCGCATGGAACTTATTATAAGTCACCTGATACGGTTTCGTCCTGGCGTATTAATCTTTCCAATAGGAATATGCTCCTAAGACAATTAAAACAAGAAGTTAAACTTCCAAATCAGTTACATCAACCGAAAAGAATCTAAAAAAGAGAAGATCAAAAGATCTTGGGAGGAAAGAACGAAAATTCAAAATTGGATGAGTGTCCCACAAGGAACACACAAAAGACCAAAGCGAAAGAAGAAACAATTAAACGATGTTTGAATGAATCCACTGACGAGCCCACGCTGGTCACCCCGGGCAAAACATTGTTTCTTCTTTTGCTTTGGTCTTTTGTGTGGGCACTCATCAAACTACAAACTCGTCAACATTATTTTATGACCCTTTTAAAAAATGATGCTACTTCGAACAAAGGGCTGCAGATGGCGCAGTGTTTAACACTGATGGTCCGTTTCTGCGAGCTTAACATAGTTACCATTGTTCTCTTTTCCTAAATGCATTCCTCGAGAGATCCAGCATACTACACATACCAGGAAAAATACCCGCCTGCACACACTTCAAGCCCGCATAACTGTCAGAAGTAACTATCTCAAGAATATAGTTAGATTGTGGGGTCGAAGGGTGTACAGGCGAGTATTTTCCGGGATGTTCACATTTGCCGTCGACCAGCAGTATCAGCGTATGCGCTCGACGTTTCACGTTGCGCTTTTGCGACCTTAACACGGTTACTATATTGTTCTCTTTTTCTAAAACACGGTTCCCATCTACGCGTTTCTCATTCGTGGGTCCCCCGAATCAAAACACGTATCACGTGGTCTAAGCGAGATTTGCCTATACAAGTTCATGTCGGACCACGTGATGAGTTTTTTGAGTCAGGGTGACTGCGCATGGGAAACGCTGGTGAGAATCGGGTGTAAAATGCATTCGATCCCGATATCTGTCATCGGCAAATATCTCAAGAAGATTTGGATCTCTTATCTCTCTTAGATTGATGTAATTAAAACAAGATAATAATGGTATGGTATCTCGCAAAAAAGCGCCTTTTGATGTCGCAAAAACGCTCCTTTTGATGCCGCAAAAACGCGCATTTTAATGTCACAAAATTAACCTTAAAAAATCTTGTTTGTTTTGTTATTATAATTGCCAAAATAAATTAAAATTGTTTTTTTTTTGTTCTAAAAGCAGTTGTATTATAATCACTATATAAAGAAATTAATAACAACATTATAGAAAAAAACCTTATGGGCAAAAAAGGTTTATGAATGAGTTCATAAGAATATTACAGACACCAATTTATATAACTATTGTGTGTGAGTTCCCAAGTTTTTATAAGTGTCTCTCGAAATATTTTCAATCTTATCTTATATAAATTTGTTATTGGTTAATTAAGTTTTATAAGTGGGTTGATAGCAATATTTTAAAAACCAATCTATTATATATCTTTAATTAATAGTTACTTACGGTTTTATAGGTGGGTTGACCGAAAGATTTCAAACCCCAATTTATATAACTTTTATCACTCATGACTTATATTTTTATAAATATGTTGGTGGAAACATTGTTAACACCAATTTATATAACATTTGTTACCGATGACTTTAATTTTTATAAAGATGTCCGTGGAAATATTGTTAACGCCAGTTTTATGTTACTTTAGGGTACCATCAATTTAGAGCCTTTAATAAAACAAATATACAAACTCAATTCTTGTAGGAAACTTCTAAATACCCTAGGGTATCAATGGAACCCTCTTTATAATAATTATATAAATATCTGTCACCAGAAGTTTCTGAAAATGCTCATTGGGACGAACCCGTATCAGGTGACTTATAATAAGTACCATACGGAACGAGGCCTATTTGTGAGTGATTCAGAGTTAGAAGTCAGAGTGTGCGATGGTGTTAAATGATGTTTGGATTGAGGTTGACTAGTGAATCCTCTGACGAGCCCACGCTGGTCATCCCGGGCGAAACATCGTTTAATTGTTTCTTCTTTAGCTTTGGTCTTTTGTGTGTTCCTTGTGGGACACTCATCCAATTTTGAATTTTCGTTCTTTCCTCCCAAGATCTTTTGATCTTCTCTTTTTTAGATTCTTTTCGGTTGATGTAACTGATTTAAAAGTTCTTCTTGTTTCGACTATAAATCCAGTCTAAATTCTTATGGTGAAGGAAGGAGGGAGCCTTAAGGAACGCCTATGTATACGGCCCTAACTGGAAAAAGAAACGGTGTTGATGACGACAGAGATAGAAACTACTTTAGCATTCAAAAATACTGAGTACTGACTTTTTATCTTAAAAATAGTGACTATACTAGCAGACAAAATTTAAAAAAATAACAAACAAGTGTTAGGCCCGTCCAATTTTTTAACATGCTCTAGTAAGCTACTAATAAGATGCTGATGCTATGGAGATGATTACTTAGCGAAAACACATGCAGGGAGTTAAAATATACTGGAGAACAAAAAAATTCAACACCAGAAAGGACAAATATTTTTAAAGTAATTTATTTATATATTAATACATTAGGATGCTCTTAGTAATTGATTACATTTCCAAGAATATTCCTCCATGATAATCAACAAAAAAATTAATAATTAGTAGCTCTTCCATGGCTATTTATGCACTCGTTTGTTCTACGGGCATTGACAAAATAAGATGGTCTATATCATATTGAGGAACACTCATCACACACCAAGTTCATGTAAGAAATTCATTGTTTCACGAGCAATATGCGGTCTGGCATTATCTTCTTGAAATATCGCATTTGGGATAGTTTGTAGGTAGGGATATAAAACTGCCTGCAGCACTTCATCGATATATCGCCGAGCAGTCAGATTGCCGTTAATGAGGACTAGAGGTGATCTGCTTCCTAAACATATAGCACCCCATACCATGATACTTTGCTGTCTTGCTGTATCACGTTCAACAGCAAAGTCTACATTTCGTGTCTCACCTCGAAATCGCCTAACCCTCATGCGTCCATCATGACCGCCTAAACAAAAGGTAGCATCAAAAGTGGACGGTAAGCCCTCAGCCCATCGACGTATTAACCCACAGCCCCTTACCAAGCAATCTTCGATTAACTGTCATCCTTGAAAACACTCGTCCTGTAGCTGCAACTAGAACGTCTCTTACTTGGCGTATACTTTCCCATCGATTTCTGAGAGCAAGAAGTCTGAGATGACGGAAATCACGACCTTGTAATAATCTAGGGCGTCCAGAATCCGCACGACGTCTATAAGTTTCATCATTGGACCACCTTCTTCAAACTCTTAACACTGTTGATGGATTGGCATTAACCCTTCTTGCAATTTTCGGTAAACCAAAACCAGCCTCTTTTATGCCCACGATACGTCCTTTCTCGAAGTCGTTTAAATCATGAATTTGTTGGCGACCGCGAACTCTTGGCATTCTTATTTTTTAAGTAAACTGTAAGCAATCCAAAATGATCAAAAACTACGACAAAAATGATTTAAAATTTTCAGAAAAGGTCTTTTATGTGTTGGTTGTTTTTGAAAATGAATAGAAAAAATCTGTGAGAAAAGGAAAAATTAGAAGACAAAAAATTTTTCAAATATTTTTTTTTTTTAAATAATTTTCATTCAAATAATTATCCATATAAATTGTGTTGCACTTTTTTTGTTCTCCATTATATAGAGCTTTGGTAAAGTGACGAAACTTTTTCAGAGTTAATTATTTCCGTTCAGTTCCCCTGAGTGGTAACCAAAATTTCTGGAAAGTTTTAGGACCAAACGACTCTGTATAGGTATTGCGAGAGATTACTTGTTAGTAAATAACTAATATAGCATGTCATATTTGAAACTTACCGTTTTACCCAGCCAATTCGCCATTTCGTCAAATTCTCGGTCCTCCTCGGTCTAACAAAACATAAAGCTTAGCAAACAACAAACATATACTAGGTATATATATATAGGGCTTCAAGTGAATTATTTTAGGTTTTGGTCAATATGTATCTGTTTATGTATGTTTGAAGACTTAAACAAAACCTTTTAATTATTTAAAAAGATACCAAACCTTACTGTTTTATTTTGCTTTATGGGCAATATTCTTTTGGTAAATAAAAAAACTCGTGTCTGGGAAAAAATTGGACAAAATAATTTTAAATTAGAGGTTGGTACAAACTCGTTTACCATAGGTAGGACCTTTTTTGAAGTTAGTGTACTACAATTCCGAAACAAAAAAAATCTCAACTTATTTTCCGTCTTTAGAAGAGCCTTTAGTAAAAATAAAATTACATTTGAAGCCCTAAAAAGAAAAGAAAAAATAATAAAAAAATATAAAGTAAATAAAAAAAAACAAAAATTAACCTAGATAAAGAAGAAAACAACACAAATCAGGCATTGGCATAAGAAGTTCCTTCACCAATAAGATTTTTGAAGGGTCTTTTCTAGGAAAACTAATTTTTTTTAGATTATTAAGAGGAACAATTGTTTTTACGACTAAAAAAAAGTATGAAAGGGTTTTATTCTTACAAACTTTTTACCTACGTAAATATAAATCTAAATCATATTTTTTAGGTTTAGAGCGACTTTAGAGGTTTGGGGACCTCTGGATACTAATCCCGTTACACAACCGGGATAATCAATTTAAACTTCACAAATTGCGTAATAAAAATAAAAGTACAAACAACTCATAGCCAAATGTTACAACATGTAAAAAAAAGCTTACCATTGGCTTCGCTTGGGTAACCGAACTTATCCCGCCTGCTATTTGATTTGGCTCTAGGTTATCTTTGTACGTACTTCCACTAAAAAAAAAAAAGAAAAATGTTAATTAATCTTAATTTCTGGTCGTATAGTGTAGAAAATTGATTAACTATTAATGTGAAAATGTTAAAACCTCAGTTAAAACAGATCCATGTTGTCGGTGTGTCGTCCTAAAACACTTTTTCTAAAGTATTCGCCTTGGATAAAACTAAACAGGGAAGATTGTAAAAGGTAACTTTTTTCCTGGGTCGTATCGCGATCTTTAAAATCTCAGTAGATACCTGAGTACCGATTCTGGAAGTCATAGGAAGTGATCGTTCGCCTGAGAGAAGGGAAGCAGTGTCAACCAATAAACGCGCTTAAAAGCAGTGACGAGACGATCGAAGAATCACCAATCTATTATGGGCACGCGCAGAGCTGCCTCGAACAACAATTTTTGAGCGAAGCCGTTCTCTTAACTAGACCCAGTAGCATGGACTTGTAGGAAAGCTCGTCTGAAAAACGACACTCGTATGATTTTAGAGCACGTTATTGGATGAAACCATCACGTGACAGATCTCGCTAATGCGCATGCTACGGCCAACTTGACCGTCTTGTAAAGTACGACGTCGCACAGTGGTCGATTTTTGTAAAAACGCGGATATTAAAAAAAAACTTCCACATTGTAATTTAATCGTACAAAATATTTAGTTTTAATAAAAAAATAAATAGTTTACAATATTTAAATAAGTAAGCATTTATTCTTTTTTAGCTGATACACAGGATGATCGTGTGAATTTTCACATTTACCTTAAGACATTTTTAAGAAGGTAAAAGATACATATTTATTAATTGGGTAAATTAAACTAAAAATGTTTGTTTAGAACAATCAAATTTACTTTAAAGTAATTGACATAATATATAAGTGTTACAGTATACTAGTATATTTTTTATGTATATAGTGTTTTGAAATTCTAAGCATTTTTATATAACATACCCTATGTCGTCTACAATATTTAAATAAGTAAGCATTTATTCTTTTTTAGCTGATACACAGGATGATCGTGTGAATTTTCACATTTACCTTAAGACATTTTTAAGAAGGTAAAAGATACATATTTATTAATTGGGTAAATTAAACTAAAAATGTTTGTTTAGAACAATCAAATTTACTTTAACACCTGTTTTCGAGATATCAACAGTTGAACAACTTCTATTTGAAATTTGATGTTGAATAATGATGCGTAATAGCAACCTCGTAAAAAGCATAGTTTATTCTTTGGCCAATTATTCGCCTAGTATCTTGACAACCATATAAGGGCAAATTTAGACACATTTTGAATTTTTTAATTTTTCAAGTTATGTCCGCATTTTTCTGAAAATCGACCACCGTGCGTTGTTCGCATGACTTTTGTGCGATGGATCACTTCTCAGGGTATGATCGTTCTATTACGCCCAGAATCGAGCCCCTGGGCACAATAGGCCCATTTGAGGCCGCAGTGCATGGTTCAGCCTTTGGTACATTTTTGAATACAAAAGGTAACTTGGTCCTACCCCTCCATTACTCCTGGTTACCATCAGGTCAGATGGGGTCGGATAAAAAAAAATACCTGGAGGGCGATTCTAGTGGATTTTTATAACGACCCGATTTCCTGGTATCTGGTGGGGAACGCTGGCAATATCGCATCTTGTGGAAGTGGTAGACCTCTCTTTGGGTCGGAGCACTGGCAACAGTGCATGAGCAAATTTGTTCTCAAAAATTCGATGGCCCTTTTGTATGGTTGCTTTAAGAAAACTTTAGATATGTTTATTTGTGTTAAAATAAAGACAAAGGTACTTTTATTACATTTCAATATTATACTTGTATTGAAAGATCACAAAACTCATAAAAAAATCAATTTATACGTATGTTAAGTCCTAAATAGGTAACCAAAGTAAACTTCACTTTCCTTTTACAATCGCATGTGTAAACTCGGTTTGAAAGTCGGGTGGCTATTTTAAATAGCCGGCACTTGAATCGGGGTCCTGTCTGGGGTTCGAAGGTAGTTGATGACCCGTCCGATTTAGTTAATAGTACCCACGGGACTCAAAAAGTGACGGTAAAACAAATGGGAACAAGAACAAGTAAAATAGAGCTTATTTTAGATGATTTTATTTTGAGTTGGGTAAGTAAAACGTTGATGAAGCAACATATTGACATCCGAGCTGAAATCCACAAACAACTATTTTTATAAAAAAGAGAAGATCAAAAGATCTTCTCTTTTTTAGATTATTTTCGGTTGATGTAACTGATTTGGAAGTTTAACTTCTTGTTTTAATTGTCTTAGGAGCATATTCCTATTCGAAAGATTAACATTCCAGGACGAACCCGTATCAGGTGACTTATAATAAGTACCATGCGGAACGATGCCTATTTGTGAGTGATTCAGAGTAGTAGAATAGAAGTCAGAGTGTGCGATGGTGTTAAATGATGTCTGGATTGAGGGTGACTAGTGAATCCACTGACGAGCCCACGATGGTCACCCCGGGCGAAACATCGTTTAATTGTTTCTCCTTTCGCTTTGGTCTTTTGTGTGTTCCTTGTGGGACACTCATCCAATTTTGAATTTTCGTTCTTTCCGCCCAAAATCTTTTGATCTTCTCTTTTTTAGATTCTTTTCGGTTGATGTAACTGATTTGGAAGTTTAACTTCTTGTTTTAATTGTCTTAGGAGCTTATTCCTATTGGAAAGATTAACACGCCAGGACGAACCCGTATCAGGTGACTTATAATAAGTACCATGCGGAACGATGCCTATTTGTGAGTGATTCAGAGTTAGAAGTCTGACGAGCCGACGCTGGTCACCCCGGGCGAAACATCATTTAATTGTTTCTCCTTTCGCTTTGGTCTTTTGTGTGTTCCTTGTGGGACACTCATCCAATTTTGAATTTCGTTCTTTCCTCCCATCTTTTGATCTTCTCTTTTTTAGATTCTTTTCGGTTTATGTAACTGATTTGGAAGTTTAACAACTATTTTTATGTTAGTTACTTAGGCACTCAAAAACTTTTAGAAATGAGATCTAGTCTTGAATCTACATTTGCTGACAAAATCATGTCATAAATGCGCCGCAGGCGAAAATTTTCAGGAAACCGTTCTAAATATGTTTAATAAAAGTTCAATTATTTTTATTTTCATAGCGTAGATAGAGTATTCTCTATCTACGATTCAGATGGAGATACTTAAAGTATTCTATTTTTATGTAAAACATTTTTTATTGTGGCTTATGTTAGTTTAGGTTAAATCTTCATTTTGCCGCGCTGACAGTAGCTGGGAGCTACGGCACTGACCTTAGTGCAATAATTCAAAAGAGGTAAATTCCGAGAAATTGAATCGTGCATGTTAATCATGCGAAAGTTTTTGGGTATAATGTATGTGTGTTTGTGCTTCAATCTGTGTGACCTGGATTGAAACATAGACTACATTTTGATTGGCATTTCGCTCAATGACAGCCGTCAAATGACATTATTTTTGTATATCGCGGGAAACGAAGCGGGTCGACCACTAAGCGTGCGAAGTGTTTACCTTATTTTTGAACTTTCGTACGTCACATTTCTTGACTGGGCAAACATGTCAAATTCGTCGGTGGTTTTTGATCTGCAGGGTGCATCCCCAATTTCTGTAAATAATCAAATACAGATATACAAATTTCATTCAATTATATGCAAAACCATAGCTGTTAGGTAGCTGAAAAAACTCAAAGGTTATTCACAACACATATTTTAGTAGTAGAGATTCTTTTTTTTTCTGTCAGGGACCTTAGCTCAGGAAATATCGAAGTAACGTTCAAAGTGGGAGTCAAATAAACATCAGAGTTGGCTGAACTTTGAATGGAAGGCCCATTTTGTAAAAATGTATTTTCGGTTTACACTGCTCTTCGAGAACGCCTATGTTTTAGCAAACCAGGAACTTATCAGACCGTGTTTGGGTCGTTCTTGAAAAAAGGTAACATTTCAAGTGTTAATTAAAAAAAAACAAATTAGTGATCTTTGAATTTTGGTAATTATCAAATGTTGCTGTAGTTGGTTGGACTAAAATGTGCCGAGATAACAATTTACTAGTTCTTGAGTTATTTTTGAGTTTGTGAATTCAACTGCTAACACTAGTTATACCTATTTTACCAAAATCAAGAATCTTTATAGCTGGTTTGTTCTTGAAAAATGGTAACATTTGGTGTAATAGTTTTTAAAAAACAAAAATTGATTTACCAGTTTTTAAGTAAATATAATATGTTGCTATATATATAATATGCCATTACTTGATTTCTTCTTTTTTCTCTTTTGTCCATTTCCTTTTTGGTTTCTGGTACTTTTGCCAAAGACTCGTCTTTGGCATTTTTTTCTAAAAATTATTGATTTTTTTTTAATTACAGGCGAAAAAATTCACAGGTGTTATCAATAAAATATTCTCAAAGATCACACCAGTGATGTCCACCCTAGTGACATATTTAGCAAAATGTTTAAATAACAAAAAAAATAAAAAAGGTACTACTTTTGTATTTTAATGTTAGTAAAATGCCTACTTTTCATACTTAAATCATATTTTTGAAAGTAAATATCTTACCATTTACTCCTTATATATATAGAAACACGTGTGATATTTATCTCGGCCAAAACATTAATACTGTTTTAAAACCCCCAAAATTTCACAAAAAATGAATTATGTAACACATTTCAGGTTACCCTCCTAAACAGGTAAATGAGTTGGGTGTTGTATGCAGTGATGCAAGATTTAAAATCTGTGACTGCATGTAATACTGGAAGTGACAGCAAAATCAATTACACGTGTTTTTTTTTTGTTTTTTGATGAAGACAAAAAACTTATATCAAGGTATTTTTTTAGGATTTAAATTTTTGAGATTTTATCTATCTAAATCATTTATCTAAATAAATTTCACACATGTCACATGGTGTGAATAACTTTTCTTCCATGGATATATTTCTTGGAGAGATCATTACTGCTGGATAATGTTAGCCTTTGAGAATACTAACTATCCTTCTACTTTGTTCTCAAAAGGATAAGTGGTTTTAAATTTACAAACCAATTACATGTAATGTTACCTTTTTTCAAGAACGACCCATTTAATAAAACTTTTCATTCGCCATAAAAACTGCAATTTGTTAAACCAATTTTTTATCCGAACCTTATTTCTTCAAACCCGCTCACTAACAAATTCGAAACTAATTTATAAAACCCATTTTTAATAAAACCCGGAATTTGTCAAACTATTTTTCAAAACCGGAATTCGTAAAACCCGCTGTTTATCAGAAAATTTTTGCTAAATTGATTGCGCATCGCACAGGTAGTGTTCAATACTTTGTGTATAGATGGCACCCTATTGTTCTTAAGTGGAATGCCAGTGACATCTACACACAAACTATTGAACCTGTAGTACCTGTACAAGTATGCGCGCGTAGCAGCGACAAATGCATCCAAACGCCGCGCCATCTGCGTGTATGCCTCCTGTTCATGTATTATTGGAACTTTCTTTATTTAACGGGTTTGATTTTGCACATTCTGATAAAACGTGGGTGTCCCTCTCGAACCACCTCCAGCCAGACTAGTAACGCCACAAATCTATCCGGGAGTGATTTGAGGAGGATTCCAAATCCGAATACAAGCACTCTACTTGCGCTCGTAAATCGAACGTGTTTATGCTCTAAAATTCATTACATAACACCAGATTTTGTTTGTTTTTTTTTCATTCAACATAAGACTTTACATAAAAAGAAATGTTCGTGGCATATCGGACACACATTTTACTTTTCAATTCATTACGACCAGGCCTTCAAGATCTAGTGGATAGGCTAGAAACCCACGGGCACCTACATCCTTGTTAGGAATCATCAGGGTAACATAGGAATGTGCCTGGCGTATGAAGCATAACATAAGCAACCACACCCAGCGAATTTAAACAACTTTCGTCGTTCGGAATAAAGCTAAAAGCAAAATGTTAAAGCATGCAAATATCAATAAGAATGAAATTTGCGAGCAGGACAAAAAAAGTAGAAACATGCGAAAATGTACCGGTTACTGAAAGAAGACCGTTCAAAATGCCACGTTCGCAGCAACTCCACCCACAATTGGAGTTTCTACTACGTCGCCTTATATTAAGGCTCAGAAACCTTACAACATTGAACTACTAGGTCTGTCTGGTTACACTGGTTGTTTGAGTGCAATATCTACACTGGGAAAAGAGGAGAAAGAAATCTGTGTTGTCAATTTTAATAACAGAATTCGACGTTTTTTGAAAATTTAACATGTGTTTTCCTTAAACGTCTTCTTTTGTAGTCAACGTGGCAACATTGATTGTTTATTGCGGTTTCTCGATTTTTCCTGGAATGTCATTATTGTTTTGAAAGTAAAAGTTTCAGCACTTGTCAATAGTGTTTTTTTGATATTTTTGTGAAAAGTTTGTGGCGAAAAATGGTTCCGACGTGTATTATTATATGCTAGTTGAAACAGAAGCCGGGGGACCGCAGTATTTAGTTTCACAGGTACATTAAATTAAAACTAAATATTAGGTTAGAATTCGTCATATTTGGCCATTCTTGGTAAACAAAGGCAGGAAATCTGTGTTGCCGGCTTGTCATTAATTTCAGTGTAAATAGGAATTTCGATAGCACCTTTTTCTTATTTTTATAGTTGTACATCCTACTTGAATACATTTTTAGGTTTTTTTTTATAGAAAGATTTTTATTATTATATCTAGACCATTTATTTAAATGGAACTAAGAATTATTGAAGGTATTTTAAATAATATTAAAAACAGGGGAATACGTATTAGGTTAACATGACAACAATGGGATGAAGATGTTGAACTCAAACACCCTGCCCTAGGTCTGAAAAGAAGCTCCTTCTAGTAGTTCAAGGTTCTAAGTCAGCAACAATCACTCCGGATCAGGCTTGTTGCGCAAAACAAAGCCAAGTAAAATTATTTTAAAAAAAAGTAGATTTGTTGTGCGTGAAAAATATACTTTTTTTATAAAGCTTTACTTTACCACTTTGTCTGTATATTCGGACATCACTTTTGGCACAAAATTCATAATTATGCCCTTTTTTGACGTAATGTTCATAAACTCGACTTTCTGTCCTTAAAAAAGATGAAATGAACGTTTAAAAATAAAAAAAAACAAAAGTAAAGTTATGTCTATTGTGTTGATCCAACCACTGCTTTGATCTGTCAAGATTGACGGGGCAATCGAACCCGCAAATCTTTTTGGGGTTGATCTCGGATCGCTCGCTCGAAGTGGCCTTAGAAATAAATTTTAGCTTATTCGCCAAAAAATCAAACAAGTGCTCCGAGCCGTGTCTTAGTTTTTACAAAGTGTGCCTTCCATTCAAAGTTCAGCCAATTCTGATGTTTATTTGAATCCAAAAAGTATGGATATCAGATGATCACTTCGACATTTCCTAAGCTAAGATCATTGACAGAAAAAAAGAAGTCAAGTGCCGAATTAAAAACAATCAGTACATAGTGAAGTTTATTTGTTAATAATGTTGACAACTTTAGGTTTAAAAACCACACACCTGTTATTACAAAAAGAGCAAATAATCATGTGGGGTGAAAGGAAGAAGGCATTCTTCTAGTCGCGCAGTAGTTTTAGGCAGGGGGATTTTTATCATTTTTTTTTCAGAAATGTAACTAATATCATTTAAACGAACTACAGAGTATCGGACAGCATATGTATTGATTCGTTATCGAAAACAAATTCAGGTGAAAACTGGGAAATTGTGGAAACTACAGTCCTTGACTCTACTGTTAACTTGTTCATGAACGAAGAGTTGTGCAAAAAAATAATATGATTATTGACTTTCTCTAACAGGGTGCTCACCAAAATTTCAAAATACAAAATCCTAACTTTTCATGACCAAACTGTAAGAAAGATCTTTTCCCACTTTGGATATGTTGGGTAGAAAGACCATAATAACTAACTTCGAAAGGTTTAAAAACCAGAAGCGATGCATTTAAAGATTTGATCATATACTTTCAAATTGTTTTTTGAATATCTATGAGTTTTATGATCAAAAGTGACACATTTTTAGGATTCTGTTTATGCACTTTATTAGAAACAGTATTTAACAAAAGTTGCATAACTTAACTATAAAATTTACGTTTATGAACAATAATGAAATTGGTAAAACTTAAATACTAAATTATTAAAAATAGAAAATAAAAATACAACAATTTTGAAATAAATAAATAATGAAATAAACTTTAAAAAACCCTCTGAACACTAAAGGTAAAAGACCTTGTCCAACGGCTGAAGGTCGGGAAGTGTACCCAAAACAGAGGCAGCATTACCTCTGTGGTGAAGGAGTGCGCTAAAGCATTGCAAACACTGGCTCAAAACAAGAGGGTGACACTGATGTGAGGGAAGAGGAATGAGAAAGCGAACGAACTTGCCAGACTAGGAGCCGAAACCCGATACATTAGACCGGAACCTCTTCTGGGAATAACAAGGAAACAGTCCGAATGTAGCCAGAACTAAATGGCTCTTAGGCAAAACCCGAAAGGACATTGGACTGCTGACAGGGATGCTGACTGGGCACAATCGACTGAACAAACATCGGACGCAAATGAAGAGTAGCAGGAGATCCCGTATGTCCCGCTTGTGGGCTCGAAGAGGAATCGGCGCAGCACTTGATAGCAGAGTGCGATGCATATGCCAGATCAAGGCAGCTGAAGTGGGGATTTCCCACGATAGAGGAAGAAGAGCTGCAGTCGCTCAAATGGGCCGACATATTGAACTTCATAAAGTAGACAGGGAGGCCTGGAGAGAGAGTTGCAGCGGAAGTAGGGGCATAGGGGTAAGGAACGGGTTATGGAAGAAAGGGCCCGTGAAGAGGCCTAATTGCCAGGCCCACGGGCCGCCCCTATACTACTACTACTACCTCTCTGAATTGCAAGGCTTATTCTCTGCTTCAAAAAATAGGTGAATCTAGAATCAAATGATGAAGCATAGATCTTAGCACCCAGTTCTTTCACAAATCATTTAGCTTTTTCTCCCTATGGACCAAAAGTTTCTACACAAAAAGGAACAAAAAATATTTTGGAGAAATTTCTGAATATTTTTTTATTTTATTTTGTTCCAAAATTTTTGCAGCTTCTCCAGTTCGTTTAGACGTTAAATTTAGATAGGATGCTGCCAAAGTATCTGAACAAGTCGCGTCCCAAACTACTGGTCTTCCTTTGGACCATGGTACAAGAAAAAATTCCATTTGGTTCTAAAATTGCTGGAAAAAAATTATATATGTTAAAATTGCCAAATGTCATCGCATATGTCAAATTTTGACATAAACTTTTGCTGATTTTGTGCTAGTGCTAGTTCAAAAAGTGTTTACTTTAACATACATGTCATACATTTTTGAAATTAGCAAAAGTAATAGAATTCAAAAATAATATACAGGGGGTTCTATTTAAATTAAGGAAGTTGATAAAAAAGGAAGAAGTTAAAAAACCTCCAAATCAGTTACTTCAATCGAAAAGTCCATCCAAAAACAAAAGATCAAAAGATCTTGGTTGGAAAAAACGAAAATTCAAACTTGTATGAGCATCCCACAAGGATGCCCAATGAGCATTTTCAGAAACTTCTGGTGACAGATATTTATATAATTATTATAAAGAGGGTTGCATTGATACCTAGGGTATTTAGAAGTTTCCTACAAGAATTGAGTTTGTATATTTGTTTTATTAAAGACTCTAAATTGATGGTACCCTAAAGTAACATAAAACTGACGTTAACAATATTTCCACGGACATCTTTATAAAAATTAAAGTCATCGGTTCAAATGTTATATAAATTGGTGTTAACAATGTTTCCACCAACATATTTATAAAAATATAAGTCATGAGTGACAAAAGTTATATAAATTGGGGTTTGAAATCTTTCGGTCAACCCACCTATAAAACCGTAAGTAACTATTAATTAAAGATATATAATAGATTGGTTTTTAAAATATTGCTATCAACCCACTTATAAAACTTAATTAACCAATAAAAAATTTATATAAGATAAGATTGAAAATATTTCGAGAGACACTTATAAAAACTTGGGAACTCACACACAATAGTTATATAAATTGGTGTCTGTAATATTCTTATGAACTCATTCATAAACCTTTTTTGCCCATAAGGTTTTTTCTATAATGTTGTTATTAATTTCTTTATATAGTGATTATAATACAACTGCTTTTAAAACAAAAAAAAACAATTTTAATTTATTTTGGCAATTATAATAACAAAACAAACAAGATTTTTTAAGGTTAATTTTGTGACATCAAAAGGCGCGTTTTTGTGACATCAAAAGGAGCGTTTTTGCGACATCAAAAGGCGCGTTTTTGCGAGATATCATACCATTATTATCTTGTTTTAATTACATCAATCTGAGAGAGATAAGAGATCCAAATCTTCTTGAGAAGTTGCCGATGACCGATATCGGGATCGAATGCATTTTACAACCGATTCCCATCAGCGTTTCCCATGCGCAGTCACCCTGACTCAAAAAACTCATCACATGGTCCGACATGAACTTGTATAGGCAAATCTCGCTTAGACCACGTGATACGTGTTTTGATTCGGGGGACCTACGAATGAGAAACGCATAGATAGGAACCGTGTTTTAGAAAAAGAGAACAATATAGTAACCGTGTTAAGTTTGCAAAAACGCACCGTGAAACGTCGAGCGCATACGCTGATACTGCTGGTCGGCGGCAAATGTGAACACCCCGGAAAATACTCGCCTGTACACCCTTCGACCCCGCAATCTAACTATATTCTTGAGATAGTTACTTCTGACAGTTATGCGGGCTTGAAGTGTGGGAAGCGGGTATTTTTCCTGGTATGTGTAGTATGCTGGATCTCTCGAGGAATGCATTTAGAAAAAGAGAACAATGATAACTATGTTAAGCTCGCAGAAACGTGTTTGCCGAGGTAAACAGTGGTATAGTTGTATTGGTTTTTTTTATAGAATTGTCGGAAATTTTCGCCATATTGGATTACAAAAATAGGTTTTTGGCCTAAATAAAAACGTTATTTATGGGGTTTCAACATGTGTTTCAATCGAAATATTGCTTGTTAGGGTTAAGAACAACATACAAAATTCAATATTTGTCCCAGAAAGAAAAAAACGCGTATGAAAAAAAAAACTGATATTTATATGAATATTTTTTTCCCGTTTTTTCAAGTATTTTTGGAGCCCATGAAATTTACGTGAGTGTATTCGAAAACTATACAGTACACACGGGACCGCAGCTGATTTTCAGAGTAGGATGACTTGAAAAACAGCTTTTATTTGACTATAGTATATAAATATTCATATTCCTGTTTCAGCTTATCTCACTTTAATTTTTATTTATTTTAAAAAGAAAAAGAATAATTCATAACAAGCAAAGGGAAGAAAGATCGAAAATCTATATTTCTAAATCCATAAAAAAACCTTTCATTTGTTATGTAGTGTTGTTAGAACAGTTGTAAAACCTTTTTATAATAATCTCTATACTTGAGGGCTCATAAGGAAGTTTTATAAAATCTATATGTTGTTTTTCTATCCATTACTATGTACCATAAATTTTTATAAGCTGGTGTTGAACAGTTGTTTTGCAAGTCTTTTTTACTCATTTAAGAGATATATTAGAGTTATAAAATTATCACCAACACTAAATAATATAACTTTTGGTTATTTTATGAAAATTTTATATTATTTGCTGTAACTTTTATATAGACAAAAATGCTCATTGGGTGTTATACTCATCACGGAAAATTTGGTGAGCACCCTGTTACACAAGGATGGGATGCTCATCCAAGTTTTAATTTTTGTTTTTTCCACCCAAGATCTTTTGATATTTTGTTTTTTAACTTCTTTGTTTTTTGTTTTAATTGCCTTAGGAGCATAACCCTATTGGAAATATTAACACGCCAGGACGAACCCGTATCAGGTGACTTACATAAGTGCCAGTGCGAAACGATGCCTATTTGTGAGTGATTCAAAGTTGGATATCAAAGTGTATGATGGTGTTTAATAATGTTTGGGGAGGGTGACCAGTGAAACCACTGATGAGCCTACGCTGGTTGCCCAAGACGAAACATCGTTTAATCATTTATCTTTTCACTTTGATCCTTTGTGTGTTCCTTGTGGGATGCTCATCCAAGTTTGAATTTTCGTTTTTTTCCACCCAAGATCTTTTGATGTTTTGTTTCTAAGAAAGTTTGAGAAATTTGACAATTTTGACATTTATAATTTTGTAGTTTACTAAAAGTTATGCAACTTTTTCAAAAGACTATTTTTGGTAAAATGCATAAAAAAAGAGGGTAACATTTATAATGGATGACCCTGTAAATTTTTAGTACTTTAATTAATTATCTTTTTCTGACTTTTCCTGACTGGTGAGTACCCTGTTTAATAATCCCTTCCAAAGCTCCTTCTTACTGCCCGACTACAAAGAATATATGCGTTAAAACCATATATCTATGAGATAATATAAGGGCCCTGCCCTTGCATTTTCCGAAAAAAAAGCCGTAGCAATAATAGGGATATTTTGGAACGCCTAAAATTTGACAACTTTGAGCCGCTGTGGTTTACTCATCGATTTTACCAGAGTTTTTGGAACACATTAAAAACTGTCACTTGTAAAAAATTTAGAGATGAGAAAAAATAAAAAATTTGGCTTAATTTTACATAATAACTGTTTTATATGTTGGAACCTGATAATATTTTATTATTTTAAAAAATTAACTACGACAAAATTCTCTAAAACTAACCACAACCACAACGAAATGGAATCGTAGCTTACGGCAGTGGTAGTGCTTAATTACCACAACGTTTAGCTATTGCGCAGATGCAGTAATTACCACAACCACTACGAAGTGTCAAATAAGCGTTCCAAAATATCCCTATTAACTCCCCCAATCAAGTTAGCCTGGAAAAAACGCAGGCCAAGAAATCCTCTGGGCGCAAGCAGACTGCGTCAGGTATGCGCAGTAGATTTTTCGCCTTTGGTTTTGTCCATGGCCAACCCTGATTTTTTACATTATTTTCTTTGTTTTTGAAAGTTATTATTGCTACACATTTCGCGACACTTGGGATATTATAATTATCTCATAGTATTACGGTAAAGACAGAGAGCATATAAATCTAAATAGAGGACACGTAATGGTAATATCCGACCAGCATGCCAACGCGATTCACAGCGAGTTTTTAATTATTAGCTGAATGCGCCAGGATGAACCTAGGTAATATTTATTTAAAATTAAAACGCCAACAATCCCGCGCGTTGAATAAATATCGATTTATCACTGGCGTACATAATTATATTTAATGCAATTTTAAACGAACTTTGTGCTAAAGGAATAGGATCTGGCAGAAAGTTTTTATTGTATACATTTTTCAAGCCTTTATTACTTGTGATAATTTAGGAAAAAGAAGACAGCATATAATTTAGATTTATATCTCTGCCTCTTCTCTGGTGGTTTTTTTAATTTATTTTTAAAATATTTTGCTAATTAAAGTAATTTCAATTTTGCTATAAAAAAAGAAACATTTGAGTCAAACCAGCCAAACTGTGTTTCTGTATGTACCAAATAACGTCATTTCCGAAATGTTTGAAAAATGTATGATTAGGAGACCAGAATGGAGAAGCTATGTGAAAAGTAATGGTACCATACAATAAATTTTCTTGGATATTCCTTTAATGATTCCGTTCTCCTACTCCAAAACAGGCACCGTGTCATCATAAAGAGAGTAGTGGACAAAGAAATTTTTTCAGAAACTTAACAACTAATTATGGATCGAATTTATTTTTTTTTTAAATTTGACCGCGGAAGATGAAATCTTGCAACATTTTTGGGGAAATTGGTATGTGTGATCATAGAAATTTTACCATTTTTTTTTGAAATTTTAAAGAAGCTGTCTATAAAAAGGGGGTCAATCGCCTAGCTCCCTCTGTATTCGCCACCTGTCAATGTACCGGTATGGGTCTGTTGTCTGCAGCGCAATGCGGGCGATCGATATTATGGATAGTTCCCAACGCGGAACTCGTCCAAAAGAGTACGATTTTCCTATGTACTAGCTGCCACTACTTTGGATCGACAAAAAATAAACAAGTTTCCAAGCCAAGAACTAAAAAAACGATAGCTGCGCCACTTAGTTTTCAAGTCAGTTGAGCGGGGTCGCAAACTTACCATTAGGTGTCCTCTCTATTCAGATTTATATACTCTCTGGTAAAAACAAATAAAAGCATGGTCAATCAGGGTCCTGGCATTTTTTTGGTGTTCCAAAAATCAACCGAAACTACTAACCTTCGAGCTTACCCCTTGAAGGAGCAGCGTGCACGGTCACCGAAACTATAAAATTAATAACAAAAACTCAACGAAAAATAAAGATAAATAAAGGGTATGGGTGCGAATATTTAAATCGGTGATAGGAAATAAAAAAAAGTTCCTATAGTGTAGGGGCCTTAACTTTTGTGTTTCCAAGATATTTGGTTTTCGAGTTTGAGGAGTGGGTAGAAAGGGATATTCCAAAAATTCATATAATTGATAGCTCAAAATTATCTTTCAATTTATTACTATACAAAAATGTTCCATTTAATTTAGTTTTTTTTAAGCCAAAAGGTTCAGGGGATAGAGGCTGTCAAAAAAACCTCCGGAATGGGCATACCATACGTTCTTTAGTTCACCATAGTAATATGGTATGGGGGACTATTAAAATCGTGAAATTTTGACTTTTCTTAATTTTATCAAAAATGAGTTACTAAGGTTCCAAAACACCTTTATCGACTGTTGTCTATCTATATACACGATAACTCGACTTTATTTTATTTTTTGGTACAAAAATCCCCTATCGGCTAACCATGAACCGACTTTTGGGTAGGGTAAAAAATTGTTACTTTGGAACAAAAGCAAGTAGCGATATACGGTTTTCAGATTCAAGTTTCCATGAATATGGACTACAAATTTTGTTATAAGGTCCAAATTCGTGGGAGCTTTAGTTTCCGAGTTATTTGAAAAAACAAAAATTACGCGATTTCCGCCAGTTTTCACCAAGTATTTACGAAAAAATCATTTAAAAACACCGTCAAAATATTAAACTGTCAAAGATTAAAATTTCGCAACAATAAACGTCACCGAGTAAAAAGGCACATCGCTATTGAACAGCCGCCTTGATTTATAGTGTAAAGATGGTGTGGTGCGCGAAGTGCTCTTCGTTCGAAATTTTTAAAAGTATTTTCCTGTTTTTCTTGGATTTTTTTTGTGTTACCAACTCGCGGCTAAACTGTGCTTTTTTTACTCGCGTTTTTAAATACCTCGCTGCTCTCGTTATTAAAACCAACGCTTTTTAAAAAAAGCACTATTTTACCCACTAGTTGTGAAAACTACTATTTTATTTCCACTAAAAATAAGTTATTTGGGTCAAAAAAGACCTAAATACAAAATTTTGTCAGTGTCTGTCTGTCTCTCTGTCTGTCTGTCTTCAACAAAATTCGGCACAAAAATTCTTTGTCACCAGACGCAGAGCTGATTAGTTTTTGATGGAGGTGGGGGGGTTGGCAAGAGGGTAGGAGGGGGGATTAAACTGTTTAAAAAATTGCAACTCACGAACCGTAGCAGCTAGTGACACGCGGTTTTTACATTAAGATAGATAATTACATTTTCAACCAAAAAAAAAATTGAAAAAATTAAAAAAAAATAGCCATTTTTTCTTCTTATTTTGGGTAATAGGGGACACCCATTAAAATATTTGCCCGCATATCTTTTGCACCCTGTATGTTGCTGCTTTGAAGAATAATTTAAAACAAAAAAATTGAAATAAAACAGGTCTTTTTAAACATTAAAAAAAATTATCCTGGAAACAGAGAACAAGAAGTTAATAACGGTTTCCGTTGGTAAAATTGGTGCACCAACACTGGCTTGGTGCTGTCAAAAAATTGCGTCAGTGAAGTATAAATGCAGTTAGGGACATTAAAAAATCTTTTTTAAGGTTTGGTAGTGTTTTGACCTGAAAAAAAAACCTTTTTAAGGTTGGCGGGTGTTTTTTCCTAAAATAAAAAGGTGGAAAAAAGTTTTTAATGTGCCACGACACCTCAGCTTGGTCGGAAAAAGTTGCAAAACCGAAATTATCACTTTTCTAATAAAATGAACATTAAAAAAGTGCACCCCAATGGAACAGCCAACCGCCTCATTTGTGCACTGGTGGAACACCAGTTTTACCAATGGAAACCACTATAAATTAATTTTACATCAATTAACTCACCCAGTTTTTTGATCGAATCGCTCGCTTCGTCCTCAAAGTCGATCAGGCTGTCGTCGGATTTTAGAGGAGGTTTCGGATTGGACGAGGAAGGAGGAATCGCGGTGGCGACCGCTTCTGTGGCCGTCATGGTACCTGCACCCCGGTTTTTCTCAAATCGGCTATACCTAGAATATACAGGACGATTCAGAACTTAAAATTTTTGTCAAAAATTGGACTGCTCAATTAAAAGAGTTAGGGATTTCTTTTGACAAATCATATCGTTGGTTAACTTAAAGAGAGATTTTGCTAAACAATATTGTAACAAGATTGTTTACGCAGTCTTTTGAAAGCGTGTATATCAAATCCAATCCGGTACCTAAGATAACTCAAACTAAAAAAACTACTAGTAAATGTAACGTATTTTCACAAATGAATATTTTAGAAGTATGCAAAAACTTAAATATAAACAACTGTCCAGGGCCGGATGGCATGGCATTCCCCCTGTTTTTGTTAAAAGGTCGGCAAACAGTTTGGTTAAGCCTCTTGAAATTATCTTTAACAAAGCTGTGTTATCTGGAATACTACTCTGTTTTTCTGAATTTGTTACCAATACAATTGACACTAAGGGCCAGGTGGACTTCAGCAAGGCGTTCGACAAGATCGATCACCAAATATTATTGGAAAGACTTGCTGAGGTCGGTGTCGACGCAAATATGGTTAGGTTGTCTAGCTCCTACATAACAGATAGGAAGGGGAATGTTGCGATTAAGGGGCACAAATCAGAGTTTTTTGACATAACGTCGGGTGTACCACAAGGCAGTCATCTGGGTCCCCTATTTTTTATTGTTTATATTAATTTAATAAAAAAAATGTTTTAAACACGGCAAAATATTGCTTTTTGCAGACGATTTGAAAATATACATTAAAATCGAGACACCTGACGACTGCCTAAAGCTTCAAGAGGATCTTTTACGTTTACGTATTAGAAATAACAAAATTAATTCCAACTACACTCTAAATAATCTTAACTTAGAGCGAGTCATAGAGATAAGGGATTGGGAGTAACTTTGGATGAAAAGTGGACATTTAAATCTCATATGGAAAGAGTAATAAGTGAGTCAAACAAAATGGTAGGTTTTATAAAGAGAAACACAGTAGACTTTAAGAACCACACTTCTCTTATTGCACTGTATAATGCGTTTGTTCATAGTAAGCTTTGTTTCGCTTCAGTAATTTAGAATCCAAATTATAATATACATATAACGCGTTTAGAGCGAGTACAAAAAAGGTTTTTAAGATATCCTTGATTGAAAACTAACACTAATACTGAAAACCATAACTACAGTAATATTCGATCAAAATTTAAAATCCTAACTCTTCAGAACAGAAGAACTTTAACAGACCTTTTGGCACTTTACAAAATTGTAAATAGTCAAGTTGACTCCTCTTATCCTTTGTCAAATATTGGTTTAAGAATACCAAGGCCGAACGCAACAAATAGGGATCTTTTTGCTATTAATTACCACCGAACCAATGTAGGGCAGGACTCTCCAACTGCTAGATTGCTGTGTATTTAACTTTTATAATAATATTGTAGATATATTTTTGTCAACTGAATGTTTTCAACGCCGGGTAAAAAAATTATTTTTTTTTTCCCAACAAGATGTTTTTTCTTTTTTTTTTAAATTCTATTAAATCTGATGTAAGTTTGAATTTTGTTAACATATCTTAAGCTTTTTTTCTTTTATTTTATAATGTGGATGCTGTTCTTGGTACGGTTTGCAACCTAAACTGGTAATAAATAAATAAACAAACAAATAAATAAATAAATAATAAATTACCACAAAAGTTTGTAACGGTAACGGTAATAGAGATTTTTGGACATGCACTATAGCAGTTGTTATAGCTATTGTTATCGTTAACTAGGTCGTAAGACAACAATAAATAACCAAAATAAAAGAAATGAAAAATATGCACTCTTAAAACTAAAAACAACCCTGCCATTTTCTTATGGATGATGTGTTTCGGTTAAATTTTTTTAATATTATAATATATTATAGAAGATGTAGAGGGTGAGCTAGAAAATTAGACATCGTTTACGACAAAACTAAAGATAGGATAATAATGGTTTCTGCAGATCTAATTCAACACATAACGACCTACATTTTTGATGTTAGTACTAATGTCCGTATGTGTACATACAGAGTAACAAAAAATACGCCTGAAATTGCTCAAAATATTTTAGAAGCACATTTGACTGAATGTAGGAGAAGCTATAGCAGGGTGAGTCAGGAAATAGCTTTGAAATTGATCTAAATCGCTTAGCTCTAAACAAAGACAATGCTAGTTTCTTTGTAAGGACAATTTAAAAAGGTTAAAAAAGCGTATGTTTATCACTCATTTTGTGTGCATCCTTTTTAGAGTATCAAAAACCATATTTTTCCGCTGTTCCTACAAGCGTCAATTGTGCTTCTAAAATAACGGGATTTTGAGCAATTTCAGGCTTATTTTTTGGCTTTACTTTAACACATACGGACATTAGTACTAATATTAAAAATGTAGGTGATTATGTGTTGAATCAGATCTGGAAAAACCATTATTATCCGATTTTTAGTTTTGTCATAAACAAAGGTTAAGTTTAGTGAAAAACGGCCATTTTCGTAAGTTTAAGTTTAAGTCGACGAAAATTGTTCATAGGGACCCCCTCTATAACATAATAAAATATTAAAAAAATTACTACCTTAGGAATAGGTTGTTCATGTCATCGTTTATTCGCAAAAGTTCTTCTGTCAGCTGGTCATTGGTAATTTTGCTGATCAGATCCACCAGCCTGTGTTGCATGCTTTCGCACACGCTCCTAAGTTCCTGTCAATTTAAAAATTAAGTTAATTCTACAGCAATTTTTTAAAATAAGTAATACTGGGAAACTAAACAAGTTTTTCTAAAAACTACCCCCATTTGCTCCCGCTCCAAATGGAAAAAAACCGCATCGAAATCGGTTCATAAGTTCGAGAGCTATCCTTGTTTAAAAAAAAACGCACACATGCATTTTTTCCTATGTCTCAAACTTTGACTTTTTATTAGTGTATACTCAAACAAACCACCAGCTTGTAGTGTCTGACAGCATTAAATTCGGTATTACGATGACGTTATGTCATATTGATAAAATCAAAAGTTAAAATAAGGCCTCTAAATAAAAAAAAAACTCAAAGGAGTGTTTTGAGTTTAGTATTTTGTTTCTAAAATCATGTTTTAATCTCCGATATAATTATTTAATGATACAAAAATCGCCTTTTAAACAGCAGATAAACATATTTAAAAACAATCTTTATTAATTGCAAAAGAGTAATTATCCATCGACTTACAGAAGACGGTGGTCTGTAAGTAGAGCGACCAGTCATTTTGGGGTTGACAAAATGAAAATATTCACGATCTTCTGAGAGCACCTTTAATGCGCGATGAATTGCATCGCTTAACTCTTCAGCATTTTGGGGTCTCCAGTTTCTCTGATAAATAATTTTGACAAGTCGGCCCCATATATTTTTTATTGGGTTGAGATCAGGGCTGTTGGATGGCCAAAGAAGAGTTGTGCACGGGACAGTTGTCCTGCTGGTAAACGAAGTCGTTGTTTTCGTAAAACATCTGCACATATGGCAACATAACATCCTCTTTGACTGTTCAATCTTCCTTCGATTTGCCCAAACCACATATTCAGTAAAAAATGTCCAGATTTCTTTATTTGGTTGGTGTATTTGGGATCAAACCTAGAATTTGGTGGACGATACACTAAAATTCTTCCGATGCTCGAACATGACTGAAATATCTTTTCATCTGTGAAGAAGTAATAATCATGAAGAACATTATTTAATGCAAAAATAACCCTGGCCTGTTTTTATTCTTCCATTAAAAAAGGCTTTTTTTGCTGCAACACGACAGGAAATTTCAGATTTTTTAATTCTTCTGTTAATAGTTGATAAAGAATCTGGGAACATCGTTACATTAGATGCTTCAAAGGACGTGGCAAAAGGATTTTGTCTGAGGTATTCGATAAGCCTTTCATCTTGTATCTCAGAACTTACAGGCTTTCGTCCTGATCCATGTTTTCTATTCGTCGAATTATTCTGTATCCAGCGCTTTTTCCATCGTACCATCGTCATTTTATCAACCCCAAAATAAGTGTCCGCTCTCCTTACAGAACAGCCGTCTTTTATAACTCGAGTGATAATTTGTGCTTTCGAAAATTTTGTAACTTGCGGCATTTTTTACTTTGAAAATCATTGTCAAAATCAGTTTAACGTATACCCTCTATTTTAAACTGGTGAATGCAATACATACACTATTAGTAAGTAAAAAAAACAAGCGTACATGCGCAGAGACACACACCACACAGGGTGAAAGGAAAATTGATTTTTAATTTATTTCTGTTTATTAAAGGGAACTAACGCCTTACTTGTAACAGTTCAAGTTCCTCAGGATTTTCTTGTCCAGGCTTGACTTCCCCAAGCATTTCACCCAAAACATTCATGTTGCTTTGAACTACATCCAACTCTGACTGAAGTTTCGCTCTCTGTTCAGGGGTCAAGATACTGCCTGGATATAAAAAAAAACAATAGTTTAGTAAAAAACAGGGGCGTCGATTGGGGGGGCAGGGGGGGCAATTGTCCCCCCCCCTTGAGTATTCGCACACAAAAATCAATCAAACATGTTTAAGAGCTTGTACTTCACTACTTCAGTGCAAAATAGTGATGGGCGATATTTCTATACCGGTGACTTTTAACAGTGACTTAGATGGTAACCACGGTTACTACTGGTGACCTAATTTTTAAAGCAGCGCCCTGGGTCACTATTATAGTCGCAAATTGATCGACAGACGACAGCGACGTCTTCTTATAATCTGTCTGCAGTCATAGTTGACCAAAAATTCTCTCCTAACATTCCTAACTGCTTCGTTATTGGGTGTTAATCTAACCGCTGGTTGACTGCCTGCTGGGCAGCGACCTTGAGAGACGTGTGATTCGTGAATTTTAGAAACGAATCATTGATCGATTCGTTCAGTACAAAATGATAGATTTACCCATCTCTAGTCACTGTTAAAAGACACAGTGACTTATAAGTCACCATCACCGGTATACCGGTGACCTAAAAATTACTGATACGCTCCTCACTATTCACTATGATCGAATCGAATCACTTGAGAGTATTGAATGATCGAATCATGTTTGCTCGATATGATTCGATCAGTCAAATGAATCAAATGACCAACGAAGACAGAATGGATCAAACGAGTGAATCAAATCGGAATAGATCAAATGACTGACCGATGGAAACAAAATGAATTAAATGAAACTCAACGCGGAGAGACGGCAGACGGACAGACTGATTAAACCGCATGAGAATTATGGATTATCACTGATACCTATTTTAAAATCAAGAATCGGGACTGTGGAAAAATACAAAAACCGTGATTACCGTTTCGTTTATTTGGGTATAGGTATTACGTTAAGATTCCTATACAATAAAAAATGGTTTGCTTTTTTTCACACCCGAATAGTTGGTCAGTAGAGTATTTCGTATTGAGGTGCATCCTGAATAGACCTTTTTTTTGTCACCATTTTAGAAACGAATCACTGACAGAGACTACCTAATAACTTACGGAGACTAACAGAAAGATAGGGCCGCGCAGGAACTACGTTCCTGTAGCGCATAGCGCATTGCGGTGGAGAGTGAAAGTAATGCTTGTATTAAGTCAACACCTACCTTACCCCGTCCATCTCTTCCTATATGATCATGAAATAAAGACAGAACATTTTTCAATGTCAAAATATATTTCACACAATTTTAATTTAGTACCTGCCGGTTTTTGTCACCGCTTGTCAAAGTCTGTCAAGCCTGTGAAGTAGTTTTTTTAGATTTTCAAAAGTGAGTTATTTTAATTAGTTTTGCTTGGAAATCGCGCGAGTTTATGGAATTAGCCATATAGTCGATTAACAACTTATTGTAAAAGCTAAAATGCTAATCAAATCAGGCTGGATCACTAGAGATCATGGGACTATTTGAAGAGTGCCGATTTTCAGAGGGGTTCAGATTTTTGCGAACCAAATCCCTCAATAAAATATTGTGATGATTTATACAGAGTTAAGCAAGAAGATATATAATATAAGTTAAAATACAACAACAAATCCCAGTATAAAATCTGTAAGACTTTTATACTGGCATTTTTTAATTAATAAAAGAAAATAACATAATAAAACCTTTAATTTTTGGTAATATTCCTCAACATAGTTATAACCCCCTCATCCTATTTTAGATTTTTAAAGTGTCCAAAAAAGTTTTTGTAAGCTAAAGAAAGTTTTTTAGCTGCATGGAACAGTACAAAGCTGGTTAAGGTTTGTATAGAGCTTTGAAAACCTTTCACGAATACATTGCTTTTTTAATACTAAAAAGTATGGAAAAACTGCGCGTCCTAAGTTTTTTCATATCTTTTTATTATTAAATAAGTAAGTGTCTGTAAAAAATTAACCAAAAGAATATATGTATTTTATTATGCATCTGGCTGTACAAGTGGTTCCTTCCTGTAGCCACTGTATAACACAGTATCGGTCACTCTCGCGTAGCTATTACTTTCTCACTGATCGATTCGTTCAGTACAAAATGATCACCGGTGTACCGGTGACCTAAAAATCACTGATAGGCTCATCACTAGTGCAAATGAACTTCCTGAATTTAGGTTGCCCATACAGAGGGTGGAACTAGAGATGTGTGATTCGTGAACGATTCGTTCACTATGATCGAATTACTTGCGAGTATTGAGTAATCGAATCATGTTTGCTGCATGAAAGATGCTCGCTTAAAATACCAATGAATTAAAAATTAAATTAAATGATCACTTACAGAAAAGATCAGGAAAACTTCGTATATCAAAAAACAAGTCAAAAATAATTAAAATATTTGAAAAAAAAATGTTTTTCATCAAGAAAAACAGTATAAAATTTAAGGTTAAAAATAGATAAACAATTAAACTTGAACAACTAAAAATAATAATAAAAATCAGTGCCATCTATGAGCTTATACTAAAACATGTTTTATATATGTTACGAGGTATATTTTATTACCTGCAGGACTTCCAAGTCGACCATTTGATGGTGAAGCTGGAGAAGGATGAGATTCCACTACAGGGGGAGCCACATGTTCTGATAAAGTCTGCACACTCTAAAATAAGGGGACATAAATGTGGTTAATAGGAGGATCTTCACTATTCAGGCTAAGTGTTGTGTTCTGCCGTTTGAAAAACGCTTAGCGTTTTTATTTACCAGACCACGGATCCTGGTCCATTTTTGTATTCAACTATTTGTATTCAAACTTTACATCTTAATAGCTTTTCGCTTTTAAAAAAATTCTTACCCTCCTGACCATATTTGAGAAAATATAAACTTCCTGAGCAACTCTATAAATTTCTGAGACAAGTTACCATATCTTTTAACCTCTGAAAAATGCCTTTTTTATACCTTCATTGAAAACGCGATTTTAGGAACTGTCAGTAAATAACCAAACCACTGCTTTTTTGGTTACCAATGCAATTTTTTTTTATATCACATTTTGCAAAATTTGCCAAAAACACAAACATTTTTACTTGGACTGACAGAAGTAAATATAAACAAATATCGTTGTTATTAGGGAGTTTTTGGTCAGCATACAAAAGTAACATCCTGTGTGGTTAACGTTATTTGATAATCCATCAATAGTAAACTTATTTCGGTTTATTTTCCCAACTATTTGCTTACCCATAAAGCAATATATTCTGCATCTCCTTTAATCAAAAAGTAACCCTTTTGCAAAATTTGCCAAAAACACAAACACTGCTTTGGATTGACAGACAAGGTGTGCTTATTACCGCCAAAATTACATTATTTATGTTTAGAATTCTTACTGTTTGATTAAGAAATATGCACAATATGTTGCTTTATGGGTAAGCGTCAAAACAGTTAGGAAAATAAAATCGAAATAATTTCATTCTTGACGACCTGTCAATGTCAACGATAACCACAAAGGTTGTCATTTTTGTATGTTGACCAAAAACCCCCTCATAATAGCGTAAAATGGTAACCTAAAAATAAAGCCATTTTATTGAACAAAACTGACAGAAAAATCTATGTTTTACCTAGAGATAAAAGAAAAATAAAGAGATAGTCCATGCCCAGTATGTTATGGAGTGGATATGTAGCGCATGGAGGCGCTGGTGTTTTTTGAAACTATATTGACAAGGCGCGGCGTCAAAAGTTTTCAAAAAGTTCTAGAACAACAAAAAATATTAGTTAGGAAAATAAAAAATAAAATCGAAATAATTTCATTCTTGACGACCTGTCAATGTCAACGATAACCACAAAGGTTGTCATTTTTGTATGTTGACCAAAAACCCCCTAATAATAGCGTAAAATGGTAACCTAAAAATAAAGCCATTTTATTGAACAAAACTGACAGAAAAATCTATGTTTTACCTAGAGATAAATAAAAAATAAAGAGATAGTCCATGCCCAGTATGTTATGGAGTGGATATGTAGCGCATGGAGGCGCTGGTGTTTTTTCAAACTATATTGACAAGGCGCGGCGTCAAAAGTTTTCAAAAAGTTCTAGAACAACAAAAAATATTAGTTAGGAAAATAAAAAATAAAATCGAAATAATTTCATTCTTGACGACCTGTCAATGTCAACGATAACCACAAAGGTTGTCATTTTTGTATGTTGACCAAAAACCCCCTAATAATAGCGTAAAATGGTAACCTAAAAATAAAGCCATTTTATTGAACAAAACTGACAGAAAAATCTATGTTTTACCTAGAGATAAATAAAAAATAAAGAGATAGTCCATGCCCAGTATGTTATGGAGTGGATATGTAGTGCATGGAGGCGCTGGTGTTTTTTGAAACTATATTGACAAGGCGCGGCGTCAAAAGTTTTCAAAAAGTTCTAGAACAACAAAAAATATTCATCAACAAAACGTCATGAATTTCTGACTTTTTATTAATTAGTTTGTCATAAAATAAGTTTTTTATATGGAAGCAGAGATTATGAAAGTGCCTACGGCCCTCAAGAATCAATAAAAGATAAATTTGTTTTATAGAATTTTATAGAAAACAAATATAGGTAATTAGTGCAAGAAGTAGTTTTTTATCTTGTTTCAAAGAAATACCGTCTTTCAACCAAGAAGTTCTGGGAGGTTGCTTTTGAAAAAAAAATCCTTTTTTCAGAGTAATTTTCCTCCCGAGTTTCCTCCCAAATGGTAAAAAATGGCAACAAAAAATATTTAACTCAAAATTGAAGAGAATTAACTCGTAATTGATCAAAGTTTTACTAATTTTTTGCTGTAGACCTACTTTGAACAAGAAATATCATATATATATACTTTTTTTTAGATTGACACACGAAGAGTTTATTGCTAGAGCTGACCAGAAAAATACTTTGAAAACAATGCCTTTAAAAACCAAATTAAAACTATAAGTAAAGATTACAAAAGCAGCTTTTAAATTAAAACAAATTTATTTGTTACAATTTATTATATCTTTATTTTTTAGTTTTAGTTTGGTTTAAGGAGGGCATTGTTTCTTATAACAAAATAGGGTCACTGCATCACGAAAACTGAGTCTTCTTTCTCAGTTTTCGTGATGCAGTGACCCTGAAACAAAATTTTGAAAAGCCTACCATAAAAAACGACCTTTGTTCCTCTACGCTCTCAATGGAGGCGCCAGCATCGAGCCAAACTTGTTGCCAGATTCCCACCATTGAATCAAACCCCCTCTTTAATATTTGCTATGTTTTCATGGGTATTGAGTTCGTTTCCAAAACTCATTCTATCTTTTTCTTTTATATAGCGTGTTCTTGGTATTGATAAAGAACAGGCTATATAAAAGAAAAAGATACAACGAGTTTTGAAAACGAACTCAATACCCATGAAAACATAGCAATTGTTTTCACTGTCACTTTGGTTATAAAAATGACGACAAGAGTTGGCTAAAGGGAACTGAAGAGATAGTAGTTAACTTGGCTTTTTGGTTGAGAACGGTGTTGCCTTGTCCCTACCTGGCCGACCTACCTTTTTAGGCGTATGAATGGGTGCCAAAGCATCTAAATCGGTGGGAGGAAACTCGATTCCTTTTGCCAGCAGGTCCTTGTACACCACGGACACTCCGTGTAAATCTGGATCGCTTTGGAACGCGCTTGACCAGGACTGGATCAGGCTCAGCACTTTTTCTTGGACAGCCGTAGGAGGGTCGTTTTTCGGACTTAGGAGCTTTACCTAGAAGAAAAAAGCAGAACCGTAGCTTAGACGGGGAAAATTAATCTTAGGATGGATGGGGAAAGAAGGAAAATGGGGTAAATAAGCTATATTAAATACTTTCAATTGATGTCACAAGTCAAATAATTTAACTTCAGGTCTTTCAGGTTCTTGTTGTTATCAAAAACTTTTGATGTAGGTAATACGTGACCAGCGTAATTAAAAGTACCTAATTTCAAAGCTGACAATTTAGAAAAATGTTTGAATAGGGCAAATCAAAATTTATTATTCATGTGAACAATTTCATTCAAATTTTAATCATTATAAAATAAAATATGATGGATAGATAATCCTCACCATTTTTTGCTGAGATGTGTGTATGGAAACAATACGAAATAGACTTGCACTTTGGTTGAGGAGGTCACTTCAAATATTTTTATTGCTTTTTAAACCCAAGTTAATGGTTTGTGAGATAATTATTTATCTTAAAACATCATAAAAGTTCATAACTTTTAGTGATGTGCAGACCCTTAGGTAAAAATGAGGTCAGGCACACCAGTTGATTTTTGGTCAGATGTCAGAAAGGGATTTTTGAAAAGCCACCATCCAGTATTCTTAAAAAAGTGATTGGTGGAGAAAGCATGCGCGCTTTTGCTTTTCTTTGAGTTTCCGGGTGTACACTTTCTAGGTCAGATTTCAGGAATACTGGCCCAGGTCTAGTAGAAACCTGACATAAGTGGTTTTGCACTAATAAAAGCATTTTAAGAATATTAAACACTTTAAATATTAGGGCTTTACAAAAGTTACAAAATAAGGCTAATTTAATACTAAGTACAAGTTTTCTTATACCTAAATAACTGTGTATAGAAAATCTAGTAAGCTTAAAGCTAGAAAAAAATATAAGATATTGATTTAAAGTATTGCAAGACTTTTGCCTTTCTTTGTGTTTTTGATGATCAACTTTATTTTTCTTTTTCTCCTTTTTTAATGTAAAAAGGCTTGCCAGGTCTAAAATTCTAGAGTTTTTTTTAAAAAAAGGTATAAATATAACATCTTTCTAATATTTATTCACAAAAGATTTCGTTTTTTTTTTAAACATTCCTTGTTGTGTCTATATTTTCTAATAACACTTGCAAATATATAAAACATATATAAAAAAAAATCTACTTACCTAGATATTACACTACACAGTTTCTATGTTTCTGTTCTTTCTAAATGGCAAACTAATAAAGCTTAAACTTGCAAGTAATAAACAGCTTTATATATAACTCTCTTTCCTATATACAAATTTTAACTAGCCTATATTAATCACATGAATCTCTACAGTCTGAAACAGAGTTTTGCCCTGATTGAAATGGTAGTAAAAATTGCTTTGAATGTGTTTATTATTGAACTAATATTGAGAAAGTAACCATTACAGATGATCGGTTTCCGACTTTTAAAACATTGTAAAAAAAATTGACAGAGGCTAAAAATCTGGAACTTCTTGAGCCCTGATATCTGCATAATTATAAAGAACCAACACGCAAAAAAATCATGAGGTACCATCATTTAGAGACATTTCAGAAGAATCACTTATATGTGAAAATGATGGGGTTTACCCATATTTAACTATTAGTTATATAAATGCACAAGATGCGAGAAAATCGTAGCGGAAATGGTCAAAATCTAGATTGCCATAACATGGCCCATGGGATAATGACGGCTCGATCTGAGCCTGCCCGAGTTTGTAACGTTAAATCACCTAATTTCTCGTTCAGCCCACCTCCAGCTAACGCATGCGCATTGAAGCCTATCACGTAGGGGTTTCTGCTATGTTTTTTTTATAGATAGAGAAATACACGGGCAGGGCCTTTATATTATCCGAGATATTATCTTATATGGGTTTAGCTGAGGGTTTTAGACCTTTAGGATGGTGTGCTGAGCTCTGAGCCACAATTTTAAGATTATAATCTTTGCTGGAAGCTTTCCTTGTATTACCCACGCAAAATTTTGCTTGCAAAGGTATTTTTGGTCCCATATTTTTCTATCCTATATAGAACTTCTCAGAAAATAAAGATAAAATGTCCCTGAAGCTAGTAGAGCAAGATGAGCAGAACAATTTTTTTTATAGTGCACAACTAAGTGCTAATTAAGTGCCTCATTTAAAAATTTAGTGTTCTGCTAGCTTCATATGAACTCAGCAGAGCAATACATTAAAAATCATCGAAATCAAAATTATCATAGTGCATAATAAAGTGCTAATTAAGTGCCCGTTTAAAAATGTAACTCTTTTTTTTGTTGTTAAATAGCATGTTGTGCTAGCTTCAGATGAACTCAGCAGAGCAATGTATTAAAAACCGTCCAAAAAAAAATGTTGTGGTGCATAATAAAAAGAATTGGAAAAATTAGTGCTAATTAAGTGCTGCCATTTCAATAAAAAAATTATATATTTTTTACTTTTTTCTGCATATTTTTTAAAATTGACTTGGTGCACTGCTAACTTTAGGTCATACAAATATTTCCGTTACTTACTGGAATAAATTAGTGCTAATTAAATGCCAAGTAACCAAATTTTGTGCTCTTGTAGTTTCCGAGATATGGCCTGTACTACTAGCACCAAATTAATTTTAAAAAATATGCAGAAAAAAGTAAAAAATATATAATTTTCTTATTGAAAAGGCAGCATTTAATTTTCTGAACCATTTAGACCACTCTACCACTTTTCTGGACCATTCTAGCATGGTGCGCTGCAGTCTTTAATTAAATGCTGCCATTTTTACTTTTTTCTGCATATTTTTTAAAATTAACAGTTCTTGTGAAAGAAGACATTGGGGGTGTTTTTGATATTGGAATAAATTAGTGCTATTTAGGTGCTTATTAAATGCCAAGTAACAAAATTTTGTGCTCTTGTGGTTTCGAAGATATGGCTTCCACTGCTAGCACCAAGTTAATTTTAAAAAATATGCAGAAAAAAGTAAAAAATATATAATTTTCTTATTGAAAAGGCAGCATTTAATTTCCTGGACCATTTAGACCACTCTACCACTTTTCTGGACCATTCTAGTATGGGTGTTTTTGATATTGGAATAAATTAGTGCTATTTAGGTGCTAATTAAATGTCAAGTAACCAAATTTTGTGCTCTTGCAGTTTCCGAGATATGTCCTGCACTGCTACATATGCAGAAAAAAAATAAAAAATACATAATTTTCTTATTGAAAAGGCAGCATTTAATTTTCTGGACCATTTAGACCTCTCTACCACTTTTCCATTCTAGCATGGTGCATTGCTATCTTTAATGGGTAGCTATCCATGCAGGTCATATCTCAAAAACTACCAGAGCACAAAATTTTGTGACTTGGCATTTAAGTAGTACTTAATTAGCAATAATTTTTCCAATCATAAAATCTTTGCACTGCTGACCTTGCACTGCTAACTTTAGAGACATGCTAAGACTATACTCTTTAAGCCCTGTTCTCACTATGCAACTTTTCCATTCATGAAATTTCCTAGCAACAGGTTAAAACAAGACACAATCTGCTTGCGTCTTCTTTTAACCTGTTATAAGAAAATTTGGTGCATGGAAAAGTTGCATATTGAGAACAGGGCATAAGGTGTATGCAATTTGATTCAAACTTTCATGATTCGTAGCACTGACAAAGGCTAATTCAATTTTTTTGTATCTCTAAAAATGCCACAATAAAGACTGTTCAGGAAGAGAAAAGAGTCTTGCTACATAGACCATAAACTTCAATATTTTTAATTCTCAGATGGTTTTTCGTTCAGATGCTATGGCTAGGTGTGGCATTAAAATATCACTCTACAAAGCTGGCAAATTTTCCTTGGAAAGAGACATCTTCATCCTAACAACCTAAACAACACAGGCCAGGTTTAAAATTTGACACTAGAAAAAAGAATGTTTAAATTTAAATACATAATGGGGAGCATAATATTTTTAATGATTTTTTTAGGTTTTTGCAATTCTAAATTAATGTTTGTATTATAATAATAAAGTGCTCTTATCTCTTTTGTCAAGTTCAAATACCTACCCAACTATAATAAATTAATTTATTGCTTGGTTTGTGTAATTTTTTATCTTAACATTAACAAACATAAATTAATCCAAATACAATTATATTAGATTGCCTCTTGGGTCATACATCAAGGCTCCATTTCTTTTAATTTCATTTATAGTTCCTAGTAAAGATAAATTCCTAACAAGGACTCTCATAATTTTACCTAAGAAAAAATTCCTTATCCAGTCAAATAAGAAAAATCCTAGTAATACTTTTATTTTGGCAGTTGAAAAAGTAAAGGTGTTCATAAAGGTGTCTACATCCTCAAAAAAGTTTGTTAGAATACTGAAAAAGTTTATAAATTCCCAAAATGTAACAAATGTGTGATTTATTATGCTGATTTTGATTGACATTTTAATGAATTTTGATGGGTCATACACTCAGCTGGTATAGGTACACTTCATAAAAAATAATAAATAAAAGAGATTCTTAAAAGGCCAATATTTTACCAATTCTTGAACAAACTCCTTGCTGCATGCCAACACATGAAACCTTTTTCCACAATTCTTGACACAGGTCTCCAAAATGGTCAAAGTGTACATTACAGTGGTGTAATTCTTGCCGGCGCTCTGGGCTAGACGCTTTTTGATTGCCCTTATGGCATCCTTTGGGCCCTCTTCTGTTTCATTGATGATGTCACAGATTTCCATGTTGAGGGCCCAATTTTCTGAGGCCAGGGTGCCATCAGTAGCCTGTTCTGTAATAAAAGAAATAAAGTTTAAGCACCTACATAACATGATATGCCTAGTTAGTTTTTCCAGGGAGTAAATAATTTTCTTGATTATCTGAAATATTTAAGATGAAACTTTACTATACTACCCAAGATATATGAGCCAACCATGTTGTTTTTTTTATAGTAAGTTATTATATAGTATATATATTTATCTCTATCTCTCTGTATATGCTATATTAGCAACTATTTAAGATTTTGAACCTTCAACTGAATTTTGTCTGAGAAATCAGTACAAAAATCAGTGTAGAAACATTGACTCATCAGGACACACTATCGAAAACTAAGTAGCATCCTAATAAAATCAATAGGAATGGTCACCTTATAGTACAGTAGTTTTTTTTTTGGAACTGGCTGTACAAAAGTTTTTAAAATAACATTGTGTGCTATATTTTTAGGTACTAAATAATAAACTGGATAATAAACCAATACACAAGCTGGTTTCCTCTATAAAAAACTTCCTAGTTAGAAGACAGCAATTAAACAAAAAAAAACTGTTAGTAAATGGAGCAAATAATGCAAATATTGATGACTAATAGGTAATAAATAATAATAAATAAATGCAAACCAATCCAAATATAATCTTGTCAGGGCATAACATGTCAAAGTTATTACACAAAGAAGCTTTTCAGAACACACAAATAGGGCCTTAAAATTACTGCTAAATTGAATGTTTTCGTCCCACAAAACAACACAATAGAAAAATATACGTAAATCAACAACAAATAATTTACCGATTTTGCCGCCAACCAAGGTAGAAAATGGATTGCCTATCAGGGCGTTCGTCGCATTTTGTAAAAAAGACATTTTCACGAACTTTTACGCGAATTTTTCCGCAGTTTATCGCGACTTTTTCACAACTTTTCCACTTTTCCCAGTCGATTATTTTGCACTGACAGTGACAGCGACCGTCAGAATCATATGGTGCGCGTTTTCCGTCCGTTTGGTTGCTAGGACAAGGTCCAGGGAATGACTCGAGGGCGTTCCAAAATGCTTTCGAACTGGTGCACTGTTGGTCTATTTAGACGAGAACACTCCCTTCTTCAATGAAAGAAGCCTTTTACATTATCATAATTTTACTTGGTGTTTGATAGTAGAAATATCAATGGTGTATTTAACTTTTTTGAACCGGCTATACATCCTACTAAACATTTGGGGCCAAACTAGAAAGCGCCTCTTGTTTCAAGAGCATTATTATTCTAACACATGACAGTCAATTGGTACTACTATTATTATATTCATGCAGCCAGGTTCGGTCCTCGAGGGAAATTTCTTGTATTGACACTAAAAACACAAAATCTTAATATGTCCTATACTTTATATTCAATAAGAGTAGCATTTGTGGTCCTTGCATGCCTGTGGCCTGTGTCATAAAACTTTTTTAAAAATTTTGCCAGTTAAAAATATATGCTTACTTAAACAAACATCGGTGATCTTTGGGGTGAGGGGGGGAGCCACCCCCAATGTTGCTTGCCTTAGCGATCAAATGTAAAGTTGGGTTGGGAAATTTAAAGAATCGTTCTTAATTGGAGTCACGTCACGTGTATTCGACATATGTTATTGTTATTTGGGACTATCATTCGACGTGACGTAAATGACGTCGAATCTTAGGCTCTCAGGCAACCAGAGATATACAAATAACACTTTTTTTACATCTAACACCATGTTTTGTATAAGTATTTTTCATTCTTTTAAAATAATATAATGGTTATATTTTATTAAAACTCATATCAGCCGTCTAGGACACTCTCCCTGAGCGTTGGCCAGTAGAGTATGGGAAGGAATCGGGTACAATAGTCTAGCTCGAAGTTGGCCATACGGGCGTAAAAGTATAATTTTTTACGTCCTGATTTGCGGTAATTTATATATCGTAAATCGCCTGTTTAGACAAAAATTTCATTAATGTTACGTCAAATTCGCGTAAAAAAAATCACGTCATATTTAGGTGACAAAAGTCACGTCAAAAAACGAGTGAAACCCTCATGTGATACAGACGTCAAAAAAACGTCACCAAAATTACTTGATTGGCCAAATTTTTGACATCTTCTCGACGTGATAAAGACGTGTTTTGGTTGTCTGGATTTTGGTTGCCTGGGATATTAGTCATATGTTATAATTTTAGTCATAAAAAATAACCACTAGCTAATTATATACTCGTAGTATCTGTCAATCTGTTGTAACTATCACTGAATAAAATTTTGGTCTGTTGGGAACTATCATTATTTGTCAGCCTCACATAAAAATATATAGGCTATTCTATTACATGGACAATCCAAACAATAAAAACACTACAAACAGACAAACAAATAGAATTTTTAAGTTCTGTTGAAAGACAACGTCACTTAAGATCCAGATCAAATAATATTTTCGCGCTTTCACATTTTCGTTTCTGCAACAGTGATCGCACCCCCCCCCCCGCTCCTTTGCTCCAGAAAAACGTAGACAACCAAGATGCTGGTTGTAACTCTGAAGTCTCTGGAGAAAAAACGAGAAATTACACAAAGTTCCTTTAAAGACATTCTAGAATCCCCCCACAGTATTTTGAGATAGTTTGACCTTCAATCCGTCACCCCAAGAATAAACAAACGCATGACGTACTTACCGCGAAAATACAGAACTGACTTCTCGCAATAAAAGGCAAAAATTCGATCCTATCTCCGAAGGTGTCATATTCTGGCGACTCCAGGATAGAGCACAACTACTTAATTAAAATAATACACCAAAGTATTATTTAACAACGAGTATATTACATAACGTTAGCATACAAGATTGACATCGTATCTAGTCTACAAGTCGGACGTCACTGCAAGTTCCCACAGGCAGGAAGATTGCCGTCGGTAAGGCTCTCTGTGTCCCCACCACGTACTACATACCAGTGCAATTCAATAAGTAGTAGCGGCGCGCTTTATTAGTATACTAGATATAAAGAACAATACTAAACATTATCTTACATCTCCCCTCTTAAAGATTAAGCCTACTAGGAGGTTTAGAAATACGACCAGACCTTGTCTTTTTTAAATTATTCTCATTGACCACACGAGATGATTCTGAAGGAATCACTTCAGCTTTAAAGCTTCTTTTGCTTAAGTTCTGTTCAGAATGAACAGGTGAATAAACTTGGATCTGGGTCTGATCGTTCTGTTTATTCTGAGCCGGCATAACTTCACATTCCGAATCATATTCAGAAGACGGAACAAATTTATTTAAAGACTCTTTTAAATCAATTCGATTACGTCTTACCGAATTGCCATATTGATTTTGAACAATGTAAGAACGCGGAGACATGTGTTCACTTACAACTTTTCCTGGTTCCCATTGCTTCTGAACATGATTGTAAACAGTAACATCACAATCAGCTTTTAAGGGTTTCAAATCTTTAGCGTGTTTGTTATAGTACTTACTGTAAATATTATGCTTATTTTTTATCTTTTCTGGTACATTTTCACACAATTTTGGTTTTAATAAATCGCTGTTAATTGGTAATTTCGTTTTACAAATTCTGCTCATTAGCAGCTGAGAAGGGGAATAACCTATGTTTTTCAATGGCGAGTTACGATACTGAAGCAGGGCAATTTCAATATCTTCATCCTTTTTTAACGATTTTTTCAAAATTTTTTTACCGATGTCTACTCCTTTTTCAGCTAGGCCATTAGAACGCGGGTAATTCGGGCTTCTGGTGACAATATTGAAATTCCATACTTTAGCAAAATTCCTAAATTGAAAACTCCCAAACGGTACATTGTCTGAAATAACAGTTTCAGGTGCGCCAAAAATACAAATAACTTTCTTAAAAGCATTTATAATGGATTTGATTGATTTATATTTTAAAATACATAACTCAAGCCAGTTCGAGTATGAATCAAAAATGACCAAATAACTTTTTCCACCATATGTAAAAATATCAAGGCCAAGTCTCTCCCAAGGTCGTTCTGGTATTGGATATAGTATTAATGACTCTTTTTGTTGTTTTTTAGAATTAGTTTCACAAATTTTGCACAATTTATTTTTATTCTCAATATCTTCGTTGATGCCGGGCCAGTAAAATATTTGACGCGCACGCGCTTTAGATTTCTCGATTCCTACATGACCCTCATGCAAAAGATCTAACATTTCAGCCCTAAGAGAAGAAGGCACAACAATTTTTTCAGAAAATAAGAGCAACCCATCTGCAAAAGATAAATTATCTTTAATTTTCAAGTAATGTTGAACAAAATCTGGCACTTGATGTTTATTTTCTGGCCACCCATTTAAACAGTAATCAACGACTACTTTTAGTTGTAGGTCATTTTTGGTTTCCACTCTAAATTGCTGTTTTCGATTATCTGACATTGACATATTTTTTATCACTGAATGAACTGCAAAATTAAATTCTCTATCGCTTTTTAATCCTGACTCCGATAAAAACGCTCTCGATAACGTGTCACCAATATAAAGGTACTTCCCAGGCTTGTAAGTAACATGCACATCATAATTTAATAACCTTAATCGCATTCTTTGCAAGCGGGGCGATATTGAAGCTAAATCTTTTTTCATTATAGCCTCCAAAGGCTTGTGATCAGAGTTAATTTTGACATTTCTTAGACCATAAATAAAAAAGTGAAATTTTTGTACTGCGAATACAATAGCCAGCATCTCTTTCTCAATTTGAGCGTACTTCTGTTCTGTTGAGGTTAAGCTTCTCGACGCAAATGCAACCGGATGCCCATTTTGTATCAAACAAGCACCAAGGCCATCCTTCGAGGCATCAGTCTCAATTTCGACACTTTTAGAAGAATCAAAAAATTTTAGCACAGGTGCAGTTGTTAGAAAATGCTTAAGTTGAGAAAGTGATTGCTCTTGTTCGTTAGACCACTGAAATGTGACATCTTGTCTCGTTAACTCTCGAAGGGGTGCTGTAACTTTAGATAAGTTAGGCAAAAATTTACCCAAATACTTTGCCATTCCTAAAATTCTTAGTACTCCATTTTTGTCAGTCGGAGTTGGTAAATCTGTTATGGCTTTAACATAGTTTTTGTTTGGTTCAACACCATTTTTGGAATAAATCTGACCCATGAACTTGACAGACTTGGATTTAAATTGAATTTTCGAACTATTGAATTTTATATTGTACTTTAAGGCACGTTCAAGAACTAACTGAAGGTTCCTGTCATGGTCAAGCTCATTACTGCCAGTTATAATCAAATCATCAAAGTACAGGCCCACTCCTTCAAGGTCACCGAATATTTCAAAGTTCTTTCTTTGAAAGACTTCAGGTGCAGAGCAAATGCCAAAAGGCAATCTAAGAAATCTATAGCGCCCAAAAGGCGTGCCAAACGTTGTGTAATCTGCGCTCTGGTCATCAATTTTCACTTGAAAATAGCCATCTTTCATGTCAAGAACCGTGAAGTATTCCTTGTCGCAAAGTTTGCTAGCAATTTCCTCACAGGTTGGTATTAAAAAATGTTCCCTTTGAATCGCGTTGTTCAAAAATTTTGGGTCTAAACAAAGTCGTAGATCATTATTTTTTTTCTCTACTATTACTAGCGGGTTCAGCCACTCAGTCGGACGTTCGATTTTTTCAATTACACCTTGTTTTTCAAGTTGTTCTAATTTGCATTTTAATCTGTCATAAAGTGTCTTAGGAACCCTTCTGGGGGGCTGAACATGTGGAATTGCGTCACTTTTCAAAGTTATATGATGACTTGTGGGAAACTCCCCCAGGCCATCAAAACAAGACTTATATGCTGTAGTGACATTCTCTAACGATTTAAAAGTTACATTTGCTCCGTTACTAATCGAAGCCAAACGTTTTATTAAACTAAGAGATAAACAACCTGGTAACCCCAGTAAGGGCAGTTGGTCCCCAGCATCAACAACAATAAAATCAACAAGCGACTCGATGTTATTGACCCTGCACAACAAACTGACCTCTCCCAGGGGCTTGATCTTAAAGCTTTCACTACCATATGAAACTAGAGTTACTTTTGTGGATTTCAAGTCATTTTCGAGATTTAGTTTTTTCAAAATATACAAAGGTAAAACACTCACCTCGACTCCAGTATCAAGTTTAAAATCTACTTGCCCTTGACCTATGCAAACTTTTTGCTTCCAGACCTTCTCCTGCGAACTAGACTTCTGCACTTTTTTCTCCACTGAACCGATCAAATTTACCGAATTTACGTAAAATTGCCCATCACTATTTTCTGACTCATCACTACTTTCACTAGCTTCATTTTTTTCTACTTCATGCACTTTTTTCTTCATGTCCTTTTTCGCTTTCCGATTTTCTTTTTCACGAGATTTTTCTCCATTTGTACACACCGCTGCAAAATGATTCCTACTCTGGCATTTTGCACACGTTTTCCCCCAAACTGGACATTTACCATTTTTCTGGTGTTTGTAACCACAAAATTTGCACAAGATCAATGATTGTGATACACCAGCTGATCTAGACGAGAACGCAGAACTAGTATGCGCCTTTTCTCTATCTTTGTTTATCGCACTAACCGACGCTTCGCTCTGTAGTACTTTAACTTGAGTTTTGCTAATCTCTGAGGCACGACACATTTCTATTGCTTTATTCAGGTTAAGCTTACTCTCTCTCAAAAGCCTTTCCTGCGTATTTTTGTCAGCGATTCCTATCACTATTCTGTCTCTAACCATGTCATCTTGGTCCTTGTAACTTGTCGTTTTCACGGCTTTTCTTAGCTCTGTCAAGAAACTGTCAAATAACTGGCCTTCTTTTTGTACAATGCTATTAAATTTAAACCGTTCAAAAATAATATTGGCTTGTGGCGAGCAATAATCTTTAAACTTTTGAAGTATCGACTTTAACGATTTTTTCTCAACATCTGTGTACGAAAAACTATTGTGTAACTCCAGGCCATCATCCCCAATAAGATTTAGAAACACAGCTACTTGAATTTCCTCATCTTTTTTCTGTAAACCAGTCACAGTCAAGAAAACTTCAAATTTTTGTTCAAATCGCTTCCAATTTTCAGCTATATTTCCTTCTAAACTGAGCTGTTCTGGCGGGCGAAACAAGCTCTCCATTTTTACTGGACTTTTTCAGCAACTTTCCAGATTATTCACAAAATTTCTTGGATAAAACTGGCGCACTATTTGCTAAAAATCTAGGCGTCTAGCGTGCAACCAGTGCACATTTCTTTTCACAAGTTTCTAGGGTGCTGCAAGCGCACTATTTTTGACTAAATCGAGGGCTTTTTCACAGCTAAAGCACGTCACGAGATCGCCCGAGATGTCTACTACCTGACACCATGTCATATCCTGGCGACTCCAGGATAGAGCACAACTACTTAATTAAAATAATACACCAAAGTATTATTTAACAACGAGTATATTACATAACGTTAGCATACAAGATTGACATCGTATCTAGTCTACAAGTCGGACGTCACTGCAAGTTCCCACAGGCAGGAAGATTGCCGTCGGTAAGGCTCTCTGTGTCCCCACCACGTACTACATACCAGTGCAATTCAATAAGTAGTAGCGGCGCGCTTTATTAGTATACTAGATATAAAGAACAATACTAAACATTATCTTACATCTCCCCTCTTAAAGATTAAGCCTACTAGGAGGTTTATTAGTATACTAGATATAAAGAACAATACTAAACATTATCTTACAGAAGGAACGGTTTCTCCAACTACACGATCAATAAAACTCTTCAGACCACACAACACAAAGGAGGACAGATGTAAATACTGAAAGGAAGGCAACGCTTTTATAATTCCATACATCAAAGAAATCTCAGAAAAGATAAGAAGAATAGGCAATCAATACGATCTTCGGACAGTTTTCAAAACGAACACAACAATAAGAAGCCAATTAACAAAAACTGAACCACAACGCCATGACACCAAGAACTGCATCTACCAGGTACCCTGCGAGTGTGGGGATATCTACATTGGAGAAACCAGCCGACTCATGGAAGTTCGCCCTACAGAACACAAACCCAAAACTCGACAAGGGGAAACAACTGGATCAAAAACTGGGACAATGAACATCATATAGAATGGAAAGAGGCAAGGATCGTCGCCAAGGAAGAAAATCTATACAAGCGGCAGTTCAAAGAAATCATTCATACAGAGGAACCAGAGAATGTATTTTCTCAACAAAGCATCACCATCAAGGATGTTTGGAAACCCATACTTTTCGGAGGTGACAGATTTCAACTGCGAAAGGGCGGAGTCAACCAAGTGTAAACGTTATGTTTCACTGAACACACACTAGTATATAAGATTAGGTAGTCTTTGTTTTTGTTAGTATTCACCTGATAACGACTGCAGATACATAAGCATTCGAAACTTTGTGAAAAAAAAAGACAAAGGAAGTTCGCAACTCTGACTTACTCTTAAATTCTATTTCCTGTCAGTGCAGTTTATATTTTCTTTTGTCGAGCCAAGCAAATTATTTTTTATGTGCCTGATGCCGACCTAACGCCGACATTGCCGAAGTCGGACCGTTTATTTACCTAACGTGTTTGCTGGGGGGTTTTTTAACTTTCTTACGATTACAATTGCAACCAACACTAAATTCAGAAAAAACACTGTGATTATGCCAATTATGAACGATACTAAAACTAGCTGTAGCATATATACACTTTACTACCCCATCATTTTACAAAGCTTTTTTAATTTCTTTAAACAACAATAATAAAAAAAGAAAAAATACGTTTGCGTCGCCATTGTAAATAAATGGTACTTTTAGATATTTTTTAAACAAAGCCAAAACGCACTGCATTTTTGCCTTATTAATGCAATTTTTCGAACAAGGCCTGATTTTATGGTGGAGGAGATGGACAAACAGCTGACTGCAATCGATGCGTGCGTTGCTGCGTTCGCAACGTTACGTCCATCCCGACGATGTACGCATTAGTACGCAACAAGTGCGTCCACCATAAAATCGAACCTCGTTCAAACAAGTTAAAAATGTTTTGGCTTTGTTTTGAATGAGTTAGGCAGATTTACGCTAGCCAAGCAAGCAATTAAGCAAGCAGGAAATTGACAGTTGTACACACTTCTGCTTGACATATGACCTTTGCGAGCGTAAACGATTGTGTGTATTCCCATATGATGAACTTCTCCGATTTGCTTGCTTGCTTACCAGCGTAAATTCGCCTTAAGTATACGGATACGATCAGGATGCTTATTCTTGAATCTCCGGGAGGAGAACGAGAGTGGGAAAAGGCAAACTGCGTATTCTTGAAAACGTGAAAGTAAATGGGAATACTCCCGGGAGTCCGCGTTCTCCACCTCTTAGGCAGGAGAACGCCAATTCCCGCATACTTTTTTGCTTCAATCATTGTATGAACAGCTGTCCATACAACGCTTCAATTAAACCGTTGTATGAACAGCTTAATTAAACTAAATTTTGGTCATTCTACATTTGTTTTTGCAAATGAAGGATAAAAAGAAGTGAAAAATTAACGGTGGGTGACTAAGAGTAAAATGATTCATTTTTACAAATTCCCATTTAACTATTCCCGGGCTTTCAAGAATACCGACACGGGAATAAATGTGACTTTGAAATCCCAGGAACGTTCTCGGGAGCAGTTCCCTTCCCTGACGTTTAAGAATACGGTTCCGTCGATCAGCACCATAGAAAAAGATCAGCACAAAATTTAAAGCACCTTGGAGTCAACGAAAGAAAACGGAAAACGCTTCATAAGTATTCAACCATTTTCTAATCTCAGGCACATCCTTTTTACGTCAAAAATGTGTCAAATCTTTCAAAACAACCGCAAAATTTTCTGATTTTTTTCGCTTTTCTTTTGAAATAAATTATAAATTTTGAATTGAAAATCGGATAACAATGACGATAGACCTGAGCAAACATAATGCAGCACTAAAAGATGCGTGGAGGGACGTTTTGACTGAGAAAACTGGTACAAATTGGTAAGATTTTATTTATGGTAGTTTTGGTTTTTTTTAGGTAGGCACTAGAAGTACCACTGGTCTGCACTGGTACCACAGCACTAAAAAAAGAAGGATTAAATTTTCCGGAGAGCTAAACAAATGTAGTTAGTGATAAGCTTAGTCAAATGATAATGCGGTTTAAGGCATAACTTATGTATGCTCATTATACTCATTTTTGGTAAAATAATAAAGCGTCTGTCTAACTTGTCTGAGTCGCCCTCGGAGTCGCCGCACCGTAAGACGCAAGAAAAATGAACCAGGAGTTATCAATGTTGATTTTTATTTACAGTAAGGAGTAATAAATGATTGATTTTTATTTCATAAGGTGGATTCTAACCAAGATTCTAACAGCACTTAATGTAATTTAATTTAACTTCATTTAACCTAAAAGTTGTAATACATACAGTATATACAAGAGTAACTTAATATGCAATTTAATTTATGAGATGACCAACTTTTATCTTTTTTTACATATTCTTCAGTGAAATCAAAAGTGTGCCTGCCCAAACAGAGGTGGCTGCCGTTTTTTCACAAGTTATAAACAAATACAAGAATTTGATTGTGTAGCTGACAAAATTTTTGACAAGTAAGAAAGATATGAATACTGTACATTTTCCTTAATTTAGATTAAGTTAAGTTAAATTAAATTATGTTAAGTGCTGTTAAGGATCATTCATACAAGGCATAGGCCGAGGCATAGGCTTAGTCACTTATTAGTATTGGATATTGTTATAGTTTTAGTCTTAAAAATTGCTCAATGTTCATACTTGTCTTTGTTATAGTCATAACAATCACTTAAGTATCGTTCATAATTGGAATAGTTCTTGGCAAAGTCATTGCAATAGTCACAATGTTTGTTAAAATGCATCTTCTGTCACTGTGTTTCTTGTTAATAAGACAGTGACAGAGTGTGCATTATAAAAAAAATTAACTGCATTTAACCTCCCTTTTTTGATTTTTTGTTTTATTTACTTTTTTTTTACTTTTTAAAGAAAAATGAAGTTTAACTGAGGGTTTAATAAAAACAGTTTTTTTTTTTGAAACATACAAAACACTTTTCAACTTGTTTTTTGCTTTTAATTTGCCTGTATAAAATTTTTGAAAATGTTGATTTCATTCCTGTCAACATAGTTGTGAGCCATACTTGAAATTTGGAACTCATGCATGTGGACTTATATTTGTTATAGTAATAGTCATAATTTTAGTTATATAATTTAAAGTTGAAAGTTGCCAACTTTTCATTAGTAGAACTGTGACTAAACATATGTCAAAGCAAAATTAAAAACATTGCCTGAACACTCATAAGAAACAGTGGTTTTAACTATTTCATGATTAAGACAGTAACACAAATTAAAGCAAATACTAAGCCTATGCCTTGTATGAACAATACTTTAGAATCACCCTTTACTGCTTCCACCTTACAGCTTATTTTTTGTGTTGCAGTGACTGACTGTAACTTTAAAGGCTAAATTATAGATAAGGAACCCTACAAAATTCCACTGATTACCTATAAGATTATAAAATGTGATATTATTTTACAATTTTATCAATGCAACTAGCTGGAGTCCTGCCTGCAGCTTTGTCTGTGGTTTTACCCATTTTTTCCATTTTTCTGGCTTTACATTGTCATGCCTCTTTTGATGAAATAAAGCCTCCAGTAGTGTTTGAGTGATGCTGGCAAAAACAGACAAACAAGAATTCCAAAAATTGGATTATTTTGATCTATATGGTTTGGTTAGAAGCCAACACCAAAAATTTGAAAAAATATTCAATGTACAGGGTGACTGTTTATAAAGTTCCACCTGGGAAAACTTTTATTATTCACTACAAGAAGTCAAAACAAAAAAGTGAATTACTCATGATTTTATGTAGATTTATGTTACAGTTTCTTTTTTTAAAAAAATCACCCATTACACACAGGATGGCCATGAGGTCCTTTTTTTAATGGAACTCACTGTATATTTTTTTAAATTTCGATGGATTTTTTTTTTCTGATTCCAGAAATATACCATATCTTACCATTGTCTTGAATGGTCATTGAAAAAATTCGCAAAAACTTTGCCATAAGAGTAATGCGTTGAACAAAAAACCTAAACTATTTTTCCTTGGCTAACACATTGCCCTTATGTCAAATTATTTTTGATTTTACTCGAGAACCGCCAAAGGAAAACCCATATATGATATATTTTTGAAATTAGAAAGAAAAGATCTATCAAAATTTTATAAAATATACACCATGGCCACTTTGCGTGAAGTGTGTAATTAAGGAAAAAAGTGAAAATGTTACAGAAATCTACTTAATTTCAAGTGAAACTATAAATGGTCATCAATTACAGAAATGGTATCTCTCTAGAGATTTATTATATACTTACTTATATAGATTGTTTTAAATAAAATCATCTTAATCTTCATATTTTTTAATTTTACTCTCTCTTCTGTATGTACCCATAACAACATTTCCATGTTGTCTAAGTAGTTTTGTTTTATATTATATTATTGTACTTTATAATATTTTTTTTTCCTTGTGAGTTATCAAAATGTTTTTGATTCTATTTGTTAAAATTAATTTAAAATATTTACAAATAAGTCCTGCTCTACCCTAGATCAACACAAAAATAAAATTTGATGGTCTTTTTATAATTTCTTAAAAAATTTAAATATGTATTATATATTTCTGGCTGCTATGACATGCCCACTTTCTAAAATGTATTAACCGACCAATACATTTTTTTGCCCACCATCCTACCCTTTTGTTTTTTTTTAAAACTTTTTACCTGTGACATGAAAAAGGTGGTCAATTCTCTGGAGTTGTAACAATTGAAAAATTTAAAAGTTCTATGAAAGCAAAAAGTTGACCCCTTCAAAATATTTTTAGTGTTATATAAAAAAACAACAACAACAAACAAGTGTAAAGTTGTCCTCCCAAACATTTTTTTATGAAATATTTTGAAGGGGTAGGGGGGGCAAACAAAAATATATTTTTATAATCAACAGTCTCCTTTCAAAGACTTTTTAATATTTATAAGTCCAGCTGCAAAATTTGTATTTTTATTACAGGTAGGGCATGTATATTATTAATTTTCCAGTTCTACTTTTACATGGTATAAAATGAATGACTTACCCTTAACCTTAAAAAAAGTGTAGGTGAAATAAGTTCCCAAATTCAGTCTTCATCATAAACAAATTAATTAACATGTAGTATTTATAAGAAGTCAGTTGCACTTTATTCTGTATTCAATTGGCGTATCTGCCTGTCGCATGGGAGGATCATATTGTAATTGGTCCAGAGAATTTGGATTAAACCGAGGAATAAACAGTACAAAAAATAAAATTTTATAAAATTCTATAGGGGACTCTTTGGCTATGAAGGACAAACCAATGCACTTAAAGTCATCTCCAAGGGCGACGGAGGCATAGACGAAATGCGAGAAGACTTAAACAGCGGCAAGGTCATGTACGCTTTTGTAAAGGTCCGTGATCCAAAAACATCTCTAGATAAATTTGTTTTGATCAACTGGCAAGGTTAGTCATATTGTTCTCTTGATACACATTTAGGGGTCCCACACATCTTGGAAAACTTTTAAAACAGATTCCAGGTCTGTGATTCACCTAAAATTTGAGAAAAACAATTTTTCTGGAATTTTGAATATAGTATCCTGGAATTTTTTGTGGCTTTTCTGGTGATGGTGGAAGCAACACCATCTCACCCAAAAATTCAGTTAACTTTTATCTTTTAGTATTCTTTGGCATACTGTTGCGGCCATATTGACAACCAAATCCGTGTTTAATCTGACAATTTGGTTATAAAAATGATGACAATAGTAGGTTAAAGGGCACTGAAGCAGTAATACATTATCAACATTAAACAGATTATTAAACTGGGAGAACATTGCTGTTTTAACAGAAATTGGACTGAAAATCTGTTAACTTTTCAACTTTTAGTACCAATAAGTTTAAAACTCAATTTTTTGTGTTATTACTATTTTATTTTACACAATTGTTATACTAAGTATGTTTTGATTAGGTGAAGGGGCAAATACTGTTAGGAAAGGGATGTGCGCGAATCATCTTAGAGATGTGGAAAAGTTCTTTACTGGGGCTGCCTTAACTTACACAGCAAGAAACGAGGAGGAAATCGAGGAAGATTTAATTGTCGAAAAACTCAAAAAGTCCGGCTCTGAATATAGCTTTAAAATGAAGGTTGAACCCATGGTTGCTCCAGCTCCTGTAGGTTAGTGAAAAGGAGCATTCCATTAAAAAATATTACCTTTTTCTTGGATTATACACAAACATACAGGTCAAAGAAAACCACCACCAAATACTTTTTATCCAAAAAGTTTTCTAGGTGAAAAAAGTCTTTAAGTAGGGTTGCCATCCGTCCGAATTTCCCCGGAAATGTTCGGGTTTTGGAGGCGTCTAGGGATGTCCGGGCGGGTCTTTGAAAATTGTCTGGAATTTCTGCGACAGGCAGCACGGCAACTTTTGTGCCTTCAAAAATCATTTTGAAACCATAAAATGGATATATGATTTTTGACCAAATTTGCAGCCATAGCAGTCTGAACTGTTAATCCAATCAATTTTGTTGTTGTTGTCAAAAAAACGAAACATTTTTGAAGAATTGAGACTGGATCCCACTCCAACCCACTTTTTTTCAATATGTAAACTTTTGTGTTCTGCTTCTATAGCGGAAAAATTGCAAAATATTATTCACAAGCTTGTGATTACCTTTTCAGGACGTAAAAATTATTTTTTGCTTATTTTACTGCTTATTGGAGCTTGTAATTTTTTGAATTTTGGTCAGGAAAAAAACCTTGAAAAGTCTGGAACCTGAGAAAACCTGTATAAAATTAATTGTTGTAATTTTACCTTAATTTTTGTCAGGAACAGGATTTTTAATGCATTCAAGAAGTTACATTTTTTTGTAGGTACAGTGTTATCAAAATGTTTGCCCGCGGCGCATTTATGCCGTGATTTTGGCGACAAATCTATAATTGAAACTAAATATTTTACAAAAAATTAAAATTTTCTAGAACTACATATTTGTTTAAATTATAACATCATTGCTTATTACAAATTTTTGTCAAAAACATTTAAAACGCTTAAAAAATGACATTTTTAATCTAATTTTCTTAAAATTTTCGCCTGCGGCGGATTCAAGACATAATTTGATTAAATTATTAAGTTGGTTATTTTAAAAAGTGCTAAATAAGTCTGTTTGTCCTAGTTTTACAATTTTAGAGATGGCAAACCTATTTTAAGCATCAATTCAGTGACTTTGGCAATTTTCAAAACAAATTGAAGCAATGTCATCATACACTTGGTCGATTGTAAAACATAGTATTTGCTTGGAAAACTGGTTGCGGGCTGCGGCTAACTTTAGTAAATTAAAATTAATTTTGTGTTTACTGTTTATGTAGATTACAACTGCCTTTTTAATAATCCCTTTTTTACAATTTAATACTTCAGGTACGACATATCAAAGAATAAATGCAACTAAAGAAATCAATTCACAAGAACGGGACAAATTCTGGAGAAAAGAAGAGGAAGAGGAGAAAAAACGACAGGAAGAAGAGAGGAAAAGAAAACAAGAAGAAATGCTCAAACTCGAAACGGAACGGTAAACGCGATTAAAGTCGGATTTACAATTAAGCAAGCAAGCAAGGAAGTGGACAAATGTCAATGTCAAATCTCGAAGAGTAAAAATTATTTTCGAAATAGGTTCCGTTTAAAACATTTCTAGGTGTTTAGAAGTTTGAAAACATCAAAATTTTTTTGATTTTCTTGGGAGAACAAAATTATAATTGTTTTCCAAAAACCAAAACTACACTTTTTTGCACTCGACGCGCGTTTCGCTAACAACGTTAGCATCATCAGGAGACGATAAACAATGAACTAAATTAATGTACGCTCTATCTTATATACAATCCTTTAGTATGGAAAGTATGGAAATCATTAAATCCAGAAATAGTTTAAATAAAGATAGAGGACCCATCCCGTTTAGTACACTTTATTCTTTGGTTGAGGGGAGATAGGATTAAAAATCGTGATCAATCACAAATTATTAGTGTTATCTCCGCCCACTAAAGGATTGTATATAAGATAGAGCGTAGATTAATTTAGTTCATTGTTTATCGTCTCCTGATGATGCTAACGTTGTTAGCGAAACGCGCGTCGAGTGCAAAAAAGTGTAGTTTTGGTTTGTGGAAAACAATCATAATTTTGTTTTAGTGCAACCAAAGGTTCCAAATTCCGGACATAGTTTTCTTGGGAGAATTTTAAGAAATTTAAAAATAAAGAAAATCTAACCTCGCAAATCGACACACGCGCTTCGAAGGCTGCGTGAGGCGCCACTTGTGAGGTTAGGTTTTCTTTAATTTAAAATTTCTTAAAATTCTCCCAAGAAAGTCAAAAAAATGTTGATGTTTTCGAACTTGTAAACACCTAGAAATGTTTTAAACACACACCCAAAAATAATTGGTACTTTTCGAGAAAATTGGAAAAGCCGGGAAATTTGACATTGACATTTGTCCTCTTTCTTGCTTTCTTGAGTGCTTACTTGCTTAATTGTAAATCCGCCTAAACAGCGATTTCCTTTTGTTACCCCAGTGCGTACTGAGTGTATCTGTATCCTTTATATTTATAGAACCTGAAAAAGGACAGAGGTATATTTTTCCCCTATTTCCCCGAGTCCTCTGTTGCTGGATGCCGCTGGCAGAGTTAAATTTATTTTAACCTTTTCCCCTGTAGCCGCGAGAGTCGCCATATTTAAAGAGTTTTTCTATGTTTTTGTTCCAAATTATTTCGTTTTTTTTTTAATTTTAAATAATTTGAATTATGTTTTATGTTATTTTATTACAAGGGAGCTAGGAGAGAATTCAAGGAAAAGGTACGACGCTGCAAGAGAGAGCGCTGGAGGACACACTGCAGTGAAATAACCTCACTGCCGGAGACCTTTAGACCCTTAAAAATCTTGAGCAATGAAACTAGGCAAACCCTAAGTTCATTCAAGAGGCAAGACAGAACTTAGACCAACTCCATAGAGGAGTCACTGAGACATCTCTTGGAGGTACATTTTCCGGGGGATGGAGATGCCAGCTACACCTGATGAGGAGGTAACGCCGAATTGGGGACTGGCAAACCGCGTAGTCACGGATGATACAATATCCTGGGCAATAAACGAGTTCAGTCCGTACAAGTCACCAGGTCCAAATGGGATCTTCCCGGCACTGTTGCAGCGGGCCCTAGAGGCACTACTTCCTCACACGAAGAGAGTGTTTAGGGCCAGTGTAGCATGGAGAAGAGCCAATGTGGTCTTTATCCCCAAACCGGGAAAGAAAGACTACACCACTGCTAAATCCTTTAGACCTTTAAGTCTCACGTCATTTCTGATGAAAGCACTGAAGAAGATGGTGGACAGGTAGTGCATAAGGCTGAAAAAGCCCTTCAGCACAATGAGTACGCACTCATGGTATTCTTTGACGTGGAAGGAGCCTTCGACAATAACTTTAGTATCAGAGCTTAAGTATCTGGGAGTATTTTCAAGTTGATTTTAAACATGTTTGTAAACATAATACATCATTGAAGGATGGAACTAACAAAAGTGTTTTCTCTGCAAGTCGTACAAATGGCTGCCATGGTCATTAGCCATTTCGTGCAGGTTTTCGCACATTCTATTTCCTCTAAATTCTTTGGTCATACTGAACAAGGGACTCATGTGGAGGCAGCATGTTGCCAAAATGACCGAAAAAGTCTAGGCAACAATGTGGCAGTTGCGCCGAGTGGTCGGTAGAACCTGGGGGATCATCCCCAGAAACCTATACTGGTTATACATGGCCATCATAAGACCGAGAATCCAATATGGGCCAGTGGTCTGGTGGCCTGTAGTAGAAAAACTGACCACTTCCAGAAAGCTCATGAGCCTGCAGGGGCTCTTTTGCAGGGGAAAAACAGGCGCAATGAGGACTACCGCCATTAGAGCCCTAGAAACCATCTTAGGTCTCCCCTCGCTTTCAACTTGGATCAAGAAGGAAGGGATGGCGACGCACCTGCGACTGTGGGACAAGGGTCTCTGGAAGGGCAGAGGGGAAAAAGTGGGACATCTGGCAATCGAGGAACTGGTAACAGTAGGTACTCCTTCGAAACCATGGACGTTTGCGAAAAAGTACTTGAACGGGATGGGTGGCAGAGAGAAGAATTCCGAAACGAATTAAGCAGAGATGCGACGGTCTGCTACACCGACGGATCAAAACTGTCAGCCAGGAAGACAACAGGCGAAGGAGTGTATGTGGCTTGGCGAGCACGCTACGGTCTTTCAGGCGGAGGTATACGCCATTATCATGTCGGCAACCCTACCAGAGGTCGGAAATGGTAGGAGGGACATTTGCATATGTTCCGACAGCCAAGCTGCCCTCAAGGCTCTTAGTGCGCTACAGACATTAGCTGAAGACAAGAGGGTGACACTAATGTGGGTCCCAGGCCACGAGGGAATACCAGAGAACGAGAAGGCGGACGAACTTACCAGTGCTGGGGCCGAAACCCAATATATTGGACCGGAACCGCTCCTGGGAATCACAAGAAAACAAGTGCAGAGCGAGCTCAATAAATGGGCGAGCGATCAACTGAAGTCGTCCTTGAGGGAAGAGCGAGAGTGCAAACAGTCTAAACTGTTCGTGAGTGAACCAGACGCAGCCAGAACTAAATGGCTCCTGGGAAACTCTCGCAAGAACATTGGACTGTTAGTAGGAATGCTTACAGAGCATAATCGGCTGCGTAAGCGTTTGATATGCATCAGTGTTGGACGACTCCGCCTGCCCAGCATGTGGGTGGGCGGAGGAATCAGCGGTGCACCTTATAGGAGAGTGTGACGGATACGCCAGATTGAGACAGCAGACGTGGGGTGCCCCCACAATAGAAGAGGACTCTGACTCTGACGTGCTGACCTTCGTAAGGAAGGCAGGAAGACCCGGAGAGAGAGAGGCACGATGAGTAGAGGGAGTGAGAGGATAAGGGTGCGAGACGGGGTGTGGAAGAAAGGACCCATGAAGAGGCCTAATTGCCAGGCGGACGGCAGGCCCCTTACTACTACTACTATGTTATTTTAAATAATATATTTAAAAGTTTATGTGATTGCCATAGTCTAAATTGGCATATATGTATATTGGTCAGCCAATACTAAATAAGTATTACACAGTATAATAAATTACAAGAAAGTAAAATAATATAAGACATACCTTCTGTATTACTTAAATAAAAATCTAACCTGAAAAAGCAAATGTTTTGCAAGACCCAGCGACAGTGGACGACAGTCAGTTGATGTCCCTGGATTCCACCGGCGAGAGTGCAGGGGATTGTCGCTCGCGACACGTCGAAGCTCTGAGAACGAGGCTTTAGGCTGCATATTTTTAGAAGTCTATTCTGGAGAGTAGGTTTTTAGGCTTCTTGGCTGGTTGACTCCTCTCCTCCTCGGTACTCCTCTGCTTATAGTATTATACAGTTTTTTATTTTTTCGAAACACATTTTCAAAAGTGAGCCATATTAGAGTATTCCATGGATAGATAAGCAGTCATTTTTTGATAATTTTCCTCATATATAATTTTCTTTAATATTCGTTGTTACTATATTCTCGCGTATTCTAAATTACAGGACACGGAGAGAAGAACAAGACAGTAAAAAAAGGGAAGAGGTAAGGCAGACGAGGGACGAGAGGATAGACGAAACTAGAAAGGCTACGGAAAACGAAGTGGTCAAGCAAAACAAAGCGCCCGAAAAACCCGTGAGGGCTTCGATACTGAGGGCCAACATGGAGGCCCAACAAATTGTGGCAACTAAACAAAAAGGGTGAGTTCTTTAATATAAATAAATTATAAAATTTTTTATTGAAATTACCCTGTATATTTTGGAAAATTTGAAAAGAACTTTTTGGTTAAGGTTTGCGGCCCGAAAAGTATATTTTTTTGTTGCGTTTTAGTGGGATAGGATTAGTTTAGTTTTTAGTTTTATTTATTGGTGATAATTTTACATAAGTGCTTTTACAAGTCATAAAAAAATATATAAATGTATAGATTCCTGACGAAAAATCTTACTATAAAAATATTTATATGTATAGACTAGTAAAAAAATATGTAGAGAGTATTACTCAGTAATAATCATAATAAAAGTTTGATATTACGGTTATATAAATAGAGAAAAATTAAAAGGGGGTTAAAAGTTTAAATTATTTCTTGACCAACAAATCTGGTACCCTAGGTTTCAAAACGTATGCAATTAAAAGACATATATGGACCTAACAGTGAGAAGCAACAAACATGCACTTCAAACATTAAAAAAAATAGATTTTGGTTAGTTGAAAACAAAATCACTGCAGAGATACTCCTCAAAAGAGTAAAAGGCAGCCTGCTTAAGGTATTTTTTAACCACCTGTGTAAACCCTTTTTCGTCCAAGGATCTGATGTTTTCTGGCAATGCATTAAAGAACTTTATGCTATAGTAGTCTGTACCCCTTTTTGTTTTTGTTCTTTCTAGTCTCTGATAGTAGAGAAAATGGTGACCAAAAAAAAAGGTCGATGTAGCTAAATACGAAATACTCTGCTGACCAAAAAATCTATATTTTCATACAGTTTACCCCGCGCGCAGGAATTCGAATCAAAGGAACGAATGAACGAAACGATCTACCTATTTGCAACTGATTCAGTGTACCGCCACTGTGGGTCAGGCAGTCACTCGTTTGATTCATTCTGTCTTCGTCGGTCATTTGACTCATTTGACTGATTGAATCATATCGAGCAAACATGATTCGATCGAAGCTTGGGACCCCACGCCGCTGAGAATTGCATTAGCTATGAACGAATGAATTTTTAGCCTTTCTAAAACATTTTGGAGATATCAGTTAACTTTAGACCTTTACTACCCAAGTAGCATTTGGACATCAAACTACGTTCTCTACTCGTTGGCTTAAAAACCCTGACGTTGGCAAGCGGACTACAAATCTCATTCCATACGACCCCAATCCGACCTAAATAGGAAATACAAATTCGGGTCGGCTCGACGTCGCTAATTGTGCTTCAATGGTATAGTTGTTTACCTATGACGACGTGATAATACGTCCGTCAGCTTCCGTAATTTTATATTATTTAATTGATTACTTAATGTGGTACTTGTTTAGTAAATTTTAGGTGAAATATATTTTAACGAATTATAACTGACAAAAAATAAATGGCTACCTTTTTATTTCATTAACAATAAAAGTTATGTTATTAAAAAGGGCATTTTACCGAGTAATCTAGAGCGAAATATTTCTGCAAGGGCCACTTTACTGACAAAGTTGGTCAAGATGGGGCGAAAAATAACTCCCCTCCTTCCAAATTAGCACAAAATAGCAAAAAGAAAAAATATTTTAAAAAATGTATTTTTTTAAAGCACTATTTCGGTTTTAATTAATACTAAAATCACTCAAGAATAATACTAAACGCATCTTTAAGGCATTATTAAGTCTCTTTAATACTCCTACCTTTTGTAAAGAGAATCTTTAGGGCCAGCATAGCAATGGGATATGTACCGACAGAGTGGAAAAAAGCCACCGTTGTCCTTATTCCGAAAGCCGGAAAGAAAGACTATACGGCGGCCAAATCCTTCAGACTTAGTTTAACATCCTTTTTGATGAAGGGGAGCCGAGTTTCTTATCTCCGAATGGGTAAAATCTGCACTAACAGGGAGAAAGATCCAGGCCATTCTAGGGGAGTCCAGGGTCAACATAGAGGCAACGGGAGGCGGCCCACAAGGCAGCTGCTTATCCCCACACCTGTGGTGTCTGATCATGGAGACTCTCCTACAACGCCTAACAGAGGAAGGATTCGACGCCCACGCATACGCCGACGACGGTGTCGTGGAGGTGGTAGGCCACCACCTAAACACCGTCTGTAACAGAATGCAAAGGGCGCTACGAATTATAGAAGACTGGTGTCAACAAAACGGTCTCTCTGTCAATCCAGGAAAGACAGAGATGATCCTGTTCACTAGAAAGAGGAAAATGGAGGGATTCAGAGCACCCAAGATGTACGGGAGACCCCTGACTTTGGTTTCAGAACTGAAGTACCTAGGGGTCACCCTAGACAAGGGGCTCACCTGGACACCACACGTTGTGAAATTGACCAATAAGGTGCAGGCAACGATGTGACAACTGCGTCGAGTGGGGTTTGAGCCCCAGAAACCTCCACTGGATGTACACGGCAGTACTAAGACCAAGGATCCAGTACGGATCCATAGTCTGGTGGCCAGCAGTGGAGAAGGTCACTACTACCCTCAAGCTTAGGAGCCTACAGGGAACCATATGCAGAGGGATAACCGGCGCTATGAGGACGGCACCTATACAGGCACTCGAAACCATTCTGGGACTGCCGCCGCTTCCGATCTGGATCAGAAAAGAAGCGATGGCGACCCACCTCCGGCTGAGAGATACAGGTCAATGGAGAGGAAGAGGGGAAGCTGCGGGGCATCCTAAGATTGCCCAAATCGCCGAGAGAGAAATCCCTATGGCAGCGATTAAAACACAAAAACCAAAAAACCTCTGGAGATTCAAGAAGAGGTACAAAGTAGTCATCCCAGACAGGGAACTATGGCAGAGTGAAAACCTCCGCGAACAGTTCGAGGAGAACGCCGTGATTTGCTACACCGACGAGTCGAAACTGTCAGAGAGGAAAACCACAAGATCGGGGGTTTATGTGGAAGACCAGGAGGTTCGAAAGAGCTACCCGCTCGGAGAGCAAGCCACGGTCTTTCAGGCGGAGGTGTATGCCATAATAATAGGAATATTCCACTATATAACTATATACCATTACTAGAAACTTTACAGTGCGGGGCTTACTTCAAAGTTGTCCCATTTAATTTCTTTAATATTACTTTTACGAGGTAACGACTCTACTGATATTAATTTGGTTGCAATTCAGTAGCCCCTACTCAATACAAAACTACAAAGTTGTGGAGTCTACACGGTCGCCTATCTACCACGCAGTAAGAAATAAATGTGCATATAGTGGAAAAACGTTACCTACGAGTTATCGCTACTTTATTGACATTGTAAATTACTGCACCGTCAACTGGATGAGCGACGCCGCCATGTTATTTACTTCTACTAAACATGGAATTCAAGTCAAAATTCAAAAATACCTCATTACCAATAAAAGTAAAAATATTAATATTTAATTAATAAACCATATTAAAACTGGAAATACATTTAATTTGGAAATCCTAACCTCAAATAATTCCGATTTTTTATCGACATTTTAGATAAAACTAGGTCAAAACTGTGGGGTGCGCGTTCTTTTTATCTAGCTATGCGTTTATAAATTTAGGATGTTGTGACTTCAGAAAAATGGTTAATAAAATGGTAATTATTAGGTATAGGTTATGATATAGATAATATTTTTGTTTACTCATTCAAGATCAACATATTTTCAATTAATAATGTGGGAAAGAGAAAAACCTATAAAAACCCTAAAAAGTCAGAAATAGTACTTTATGTGGTAAACAGGACGTCGGGATAACGTGCCCGTTTACTACCCGCGACGACATAATTCCTATGCATTCCCAAAAACGGTGAATACCTCGAGGTATAGTCGTAATAAAACCGTCGCCGTGATATGACGCCACAACTCTATTAGAGATGGGGCGTGAAGACGGCCACCACGTCGCGACTGATTTTATTGCTTGGGTAAGTATCCTTTTTCTTTGTTCCTGTTTTGGTAGGTATCCAAATAAGGGCCCTGAAATGCGACGTCGATTAAGGTAACAAGGCCGACGATGTTTCGTGGTCGATTTAGGTACAGGCGTTAAAACAGTCGGCTTTGAAACGTAAACTGACGTGAATCCGTCTGGGCAAATATTTGTACAAATTACGTTGCCTATTGTGACGTCGTTTAAGGTTCGCATATGCGTACATGACTACGTAAACGTCGGATTTTATTACAAAAGGCGTTTGTCGTTTGACTTATTAGTAGACAACTTTTTTTTGTACCTGATACGATGTCGCTTTATGACAGATTAGGTTGGAAGACCGATAAATGCTACTTGGGTATCGTCCCACTGCCAGGTGTCCCCATATCGAGCTTGCTAAGTCTACAATCCTTGTATATGGTCGAAGTATAGTCCGCCCTAAAAATAGCAGCCTTTCCAAAACTCGTGCACGTTTATTATTGATTATTATTTTAAATTAAACTTCTGCGTAAATCCCAACCTCAGCTAATTTTATATTTTTTTTTTGATGCAATTGAGAGAGGAAAATTAGCAAAATAAAAAAAGTACATTTACTTGTTGACTTTAAGTGGCTTGCAAAATGAATGCTGTTTTTGTTTACCTATTTTATTTTTTGTGTTATTTTATTTATTTTCGGACAAACCGTCGATTTTTTACAAAAATATCCGTAATTATTTTGACAATCACTTTTTCTAAGTGTCAAAATAAGGACGTGGTGGGTCAAACCATATCAAATCAACCAAAAAAAAAGGCACTTTTCGTTTTGACCATCTCCGATTTTGATGATTTTTGGTATACTTATTCTTCTGATCCAAAAACTTAAAAATCCAAAAAATTAAATTTTTTGAATAAGCGGTTTTTGTTTTATTGATTTTTGAAAATAAAGAAATTGACCAATATGCCCTTGAGAGGCACTTACAAAAATAGCAATATCTCAAAAACTATTGGTCCTATAGAAGCGAGTTATAGCTTATTTTGAAGATTTTTTAAAGACCTTTTTAACGATGTGTATCACCATGTAATTTTTTGTTTTTATTTTTTTTTAAATTTTTTTAATATTTTTTTTTGAAAAATCTTGCAAACACCATTTTGAATTTTTTCAAAAAAAATACAATTTTTTGAAAAATTTCAGGATGGAGAAGTTATTGGTTCTATTTTTAAAAAAAATAATATAAAAAACCTTGCAGGAAAAAACCATATATTTTTTGATAAATACCTATATATTTACTCTTTATATCTAAAAACTTGTCAATTGCTCCCAGTCTTGTAAATAAGATACATAAAAGGTTTTTCCAAACTTGTTTATTCCTGCAAAATTTTGAGTATTTCTTCAATTGTCCTCCCCTCCACCCAAGATCACTGCTTTTTGGACAAATGTGAGATATGCCCAGGAACTGAGAATTTAAAAAACTTTTTGAATGAAAAGTTCGAAGAAGCAATGATTGACAATGTGACTTTTAAGAAGTGGATATCTGTAGATAGATGCAATATGGAGACATTAATTAAACCATCAGAGGACTTTATTGAAGAATTTTTAAACGACTTGATTAAATTAAAATCTCATTCTTTTTACACTCACATGCAAAAAGAATACTACAATGAGGTAAAAGACAATTTAAAAAAGGGGGAAGCACTAATCACATGCGACTTCGCTGAAAATTATTCATTTATTTTGCAGGATGAAGTGCAGTCCTATCACTGGACAAATAGCCAGGCAACCCTACATCCTTCTGTAATATATTACCAAACTCATGAGGGAAAACTGGGTCATTTAAATTATATATTTATTTCAGACTGTTTGGTACACAACACTGTGGCATTTCATCTTTTTTTAAGCCACCTTATTCCTGAACTAAAGAGGCAAATTGATAATTTAGACAAAATTATCTATTTTTCAGACGGCTGTGCCGCACATTATAAAAATAAAAAAAAATTGTTAATATTGCGTATCATCTCGAGGAATTTTAAATTAAAGCAGAATGGAATTTTTTTGCCACCTCCCACGGGAAGAGTGCATGCGATGGACTGGGAGGCACCGTAAAAAGGTTGGCTGCTAAAGCAAGTCTGCAGATACCATATAATGAACAGATTTTGACCCCCGAAGATCTTTTTAAATTTGCAACAGAAAACATTCCTGGTATAACATTTAAATATTGTTCATTAAATGACTACCAGCAACATGAAAAGTTTTTGGAAAAAAGATACCTGGAAGCACAATCGATACCTGGGACTCAAAAATTGCACTCGATTATCCCCCTCAGTAATGAAAAAATTATTACAAAACCATTTTCACTAAGTAAAGAGGAAAATATTCAATGTCTTTTTGCAACCTGTGGTTTGTCAAACACAGAAATTGAAAACATCGACTCCGGTTTTGTAACCATAAACTATGACTGTCTTTGGTGGATGGGACGTATCATTGGCAAAAATATAGAAAGCGGGGAATTAAAAGTTAGTTTTTTACATCCTCATGGTCCCTCTCCGTCGTTTTTCTTTCCAAAGCCAAAAGCTGATATATTGGTCATAGATCAAAATTCTCTTTTAAGACGGGTCAACCCAAATACTGCCACTGGTAGGACATATACGCTAACTGCAGAAGAAATGACAGATTCCTCAAATATTTTACAAAAAAAATTAGCAACCTAAATATTTTTTATTGTAAATTTTCTATTATTCTTACTTTTCATTTTTTTGTTATACCCATATTAGGTAAATTAGCCCTGTATTAAATATCTTATTATTTTTTTAAAGTATGACTCCATTATTTCTCCATCCTAAAATTTTCCACAAATTTTAAAAAAACATTCAAAAAAAAAAGAAATATTTTTTTCAAAAAAATAAAAAAAATTTAATTAAAATTAAACAAACTATATTGTGTCACACATCTTTAAAAAGGTCTTTAAAAACCCTTCAAAATGAGCTATCACTCGCTTCTATAGCTTCTGAGTTTTTTGATAAGACGAATAAGTGTACCAAAAATCATCAAAATCGGAGATGGTCAAAACTATTGCCTGGTTGACTTGATATGGTTTGACCCTGGTGTTAAAACTTCCACAAATAAAGTCAAGCCGTAAAACTATTACCAGTGTCAAAATAATGCCCGGCTATAATAGTGCTTGCCTGAAAAAAATCTCCAATAATGTTAAAATGATTATCGCTATATCCATAGAGATTCGGTTGAACCCAAATCTGATCCAACCATAAGCGACGAAGAAGGCGATCAATATTCAACAATTAAGAGATCACCCAGAGGTGATACGACAAAATCGGCCGTAACTCCGTCCTCCCCGCAACAAGAACCACCACAAGAAGTACCTCAACAGCAGCAACATCATAGTAATGGTAAGTTTTTGGTTCAGTCCAGTTATTATTTTCGAAAAATTGTTTAGTTTCAATTTTTTAATCGGTTCATGTGTAAAACTTAAGACTTGAAAACTGCAGGTTTTAAGGTGTAAAAGGTTTCAAAAAGACCTCTTGTGCATTTTGATAGCGATACACTCCTCTCAGCTAATCGACCAAAACAATGCAAATGTCACTGTAATATTTTAATTGGATGATTTTTGTGAAGCCAAGCACTAAACAATAATTTGCAAAATTACAATGGTTTTATTTATGCAACAACAAAATACTAACTTCCTGTATAACGCCGAAGAAACGGCGATTGGATAGTCACATAAAAAGAGTCGCGAACATTTTTAAATTTAAAAAAAAAAACAGACAAAAGTTTTCAAAATTGCCACAAAGACGTATTTTTAAAAAAATTTCCAAGCCAAATATTGAACTGACATTTGCATTATTTACAGCTGTGCAGAGTGGCTCGCAGTCAAAGTCAGTCAAATTAGAATGCCAGGGCTAGTACAAGCGAGAGAAACATTTCTCCTCTAGGTGGCGCCTAAAAACATATTATTTTATTCACCTTCAGGTATAATCCAGGACGCCTTGCAAATGTCAGCGCAGGACTTCGTTGACGAATACATTTTGGGAATTGGCAAGGATTTGTGTAGAGCGAGGGCGTTGTACGATTACCAAGCTGGTAAGTGATAAATTAACAGTATACTTTTGTTATGATGAAAATTTCTGCCAACAAGGCTTCTTTTTGAACTGTTCTTTGCCAGGTTATTGTTTGTCTTCCTTTCTTGGCATCTGGTAGATTCCAGTCCAGGATTCATATGTCATATTTCGAATTCCTAAATAGTGTGCCTACAACTCCTAATAACCCTAGCCAACCACAACAAGGTAACACAGTGGATCAGAAAAATAGTTCATAGGACCTGAACCTGCTCGGTATACCAAAAACTTCGGCACGTGGCCTCCTAGAACGGTCGACCAGAAACGAGCACAAAGACTATTGAAACCAGACACCAGGACAACAACACAGCAAAATAATGGTGAAATATCCATCGGCATCACTGGCCGAGGAGATACTTAAGCTCTCGAAAGGTCCGATTACAATAGTGTCTAGACTCTTAACCAATCACTGCGCACTGAGGAAGCACCTGCAAACAATGGGAATTTTCCAGGGCCTGTTCGTATTATTGAGTGGTGATCGCTCATTTCATTCTATCAAAAATTGGGTGTTCGAGCTCCCCGACTCCAAAGCTGGGGATTGATCCCATTTCTATCTTTTTAGATCTAAAATTAAGAAGAGGTTCCAAGAAAAATCATGTTTTTTTGGGGAATGGGATCATTTAATACAGCAAGGGATACAATAAACAATCAGCTGCAGTATCAGGGAATCCCTAAGCCTTACCTTGCTTATCACGCGAAAATATCCGCATACGAATAATAGGCAATTTTTACGTTTGTCTCTTTCTATATCGTGTAAGACATGCTGTCTCAAGAACGGTTCTACATGGAAAAGAAAGAGATAAACCCTAAAGTTGCCTGTTAGATTGCTCCCAGAAAGTGCTGGCAAATGTAAAATGTGTGTGCGTGTTTTCACCTGTCTGAAATTTGAAAATGTTGTAGCCGACGACACCGAAATTTCCTTCGACCCCGGCGACGTGATTACAAACATCGAAAAAATCGACGAGGGCTGGTGGCAGGGTTTGGCACCCGACGGTATCACGTTTGGACTGTTTCCCGCGAACTACGTGGAACTAATTTAATGATATACGTATAGTAGGAGCGTTCGTGGTATAAAATATGGTGGATAGGTAAGAGAACGTTTTTAAAATCAACGCTTTTTTGAGTTCGGTTTTATCGATGGATGGACAGATGAATGACGTCACCACCGATGAATATCCTTATTAGATAGAACTTAAAGCCTATTAAATCATATATGGCTACGGTTTTGACTAGTAAACGGAAAGAAACCCCCGGAAAAAAACCCTAAGAAAAATCGATTGTTAAAAAAAAATAAAAAAAAATATTATTTTAGGTTGGGTTGTCTGGGTCTAGCTTGAGTTGGGTTGCGTTCGGGCTAGTTATAATAGTTTTTTCGTAGAGATTTTTTCCGAGAGCTTTTTTTCCGCGGTTTTTTATCAAGTGGTGTCCTTGACCTCATTCTTGTCTAAGGGTTCGCAACACTACTCCAAAGGCAGGAAATTTTTATGATTTAATTAACAATTTTGAAATGCATTTTGACTGTCCATTTTGTACTAAGGATGGAAAAAAAATGTTGAGGGTTACCTATCCATCATTATTTATACTCTAGTAGCTTCATTAAAAAAATACTTCTTATCTCTTGTGTGGTGTACGACGTCTTAAAAATAAACTTGTCCATAAACAATATTGGGGCTTTACTTATTGTTTTCATGATATTTGGTTCGGGTCATCTTAAAAATGTCTTGTACCAAAAAAATATTCCAAAACGTGCGTGTAGTAGCCTAAAGCTTGATTTGTAAATGCAGGTAAAGTTCGCATTTTAGTTTGACGTTTGGGTCTCAAAAAAATAATTTTCATTAGAACAGAAACTTGAGGAAAATAAGCAAACATAATGGTAGAATGACTATTGAGAAGTAATAAATGATAGCGATTTTTATCATGTGATTAAAATCCCACGTTTTGATTGGTAGTTATGAACTGCACAAACTCCTCCCAAGAACGAATTTTTAACGACAACTGAAACTGAACTGAAAAATAAATAGATTAAACTGCATTCTCCAAATTTTTTAGCAATCACCTTGCCAGATAGAAGCATAAATTTAAAGCAAAAGTAAAAACTTTTTTTATTAAACAAATAAAAAACTGGGTTTGGGGATGGGTGGGCAGTGAAATATTCGGAAATTAAACTTTTTTTTGTTGTAAATTCTTGCTGCAAATTTTAAGTTTTTAATTATTTCATGTGTATCTATCTAGTATTGTTTGTTTTTAAGGGTTATTTTTTAGTATATTTAGTCTTATGTTCGCATCCATTATTTCATGAAAATGTTTTTAATTTGCTGATTAGCAACATGAACTTATTCGTTAATTAATACCTTTCCTCAACCAAATTTAGTCGTCCAATCCGAGACTCAGCAGGTTCTGATCCATCAAAAGTAGATAGAAATGATGCACAACTGAGAATATTATTGGCTGCTAATATTTTCCAAAAAAAATCACCATTTTTAGGTAATTTGGATAGTTTTATTTAGTATCGTACACGGAGCCAGGGAGAAGAAGGCCGAACAAATCAAGCATTCCTGATTTTCTTTTACCCACGTTTTAGTGATGACTGCTTGCTAAGTTAACCTGATTATTATGAAAAAGAATTTTTTTTTCGTCCATAATTACCATTTTGTCGTCCATTAGTGGTTTTATATTAACACAGGGCAATCTACTTTTTTTGGCTTCTTTTATTCTTTTTTAGTGAATTGGACAGTATATACCATTTGCTTCGTGTTCAATACTAATTTTTGCTAAATGTTTTGTTAAAGGATTCGTAGTTTACACTTACTCGATTTTCTTTATTGCATTGCCAGGTCTGGTGATTTTTTGCATTTATGGCATTCCCAATAGAGTTAATTTTTAATTTAAATTTTCATTGTTGTGTTTCTTCCACAGACCTATGGGTAAGTCTGTGGTTTTTTTCTAAAACAATTGTGTTTAGTATATTTTTTTAAGATTTTCTTCTGATAAATAGCTAACTTTGTAGATTTCTTCTTTACTGTTGGTTTTATTAAACATATTTTAGCTTCAAGTGCAGTTGGGTGAAATTATTGTTTATATATCTTCTTTGGTTTTTTCGCTTTTCTGATTTTTATTGAGTCTAATAATAAATACGGGTGTAGGCAGCGCTACTGATCCAAGCATACATGTTTCGTTAATAGTATTGTTAGTTAAAGTTATACTTATTTGAACCATTTTTGAAAAAGTACAATTTTTTCCCTACTGGGTCATTTCCTTAATTAAATTTAGTTTATTAATTTTCTTTAGATCTGAGTTGGGAATAATTAAATTTTCATTTTTTGAGAGAGCTTTTATCACTAGTTTATCGTTCTCTTCCAACATTAATAATGTTTGATTATAAAACTCTACTTTGGTTGCATACCATGCTTGGCATATCCATTCAAGTTTCAGTCCTTTTATTTCTGCTATACAGGTTAAACAAAACCATTTTTAACAAATGCTGCATATTTTTTCAATTTACATTTTCCACAATTATTTGTAGATATTCGTGTTAATTTTTCCGATTCATACCTTTTATTTCTGCTATACAGGTTAAACAAAACCATTTTTAACAAATGCTGCATATTTTTAAATTATCATTTTCCACAATTATTTGTAGATATTCGTGTTAATTTTTCTGTCTGTCTTTACAATTTTGAGTTTTTAAGGTTTTCATTTCCATCTGTTGGTGAAGTTACGTTAGATATTATGGATATTTTGGAACGCTTATTTGACACTTTGTAGTGGTTGTGGTAATTGCTGCGTCTGCGCAATAGCTAAACGTCATTATAGAGGATTTTGGCTTAAATAATTTTAAAAATAATAAAATATTACAAGCTTCCAACATATAAAACACTTATTTGTAAAACTAAGCCAAATTTTTTATTTTTTCTCATCTCTAAATTTTTTTACAAGTGACAGTTTTTAATGTGTTCCAAAAACTCTGGTAAAATCGATGAGTGGTAGTGGTAGTGGTTGTTAAACAGTACCACAGCGGCTGTCAAAGTTTTCAAAATTTTAATCGTTCCAAAATTTTCCTATTATGTTCAAAGTTGTTATAAAAAAAATTGATATTCAGAACTAATACCCGTCTGCTAGCCACGGAATCATGTTAAAGGTTTCTTCTTTTGATAATGGTTTAAGATTTAACATAACATAACAATCATGACAATGCTCTGCCCACACACGTCAAAGCAATTTACATTTGGTTTGGGTTTAGTATCGTCCTTTGGTTGGAAACGTTATTGGTAAGACATGTCGTGTAAGAAGTTTTGACTTTTATTTTATATTTGTGCTTGCAAAGTGACTTGGTAGTAGTACATGGTGAAATAGAAGGAAAATGCAGTAAAATGTAAACATTGCAGAAAGAGGATCTAACTTATGAAATTAGAAGTATTTCTCCTTGGACCTTGGGTTGTTACCTTAATAAAACTATGAGAACAAAATTTCAAATAAATGTTTATTGTCCTAGTTTATTTTTAGACGTCAGACTCCATGTTCGCTATAATTTTATAATATGCTGTGGAAAAAGTATTGATCAATAAAAAGTGTTTGTTTGCTTTACTTTTTATATTTACTAAATAAGAAGTTCATTTAAATAATTCAATTACATTTTTATTGATCAATTTTTGCTTTTTAAGGAGAAAATATTTATCTTCGAGGTGTATTTTGAATGGCTAGAAAGAAGTAAAAGTTTATATGTCATTTGGACACATAGGTATCTATAAGATTTTTTTCTACAATCTAAAGTGGTCTAAAATGGACTATGTGTTGTTTAAATCTTTCTGGCCATTTTCACACTCTTATTTTAAATTGTTATCCTATGTTATGTTATTTTATCTGTTAAAATGCCTTTACGCTTTTTATCTTTTAAATTATTACGTATTTATTGGCTTTTTATGATGGCCTAATGTGGCAAAGAACTGATTTTATAATTCTTACAAGTTTTCACAAGATTTTTAAGCTAGTTAGTTATCACTTGTAAGAAAACTTCTACTACATGCCAGTTTCTTTCAATTCGCGCTTATACTCTTTACGCTTTTAGTGGTTTTAATCATTTTTATTGTTCTTATATTTATATATTTTTAGTGTACCGGATCATTGTGTGACAATATGTCTTAAAAATCACATTTTTAATGGTGTTTTACAAAAAGGGCCTTCAAATTAAAAGATATACCCCCTCGTTTAAAGCGTCTAAACCACTTATTAAAAATGGTTGAAAACGGGATAGAATGATTTTTCGTTTTTTTTGGTCCTTTCAGTTAAATGACGGCCAGCCAGGGTTTGAAAAGAAAATATGAGGAAGTTTCGTTCTGCGGGTTGGTAGATAACCTTAGCGAGAAAAGACTATTACGCTTTGGTTGTAACTCAACCCAAAACTGTAAAAATATAGGTTTTTGACAATTAGTTTATTTTTAGAAAATGTTGTAATTTTTTTGGGATTGGTTGTTTTTTAAAATTCCTAATATATGACTTGATTGGTTTAAATTTAAGTTTATTGATACAAATGGAAGCTAATTAAAGTTCATAGAACTTCAACATAAAAATTTGATATTTTAATAACGTTTTAATAATGAGAATTTGAAAAAATTCAAATAAACTTAAGCTAACTATTTGTATGGTTCGAAATTTATAAAGTATACACTTTAGATGTCACATGATTTTATAAAAAAAATATTGAAGTGTGTACTAGTTGTGGTATAAAATGTTTTTTTCTAAAAACAGATTAAAGGGAAAAAGAAAGGCATTGGCTGGACCAAAGGCCAAGGAAACAAAAAGATAATCAAATTTTCCAGGTGCTTTGAAAATGACTTGAATTCAAAATTTCAAACATTGGACCGTAACTACCTTTAGCTATACCAGCTTTTTTACGTGGCGCAATGTGTAGATATTTTTTGGTTTTAACTGCTTTATTCAATTTTCTTCTTTTAACATTTTACTTTCAAGCAGAAAATGTGCAATATTACACAAATGCGACGCCTACAATAATATATGTATTTTACTATAAATGACAAATATATATTTACTAGTATATAAGAAAAACAAAGTATCGATATTTAAAATCCATAAGCGCCAAATAATAAAACAATTTAATAATGTAATAAGTAATGCTAGCTCAAAGCGTTGTGTAATATATAAGAAAATCGTTCAATCTTATGAAAAAAGCTTTTGACACTTTTTGGCCCAAGATAATAATTATTGGTGTGGACCAAGATTTGACTCAAAGAGTGTCAAATGTTTGTCCATAAAATTGGGAAACATTCCCATGTATTAAACAATGCTCAAACACATTGGGGACTTTTGGTAAATAATCAAACTTATTCCAGGGCATAGGCAATTCGTTATACGTACGAATAATATTTCACTTGAAAGCACCCATTATTATGACAAACATTTTACTTAACGATTTTAATATTTTTGAGAATTCAGCGGCACCAGTTTTGGTATTTTTTTTGTTGGTAAACATTTTTTATGGGGTTGTGGGTTATTATTTTGGTTTATTTTTATCGCTTGCCTTTTAAGGAACAAGTAAAACATTATAGCCGCTTTCGTTCTGGCAATCTAATTTTGTATTAGCAGCTTTTCTAATATTTCATCCTAACCTCCGTTTATAGTTTTTTTTTCTTATGCGTCCATTAGCTAAAACTCTCTTTAACAAAGGGTTTCTATCTTTTGTACTTCCTCTGTTTTGCTTAAAAGATCCCTAAGAAAAAGTTCTGCAAACGGCAGTGGCGGTCCCAGGGGGTGGGGCGATCGCCCCCCCCCTTTGCTTCAGAAAAGAGTAGACAAAAAAGATGCTGGTGGTAATTCTGAAATCTTTGTAGAAAAACGAGAAATTGCAGACAGTTCTTGTGAAGACATTCTAGAATCGCTCCACAGCCCAAGTTACATTTTAGGGCATATTGGGAAGTTGGAAGGTTAAGATAACCAATCATACGTCAAAACATACCCCGTTTTCCTTCAGAAAATTACTTTTTAGTTTGAGGTTTGAAAATAAGTTTTAAATTGGACCAAATAACCTTAAGGAACGGTCATTATATACACGACATTTTAAAGGTTTTCTTTTAGGATATTTTTCGAATTATTTTCCTGGTATCATGTCTTCAAAGTTGCTTCGAATATAAATTTAAAAGAGAAGGTAAATTGATGGTAAACTTGACTTGAGATTCTACTCTGAGGTCCTCGCCTTGTTTGGGCATTTCTTGGTCAACATTGCTTGTCAAAAGTTTTTATTAATGTCCTGAAGAAATCCCTCAATGTTAAGAACTTTTTTGGTTTAAAACTGGACTCAAAGTTACTTATTTTTGACCTACAGTTATTCCTCAAAGTTAGGGTTTTTTTTGGAATAAGTTTTAGGACAAAAATTTGTTTTTTTGACCAAATAAGTACAACCTAAAAATATGTTCGAACTTTGGAACGTTGGAAAATTATTCTATTTTATTTAACCATATGGAATATTAAGATTTGATTAGGTTAAAACTTCAGTTTTGTTTTTCTTGATGGGAAGAAAGTAGTTCTGATAGAAAACAAGAAAACTCCTTTCCGTCACGTGTCCTCTAACGAACTGTCATGATCAGCTGTTTAGATTAATCAATAATCATAACTTTCATGTTCCTTCTCGGTATTTCCAAATTATAAGATATTTCCTTAATAACTATTGTATCTTCAACCTTTGTTTGGATTTTGGCCTATTAGATACCTACCCTCCTATAATAAAAAGGGTTAGGAAAAACCAGATGGAAGCTCAAAATTCAAACAAAGAAAGTAGATGTTTAGGTAAAATTTGGGTTTAAGGAAGAGAGAGCATTCACGTTTTGATCGTCGAAAAGGATACTCTGTGTTAAAGTGCCTACCTAGTAGTGGTGATCCTGACAGTTTTGTGTTTTAACATGCCAAAAGAAACAAACCTTTCACAGCATCAAGCAGTTTTTACAGAAAAGTTAAACAAATTAAAAGTGGGGACCCAACAAGTCCTAGTGGATCTCTACAAGTGCCGAACACAACCAATGGGAATACACACATCCGCCTTTATGTCAACAATCAACATGACAACCGAACAATGGGCAGGGGGTGTGCGGGGAACATTTGGCAATGAATTCGAAAAATGGATAAACCGTCCTTGATGCAAAATTGATAAGAAATTTTGGCTTCAACATTGGAAATTTTGTGTTTGAGGGAAAAAAACATGGTTAACACGACTTTTAGGGCACGGTCGCCAAAAAAAGATAAGGCTCCATGTTTTTTTTTTTCTTTTTTAACAAGTCTATTATTTTTATTGAAAATAAACAACAAAATCTTTATGGAAATGATTTGCTTACACTTGTTTCGTATCCAAATATTAGATTATGATTACAAATTGGAAATAATATTTAATTAGTGTTTTCCCGAAGCATAATTTTCGCGATGTTTTTGTTAAAACTGCATGTTTCGATGGGCGCGTGAATTTTATGTAAGTAAAAGTAAACAATTCAACAAAAAAATTTTCGGCGCATGTCAGTTTCCTCCCATTAATAGTTTAAAATAGTAGTTTATCCCCTATGATTAAAAGATAGCTCTGATTTTTCATCACCATTTTTTATTTCCAAAATTGTTGTAGGCCATGGACATAATTATTAGTTTTCTCTTTTTTTATTTTCATTTAAAACTGTTTTCATCTCCTTCTATTCCGACACGTAGAGGGCGCTTCAGTCACAGACAAACAAGAGGGCACTGAGAGGGCATTGTGTACAATAGGACACAAATTAGGTTGAGCATTTATGCAGATGTGTTCATGTGTCCCAAAAGTTGGTAAAAAGTGTCCTCTGGGCAAATTCACCTTCAGGAAAAAAAAAAATTTAATTACCTATTTTATCCCACCAAATTACCTTGGTTTTTGTCCCCACTTTGGTAAAAAGACGGGAAATTTCCCTCTTTTTTGACCTCCCAGCTTTTCATAAGAAAAAATTACTGGCTTATCTCGGGAATATTTTACCAAATTTTAACCAAAAATGTTACTTGGGAGTATTTTGGGACAGTTTGAACTATTTGTCACACCAAGAATAAACAAACGCATGACGTACCTACCGCGAAAACCATTGGAAATATTGAACAGTATTATAGAGTTTCTAGACAAAATCATTTCGAACATAAAAAAGTATTTTTGACCTGAACATATTCATAGTTTTATACAACGTGAAGCCAAGATCAAGGCAAAATTGACTAAAGTCGTTTCTAAATTTTTTTTTTTCGAGATAGGCATCTTATGTTTGAGATATGCAATATAAAAGGTAATGTTTCAATTTAAAAAGCTTTTTACACCTCAAAAAAAAATCAGTATTTAGCTATTAGGTTTTGTTTGTGGTTTGTTTGTTTATAACTGAAAAAATTATACGTAGTTACTCAAGCGCAGATTTCGGGGGGATAAGGGGGTAGTTAACACCCCCCTACCCTGGCTCTAAATTTTTTATTAAAACATTTAGAAAATCAAGAGTAGGGTATAAATTGAGTCGCTAAAAATGGCATTTGTAGTGTAATTTTCTTAAAAATTTTCGCCTGCTGCGCTGTGAAACCATTGATATATTTACAATTTTAGTTTAATTTTAAATCATAAAATGCATTTTTAGTGCAATTTTCTTAAAAATTTTCGCCTGCGGCGCTATGATACCGTTAATATTTACGATTTTAGCTTTAGTGTTATTTTGTCATGAAATAAACGATTTAAAATCTGAGTACCCCCCCTAGATTTAAGGCCAAATCCGCACTTGTAGTTACTAAGTTTTGTTTGCATATATTGATATGTTCCTTATAAGAGCTATGCTTTTATTGTTTTTTTTTCGTATCGAAACCGCCCCCCCCCCCCTTTTCAAATGGCTGGGACCGCCACTGGCAAACGGGGTTGAGTATTTTATTAGGAAGTTTTTTAGAAGCCAAGTTTTTACTGATACAAGTTATTTACTACGTGGAAGTTAATACGTTTTCAATACGATTTACTTTTCGGTTTTCATGAAGCGATTTTAATGCGTTTTGACGATTTGACATTTGTCTGATGTATTTTGAAGTTAGTTTTTGCCGTTTTTGCTTTTAATCAAAACAGAGGGAACGCTCCTGGGTCGTATTCTAACCACACTTTTAACTATTTGTTTGGTGAAATCAGTGCGAACCCAGTTTATAAATCTAGCTTAAAAATGATCTGGAACGGTGATTGGGCACAGCGGATCCGAACGTGGAGAAACAGCACAGTCGGCTCCGCCAGGTATAAATCACGCGCCTTCATTTTTAACAGCATGGAAATGACTGATTTCGAGAAACAAGCACAAAAGATCTGGAACCGCCAAAATGTCCACTACTTAACCTTACAAAAATCTGTCAAAATTTACCAAGCTCCGTAAAATCTCGCGTTAAATACGGAGCAAAAAGATTTCCTCCAAACCGAGAGAAATTTCGTCGATATGCTTATAATTTCGAACCACACTCCTTCCTGGTTTTTGTTTTGTATTCAAAATGGGGAGATGCAGCCATACTTCAAGCTACACCCCCTTTTTTAAAGCGTAGAGAGAAATGAAAAGCAACTATCCCAAAATTAAGAACTAATTTCGAACTCTTAATATCACCAAAAAGAATTTCGAAAAATCCACTAATAACCCTGTTTAAGTGGGGTGGTGCAGGTTGACGTCAAGCCACAGCCCCCTCAAAAAAATTTCGAACTTTGATATGCTTTGCTGCTTATGCTTGATAACTAATTTCAAACTTATTTTGTACAACTTTTAAAAAAATTTAACCACCCTAATTTGTGTGATTTTTTGTATTTATTCAAAATTAGCCAATTGAAATCCAGTCAGTTTGGAATGTATAGAAATATACTAGAAACGACTAGAAATGACGTAAGAAAAACTATTTCCATCCTTGTTGGACTTTTCGTACCTAACATCAGAGAGCATATAATAGATTTATATGCTCTCTGCTAATATGTACATGTGTAAAGCACCTGATTTTGCCAATGGTGCTTATTAGCTGATGCGGACTACCTATAAGAGAGAAGAGTTTATTGCGCATCCAAATCAATAGTGTAGTAGTAGGAGTTTGAAATTAGTTCTTAATTTTGGGATAGTTGCTTTAAATTTTTCTCTATGCTTTAAATGAGGGGGTGTAGCTTGACGTCCGGCTGCACCCCCCCTTTTGAATATAAAAAAAAACAGGAAGGAGTGTGGTTCAAAATTTTTGAAAGTGGTTCCATATTAGCATATCAAAACTCGAATATCTTTCAGGGGGAGGGGTGGCTTGCCTGACTTAAAAAGGAACGCGGCAGAGCAAAAAGATTGAACAAATTTGGTTAATGGAACTTAACAATTGTGTTAGATTTTTGTATTCCGCTGTTTTGGTTAAAAGACCCTAAAGAAAACGTCCTTGCAAACGGGGTTAAGTATTTTATTAGGAAGTTTTTGTAGAGGCCAAATTTTTGATGACCTCATTTATTATGTGGTTGTTGTCATTGTGTTAGATATAATATTATTAGGACACCTACCCTACTAACTTGAGGCGTATTTTCGCTAGCCAGCTATGGTTAGTAAGTATCATTGTTTTTTCTAACTACGACCCGTCAGAGCTGAATTGTGATGTTGTGTTGTTGGAAAAGAGTGGAAAAATGATGGTAACGATAGATGACTAGCGGAAAAACTTTTTGTTGGGATAGTTAAAAGACAGTAATATTTTAGAATTCGATTACTTTGATAAAATTTATATATTTATGCACAATAACACAGTAAAATCTTAATATTTAGTATTTATAAATTATATAATTTTGATATTAGATTCACAGTAAATTCACAGTTTGGTGGTAATTAAATAATTTTCTGGTTTGGAATTATCTAAATTTTAATAAAATGTTATCAAAAAAAGTGTTTTTTTTTTCATAATCACGAGAGGCGACGGCTAATAACTTTTTGGCGTCTCTTTTGGGGACCAAAGGAAAATTAATGGTCTTTAGGGTCATTTCCTATGAAATCAACCAAAAAAAGGGAAGTTTCGCAGACCATCTCCCCGATTTCGATAATTTTTAGTACATTTATTCTAACCATAAAGTGGATGAAAAATTCCAAATTTGAAATTTCTTTAACCATTGGTTTTTTTTTTTAAATTAATTCTTGAACATCACAAAAACTACCAATTTTGCTCAAACATGAAATATCTCGATAAAAACTACTTAAACTTGGACGGTGGTTTATAGCTCGTTTTAAAGGTATTTTATAAATATGTTTCGAATGATATATCACATGATATACTTTTTGTTTTAAAAAAATTTGAAATAAAAAAAATAGCATTTTTTATTATTTTTTATAAAAATATATTTTGTTTCTGGGTATTTCGCCAAACTATTTACAAAATTTCAAGATAGAGAATTGATGGATTCATCAAAAAAAAAAAATATATTTTAAACTTTGATTTTTTTGTCATGTGATGGCCTTTAAAACAAACTATCACTTGCTTTTGTAGTATGTATACTTCTCAAGATATTCATATTTTGATGAATGCCTGTAAAGACAAGTCAATTTTAACCAAATGTACAGGTACACAAAAAGACTAATATCTTGAGAACTGTATACCGTACAGAAGCGAGTAATACCTTGTTTTATAGGTATTTTAAAGCCCATTTTGATAAAGTATCAGACTAATTTTTTTTGAAAAATTGTTTTCAAAATTTTTAAAATATTTTTTTTTTATGAACCCATCAAGTCTCCATCTTGAAATTTTGTAAATAGTTTGGCGAAATATCCAGAAACAAAACATATTTTTTTTGAAAAAAAATGCTTTTTGTCAAAAATAAAAAAGAAGTATTTTCTTATTTTCATTTTTTTTTAAACAAAAAGCACATCATGTGATACATCATTCGAAAGGTATTTAAAATATCTTTAAAACGAGCTATAAACCACTGTCCTAGAAGTAGTTATCTCGATGATATTTTCATTTCTTTAGGTACATGTTTAAACAAAATGGTAGTTTGTTTTGATTTTCAAAAATTAATTAAAAAAATACTAATGGTCAAAAAAAATTTTTCATTCCCTTTAGACCAAAATTTATCGAAATCGGGGAGATGGTCTACCAAACCTCTGGTTGATTTGATTTGAAATGACTCTTTAGTTTTATTCGTCTTAAAACAAAATGAGCGACAGAGGGACGGAATTGCCAAAAAATGTTTTTTTTTTTAATTCTGGAAGATCCATCATAAATTATTACATATATTAGAGCAAGAAAAGTAAAAAGAACACCAAAAAACTATTAAAAACAATTTTATTATCGATTAAAATTAAAAATTAACAGAATTATTTTGATAGAATAGAAACGCAGTAAATAGTAAAAATAGATTATCTTTCTCTTTACATAATTTACAATAACTTTACCTAAAACTAACGCTAAAAAGTTGTTCTATACACATTATTTGTACATTATTTTACACTTAAAATATTCAAAAAAATATCAGTATATTTTGTACACATCTATTAACCAATATTCGAATATCTTTGCGATAAACAATTTAAAATTTACCCTAAAACAGACACTCAACTTTTTTTTAAAGCATCAATTAACGAAAACCACCGTTAACAACGACCCACATTTTTTCTGCCCTTTTATTTAAGCACGACCCCTAGCTCCTTTTACTTTTGTAGTGCAATTATTTGTTCCAAAATTATATTTATGACCATTATTTAACTGAAAAATGAACTATTTATACAAGATATTTTACATTAGCAATACACGCAAACAGAGAGCATATAAATATAAATAGAGAGGACGCGATTCACAGCGAGTTTTTAATTATTAGCTGAATGCGCCAGGATGAACCTGGGTAATATTTATTTAAAATTAAAACGCCAACAATCCCGCTCGTTGAATAAATATCGATTTATCAGTGGCGTACATACTTATATTTAATGCAATTTTAAACGAACTTTGTGCTAAAGAAATAGGCACTCACAATCTGGCAGAAATTTTTTATATTATACATTTTTCAAGCCTTTATTACTTGTGATAATTTAGGAAAAAGCAGACAGCATATAATTTAGATTTATATGTCTGTCTCTTCTCTGGTAAAAGATAAGTTTTTTTTTATTTATTTTTAAAATATTTTGCTATTTAAAGTAATTTCAATTTTGCTATAAAAAAAGAAACATTTGAGTCAAACCAGCCAAACTATGTTTCTCTATGTACCAAATAACGTCATTTCCGAAATGTTTGAAAAATGCATAATTAGGAGATCACAATGGAGAAGTTATGTGAAAAATGATGGTACCATACAATAAATTTCCTTGGATATTCCTTTAATGATTCTGTTCTCATACTCCAAAAGAGGCATTTGTGACGTTACCGTGTCATCATAGAGAGTGGTAGACAAAGAAATTTTTTCAGAAACTTAACACCTAATTATGGATCGAATTTATTTTTTTTTTAATTTGAACGCGAAAGACGAAGATAGTTCCCAACGCGGAACTCGTCCAAAAGAATACGATTTTCCTGTGTACTAGCTGCCACTACTTTGGATCGACAAAAAATAAGCAAGATCAAAAGCGAAAGTGGCGCCCCAAGTTTCCAAGCCAAGAACTAAAAAAACGATAGCTGCGCCACTTGGTTTGTTCAGCGAGGTCGCAAATTCAGCATTAGGTGTCCTCTCTATTTAGATTTATATACTCTCTGGTCGCTGTTAACGGCCGTAAAAAAGGGTAAGTGAGATGAATTATGAATATAATTTTTAACTCTCAAATAGGCAATACTTAAATAAAGTCTAACCTGAATTGTTTTTTATTTATTGCCAAATGTACCCTATTTTTAAACCTTAAAATTTAACCAGTGTTCAGCAATCATATTAGTGCAGAGCGGCTACATTTTCCTTAAGGAGACTTTTTGTCGTATGCACGACATGGTTTTAATTCCCAATATTTCTGCATTATTTATAAAAAGAAAATGAAAACAATAAATCAAATGTAAATATTGAATGCTGAAACTTTGCGTCCATAAATCTTCCCTTTCACTCGCCTACGACCCAGGGACGTAATAGGGACTAGTCTAGTTGTAATAAAGTCGGCACTATATTTTACAGCTCCACACAAAGGTAAACAATTACTACATATTTTTAGGCACTCGCGGCGCTCTTCTTGGTTGCTGAGGCTATGCAAAACATACGTTTGGGCTATCCAACCAGAGCTTTTTTGATAGCGGCGCTGTCAAAATAATGTTGACTTAACATAATGTTTATGCCTGCCTTTAATAAAGGAGGACATTAGACACTTAAACTTAAATTTCGGGTTTATCGGCATTCGTATTCTTATCTCTATCGAGCAGGTGTACTTTTAACTAATGAAGAATGCGGAATGGCTCCAGCTGATCAAATGCGTCAAAACATCATTTCGTATGCAGGGACGGTCGTAATGCCATGATTTTAATTTGGTCGACTCGATAGAGCTAAGGATACGAATGCTGATAAAACTGAAAATTAAATTTAAGTGTCTAATAACTTTAATTTGTAACTGTAAAAAATAGTGCCGAGTCAGGCTATGCGACTTTATGTACCGATAAGTCGCTAATGATCATTAAAAACTTTCTTAATTTAAAAACGATTCCTAAAACTAGTGTCCTTAAGGAGGTATAGATTGATCCAAAATGTCACCAGAAACCGAAAAAAAAATACCTATAAATTTAAACACGACTTCTTTGTAAACTACTTTTACAAAAACAGTAAAAAATTAGTTGTAAAGATAAAAAGGAGCAGGTTTCTCCTCAAAATTAAAAATTTGTAACTAGTTTTATGTATCGATGGATAAATTTTAGGATATTCTATTTAGGATACACTTCAAGACCAGCTGAACCTTTCAAGAAACTGAAAAACATTTAAACATATAAAATATTCAAAAACATGTAACATAAAATTTGGATTATTAAAATAAAATATTTCCATCAATCACAGAATCTTCGATCACATTGTTGCTATGTCGAATGCAAATACCACGCCTTCTATTTTTTTTTAATAAGCAATATCGCCCACTCTGTTATTGGGACAAGGTTTAATATGGTCTTTTTAATTTAAAATAAATAATAATAAATAAAAATTCATAATTTTATTTATAATTATTTTCTTTTTGGTTTATTGTCGCACCACCAAAACGTTTTTTTTTGTTAGTAAACCCATTAAAAATTTTGTTTTTCTGTAATGATGCTAATTTATACCATTTTTACGCTTAACTTCTAGAAGTTGTGGATGATGTTCGACGATTGTTAGTAAAATTCCGTCTATATAAGTTCGTAGCTGTCGGTTGACTTCTTGTTGCTCTTTTAGTGTTTTGGAAACCTACAAGCAGAAAAAGAATTATGATAAGTTCTCATTTTCTTCCTGTTATAAAAAAAATTACATCATAACTGCGTTTCGTCAATGTTTAAATTCTAGACAAAAAAAATAAAATTTCACACGAGCATGAATGTTGTGAACGAGGCGATAGCCGAGTGAAACAACACGCAAGTGTAAGAAAGTCACTTTCTACAGAGTTGTGTACGCTATTTTTCCAAACACTGATGATGAACACTAATTTTTGTAAAAATTTATCTTTAATTTTGCACGAATCAAATGAAACCGCTTTTCCACACGTGTGATGACATTTTGGCACACGGGTGAAAAAGGATGCAAATCGTGTGAATATTGTGTCTTAGGAAAAACTACTTTAAAAACTGAAATAGTTAAGTACGGAAAGTGGTACTTTCAAGGCGTCAAGGGCGGAAAAGGTCACAAGAGTTAGGCACAATGTTTTTCTTACAAGTGTTTTTTCGAAAAGATTTTATAATAATGCTACAAAATGACACATAATAGTTAGTCCTAAATAGAGGCCCTGTATACGATTTTTGACAGTTATTATTTTACCAGAGGTGAGCAACTGGATTTGACAGTTGCTAGGGAAATAATTAAAAACAAATTGTGTGTTGGCAATGATAGTTGGTAACACCTGACAATAAATAATTTTGTGACTATCACATTTCTGATCAAGAAACGTCATAGATAGTAATTTTATCTTGAATTAAAATATTGTCCTTTAAAGTCAAAATCGTGCGTTACTTTAGAAATCGTGCGGAAACGTAAAAATTGTGTGGAAAAGTAAAATCGTGCGGAAAAGTACAACTTTCAAACGAAAAATTGTGCGGAAAATTAAGTTTTCCGCAAACTCGTAGGAAAAAATACATATGACTTCACATTTTATATATTTGGCTATTCAACGCCTGCTAGCTCTAGGGATCGGATTATGACATGTTATTATTTTTGATGTTCTTCGCCATTTTTGTTGCTTCAGTTATTTTAGTAAACTTATATAAGTAATCATTTCAGAAGTTTTTTAGTTGTTGCGAATGTTTTAAATGAGCGATCAAGTTGGTAAAATAGATAAAATTTTACCTACGTTTTTTGAGAGTGTGTTTAATTAAAACACCAAAAATAAAAAATGGCGCAAGCAGGCACGTATATAGTATAATTTTTATTTGTTAAAAACGCAATTATCTATCTTAATGTGAAAACTGCGTGTCGCCCAGCTGCTATGGTTAGTGAGTTACAATTTTTTAAAAGTTTAATCCCCCCTTCTACCTTCTTGCCAGCAGCTAGCGACACGCAGTTTTCACATCAAGATAGATTATTGCATTTTCCACCAAATTTTTTTTTTTTATTTTTCGTGAATTTTCTTTCACTAGCTGCTACGGTTCGTGGGTTACAATTTTTTTTAAAGTTTAATACCCCTTCCTACCCTTTTGCCAACACCCTCACCCCCACCAAAAACTAATCAGCTTACCGCCTGGTGCCAGATCATTTCTGTACCAAATTTGATAAGAATAGATCTAGCGGTTTTTGAGTAATCGTGTTACAGACACAGACAGACAGACACCATAACAAAATTTTGTATTTAGGTCTTTTTTGACCCAAATAACTCATTTTTAGTGGAAATAAAAAAAAAATTTTTTTGACGATCCCAATAGCTTGCGAATTGACGATGAACAATAAAAACCGGGTGATGTAGGGACAAAACTTCAATTTATTCGGAACTAGGAGTGCAAAAAAAGAAAAATGTAGTGGTTTTTTTTGGCAAAAAAAGCATTTATTTCTTACCAACGGAAGTAAATTTACTTCCGTGTTCTTACCTCATCCTGAGACATATCCAACTCGTGCGCCAAACTGTTTTCGCCAGCGTTGCCATTGGTTAACATTCTTCCTGTTTCCAATCCGGCATGCAGTAAATTGGCTTGCAGTTCATCATTTGCCTCCTGCAATAATTCGTAAGGTTTTAAAATATGTGGGCTCAATTAATTGGATTAGAGATTATTATAACATTCTATAACATACTCTCGAATAGAAAAACAGATATTTTTGAATGTTAATCATTGTTAATTATTATTTGCTGCTACAAGTTTTATTAGTGATGCATTATATTTTGACCATGTTTGGACGCCTATATCGTAATAGAATTATAATTCTGGTATCAAAAAAATAGCTGCTTCCAACACGTTTTAATCGATTCTTGACTACACTTGCGTTACATGTCGTTTTTTGACATGACCTACCTTTTTAGTCCACCATACCAATGGGGGACTATTAAAATCGTGAAATTTTGACTTTTCTTAAAAGTTGTCTGTCAGTCTGTTGTCTGTCTGTATACACGATAACTCAAGAACGTCTTAATCGATTTTAACGAAATTTGGTACAAAAATCCTCTATCGGATGGCCATGAACTGATTAACTTTTGGGTAGGGTGGTGGGGGGTTGAAGGGGGAAAATGGGGATAAAATATTTAAAAAAAACTGTAACCTTGGAACAAAAGCAAGTAGTGATATACGGTTTTCAGATTTAAGTTTCCATGAATATGGACTATAAATTTTGTTATAAAGTCCAAATTCGAGGGAGCTTTAGTCTCCGAGTTATTTGAAAAAACGTTAAAATATATATAAAAAAATCATAACTTTAGAAGTAAAGCAGCTATGGATATACGGTTTTCAGATTTGGGTTTTCGTAAATCTTACCCAAAAATTTTGTTATAAGGTTCAAATCGTTCAAAGCTATAGTTCTCGAGATATTTTGATTTCCTTTCAACATAAAATATTTGATTGGTGGACTATTCGTGCTTTCTGCTTCTAAAAATGGAACTGTATGCTCCTAGCGGACTATTTTAATGGATCAGAAATTTTTCTCTCCAAAAATATATTGCATGCTTATGATTCCTTTAACCTTTAATATTTATTTTTTTTAAAAGTACCCACGACTATGGAAAAGGGCACCCATCATTTTGTAGTTTTTCACATGCAAGTTGACAAAACAAAAGTGAAAAAATACCAAAGTGTCAATAAGCTTGTGTCGCAGTTGCTTAATGCAAATGAAAGGTTTGGGCATTGCTGCCATGAGCGTCGATTTTTTGTTTAATTTTATTTATTTCCTGAGTTTTTTGCAAATATCTCGCATCCTGATATTAAAAACCCAGGCATACAATATATATTTCACGTTGGAAAAATTTATTGGGGCAATATCGTTCTATTTTAAAAAAAGGCAAATTGGGTCAATAAATGACATTTACCTAACGCGCAGTTATTAACGGATACTATAGATTAAAATGTATTAGCAGTAGGAGTGCTGTCTGCATAACTCACTTTCAGGAAAAAGTTTTATGCTCAGGATGACGGTCTGCCAATGGGTTCATCGCTTTCGCCAGTGGTGGCCAATATTTACATGGTTCGAATCTCACGCGGTTGATACCGCAACATATAAACCTAAGCTCTGGCTAAGATATGTTGATGATACTTTTATTTTCTGGACCGGGAATGACCAACAACTTTCAGAATTTCTTCACCGCCTAAATAGCATAAGACCCACCATTAAATTCAAAATGGAGTTGGAGCAAAGTTATCATATCCCTTGATGTACTTGTCAAACGAGTAGAAAGCGACATCATAACAACAGTCTATCGTAAACTCACTCACACAGGACAATATTTAAATTAAGGTTAAAATTATTCTGCTACAACCAAACGAGGCATAATAAGAACTTTGTATAACAGAGTCGTTCAAACTTGTAACAATTCTCATTACTTGGAAATCGAAATAAGAAAAATTAAGAATTATCTGCAGCAGAATGGTTACAGCCTTAAACTTATAAAAGATACTATTTCTAACTTTCAGAAAATATGACAGATTACAAGACCAAAATCAGGCAAATGCATTCCTTACAATTCCATACATTAAAGGAGTATCAGAGAAAATTCGAAGAGTAGCGAACAACTTTAATATTAAAACAGCCTTTAAATCTAACAATACAATTCGAAGCCTTCTTAGTAAAACAAAACCGAAGAACAGACATAGGCGAAACAAAAAGACCACTATCTGTTAGGCTTAAGGAACACCAAACGAGGTGAAACAATGAAATCAGGAATCGCCGAACATGCATGGTCAAAACAACATCGAATGAAGCGGACAGAAGCAAAGGTTTTGCACAAGGAGTCACACTGGAAGACACGAAAATTCCTTGAAGCTGCCTTTATTGGGCAGAATCAGGGTGTTTTCAGTAAACAAAGTGTTGAAATTCCACATATTTGAAGCCCCTCCTTGGGCGGAGCCAACTTCTTAAACTTCACGGTTGAGTGATTCCCCATAGTATATAAGTACATAGCCTTAGGAATAGATTGTAGTTTTCACCTGAAGAAGATTAGAGATTGTACTAATCGAAACATCGTGTATAAATAAAATATAGACAATGGTAGTCCGAAACACAGTTATTTTCAAACACATCATTGTCTCAAACTCTCAAGCACACTAGAATCATAATTCTATAACAACTAGTTACCGAGATATAGGCTTCCAAACATGGTCAAAATACAATAGAGCACTCTGTGCCTTACCCGCAACTGAGAATTTTCCTCCCTTAAAAGTGACATTTCCTCGTGAAGTTCATCCAATCGGAGAGTTTCCGGAGAAGTCGTGGGCAGTGCCGGGGTGCGAGATTCTGTTCTCAGCCGTTCTACCTCTTTTGACAAATCCTCAAGCAGTTGGGTTTGCGCGGTATGGTCGCGAATCAGTCTAAAATTACGAAATAATAAAACTGCAATTAAATAAAGAAAAATATAAACAGCGTGTCTCAAAAGTTCGAGGTGCCTTTAGTATTTCCAAAACCAACAGGGATAGAGTTAAATTAATTTTTTCAATATATACTGGAGAACAAAAAAAAATGCAACACCAGAAAGGACAAATATTTAAATAGTAATTTATTTATATATTAATACATTAGGATGCTCTTAGCAATTGATCACATTTCCAAGAAGATTCCTCCAAGATAATCATCAAAAAATTAATAATGAGTGGCTCCTCTATGGTTATTTATGCACTCGTTTGTTCTATTGGGCATTGACACAATAAGATGGTCTATATCATACTGAGGAACACTCATCCAAATCCTCCTTATGAGTTCATAAGGGGGACATGGTAATCGACTAAGATTGCGCCCTATCATATCCCATACGTGTTCGATAGGAGACAAGTTCATTCTATTCCAAATTCATGTAAGAAGTCCATTGTTTCACGAGCAATATGCGGTTCTGACTGACTGCAGCACTTCATCGATATATCGCCGAGCAGTCAGATTGCCGTTGATTAGGACTAGAAGTGATCAATCTGCTTCCTAAACATATAGCACCCCATACCATGATACTTTGCTGTCTTGCTGTATCACGTTCAACAGCAAATTCTACATTTCGTGTCTCACCTCGAAATCGCCTAACCCTCATGCGTCCATCATGGCCGCCTAAACAAAACCTGGATTCGTCGCTGAAGCTTATGGTATTCCATTCGTCATTCCAGTTTTGACGAGCTCTGCACCACTCCAAGCGGCGAGCCTTATGTTGTGGGGTAAAAGGTAGTACCAAAAGCGGACGGTAAGCCCTCAGCCCCATATCAAGCAATCTTCGATTAACTGTCATCCTTGAAAACACTCGTCCTGTAGCTGCAACTAAGTAAGAGATGTTCCTCTTACTTGGCGTATACTGTCCCATCGATTTCTAAGAGCAAGAAGTCTCAGATGCTGTAAGTCACGACCTTGTAATAATCTAGGGCGTCCTTCTCCAAACTCTTAACACTGTTGATGGATTGGCATTAACCCTTCTTGCAATTTCCCGTAAACCAAAACCAGCCTCTTTCATGCCCACGATGCGTCCTTTCTCGAAGTCGTTTAAATGATGAAAGTCTAGTCTCTACCAAGGCGATCGATATATCGCTTATTAAAATCGTTTAAGTACTTTAGGATTTATAGCCAAAAATTTGGGTATATGTCGATCGACTTGGTAGAGACTAGGCTTTTAAATAGTGTTAAAATTTTAATTTTATTTAAGTGGATTTCTTAAAAAGAAACGAGTTAAAATATATTCTTTTCTTTGTCAATCTCCCCTATTTTTGATTTTACTATAGCCGCCAACTTTGTCGACGGGGAATTTTATGCGCTTTTAATAGAGCTATCACTCTTTAAAATCGGTAAAGAACTGACAAAGATATAGCCATTTAAAGTCATTCCGTTTTTGTTGGGCCACCCGGTAGAAAATCGCATCTTAGCCTGGACCTCGACTCTAAGTATGTAAAATTTGACCGTTTTGGTTTTGGAAATATCAGAGGGGACTCGAACTTTTGACACACCCTGTATTTATCTTTCTAATACAAACACGTAAAACTGACGAAATTTTGTTTATTCAAACAAATTCCTTTTAGAATTTTAATTTTGCATACCTACCTATTTTCTCTTTCTTTGCATTCCTTCGACTCTTCTCTGGCACTATTCAGCTCGCAAGTGACATCTTGCAGCTGGATGACAAGCTCATCTCGTTGACTTTCCAGTTTTTCAATTTTCAGTCTTTGCCTGTTGACTTCTTCTTTGAGTTTTTCGCACTGACCCTCGGCGTTTTGAAGTCTTATACTGGCATTTTCTAGTTGTAGCTGTTTTTCCCGCTCCAATCGGTTAAGCAGTTCTTTTGATCTCCGTTGTTCGTCCTTAAAATATCACAAAAATGGTTTTGTTGCTTTTAAGGCCATGGTTACGATCTATGGAAATAGCTGTTAGCAACAGTGCACGCCTGTCGGTAATTACCGTGAAGCGCTAGTAAACCCGCCAAATGACCTCGAATTCAAGTTGAAGTTTCTTTATTCACCGAAAATTTTACAATTTTAAGGTTTTGTCGGTTGTATAATTGTAATAATTAAAAATAAAATAGAATTTAAACATAAGTCCAAATAGATTTCCTATTCAGAACAACCTCTAACAAAACAGGCAAAATTTCTGCTATGCGGATTGATGCGTCTTAGTTATAAAGAATTTTACTAATGTTTAACCATAATACATGGGTTTAACACCTAACAACTGAATTCTACCTCATATACTCTCTTATTCTATAGAAAGATTTTTGTAACAGCCAGTCTCTTATGTTTTGTTGAAATTTAGCTAGAGTAAGGACTTTTACATTTTTCGATAGTTTATTGTAAAACAATGGAGCGTAATCAAGGGGTCACAGCTGCGGAAAGTAGGTGTACAAATCGTTGACAATACTTTAACAATACCTGACAATACTGGTCAATAGTGGAGACAATACTGGACAAAATACTGGAGAATACTGGACAATACTAGACAACACTTAACAATACTGAACAATACTTAACAATCCTGGACAATACTTGATAATATTTCAGTTCTTGACAAATTTTTGGCTGATGACCCCTCGGGGTCAACAGCAGCAGACAGTAGATATACAAATCATTGACAATACTTGAACAATACCTGACAATACTTGACAATACTAGACAATACTTAACAATACTGGACAAAACTTGACAACAGTGGCGGTTCGTCAGATGAGGCAAGTGAGGCGGCGCCTCACCAACATTTTTGGAAAAACTGGTATATTTATTTTTTGCGACATTTTTTGTGTTTAATTTTTGGAGAAGAAAAAAGCCCTTCATAAGATTTTTTTAAATTTTAATATTAGGGTGCCATGCTATTGCTTTTATGTCATTCATTTCTTATTCCGTCTTGCTTTGTTTTGTATGTTCCATCAAAGATGGATGAAGGCATTCATTCCGGTCGCCTCGCTTCCCCACTCTGCAACGGTTTCCGAGAGCCTGTCGAGAGCGCGCGGTGGCTGGGTGAGGCGAGAATGAATTCTCATCTTGTGTGCCGCATCAAGCCTCGCTGTCCGCATTAAAATTTTGCAAATTAAAAAATGCAAAATCCCGTTTTTGTTATTGCAATTATAAAATCAACAAATCGTACATTTAAAAACCCTATTTTTCTTTCTATACCGCCTTGAAACGACTTTTACTTTTTCTAAATTACATGATAACATGAGGCGACTAAAAGATCTGCTTCACCCATGCCTTGACAACTCAGCCTATAATACGCGCATCACGCTTGTAGGTGATTATATATATGCAAACATTTTGATTTTGTCACTAACAAAAAAATTGGGTAATGAGGGTGGAACTAGTGGTTAAAGTTATTAAAGCCCTAGGATAATTTTTTTGTCCTCGGGCATTAAAATTCAAAAATTCAATATTATTTGAAATGTTGTGGAATAATGTCATTCTATAAAAAAATATAATTGTTTTTTATGTCAAAGTAAAAACGCATAAAATAAGTTTTAGATTTTAAATTTGACCAATATTATTCTCATTTCTGGTGTTTATTTTTTAAACATTTTTGATCTTGGTGCCTCATCAGTGTTATAAGTCACGAGCCGCCACTGCTGGACAATACTTAACCATCCCGGACAATACTTGACAATATTTCAATTCTTGACAGTAGGTGAACAAATTTTTGGACAGCTGTTAACTCCTCGAGCGTAATAGTTTCTTCTATACCTACCTTGATATAACCTATTAAAGCCTATCTTTATATCATTTGCAGTTCAGGTTGTATAATTATGAAAGGTAGATAGATCTTTATTTCCCATATTAAGTATAAAATATACAGATATTATATAAATATATTATAAAATATTATATAATATGATACTATTTGACTGATAAATTTAGGGATTTTCTTTTACATATGTAAGTGCAAGTGAAGGAACTGTAAGTAGATTGTTATTTAAAAAGATTTGGCGTACATTAGCCTGATAATATAGATTAAAAATTATGCGCAGTGTCCTTCTCTGTAGACAGAAAATAACTTCAGCATGAGTGGAGTGACCCCAAAGAAGGATTCCATAGCTGCAGTGTGACATAATTAAAGCATGATATGCTAGCAGAACTGTATTTGGGTTGGTCACATCATTTAAAATTCGCAAGACAAACAAACTTTTCACCAGTTACACCTCTTACATACTCTACATGATTCTTCCATATCAGTTTTTGATCCAGTTTAAAACCCAACATTTTTATACTGGAATTTTTTGTATATACAGTGCGGACGTAAAAAGCCCCCCCCCCCCATGCTAACTCTTAAACGGATTGAGGTATCGACTTCAAATAAAAACCATGTTTAATAACTTTTGCTACTTTTCGACGTATTTTTTATAAGCGTCATATTGACGTAGGCCTATAAGGTCACTAACTACTTTAAAATTTTAAATAGAAAGGGGGGTCGAGTGATACCTTGTTTCAAAGGTATTTTAATTCCCTATTTAAAATATTATTTTTTTTAGAAATCGGTTTACGACTTACAGAGTTATGAGTTTTTTTTACTATAGTTTACGTATTACGTATAGTATTACTCAACAATAATAAAAATTTTAAGTTGCTAGTGACCTTACCTCTTACCTTAAAAAAATTATTTAAAGTCAACTGAATTCGTTCAAAAGTAAGAGGAGAGGTGCGCAAACTATAGTTAAAAATGCTCATAACTCTGTAAGTAATACACCGATTTTTTTAAAAATTAAAATTTTAAATAGGGAATTAAAATACCTTTTCAACAAGGTATCACACGATCCCCCTTTCCATTTAAATTTTTAAAGTAGTTAGTGACCAGTCTTAAGTCATTATGGGATTAATCTATTCAAAGTCGATATCTCAATTCGTACAAAAGTAAGGAGAGGTGCGTAAACTATAGTCGAAAAAACTCATAACTCTGTAAGTCGTAACCGATTTTTTTTAAAAATTGAAATTTTAAATAGGGAATTAAAATACCTTTGAAACAAGGTATCACTCGGTCCCCCTCTCGATTTAAAATTTTAAAGTAGTCAGTGTCCTTATAGACTTATGTCAATATGACGCTTATAAAAAATACGTCAAAAAGTAGCAAAAGTGTTATCATTAAACATGGTTTTTATTTGAGGTCGATATCTCAATCCGTTCAAGAGTTAGCAGGGGGAGGGGGACTTTTTACGTCCGCACTGTATAATAAAAGTGCTTAGTTTTAATTTCATTTCATTTTCAAAAATTTGTAAACCAACATTCAGCCAAATTTTGTGTATTTGACATTTGATTTTGTAGTTGTTTCAAAATCTTATGAACGAAGGAAAAGTTCGCATCATCTGCAAATTAAAGTCGTTTATTAAAATTACAAATAAAACAGGTCCCATCACAGAACCCTGTGGCACACCACTATCAAAGTTTTGAATTTCAGAAACTTTTGAATTCAGTTTTGTTAAATAATCTTTGATTAAATTAAGTGACGTTTTTTCAAAATAATAATACCTACACTTTTCAACAAGTATTCAAAATTCAAAACAATCAAAAGCCGACTGTAAATCGCAAAAAACTATACCGATGTACTCATTATTTTGAAAACCTTGAACATCGGAACAATAACGCGATCTATATTTAACCCTTCAACTACGTATTTCTCTCTCAAATTGAATGAAATATAAACGCTTAGAAAGCACGGTTTATAGATTAATGATTTCCTTGGCCGGAGTGCCCAGGCTTTTAGAAAAAAGGAAACCCAGTTTTTTTTCGCTCAGGCCGGGAAATATAAAAAAAAATTTAAAAATTGGATTTGAAACCTGGGAAAAAGATGTTAACAACGAATCGAAAAAAAATATTAAAAATTTTGAAAAATCTTTCAGATATTTTTTTTAAGAATTGGAAAATGAACAACCTTGCAAAATTTCAGCTAATTCTGATATTTACTTTCAATTCAAATTTTGAATTTGGGCTAGTGCGCAGTCTATATGTGAAGACAACGGTGCCAACCCAACCGAACCGAAACGAACCCAACTCCTGCTTTCACCTGTAACTTTTCTTCGCATCTCAGTTCCGTCTCTCTCAGCTGTTCTTCCAGCATAATTATCCTGGCCTGTAGAGCGGCATTATCCGACTTGACTCTGGTGTACCTTTCGTCGTTTTGATGTGCGGAGTCTTGCAATACTCCGACTTGTTGTTGAAGGACTTGAAACTGAAACAATTAAAATTGTTAAAACCCCCCCGACAAGTTTTTTCAATTTTTTAAAAATCTACTCCATTTGCTCCGCCCCTGAAGTGATTTTTTTTTACCGGAGGCAACTGAAATAAATTAGTGGTAGTAATTCTTAAAATTTAGTTCTTAATATGGTTCCACTAAATGAAAATTTTAATAGACAGATTTTTGTCACTTTTCAAAAAAGTCACATATATTATACCATTCCTATGACATGGTTAGAATTTTCGACACTTTTTTACGTTTATTGCTATGCGTAGTAGAAAATGACACAATTTTTTATTACAACGTTGGGATAAATATTAAAGACGCTGTGTTTTTATTTTAAATGAGGCAATAACTAAAAATTGCCACTTTCCAGAATTGAACGGGTAAGATTTTCTATCGGTTTTGAAGAATCACGAACCAAATCTTAAATTCCTTAACGTCTGTGAGTAGAAAGAGTATTATCTCTGGAAGCCCATTTTTATCGAACATAGCTCAGATAACTCCCCTGAAGGATACATACGTTACGTTTGTTATGAGTGGTGTAATATTGCACCCTTCACTGCGACCTAAGAGGTCTATTGTGGCTCATACCTGACTAAAAGTCACTCATCCCAACTTCCGTGATAAAGGAAATCAGTCTATTTGGTGAGACTTCCTCGAAATATTGGGGCACTTTCAACCCAGGCCCAAATATTTTCGCCCTTGTTCTCATTAATCCTACGCAGGGGCATGGGATATGTACCGGCGTTTCCCCTCTCCTTCACAGAATCTACAAATCGGTGTATTGCTCACTCTAATTCTATTCATGTGTTGGTTGAGTCGGCATGTATACAGACCTGTGATTATTCTCAGGCTGTTCCTTGGTAATTGCAGGAGCTTCTTTGCTCTACGTTTGTCTGGCTTGTTCAAAAAGGCTTTGGAGTGCTGTGGTTACGGAGTTGAGTTCCAGTGCTGCACGCCTTTTCTTTCAATCCACTCGGATAATTCCCTATTGTCCTTAGTCCAAAGCAGGGCTCTGGTCCTAAGAACCCAGATTGCGCTCCTGCCTTAGCAAGAGAGTCGGCTTTTTCGTTTCCTTCAATTACTGTGTAGCCCGGGACCCATACAAGAGTGATTTGGTTGGTTCCACAGATCTTTAGCAGAGTTTGAAGGCAGTTCCAAACCAAAAGTGATTGCTTTCAGATGCTTCTGTTAGAGATGCCTTTGTCGGCTATTTCTCTTGCACAGGGCTCTATGGCGTAAACCTCGGCCTGGAAGATGGTAGCAAGGTTACCGAGTCCAACTCAAATTGCAGTTCTTGAACGCCCCAACAAACACAACATGGTCTGGACGCTAGCGCATCTCTTACAATTTTTCGAAAGCCATGCACGAAAGTAAAAACAAAAGTGGAATGATAATACCCCCTGAGAAATTTCACAAAAATGACCGCCTTATGCAGGTGACAGTTATGAGCCTAAAAGAACGTAGTCACAACAATCGAATCGATTTAACATTCTTTTTTGTTTTTGAAGTGTCTTTTCCATAATCAGTAATTGGTATTTTTTACCATGATTTTTCATAATATATTAAAATTTTGTTTTTTTAAATTTTTGTTAATAGAAAAAGTAAAGTTATATCATTTTTAGATGGGTTTCAAGTCCCACTGTAAACATGATATATATTTGCCTGCTTTTTTTATTAGCCACACACTTGTTTGAACTAAAACAAAAGTTACTAGGATGTTACTCCGTTGTTTTTTTAGTCAAAATAAAGTGTTTTCGTTTTTTTTGCGTGTTTTTGCTAAAAATATAGTGTTTTGATTTGTTCAGTGCAGTTATACAACCGGAATGACTAGTTTTTTGCCTTCCATAAGTGATGTGCGATAACCCTTTTTATTATTAGCCTCAGAGTTAGGGGAATTTTGTCAATACCAACTTATTTAGGCTCACAAATGTCAAGTACATGTAGCGGTCATTTTATTTACAGGATATTATCATTCCACTTTTGTTTTTACTTTCGTGAAGCCATGTAGCTGGCGGCTCGACAACTTGGGGCGCCATGCATGTATACCGCCCATGACCGCTTGGGCACGTGTCGGCCGACAGGCGGGTGGGCGCGAATATTTTACCTGTAATTTAAAAAAAAAGTGTTGGCCGCAATCGGGATCCTAATCTGCGCGTCCCGGGTGAGTCTGATACTCTACCACTACGCCACGAGCCTTCTATATCAAATCTGTCTTTTAACTTCAACCGTTGCGAACCATAGAAATATGATTTATGTCTATGTTGCGAACCCGCCGCGAAAAGGGTTGCGTAGCGCTGGCGCCTACGAAGCGACAAAACGATTATTAAAGTCAGGCGTTTTTCAGCAAGCAAGGAACCTACTCGTTAGAAAGCGCATTTTGGTGCCGTTTAACCAACCTCGGAATGAATTCGAATTAGCGAGCGCCAAGTACGTTCCGAAATACAGTACGATTTTAGCGGCAGCATTGCAAGTGCCTATACGTCCCGTCAGAAATCCGCCGGTATCTTAGTAGTAGAGAAGGGGCGGCGCGAAGCCCGGCAAGTAGGCCTCCCTGGGCCCTTTCTACCCTACCCCGAGCCTGCCCCTAATCCACCACCTGCACCACTGGTCTGGCAGTTTGCTCATTTGGTCTAACTGTTCTTTTTGCAAAGTCCAGTATTTTGTCCCATTTGAGCGTGTGCAGGTCCTCCTCATCCAGGGTCGGGAAACCGAATACCTGGTATCTCGTCCTCTGGTATGCCTCGCAGTTCGCTATAACGTGTCGAGATGTCTCCTCTGCCCGCCCGCAGGCCCGGCAGGTCGAGTCACTCTCCACCGCGATCCGGGTCATGTGCTTCCTTAGTCGGTTGTGACCTGTTATGATACCTGTCAGCAGACCAGCATCCCTTCGCGATCTCCCCAGGAGCCATTTTTGTGTGACTACATCCGGGCCCTTCACAAAGTCTTTGGTCTGTCTGCATCCTGTTCCTGCTCTCCAAGCGGTCGTCATGGCATCGTTGGCCCATTTGTTGAGTCGACTTTGCAATTGCCTCTTGGTTGTTCCTAGAAGTGGTTCCGGCCCTACATACTGGGTGCTTGCCCCGATCCTGGCGAGCTCGTCGGCCATCTCGTTACCCGGCACCCCCATATGTCCCGGTACCCACATAAGTGTAACTTGTTTGCCCTCTCCACACCAGGGTGTTGGTGATCTTGGGCGCCCTTAGTGCCTTTAGGGCTGATTGGCTGTCGGAACATATATAAACATGCTCCTCCCTACCGTTCCTTATTTCTTCCATGCCTGCAGCCATTATTATGGCATACACCTCTGCCTGAAAGACCGTGGCTTGCTCTCCGAGCGGGTAACTCTTTCGAACCTCCTGGTCTTCCACATAAACCCCCGATCCTGTGGTTTGCCTCTCCGACAGTTTCGACCCGTCGGTGTAGCAAATCACGGCGTTCTCCTCGAACTGTTCGCGGAGGTTTTCACTCTGCCATAGTTCCCTGTCTGGGATGACTACTTTGTACCTAATCGCTGCCATAGGGATTTCTCTCTCGACGATTTGGGCAAATCGTCTCTTCCTCTCCATTGACCTGTATCTCTCAGCCGGAGGTGGGTCGCCATCGCTTCTTTTCTGATCCAGATCGGAAGCGGCGGCAGTCCCAGAATGGTCTCGAGTGCCTGTATAGGTGCCGTCCTCATAGCGCCTCCTAAGCTTGAGAGTAGTAGTGACCTTCTCCACTGCTGGCCACCAGACTATGGATCCGTACTGGATCCTTGGTCTTAGTACTGCCGTGTACATCCAGTGGAGGTTTCTGGGGCTCAAACCCCAGGTGCGGCCAACCAGTCGACGCAGTTGCCACATCGCTGCCTGCACCTTATTGGTCAATTTCGCAACGTGTGGTGTCCAGGTGAGCCCCTTGTCTAGGGTGACCCCTAGGTACTTCAGTTCTGAAACTAAAGTCAGGGGTCTCCCGTACATCTTGGGTGCTCTGAATCCCTCCATTTTCCTCTTTGAACAGGATCATCTCTGTCTTTCCTGGATTGACAGAGAGACCGTTTTGTTGACACCAGTCTTCTATGATTCGTACCGCCCTTTGCATTTTGTTACAGACAGTGTTTAGGTGGTGACCTACCACCTCCACGACACCGTCGTCGACGTATGCTTGGGCGTCGAATCCTTCCTCTGTTAGGCGTTGTAGGAGAGTATCCATGATCAGACACTACAGGTGTGGGTCCGCCGGTATCACTTAGCGTCCGATTGTTTACCGTCACCCCCTGATTTGCTGGGCCGATACACCCGCTCCCATGCCGTCCTTGGTTTTTGATCCGTCTGTGTACCAAACGTGGTCAGCTCTCATTCTTCCCTCGTTGGAAACAGCCTGAAACGGTTTTTCAAAGTTGTATTTTGGTAGCCTATGGTCTATTGGTATACTAATGCCTGACCAGGATATCTTGCTAAAGTTGCTCTTGCCTCCTTCTCCACCCAGATAGGTATATATATGTTCCAAACAGAAAAAAAACTGGTTTACTAGTTTGAGAGCGTCGGTGGTTAAAAACATATAGGTGCTAAGAATGTTATTTGCGTTTTCAAGAAAAAAGTTTTGTTAAACTCAGCTTCAATAAGCACAATAAAACACCCATAAAAACTAGTGGCGGTTCTAAGGGAGTTTTTAAATGCTTTTGAGTTTCACTTTACGCACTTGTTGGGAAAATAACAATTTTCAGAATTACGTCATTTCATAGTCATTTTATGAGAAAACAATAGACACTTAAAGTTGGCGAGCTATTTTTAATTCCTTGTTGTTAGCGGATCTTGGATGCGTTTGTGAAACGATCGCCCCCCCCCCTTGCTTCAGATTAAAGTAGGCAACAACACGATATTGGAAATACGGAACAGTATTATAGAGTGTCTATTTATAAACAAGTTCTAGACAAAATTATTTCGGACATAAAATCAGGGTTCAATTAACGAGACTCCAAGTGTTTTTGACCTGAACATATTCATACCAAATTTTATACAACGTGAAGCCAAAATTAAGGCAAAATTAACTAATGTCGTTTCCAAAAACTATAAACTGTTTGATTAATCCAAAACACAAATTCTTGAACTTTTATTGGGAGAAGTCAGTACTTGGTAACAATATTGGTCAGAGGTAGGCAAAAGCTTAAATCAAAACATACCTGATAACGTTTTCGAGGCAATGAACAAGTGTGGCGATATTTTTCCGTTAATAAAAACATTCTTGGATGTTTGCCAATAAGTAAGGCTTCGTCAGAAAGAAGCTTCTCCTGCCTCCAAAAGATTGAAAATATAAGTACTTAAAAACACTATGACGGAAATTCGTCTGACGGGCTTAGTTGCTGCATATCAACAGACATATTGAAATTGACATTGAAAGAGTTTTTCCCAAAAAATCTTATATTTCAGATATGCAATACAAAAGGTAATGTTTCAACTTAAAAAGCTTTTTAGACTTCAAAAAAAATTTATATCTATTAGGTTTTGTTTGTGGTCTCACTGAGAGAAATGATATTAGCCTTTATACACTAGTTGTATACTATTTGGGACAATACAATTTTTTTTATAATGTGTGTATAAGATTTTCTATAATGGCTATACAATTTCTGTATACCCACCCCAAGCAGCATTTTTCTGACTTACGACCTAATCTGACCAATGCGACGTCGTATTTAAGTTGAATTTGGGTTCCCTGGTGGAACACACCTCCTCAAATCATGATCCAACGTCCGGTTTGACTAAAAACTACGTTGCAGTTACAAAAAAGAATTGAACCAGACGTGGAGACGACGTCAGCTATTGTAATATAGTTTTAAGTACAGGTTTCATCGACCCATTGACGTCGGTCAATAGCCTACCTTAGTCCAGTTCAAATATTAGTGCACGCTTAGTCGTTGGACGGACGTCCTTATGTCTAACATATTTTTAAGAATTTCCGCCAACTACAAATAACGTCCGGTATAGTCCCTAATAGATAAAAGTAAAATTAAGGCAAGATACAGACGATGTCCCATCGTCAACAGATACGACGTAGTTTTAGGTGGATTTGCCAATAGTCATAGGTATATCACCGACGATATATGCCGTTGGCCTGCACGAGGTATTTTTTTGTATTTATAACGTACGTATAATAACGTCCGCTAGATTCCTACTGGTGTCTTCTGGTTGCCGAAGGAAAAATGCCTAACGATGGATGCACATCAATTTACGTCGACATTTGGCCTACCGTCTAGCGTCAAGTGGATAGTTCAAAACAGTAAGCAAGGGTTGTTTTAAAGATGCCAAAGAAAAGTTCATTCAGACATACTCACTCATTGTTTTTTGCGATTTTGCGATTTGTTCACTGTTCACTGCTTTTGTATTGCAAGAAATATTTGAAAAAACGGTTATGATTATTTCGACATGGTTGACATTTGACGCTTAAGCACAGTTACTGGATTCCGAGCCGTCGACGATCGGACGAATTCCACTTAGGTCGACGGGCCATTGGACCTACGTGAAAGCCGCACCCTACGAATGAAAAAAAATGGGCGAGGGGTCCAGAGTTGTCGGCGGGACGTTGAGCCATCGTCAATCCTACGTATAAGGTTTATACCATGGCCCAACGTCCAAAATGCATTCGAATAAATCAATTTATCACGGATCGAGTAAAGACCATCTACTAAACTTGGAGATCCGGTCCGAACTGGTTATTTTTTGGGCCTCAGCGGAAATCCGCCATACTTAGGAATTAGCTGTCTTCCGCCATTAGACAAACGCAGGTTAAATTTTCCAATTACGTTGATATTGACAATCAAAAATGGTCAATATTGCAACCAATATGTCTTAAGGATATAGCTAGAAAGAAGAAATGTCAAATAGGTTTGCAAATTAAAAAAAATATATGTATATTTTTTATTTTTAGTTTTTTTTTCTATAAAATCTAAGAAATTTTGAGGCGCATGTATTTTTCGGAATTATCTTATCAATGTTTATCGGTAAACTAATCTTCGTTAGTAATTTTACATCCCCATCGTGCGTTAAAGGCCTGTCTTGCTATGATTATTATAAACTGCTTCTAAATAAGAATATTCTTTGTTCTCCATATAGGTAGCTTGTATTCACAAACAAGTTTACTCGATGGAACTAATAAGATATAAATAGGTATAATGAGATAACCTCTACCTACTCCACCTCGGCTAAAACTATATTTTACGTTGGCGACTACTCCATCCTGGACATTTTGTAGAAACGTCGTACGATCGACCCGTGTACCTATTACCGCCAGGTCAGTTTAAGTACATCGATAGAACCTAATAATTAAAGCGTTCGACGTCGACACGACTCGCATTTGAATGTGCCATATAGGAGCAAAAAGGAGCCGGTTCGAGGTCAAACGGACGTTGGGGACCGACGTCCGAATATTAATGCGGACGAACGCACAACGTCATATTACGTCAAATTGCTACTTGGGACTATGAAACAAGTTGTATTGTCCCAAATAGTATACAACTGGTGTATACAGGCTAATATCATTTCTCTCTGTGCTGTTTGTTATCTATGTTTTTTATAACTGAAAAAATTATACGCAGTTACTCAAGCGCGAATTTCAGAGCGGCATGGGGTAATTACCCCCACCCTGGATTTAATTTTTTTACGAAAACATTTACAAAATCAAAAGTCATAATCATCATCAACATAGGCAATCACTCGATACCGAGTATGATTTTCCTCTATTCTGTATCGTCGCTATCTGTTGTGCGTTTTTTGATGGCTATGTAAGCCAATTCTCGAGCCGCACACCCTTCCACAGTCCTGGCACACCCAGTCTCCGGCAGCAGCCGGGTGTAGTTGGTCATCCATTCTTACATTTTGTCGCTCCTTTCTACGTTCTCTCCTTTCCGTCTCTAATCTACGTCGTTGCTCTTCAAAAGTTTGTGCTCCCTCATGGACTGTTCGGCGCCATGAAGTCCTATCGTTTGCCGTGGCCTCGAAGTTGCCCTTTGATACTTACGGCATTAGTTTAATTTTGGCTTAAAAATGGCATTTGTAGTGTCATTTTCTAAAAATTTTCGGCTGCTGCGCTTTGAAGCAATTGATATATTTAGAATTTTAGTTTAATTTTAAATAAAAAAATTAATTTTCTTACAAATTTTCGCCTGCGGCACTATGATACCGTTGATGTTTACGATTTTAGTTCAGTTTGACTCAAAAATTGCATTTTTAATGTAATTTTCTCAAAAATTTTCGGCGCATTGGAACATTTTTTAAAATAAAAAATGTATGAAATAAACAACTTAAAATCTGAGTACCTCCCCCCCTAGATTTGAGGCCAAATCCGCGTTTATAGTTACTAAGTTTTGTTTGCACATATTGATTTGCTCCTTATAAAAGATGTGTCTTTATTCTAGATCGAAACCCTCCCCCCTTTTCAAATGTTTGGGACCGCCACTGATTAGAGAGTAATTTTATAAGCCAAACTAATAATAAATTGTCTTAAAATGGTACAATTTTTATAGAAATAGCGTAAAGGTGCAGCATTAACTGTTGGCGTAAAAACAAATTGCTTGCCCACCCGCTCTTTTCCTTCACCATTTTTGGTCAATAATGATTATCACTTTGTTTTCACTCGGGTTTTCACTAAGCAAATACAACACTGTAACATCTTTTACGTTTTAAACATACTGAGGCCTTTAAGTAATTAAAGTAAATTACAAATACGAATCGGAATTGAATAACTGACAAATCAACCTACTTTCTTATCACTTTCTTCATCAAGATACTCTTCGATGTTTTTCCGAAAGGCGTTCGAATACGGGAAAAATTTGTCGTTTTTCTTCGATTCGTCGTTATAAACTGCCGAAGGTCCTATAAATTCGAACTGCCCTTCCCACATATCAAAATCCAGTTCGTTTTCCTCATTGTTTTCCGTTTCATTGTCACTATTTTGATCGTCCATTTTTGAATAATTAACAGCTACACTCGTTTTTTAAAACTTAAGTGTTTGATAAGAATAAAACATTTGTTTCAGTCAGTTATAAAGTGTAATTTATTTGGCATAAAAATATATTCTTCTTATTTCTAATTTATTTAATAGCTTTGGTCGTTATCAAAAGGATATGCTTATCGCTATAAACACATTGAATAACATCTATTTGTAAACTTTTAGCTTGCCCACACAATAATAAAATAATTCTAAACTGAAATAGTAGTTTTCACAAATAGTGGCTAAAACAGTTTAGCCGCGAGTTGTTAACACTATTTTTTTTAAATTTATCAAAAAATCCAAGAAAACAGGAAAATACTTCTCGAACGAAGAGCACTTCTGGCAACACCATCTTTACACTATAAATCAAGGCGGCTGGTAAATGAAATAACAATGCGATGTGCCTTTTTACTCGGTGACGTTCATTGTTGCGACATTTTAATCTTTGACAGTTTGATATTTTGACGATGTTTTTAAATGATTTTTTCGTAAATACTTGGTGAAAACGGCCGGAAATGGCTTAATTTTTAGGCAAGAATAATTAATTTTTTTCAATATTAATATTTTCCGCTATTATTATTTTTTGGGTAAAAACGGACAGAAATCTTTTTTTGCACCCGTGATCAAAGAACAGTTTTTTTGCATCGGTAACCAAAAAAGCCATGCTTTAGTTATCTGCAGACAATTAATAAAATCATGTTTTTGATGAAGGTATAAAAGAAAATCCGTTCTTTCCTAGTTTCTTCCCTAAAAACTATTAGTTATCTAGAATAACATATTAAAACACAAACTTGTAAATATCACAGTTTGGCGATGCCGCGGCAATTTCAGACATTCAAATTTGATGTTTTATCTTTGACAGACGTCAAAAGTCCTTTTTAGGTACTTAAGTTTATTTAAGCCGCTCAGTTTTAATTAATTTTTTTGTAGTCTAAATGAAAATTTAATTACCTCACCTAACCTAACAATTTATTTTTTTTTAAATTTTTTGCATATTTTTAAATCAAACTTTCAATTTGTACCTTACTTCAATCCGTACACCACAATTTACTTCCTGTTCACCACTTAATTGTGGAGGGGCAACTAGTATAAAATAATTTTTATTGTTTTAGAGCTGATGATTGGTCCCACTGAACTCGAAACATGTACTCATAAGTAAGACTTATTTACATAAATCATTTTGTGGAGAAGACTGCCTGTTTTAGTTATTTTCCTAATTTAAAATAATTCTTCTGGCGTTCTATTGGCTTTAATTTTTTCTTGTTTGGTATAAGCATTGTTTGTTTTGTCCATAAGGTTGATGTATATGATATTCACTTATTTTTTTGTAGAACAGTATTATAATATTCAGGAAATGCACAGTTTTTATGGCGATATAATAAATAGCATAAGGCCACCAATGTCACCTTTTAGATTAATTCATTTGGGTCAGATAAAAACTTACAAGAACTAGGTTAATGCCTAGTTATTAGGAAGATAGCCTTAAATGTAATCCTTGTAAAAACTACAAAATTGTTTTACAATAAAAGATACATAACTTTTAGAAAATTAGAAGATAAGAAGACAGTCAGTATTGTACTTCTAATAGGAATGTGCAAGGGGTTATCAAAGGCCTGTATAGGTTTTAATTGAAGCCAAATGGACCAAGGAAAGTAAAAGCCTACTAACAAGTTAATGCAAAAATAGGGGTGACGTGACCCTGTGTAACTTTCTTGACAATAAACCCACTTTTGTGATTATAGCGGACGTCATTTTACACAAAATATCATAAATAAACTTTCTTACGGTAAAAAATACAGATTGGTCAAAAAAAAGTTCGAGCTTATACTTTTAACTCAATTTTTGCTTTACTCCGCTCTCTCAGCTCAAACTTGTAGAAATAGGTTAAAAAAGAAGTTATAAGTCCAATATTTTTGAGCCCACCCTTATTTATTAGGAATGTGGTTTTCATAATAATGAATAGTTTTATTATACGCTTACACATAATTATGAGAATGATTGAATGATATATTTAAAGCCTACTGCAATAAGTCGCCTACCGCATCAATTCAATGCCAACTTAAATGAAAAAAAAATAAAAATGTTTATATATACTTCAAAATTTCCAGAATGCTTCAAAAATTGAATTTTCGGTATGTAAAACTTTTTTTCTGAAATTAATTTTAGCCATTTTAATTCAAAGAATAATATTTCTTCAACAAACAAAATGATAATTTTGGTAGTGTAACAAAAATAGACAACCTTGCCAAATCACTTTTTATATTCCTGGAAAAGTACAGTGGCAATTTTTTAATAAGTAAAAATACTCCAAATAATACCTTTATCGTTATTTGGGCAAAGGTCAGATAATACAGTTTTTGTTGCATTTATTTATCCTGCTAAATACACAGAAATAACCAAAACAACATATAAAAAGGAAAGTTCAAAAGATATTAGGGGAATAATGAAAATTCAAAATTGGATGGGTATCCCACAGGGAATCCTAAAAGGACCTAAGTGAAAAGATAAATAATTGAACGATTTCATCAGTGGTTCCACTGGTCACCTTATTTCCCTCTTTTTTTTTCAAAACAACATATATTATGAAATTAACTCTGTGTTTCGGAGTTCCATTGTCTATATTTTATTTACACACGACGTTTCGATCAGAGATTGTACTAATCGAAACGTCGTGTATAAATAAAATATAGACAATGGAAGTCCGAAATACAGAGTTAATTTCAAACACATCATTGTCTCAAACTTTCAAACAACATATATTATGTTTGTGAATTCAGAATTTATTTAAAAAAAATAAACATTTACATAAAAACTCTCTGCCGATTATACCTTATTCTACTGTATACTTTCTAAAATACTCTAGTAATCCCTATAGGGTAACATTTTGAGCTATTATTGTTTTATTTTTTAACGAATTAAAAAAGTTCTGGGATATTTCATATAATATTTAAAAATTTATCTAGCTCCGTACGACAGAGCCTGTTTTAGACGCGCATTATTGCAAATATTTTTATGCCAAATATTTACTTTTAGTTGTACGCAATTACACTTGATATGATGCACCGGTATGCAACTAATTTCACTTTTATCTACACTTTCTTGCAATCCCACAGCACATTTAACACACCTTGTAAATTTTTTAAACTTTCAAAATTAAAAAAAAATACGACTATACCACGGTCAAGCTCGGGCCTCCTTGAAGCCCGCTAATAAGTTATTTTTATACATCACACACACACACAAGTATAATCATAAGCTCATAATCGGCTGGATGTACGAAACAGATGAAAAACACGCGACTGATCCGCGAATCGCGGCGATTCGTTCACAACTTGAAACGCGCGGAACACTTGAACGTCATCTGCACTTTAAATTGGCTGGGATTATCAGCGACATATTGATAATGTAAAAGCCCCAGTGTTTAACATAAAACTCGTATAGAAAAGTGACTGGCCGAGCGGATATATTTGTATAATAGTATAGGAGCCCGGCCGAATTATACACCTTGAACCCCCAGACAATTCTTAAGTTTTCTACGTGGTTTATCATAAAAACATATCATTAAAACGGCAACTGTGCCGGCGTAAATACTACCGTAACCCTTGGCAAAGCGACGATAGGTCCACTCCACGTCAAAAATACAAAGTATTCATAGAGATTTTAAAAGGCTCTTAACTTAAGAATAAAATAAAATTTTAAAAATATCGGTGTACACGAGTTGACATTTTATAACTGTGTAGAAAACTTAAGGCTATAGTTTCTCCCTAGATTTTAAGTAAAAAAAAGTACAACTGGCAACGCCTTGTTCTTTAATTTTTTAATCTTTTCCCAGAGTGCATAGGGAAAACTAAACATCAGAATTAGCTGAAATTTTGCAGGGGTGATCAATTTTAAATAATTAACAAAAATACCTGAAGGATATTTCAAAATTATCAATTATTTTTTCTTCAAAATAAAAGCTCTGGTGCTCTCATCTAACCCAAAAGCCTCAAAATAATTGCGGTTTAGAACAAACCCGATTTACAAAAAAAATAGAGAAATACTCACAATTTCCTCTGGATTACATTTTGCCTTTTTATATTTCCTTGCTTCAGCAAAAATAAAAACTAAGTTTCCTTTTTTCTAAAAGCCTGTGCACTCCGGAAAAGAAAACCGATCAATCAATCACAGTTCATTGAATTTGGGAGACACATCGCGCAGTTCAAGTGTTGGCCGATAGACCGCAGAATTTATACGATTCCATAGTAACTGCAGGTGTTTTGTCAACAAACTTTAAATCGGGCCGCAGTGGGACAGAAGAGTATTTTTACGTTTTCTGCCAGAAAACCTTTCGAGGTTATGTTTATCTTTCAAAAATGTGCTTTCAAAAACATTGTTCTAAAACAAATATGAAACCACTCTGCGTGTGCGGTCGCCCGCCGAAAAAGGCTAGCGCTGCGCGGGCATTACCTTGAGTCTATCAAAGAACCAAGAGAACTTTACTGGCTCGCTGGGATTACTAGGAATTCGCATAGAAACATTCGGCGCCCATAACTCCACATATTTTCGTTTTTCTTTTGATTCAACTATTTTTTTAAATTTAAATTATGTGCAATTGTACTAGTGAAATCTTGGAGTGCAAAGGATAGGTTTTAGAACCTCAGTTTCAAAAACACACAAATACTTAGAGTACTAACAAAACAGGTCAGTAAAGCTCCATTTAGAGGTTGGAAAGACTTTTGCTAGTCGTTTACGCTCCGGTATCAGCTAGCGGGAGTGTTTCCAATTCAATTATAAATGCACCTGTAAATGCAACATTAATTATTACACCCAGTTACTTTAATACGTAGTTGGGTAGCGGTTCTTTAGCAGGTATTTCTGCAATAAATGGTTTTCTTTTATTTTAGTATTTTACTTGGTTTTTTAGCGGCGCAGAACGCGAAGGGTCAAAATAAGTAACCTAACCCCAAATTTTTGACCCGGTGCTAAAAAATCTCTGGTGTCCCACTGTGGATAAACATAAATAAAGTCTCCGCGTTGCCCTGGAAAACAAATTCAATGACGTAAAATTTTGCGAAAACATCAGGTCGACATAGTTAAATTGATTTCCCGTACAGTGTTGCTAAAAACACTTCCCCAGATCGTAACTACAATCTTAAGAACTGTGGGGCTCTCATACTATTACACAAGTTTTGTTTGTATGGAAACCGACGCCGGAGACTATTGTTGGGTAGTTAAGCTGATTAACTTATTCTTTGAATGTTCCTACGTTTAACGCGTTTAAAAGGCTGACGAATAACTTTATTGGAATTAATTAACGCCGTTTGTAAGTCAGAGGCGCGCAGACAGAAGAAACCACCGGAAGTTGTAGTCTCTTTTAACGATTTTTTTGTTTTATAAAGTTTTGGTAATATCGGTTTAAATTTATTTATGTCTAGGCAGTTTAAAGTACCGAAAAATTAAGACGTGTGGTTTTAATTTATTTTGTTCAATTTGTTTTAAAATTCTGTTTTTTGCTAAGCTTTAGGGAAAAACAAATTTATTTTTTTCGTTCAAATAGGTTTTTTGGATTCTTCATCTTTTCTATCTTTAACATATCAGGTTTCACTTGATATTTAAACGAAACATTTATTTTTTGTGTATTTTTTAATTAGTAATTAAAATAACCTTAATTTTCTTCATCAAAATTTTTTTCTAGGTTCTATATTTAGTCCGATTATTAAGAAGTTTGAGGAGAAAGCCTTTTTGGGATTAAACACTTTCTTATAAGATAATGTTTTTTCATAAATTATTTTTTTGGAGTAAAAATAACAATTAGGTATTATTATAAGTCGTTCCCTTTTAATGACGTTGACTTTCAGTATAGCTGCTACTAATTTAAACAATGGTAAAATCAAACAATTTTAGAAATTCCTAAAGTAAAAAAGCCTTGGTTAATTAAACTTTTGGTTGTTTAAAAAAACAGAAGGAAATAAATGGGCCTCTTTAGAAATATGGCTCCTTTAGATTAGAGTATTGCGGAAAAGAGATAAACACTATCAAAACACTTAGAAAAATATTAGATTGAGCCTTTAAAACAAGAAAATTTGAGTCAAATTTTATTTGAATTTGAACATTTTGTGAGATGAAACCTTTAAAATTAAACTCTCTTTATTGAAATAAATCTCTTTAGATCTAGATTTACATTCTTTATTCGGAAACATACTTCTTGTAGAAAAGTTTCCTCATGGACGCCATCCAAGTACACTAAACCTGTTTTCAGGGCACTAACACGATTTCCATTAGTCTCTTAAATGTGAGATCCAGTTGAGTCCTGGTTTTTTCTTTGTCTCGGTCATAGATTTCTATAGCCACTTTTAAGATACAGTGTAAAAAACCAACATGATCCTGAGCCGCGTTCGTTCTAGCCAGTCACACTCTTTTTGGGCACACAACCCCATCAAATGAAATACGCCTTATACACATAAAAAACATAAAGAATTTCTTACATTTTTTTACGACATATAATAACCAGTTATTAAAGTATCGTTTAAAGATCGCGAATATTCGATCTCTTCCATGCAAACTCAGATCCCGGTCACTTTTTTTATATGACAAGTTACTAAAGCCTTTTTTAGAAGGATGCAGTTTACCCTTTTGGGGCCAGTTGCACCTAAGCTCGAACGCGGTTCTGGTAGTGTGGTCAAAGTGTCGTCAGTTCTAGGTAATGGATAGCTGTATTTCTTTGTTATGTCATTAAGATTCCTATAATCAACCCAGAACCAAACAACATCAGGATATACTCAAGACTGTGTAGATTCTTCCATTAGGTCTCATTAAGCAACTTCTCTACTAGATTTTGTACTTCTTCTTGTAAGGCCAGAGCCATCGTCTTGGTGCTTGTCTAGTATGTTTTTCTTGTAAGAGGTGAGTATTGCTGGAATGCTTATTTAAAATTGAAGTTAGACTAATATTTGTAGAAAACCTGCAAGATAATAAAAAGACAGCTGTCCTTGTGTGGTCTGCAGAAAAAAATGGCCGCCTGTCAAACGTTACATGCCCATTAATAGTCACTATCAAATAAGTCTAAATTTAGTTGGTTCCGAGGTTGGTTCGGTTATATTATTGACTTGCTTAATTGACTAAAGGGGCCCATACACTATAAAACAAGTTGAGATGCATATGCATCGACTCTTATCTGTTTCACGAGGCAAGTCGGTAAAGCTGATTTAAATTTCAGCATGTATAGATTGGCATCGATGCGAGTGCGATATATTGAATAATTAAAAAAGATATAATGGAAGGTAATTGATTTTATTCTCTGATTATTGTAGTTAATCCAATTAAATTTTAACTTCGAAAGCGAATTTTTTAAATATGCGAACAAGGAACAGTCTGGCCAATCAATATTAAAATAAGGAGCAATGGTTCGTGGCGGCTATGATGTTCATTTCCTTTTCATGATTATCAGTGGTTAATTTGTATTTATATCCGTTTTATTTTGCGGCGGTAACTCACATAAAATTACTTCACAGGATTTGTACACGTAAGAAAGGGCAGATTATTTTAATCTTCTGCAGTTAAAACAAAAATGTGTCTTTTAGAATCAAAAGCAATGCAAAATTTGTACCTTAAAATTCCCTTTTTATCTTTTATTGAAACACTCTATATATAGGGTGGGTCACAAAATTCTGCACTTTTTGGATTGGCTATAACTTTTGACTTTAGTACTCGATTTTGAAATATATTAGCTTTTTGGAAAGATAAAACGTGAGAGTTTTTCGATTCGGTTAAAAATTTAAAACCTCTAAAAAATTCAAGATGGCGGACAGTTTTAAAAAAATTGTAATTTTCACCCACCCCCCTGAAAAAAATTTATGTGCGACACACTTTTTTTTTGTTTTGTTTTCGCTTCGCATTGAAAAAAAAATTGCTAAATCTTTTGACCTAATTATTTAATTAAGAAAAACAATAAAAATCTAAATACCCATTACTTTTTTATTTCTTATCCGATTTAATTAGGTGACACCTCGATATACTAATTATACTAATTAATTACTTTTAAAAAAATAAGGCGTGTATAAACTAAACAAACGGACGCAATTTTCATGCTTTGTCTCTTTAAACAATATTTTCTTTTTTAAATTAAGTAATCAGGCCAAAATTTATAGCAAATTGAAAAAATAGGTAATTTTGTGATTTTTTCCAATGTTAAACCCAAACACTCATAATCTAAAAGCATATAAATTTTTAATTTCCAAACCGATTTATTTAAATGATACGTCAATATACACATAAACAGTGAGCGTTTGTAGTGAAAGCTTTAAAGTTTGTTCATTGTCGCACATAAATTTTTTTTAGGGGATTGGGCTGAAAATTTCACATTTTTGAAAACCATGAATCTTGAATTTTTGAAAATTTTTAAATTCTCAACTGAACCCAAAAAGTATCACGTTTTATCTTCCTAAAAAACCAATATCTTTAAAAATCGAGCACTTATGTCAAAAGTCAAAAAGTGCGGAATTTTGTGGCCCACCCTATATATATATATATATATATATATAGTCAAATCGAATAAATTGGTTGTCACTTTTGTAATTGGGGAGTTATCAGAACACTTCAGTAGAATTGGTATAAGGCACTATTTTTGACACTAATAACATGTCGGCTTCTGCACGTGCCTAGACGTTAACAGTGTCAAAATTGTGCTTTTAAAAAACTCCCGGTACGCACAAACTTTATTTATAACACTATTTTTGGCTGTTAATAGGGATATTCTGGAACGCTTAAAATTTTTACAACTTTGACAGCCGCTGTGGTAGTGTTTAACAACCACTACCACTACTACTCATCGATTTTACCAGAGTTTTTGGAACACATTAGAGATATTTTGGAACGCTTAAAATTTTGACAACTTTGACAGCCGCTGTGGTACTGTCCAACAACCACTACCACTACCACTCATCGATTTTACCAGAGATTTTGAAACACATTCAAAACTGTCACTTGTAAAAAAATTTAAAGATGAGAAAAAATTAAAAATTTGGCTTAATTTGACCAAATAAATGTTTTATATGTTGGAACCTTGTAATATTTTTATATTTTTATAATTAATTAAGCCAAAATTCTCTAAAATTAACCAGAAAAATAACCACAACCACAACGAAATTGATTCGTAGCTTACGACAGTGGTAGTGGTTAACTACCACAACGGAATGACGTTTAGCTATTGCGCAGACGCAGTAATTACCACAACAACTACGAAGTGTCAAATAAGCGTTCCAAAATATCCCTATTAAAAACTGTCACTTGTAAAATAATTTAAAGATGAGGAAAAACAAAAAATTTGGCTTAATTTTACAAAATAAGTGTTTTATATGTTGGAACCTTGTAATATTTTATTATTTTTAAAATAATTAAGCCAAAATTCTCTAAAATTAACCAGAAAAATAACCACAACCACAACGAAATGAATTCCTAGCTTACGGCAGTGGTAGTGGTTAACTACCACAACGGAATGGCGTTTAGCTATTGCGCAGACGCAGTAATTACCACAACCACTATGAAGTGTCAAATAAGCGTTCCAAAATATCCCTACTAAAGGGCTACGCGTTATTCTAACATCAAAACATTACCGAATTTGCGAAAAATCCTTATTGCGAACATGCGTTAACATGATCGGGAAGTGGGTTAATTGGAAACTCGCAAAAATGTGCGAATGACAAATTAAACAATTTATCAGACTAATAACGATAACTCAGGTAAAAATAAACAAGATATGAGAATACTAATTGCTAAAAATCTCAGTTTCTAATGTTAATAGTCACTAAATCTTTTCACTCATTATATATTGATACATTTACTTGAGGAAGTAGTAGTAATAATAATCATTGAAACAAGCTTGAAACAGAAATCACGATTTTGCGCAGCCTTCACCATTAATTAAAATTATCAAGTTTATGCAATTCGTTTATATACTTTACTTAGAAAACTTATTATGAGCGACACAAAATTGAAATTTAATTAACTACACTCTCAAAAAAATCCATTATTCCAGATTTTTGGGACTCACTGTATGATTTCGGAAGATTTTAGAATATTTATTTAAATTAGGGATTTAAAAACCGGATAAAAAGTAGCAAAGGAAATAATATAAAAAGTAAAATAAAAATAAAGAAAAAAGTAACAGTTTGTGATGCCTTGATTTTTCTGGTAAAAGTTCTTTCGTGGCCTAATTTTCAAAACATTTTCATTGAAATGACACCTACCAGGCGGGCCATAAAAAACCGGACAAAATGTTTTCCGTTATAACTTTTAAACTATACCACCGATTTGAATGCAACAAGATGTTCTTTGCAGGGAATTGAGCAAGACTTTGATTAGAAATTTTTTTCCGCCATCTTAAAATCTAAGATGGCGGACAGAAACAAACTTTACCTTTGAAGGAGCCTCGTTTATTCTTATGTTACGGAAATTTTTTGGATTGTTTTATAAAATCGTAAAAAAGCTTTGTTTCTGCCACGTAGAACGTGGTGCGAGTCATTAAAATGGGTCAAGTGGTTCCCAAAAAAAAAAAAATTCAATCAGTGTTTTACGGATTATGCTATTGCCGTCTCGATTCTGTCTGCATATATTTTCTCATAAATTCATTATTACTAAACCGATGTTGATGAAATAAAAAGACTCGTGGCTAAAATCGATTGTTCTTTAACTACCGCAATTGAAATTTTTCGCCGTCTTGAAATCCAAGATGAAGGACAAAATCAAACTTGTTCCTTTAAAGAGGCTCGTTTATTTATATGTTCTGTAAACTTTTAAATATTTTTTTAAATTTGTACAAAAGCTCTGCTTTCGCCACGCACAACGAGTTACAAATCATCAAAATCGGTTTGGTGGTTCTCCAAAAATTAATTTTTGTTTCCATCACTGTTTTCCAGATTATACGATTGCCTTCTCAGATTGATACTCAACCGATTTCAATAAAATAAAAAGCATCATGGCAAAGATCAAAAACTCTTAAAAGATTCTATCGAAATTTGTCGCCATTTTGAAACCCAAGATGGCGGACACAATTAAATGTATATTTTCAAAGAACCTTTCTCACAGCATAAAAAGAAACGATTCTTATGGAAATCTTGGATTTTAAGCGGTATTTTTCTTTCGTGATTTTCGTGAGCAATCGGTTATTACTATGATGCTTTGTATTTCATTAAAATCGGTTTAGTAATAATGATTTTATAAAGAAATCAATGCAGAGATGCAAGAGTCTAAAATGCAAACAATCGCAAACTACTAAGGGTAAAAAAATTACTCGCAACAAAAAAAAGCGGCTTTTTTAAATGGTGGCAAATTTCAATGGCGATCTTTAAAGAGAAATCGATTCTTACCATGATGTTTTTTATTTTATCAAAATCTGTTCAGTAATAATGAGTTTATGAGGAAACAATGGTTAAAACAAAAATTAATTTTTTGAGAACCACTAAACCGATTTTAATGATTTGTACCTAGCTGTGCGCGTTGGAGAAAGGGCATTTTTAGGTTCTTGAAACCTAAGAATAAACGAGCTTCTTTGAAGAGATAAATTTAATTGTGTCCGCCACCTTGGGTATCAAAATGGCGAAAAATTTCGATAGTGATCTTTTAAGACTTTTTGATCTTCGCCATGATGATTTTTATTTTATTGAAATCGGTTGAGTATCAATTTCAGAAGGCAATCGTATAATCTGGAAAGCAGTGATGGAAACAAAAATGAATTTTTAAAGAACCGCCAAACCGATTTTGATGATTTATACCTCATTATGCGTGGCAAAAGCAGAACTTTTGTACAAATTAAAAAAATATTTAAAAGTTTACAGAACATATAAATAAACGAGCCTCTTTAAAGGGATCAGTTTGATTTTGTCCGTCATCATGGATTTCAAGATGGTGACAAATTTTAATAGCAGTAGTTAAAGAACAATCGATTTTCGCTATGAGGCTTTTTATTTCATCAAAATCGGTCAAGTAATAATGAATTTATGAGAAAATGTATGCAGACAGAATTGAGACGGCAATCGCATAATCCGTAAAACACTGATTGAAAATTTTTTATCTTTTTTTGGAAACCACTTAACCGATTTTAATGATTCGTACCTCGTTCTACGTGGCAGAAACAAGGCTTTTTTACGACATCATAAAAAAATCCAAAAAATTTCCGCAGCATAAGAATAAACGAGGCTCTTTGAAGGGTAAAGTTTGTTTCTGTCCGCCATCTTAGATTTTAAGATGGCGGAAAAAAAATTATTCTAATCAAAGTATTGCTCAATTCCCTGCAAAGAACAGTTTGTTACATTAAAATCGGTGATATGGTTTAAAAGTTATAACGGAAACCATTTTGTCCGGTTTTTTATGGCCCACCCGGTATTTCATATTATGAATGAAACTGTCTGTGTTCTTTGAATTCCCATGGCAACCGATTTCATTTCATTCCTTTGCAAATTGCAACCATATATAACTATGAGATACTAGAACGACCCTGCCCTTGCATTTTCCGGAAAAAAAGTCGTAGCGATAATAACTGTCCTAATCAAGTTAGCTTGGGAAAAAACTTTTGCCTTTGGCATTGCCCAGGCTCAATTACAACCAGTGTTAATTACAACCAACCTATTTTATAATGTACTATCGATAATAGTAATTTACATCACACGCATGATGAACCCGAAGATGGAAGTTTGAGACGCAAGCCGCAGGCGAGTGTCTTAAATTATCTGAACGTGTAATGATTATAACATGCGAGTTAGTGTACTATACTGTACCTACGACCAATGAAAATATCATCATAAATATCAGAAATTATTAAAAATATCAAACGCGAACAGGCTTAAGTCAACCTAAAACGTCAATAGAAATAAGGACTAACGCCCAGATGCACCGTAAAAATATTGAGAAAAGTTTAGCTAATCCATGCTTCCTCTTTGTTCATTTATGTGGGATCAACAGAGAAAAAGAATTGATGAGATAGCCAATCGCGATTAAGTGCCTATGGTGTATTTAGGGGTAAGGGACTTTCCATATATCTTTTTAAAAACAAGGTTTTTTTTAAAAAAAAATAAGTAATATGTTAACGGGACTTTGCCTTGACTTGCGTCAATTAGTGCTCTTATATCGTTTGTTCTGCCATCTTGTGGTTTACGTCTAAGCTTTATTATTATCCTAGGACCGTAAGTGAGCCATTAAAATCGTGTTGAGAGGGTCGTAACAGTTATTTACCTAACAAGAGTCGGTCAAGCCGGCAAGGGCGGTAAAGACACTTTACGCATGTGTTAGGTGAAAGATTTTACCTATAAGCCTTAAAAATTCCAAAAAAAAAATAATATAAATATCTGTGTTTTAATTTTCTGAAATAAATGTTGTCACTTTACCGCACAGAGTGATGTAAAGTGCCATAAAGTTAACTTTACCGCACAGTATGCGGTAAAGTACAATCTTCCACATCCAAAAGAGTGTACACAAGAGTAGGTAAAATTAGTATTATTCGTTGGTAGTAGGCAAAGAACCTTTGTTTGCGTATTTTTGGGTTTTTAGGGAAATTTCCATCAAAGAAACGCCAAGCTAAGGGCGTTCATGTTTTATTTATGACATAACTGGAGTTACCTTATGGTGAAGGTCATGAACGTCCTCCTCCAATGACGCATCTGAGTACATGTCATCAGTTGTGTCGCAAGTGCTGCTCCTTCCTGATGAATTGAAACTGGAACTTCGATACAGCTGACTATAAAAAAAACCAAACAAAAATTTAGGTTCGGCCAAAACAGGTTTTTTTTTCTTAGAGTTTCGCTTCTACAATCAGTAATATAATTGCTATAGAATGACTAGTTTTTCGTAAAAATTCAAAATGGCCCTGTGCAAAATTTTGTCCACTTCCAATGTACGGGTATTTTAAGAAAATCAAAATTTAGTCACACCATAATTATGTGCTAATTTCGTCTCCAATCAAAAAATTTTGAGCTCCTTTGGTTTCTGAGAAAATCGAAAAAGAAGATGAGATAGCTAGATTAATATTAACTCAGCAACCCCACCAGGAAATATGGCGTCAAACGAAAAATGTTTGGTTTTAAAATTGTGTGCTAATTATATTATGTGCTCCACGAATACAGACCGCTTCAAGCTACTGCGAACATAGGGGGAATCAAGTCCAATTTACTCTCCGTGCCGTACGACCGAGGTGGATTCGAAGCACGCTGCAGTGTTATCTTTTGGAAATTCATTTTGTTTTTATTATTTTGTTTTATTTCTGCCTTTCTCGAGAAACAGATGGGTAAGTTCTTAATTGAAATAATACATTTTTAAAACCAAAAATGGATGTCTACGAAGTTGCCGAAAAAGTGCAGATGGTCAAATGGTCAAATCGTCATAACCCAACACACGTTCGATACTGGTCGAGGGAAAATTTGCATTTGTATTTTGACGTAAGAACACAGTATCCCCAAAAACTAAATGTTTGGGGGGGGGTATTATAGGGGAACACGTAATTGGGCCATTTTTTATTAACGGCAATTGCAATTTGAATGGTCCTAGATACTTGGATCTACTGCAGCAGCACATTATTCCAACTGCTAGGCAGTTGATAGGTGTAAGATTTGGTGAAACATGGTTTCAACAAGATGGTTGTTCCGCTCACAATGTTGGCCTTGTTAGGGAATATCTTGATAATGTATTTCCTAATCGGGTTATAAGTACACGGGGAACTATTTTATGGCCAGCTCGATCTCCCGATCTTGCTCCTAATGACTTCTATCTGTTTTTGAAGAATCTTTTCAAATATTTTTATAGTAGGCTTGGATATTGTCTAGCCGAGCAAGGAGGACTTTTCGAACATTTGCTTTAATTTTTTTTTGACTGGGAGAATCTTTTTGGTTTTTAGAATGTATTATTTTATTTTGAGAACTTGCTTTTATTTTGTTTCTCTTTATTATTTTCATTGTAACACGTCGTCACTGATAAATCTGAGCAGTTGACAATAAAACGCTCTTATTTATCAGTGACAAAAAATAAGAAAATTACGTTATAAAAATTTGCGTATTTATTGACCAAATTCCGGTTTCATTGACTACGCTCCACACAGCACCGTGGTTAGAGGCGTACTAAATACCAAAAGAAAGTGATGCAAGTGGTGATCGCAAGCCTGAGTATTGGTTGCTTCACTGATAGGCGTGTGGTGTCTCTGCATGTACGTACACTGGCAAATTAGACTTCTTCCGCCCTATGTTCGCAGTAGCTTGAAGCGGTCTGTATATAAGAAAAAAATCGAACTGTTCTTTTTAAGTTGTTTTTTTTTTTAAAAGGGTGGGGTAGCTAGGTTAATATTAACTTAGCGACCCCACATGCTTAGGTATCACGAAATTTAAAAATTTCAGAAACCAGTATTATCTGCATATTATGTGCTAATCCATGATCAGAAAATTTTGTACTCGTCTGGTTTCCGAGAAAATCGGAAAAGAATGTGTGTTAGCTAGGTTAATATCCACGTATTTTTTTTTAAACATAATTTAAAATCGATTTTTTCTTGTATAATCGTAGTTTGGTTTGGGTCGCTAGGTTAATATTAAGCTAACTACTCCACTAAAAAACTGCACTGAAAACAAAATCATTCGGATTTTTCTTGTACATATTCATGAAGCACATAATTTTCGAATCATAAATTATCACTTTGGAATCGCATTTCAGATTGGGAATGCTAGGTTATTTTTTTTAGTTTTTATCGATTTTCTCAGAAACCAGACGAGTACAAAATTTTCTGATCAAAGACAAAATTAGCACATAAAATGCAGATAATACTGGTTTTTGAAATTTTTAAATTCCGTGATACGCAAACATGTGGGGTCGCTAAGTTTATATTAACCTATCAACCCCACCCCTTTTTTTTAAAAACACATAATTTAAAATGAAAAATTCGATTTTTTTCTTATATATTCGTGAAGCACATAATTTTAAAACCAAAAATTTTTAGTTTGGCGCCATATTGCCTGGTGGGGTTGCTAAGTTAATATTAATCTAGCTACCTCATTTTCTTTTTTTGATTTTTTCAGAAACCAGAGGAGGAGGAGGAGGAGGAGGAGGAGGGACGAAATTATCATATAATTCACTGGTCGACAAGATTTTTCTAACACAGGTTATTTCATTATTTTTAAAATTTAAATACCCTTCTAATATTCGAATATATTCGGAAAGTCCTAACACGTACCATTTTTCAATAGCTTAATTAGACCATTTTACATTACCAGGTAGTTAATTTTATTAGGGGAAGGTTAAAATAGATCCATTTTATAACAGAAAAATTACCTGAACTGTATTGTTTGAATATTATACATAAAATCAACATTAAATATTAGTCTTCTGTAGAGTTTCGAAGTGACTGGTTCTCTGTGTATAGATAAAAGTGTTTTTAAGAAAGAAAATGTCGAGTCAAACGCGCCGGAATTGCAAAACTTCTCCTGACAGATTTTGCTACATTTGTGGATAATTTATAGTGAAATCCCAAGCTAGGCCATTTTCTGAAAATGTTAAAAAAGCTTACTTCAAATATTTTGGTGTTTTAATTGGAGATTAAGGCAAGCAGTGGGGTCCCCATGTGTGCTGGGTTAGTTGTAGCGTGTCATTGGTGGAGTGGATGAAGGGGAAGAGAAAAAGCATGCCTTTTGCAGTTCCAATGATATTGCGAGAACCCACTAATCATTTTGACGGTTGCTATTTTTGCCTGACAAAGACTGACGGTTATTCCAAAAAGGGAAAGCACAAGATTGACTATCCAAATTTGCAGTCTGCTATACGACCTGTTCCTCATAATGCAGATTTACCAGTGCCCATTGCGCCTTTAGATCCGCAAAATATTGTTTTAGGTCCCAGTTCTGGTGAGCCACATTTGATTGTTCAAAGTGAGTTAAATGATTTAGCACGTGATTTGGGGTTATCAAAGTAACAGTCAGAACTTTTTGATTCCCGTCTTAAGGAATGAAAATTGTTAGCCAAAGAAACAAAAATTACAACTTTCAGGAAAATAAATGCTACGTTTTCTTCATTCTATAGTATGGGATATTCGTTGTGTGCGTGTACTGATATCGATGGTTTAATGCAGGAACTTTCTGAGCATTCTCCCGGTGAGTGGCGCTTATTTATAGACTCGTCTAAAAATTCCGTGACAATGAAAGAAACTTATGAAAATATGCGCACACTTTTAAATAAAATAAACTACAACATGTATAAATGACAGATATGCGGGGATCTAAAAGTTATAGGAATTTTAGTAGGACTTCAGGGAAGATTTACAAAATATTGCTGTTTTCTTTGTTTGTGGGACAGTCGTGCAGTAGATCAGCATTATGTAATAAAAAATTGGCCAGAAAGAATGTGAATTTCAACTGAGATCTCAAAATATTAAGTTTGTACCTCTTATAGACCCTAAAAATATTCTTCTGCCTCCTCTTCACATTAAACTTGGGCTGATGAAAAACTTTGTGAAAATAATGAATAAAGACGGTGATGGATTCAAATACCTAAGAGAAGTCTTTCTCCAGTTAAGTGATGCTAAATTAAAGGAACACATTTTTATCGAGGCACAAATCAGAAAATTGCTGGATGATGTCAACTTTAAAGAGAAGCTTACGAGGCAGGAACTCAGAGCATGGAACTCATTTGTTAGTGTAGTAAGGGAATTTTTGGGGGGGAATGTCATTGAAATTCACTTCCTCCATTCCCATCTGTCATCAGGGTGAAAGGTCCCACCAGGACAATGGAAATCCGGTATCAAGGACGGTGGGATCCTGCCATGATAGGTGATTAATGTTGGTTCTTGAAAAGAGAAGATATGATATCTCATAAAAGGAAAAAATAAAACGTAATTAGCGTGTTCACTTAATATTTTTAATGTCTGGGTTTTTCTTAGATGTAAGGTATGTTCAGTAGGTGTGAAAATATAAATATACACTGTTAAAAAATTCTTAAATTATTTTTAGTAATAGATATTAAAATATTGTAAGAATAAATGAGGTACGTGTTACAACTTTTTTATTATCATTTTCGTATTTGCAATGGATAGGTCCATTCTATCACAATATGCTATTCAGCTTTTTTTACAAAAAAAAAAAAAAAATTCGACCAGTGAATTAGTACATAATTATGGCATAACTAAATTTTCATTTTCTTGGGGTGGGGTCAATAGGTTAATGGAGGTGGTATTTTACCTGGCTAAAGCATTTGATCCTAGATTTTGACGTCTTCCATTGCTAAAAAAAAAACAAAAAATATTACAGCGATGCGTACATATTTTTGAAAATAATCAGTAACTTAATAAAAAAAACTAAATCGAACAATTCTGAGTCTTTGTAAATATAGAGAGATATGCCCAATCAATGAACATATTTCGGTCATATATTTCCTCTTCGTTTCTCAGCATTAGTGGGGCTATTTATTTTGGGCAAAAAGGAATTAATTTGTTACTGCGTTATTTTTTTCGCCCAATATGTTCAGAAGTAAGACCAAAATCAAGTTTGTTTTAATTAAACTTTGTTTTATTTAGAGGCTCTATGTAGTTTTGGGTGTGACACAGACTTAGGAACTTCCAAGATTTTTAAAATATATTTTATATATATACCCCATCCGAAAATTGTCTTTTAATTTAAAAAAATTAAATTAAAAATTGATGAAATATACAGAGTGTTCATCGTGACGTAAAAAAATCACATGAAGTTGCTTTATTACACTAAATGAATAAAGTAGTGAATAATAATTACTAAGAGCAAAATAAAGTTTATTTTTAAGTAAAATTTGTTTTATTTAAAGGCTCTATCTACTAGTAGTGAATAATAATTACTAAGAGCAAAATAAAGTTTATTTTTAAGTAAAATTTGTTTTATTTAAAGGCTCTATCTACTTTTGGGTAGGAAATTCCACACTTTTTAAAATACATGTTTAACATAAACAATGCTACAAAAATTTGAACACCCAGCCTAACTCCAAAAATTGTCTTTTAATTAAAAAATTTAAAATTAAAAATTGATGGAATATACAGTGTTTATCGTGACGTAAAAAAGTCACATAAAGTTGCCTTATTACACCAAATGAATAAAGTAGTGAATAACTACTAACTACTAATAACTACTAAGAGCAAAATAAAATTTATTTTTAGGTAAAGTTTGTTTTATTTAAAGGCTCTATCTAGTTTTGGGTGTTACTCAAGCTTAGGAACTTCCAAAAACTATATGTTTAACATAAACAATGCTACACAAACTTTAACACCCAACATAACTCCAAAAATTGTCTTTTAATTTAAAAAAATTAAATTAAAAATTGATGAAATATACAGAGTGTTCATCGTGATGTAAAAAAATCACATGAAGTTGCTTTATTACACTAAATGAATAAAGTAGTGAATAATAATTACTAAGAGCAAAATAAAGTTTATTTTTAAGTAAAATTTGTTTTATTTAAAGGCTCTATCTACTTTTGGGTAGGAACTTCCAAACTTTTTAAAATACATGTTTAACATAAAAAATGCTCCAAAAATTTGAGCACCCAGCCTAACTCCAAAAATTGTCTTTTAATTAAAAAATTTGAAATTAAAAATTGATGGAATATACAGTGTTTATCGTGACGTAAAAAAATCACATAAAGTTGTTTTATTACACCTAATGAATAAAGTAGAGAATAACTACCAACTAATAAGAGCAAAATAAAGTTTATTTTTTGAGTAAAATTTATTTTATTTAAAGGCTTTATCTAGTTTTAGGTGTAACTCAGGCTTAGGAACTTCCAAAATTTTTAAAATATATGTTTAACATAAACAATGTTGCAAAAACTTTACCACCCAACCCACCTCCAAAAATTGTCTTAATTAAAAAATGTTAAATTAAAAATTGATGGAATATGCAGTGTTTATCGTGACGTAAAAAAGTCACATAAAGTTGCCTTATTACACCAAATGAATAAAGTAGTAAATAACTACTAAGAGCAAAATAAAATTTATTTTTAAGTAAAGTTTGTTTTATTTAAAGGCTCTATCTAGTTTTGAGTGGTACTCAAGCTTAGGAACTTCCAAAAAATATATGTTTAACATAAACAATGCTACACAAACTTTAACACCCAACATAACTCCAAAAATTGTCTTTTAATTAAAAAAATTTATATTAAAAATTGATGAAATATATAGTGTTAATCATGACGTAAATAAATTCACATGAAGTTGCTGTATTGCACTAAATTGAATTTATTCATGAATTTTTTCGCAAACAAATTATTGGTGTATTCCAGACTGGCTTCAATAACTGGCAAGTTAACCCTATAGGATATTAAAAGACATAAAAAATAATACTTACTGCCTGAAAGATCCCCATCGTCTGTTAGAAAGATGCTCTTGGTTACTAAAAAAAAAGATTAACTTTAATATTTAGCAAAAAAAGGCTCACAAAACATGCGCAATTAATTAACACTTTACTATTTGATTTTATTATTATAATTATGGAAATTATCATAATGCGCCAAGTATAAAAATACTCTTTTATGCAAAAATTATCACCTACCCAACACATTGTTACATAAAACGAAACAGAACCAACAATAGCAGGGAATTACCATTCAAAATAAACCATAACAAAAAATTCCAAACTAGAACAATTCTTTCTTTTTACGGTGTTGTTAAGATATACCTATAATTTGGTTTATTACCACATTTATTGGCCAACCATGTTTTAGCAAGCGTGGAATATGTAGATAAAGCATTTTAAATACGAATATAGGGAAAATATTACAATTAAGTATACTGGTCCAACAAATGTTAAAAGCTTCTTCAGCACTGAGACGTTGGGGGCACCTTGTACAAAAACAGTTAGGTATTTGCACCGACATACCTTTCATACTCATTAAGCGACATAGAAATGTTAATAATAACAAAAACAACTCACAACAGTTCAATGCCATCAAATTGAAGGATGGTCACGTCTAATTTTTAAATAATTTAAATTTATTTTAAAGTTTTGTAGGAAGTATTAACAAAGGCATATTAAATCCTAATTTAGAAATAAAAAAATAAAACGGCAGACGATTCAACATAAATTTCATGGAAAAGAGGTAGATCAAGTGGTTTCTTAAATTAAAAAAAAAGCGGGGGAAGCAGCAAATATCTGGGAAGTTGAAATAACTCAAAAAGATTTTCTTATACCGTTTTATGTTAAAAGATTCACTCCTTGGGCAGAAAAAGTAATACTTATTTACATACCAATGGAGGAACTTTTGACGTTTGACGAGATTATAATATTCTATCAGGTTTGATATGTTTTCTATGAGGTATGTAAACAAACCCCATAAAGTACAGACTTTTTTCTTGCTGGGGAAATGCACTTTACTCCAAAGAATTGTACCTGATTTTATCTACTACCTATTAATGCCTACATTAACGAGCACTTCCGGGGAGAGATAAAATATGTAAAATTTCCTAGGGAGGTAAAGTGGTATTTTCCGCCCTCATATGCGTGTCGAAAATGTAATTTTCTGATAAGGTAGTAAATATAAGTAATGTTAAAAATTAAATTACAAAAGTTAAAAAATGTGGGTTTAATTTTCCTACGCAATAAAAATTAGGTATTTTAGTATTTAAATTATTTATTATTAATAAAACTAAAGTTTTTAATGGACGCTTAATTTTAATTCTCTTAATAATAACGGCGGCGTCATAATGTAATTAGACGAAAAAGAAAGTCCAACTAAATATGATCAAAAATAATTAGGCATTTAGCTTTTAATAAATTAATCGATTGGAAATCGACGATGGTATGAATAGATACTTATACCTAACGCGTTCAAAACAAAGCCAAAACGCACTGTGTTTTTGCCTTATTTATGCCATTTTTCGAACGAGGCCTGATTTTATGGTGCGGGTGATGACGGAACAGCTGACTGCAATCGATGCCTGCGTTGCTGTGGTCGAAACGTTACCTACGTCCATCCCGACGTACGCAACGAGTCCAGTCAGCTGTTCTACTATCGCATCCACCATAAAATCGAGCCTCGTTCGGAACATGGCATAAACAGTAACATTTAATGAAGAGCGTATATACCTTCGGAGATTAAGCGATTTTATTTAAAACCGTTCTTATATAAAACCGGTTTTAGGTGCGTATAAACATGGTAAGTGAGTAAAATCGTGTTTTTGATAAATTGAACACCACAACAAATTTTTGTGAAAGAATAGCTCAAAATAAAAGCTTTTTTTTCACTTGCACAAGTAAAAAAATCTATATTAGTCACTAGTGGCAAAACTGCTATTATTTAAATTTTCGTAATTTCAACACATAGATACTTCTTTTAAAAAAAGAGGCAAGTAATTTTTCTTAACAACAATAAAACCTGTTTCAAGCTTTTAGCTACATTATTTTTGTTCCCACACATTTTTATTAATATTTCAATTTTAAATGAAATGTCTGTTTAACCCAGTTATTGATTTATTTAGTAACGACGTCACTCGTTTTGTAAAGCAAAATGAATAATTGAAAAACCAATAAAATTTTTGGATGTCCACAAAAAAAGTTTATTAAACTATATTTTGTGGCGTGAAGGGCAAAGGGTAAGAGAAATTAATATTAAGGAAATTTAGCTATTATTTAAACGTATCAGTATACTTAAACATAACGCGTTCAAAACAAAGTACATTTTTGACTTGTTTATGCCATGTTTCGAACGTAGCCCGATTTTATGGTGGATGGGATAGTAGAACAGCTGACTCCATGACTGCAATAGTTGCGTACGTTAGAATAAACGTACGTAACGTTGCGACCACAGCAAGTACCGTAGAACGGGGCGGCTTCGGACAATTTTTTATGTTTTTTTATCATAACTTTTAAACCCTTTAACCAATTATCTTGAAATATTCGCTCAAGGAACTTCATAGGGTCTTATACATCGCATCACTCTAAGTTGGCTCAACTTTTTGTCGTATTTTTTTAAGGATGTCAGAAGTCACCTGCTAGGGTGGGGTGAATTCAGACATGCCATTTACAAGGTTTTATATGAAGTAAGGAATCTTTATAACTAACTTCGGATAAAAAATAAATTTTAAAAAACTATTCTAATTTTTGTGATAAAAACGTAAGTTTTAGTAAAAAAAATATATTTTACTATTTTAACTAGGTACATTCATTTTAGAAGTCGTTTTAGAAAACTAAATTATTTTTTTCTTAAAAGAAACAGCCTTTTTATCCTAGACAGCTTTTAAGACAGTCTTTAAATTTTAAACTTTTTGTTTAAGCATCTTAAAAATAAATTGTAAGTGCACAAAGAACAGGAATTTTCTACTAAACATTTGAATTTAACAAAAATTTAAAGCTGAGGGCCCAGTTACTCAAGTTTTAATGAATAATGCTCAATGCACAATGCACAATTTTGTCTTCTCTCTCTACTTTTTGAAGGGAAATAGATAGAAATAGAAATAAAAATATAAGCATTATGCATTAAAGCTTGAGTAACTGGGCCTTTAGACAACAAAATACTGTCTAACTTTAATGTTACAAAAAAAACAACTCTTAACTTATAATAAAAAATGTTACACTTCCGCCTATCACCGTGATCTATATTGAGCCTTGTCCAATAAAAAAACTACCCTGTATATTTTTTCTAAACACCCTGTATAAAAAATGTTTTGTGTTGTTAAAATGCCCACTTATCACTACTTTCTTTTGATTTCGTCCTGTCCGAATTTACACCCAAAAAGACCTTTTTCACTAATCACCATGTATATTAAAAAAACAAAAAAATACTATTTTTATTTTTTTTGGAAAATGTTTGTGAGACATACAACTTTTAAATTTTCGAGACGGAAATGCCGAGACACTTACAATAAACTTTGTGCAATAGTTACTTTCTGACTTTTTAAAAAATTGTCAAAATTAGGTTTTTACTAAACACATTATCAAATAAAAAAACTTACCGCACCAGACCAGATTGCTTGTTGCTTTTGGGACGCAAACTTATAGGAATCAACCTGCGTTTTTATTTTTGTTATCCGATGGTTGGTTTCCGCGTAAAACGACCTTAGTGGGGTCAAGTACACACTGTCCGAAGTCACCCACCACGACCGAAGTCGCCCCATTCTACGGTACCTATTATATTGTTTGTTTTTTAGTTTAGCAATAAGTTATTACAAAAATTTGAAATATTTAAATGCCTACAAATATTTAAGACAAAAATAAAATCTAATGTATTTTTAGCTGCCCAGTGCAATAAATCCTTTAGGAAGGAATTTGAATGAGAAAAACAATTAAAACAGGCAAAGCATACAACAAAAACAAAAATATATTCCCAGTGAATATTTTTAATTTAATTTGCTTTTTTCAATTTTTCATCATAAGTCAGAAATATATAAAAAACCAAAAACTGACGACACCATACTTACTTAGGTGAAGATTTTCTCAAACTTGTCCTTAGCCAAGTATTTCTACTAATGCCTGTAGGTGTTTTGTTGTCTATAATGCTAAAACAGAAAAAAATAACAGTAGTAATTTTCTCAGAATTTGCTTCAAACCTTAGATTATAAAAAGACAAGATATCTGGTCTAACAAAAACTCCTTGGCAAATAATAACCAATGTTTATTTACAAAATTTGCAATCACCCAACAAAACCAAAACAATGAGTTGGAATAAATTACATATCGTTCTAAACGTTATAGAGGAAAAGCGACGGTGATATGAAGGGCGTGACGCAGTGGCAAAAACATGCCTAATACCCGATGCCCACCAACGCGTGTCCTTGCATGCCCACGCATGGCATCACGTGACTCTGCATTTAAAACCATTGGAAATATATGTCCAGTCACATGGTGCGTTTTTTGAAGCAGGGTGAGCACGCGTTGGTGGGCGCAAGGCTTAAATGAACAGGTGAATGGCAGAGCGAGCATCTGTTTTGCTGCGGTCATTCTTGAACTGTGGGTATGCATTTGATGTGCTTTGGATGTTGAGTGATCGATTCGTCTCGCGGCTTCGAAAATTAGGACCCAAGATTTCTCAGATAATAATATAACCAAAGTCACCGTAAGCATCGGGTATCTTGTCTCTTTTTAATCTAAGCTTGAAACATAAACTTGAAAAAGCTTTAGAATAAAAAATTATTGTTTTGAATTGGGTTTTGGGTAAAACTGGCCGTTTTTATGCCAAACAATTATATTAATTAGATTAATAAATGCGTGTTAACGTCCAAGGTGAATCTCAAGTGACGTATCTTATTTTTTTCAGATAACTGCAATATTATTTATAAAAACAGGTAAACAGGTTACGTTTTACAAAGATCAATTTATTGTTTTTTTTTTAAATGTAATTTACCTATTTATAAAAACGAGATTTTTCTTTAAGCATAACTAGTGTGTGGTTGGGAATTTACTCTGATGAGGGTCGGTTTCTCAATAGCGTGTTACCAGAGAGTTAAATTAACTCGGGCTATAAATCCCAGTTTTTTGCTGTTTTGCCAATATTTTTTTTAGGTTACACCTGAGGTAAGGTAACTTGCCCTGGAGTTAATTTTATAACTTGCCCTTACCTTGAAGCCCTGGGTTACCCTGGAGTTAATTTTAACCCGCTTTTTAAAAGGTTGTTGTTGAAGTCTATGCTTCTAAAGACGATCCTGATATTTTACTTACACCCGCCAATGTATCAGTTATTAACTGTTCAAAAAGTTGTTTTTATAAGTAGCCAGTTTTTGTTGTAGTCGGTTGGTTAATTAATTATATGTGTAATATCAACCAAATGAATTTGCAGATAAAATTATTAAACCTTACATATAGCCTATTAGTAACTCGCATTCAACTAAAATGGTCATAAAAATAATAATAGGTGGTAGCGAGCGATAAAAAAGCAGGTGACACATTGTTTTGATTTGAAATGATTTCTGAAAATAGCAATCGGAACCTAACAATCTACACAGAAAAATACTTTGTCTGCTTCAGAAAGAATTTCTTTTTGGCACGCGACACCACATACATATATACCTAATTCAGCTGTCTGCGGTTTTTTTAATAAAAAAATGGTACCATGGGGTACTTACTAAGTGTTTTAACTTCCTTTGTAACAACAATTTATAGTCGGGGGTTCTTATAGGTTTGAAAAAATTTATAGGAAGATTTTTGGTGATTTTGTTCTAATTTGGCACACACTTAGGCATGACTCCGGGGACCCCCAAACCAATAAATTTTTTCGGCGACGGCATACGTTTTGTCAACATTTTGAAATTTTGGTTAAACCTCTTAAAAAGTTATAAAACGGCCTTTAATATAGTATGTAAAACATGATTTTTGACTTCCGGTTGATTAAATAAAAAAATAATCAATTTGAAACTTAAAAAAAAAAAAATCCTATTCAGTATTTATGAACGGGATTGAAGTAACTGTAAGGAGGTCCTAGCTATTAACCGATATAAAAAAAATGCAAATTTGTGCCACGGAAAAATCACAAAAAAAATCAAGAATTGACTGTTCAGAAAATTTACAAAATCTTAATTTTTTGACCCCGGCTGCTTAACTTCAAATTTTTTAATCCACATTCCCTTTACAGATCTGCCAAATATGTTTTTAAAAGGCTATATAACAAGATATAATATTAAATGTAACAAGGCACGATGAGCCCCCAAGTTTTAATAAAATTAAACAACATACATAAAAAAAGCTTTTTGCTAAAATAACAAAAATTATGTGACGCTTTATTATTATTTTGTCGTGTGTTTAGAAATTTTTTAGGGGATTCTTGAAATTTTTGCAGATACTTGAAGTCAATAAATTTCCTTTTAAAAACAGCAAAATTGAATCTTGAACGCCTTTGGGATTTTTGTCTGTGAGCTGTCAAATATAGAAGATTTTTACAAGTCGTCCAATTTTACTTAAAACACCATTGCTTCTTTTGTTATTTTATTCAGTTTTGAGCAGGTAAGTATTTTTTATCGGTATGGGTGAACATAATCCCAATACGTACATAAAAATAACATTTTTTACCGCCCCCTCTTCAGTCGTCTCTTCCATTTGATGGTTTAATCCATAATAATATATGGGAAGGGCCAGAAAATCTTGAACTTATTTCATTTTCTAATTACTTTTTTGTAACTCAGCCGATTTTTATAAAGTTTAGCATTTTAGGAAGCTAAAAAAACAAAGTTTACTATTTTTGTACAAAAGATGTAAAATGTCAAAAATTCAAAATGGCGGACGTAGTAAAAAATTTAGTCTGTAAAAAAAGATCTGAAACTTTTTTTCGACCTCCCTGTAATTTTTTTATTGCCAAAATAGGAAACCTTATGCCTTTTCACGTCTAACGAGGTAGCACACATAAAATTTGGTTGGGTAGTACAAATGTATCTTTTTGTTTCCCAAGAACTTTCTCATTTCTTATCGAATTTTTACAAATTTATATTATTTCTGGAAAGATAAATAAACCGTCAAAACGTCAGATGTCATAAAACCCAAGATAACGGACATAGCAAAAAATTACTTTTTCTACCTTCCTACGAGATATCACTCATAAAATTCGGTTAAGTAGTACAAAAGTATAAGAATCGTCGTTTTCATTAAAATTAGCTTTTTTTGGAAAAGTAATTTTTGACTAGGTACACTGTAAAAAATGAAAATTTTGATTCACTGAATGGTCATTGAGTGAAAAAATATCTCAATCAAAATAAAGTGAAAGTCACTTACAATAGTGTATGTTAACTCAGAATTGAGTGAAAATTTTATGACATTGACAAGTTCAAACTTTGTGTCAATGGTGTTCACAAAAATTCAGTTTAAATTATTGAGTGAAATTTTTCGGCATTTAATGGTGTTCACAAAAATTCAGTTGAAATTATTGAGTGAAATTTTTCGGCATTTAAACTCAATTTTTGTCAACACCATTGACACAATGTTTGAACTTGTCAATGTCATAAACTTTTTACACAATTCTGACTATTGAGTGAATCAAAAATTTAATCTTTTACAGTGTATGTACGCCATCTTGGGTTTTTTACATTTGACATTTTGACCTGGACGCTTATTCTTGACCGACCGTGAGGTGAGGTGAGCGACATTTTACATCTTTTGTACAAAAATAGTAAAGTTTGTTCTTTTAACTTTCTAATGCCAAACTTTATAAAGTTCGGATAAGGAACAAAAAAGTAATTAGGAAATTAAATCAGTCCAAGATTTTCTGACCCTTTCTATATATTATTATGGATTAAACCATCAAATGGGAGAGACAAGTGAAGAGGCGGCGATAAAAAATGTTATTTTTATGTATTTATTGCCGATTAGGTGCACCCACATCGATAAAAAATACTTAACTACTCAAAACTGAATGAAATAACAAAATAAGCAATGGTTTTTTTAAGTAAAATTGGACGACTTGCAAAAATCATCTATGTTTAACAGCTCACAGACAAAAATCCTGAAGGCGTCCAAGATTCAAATTTGGTGTCTTTAAAAAGATAATCATAATTCATTGCCTTCAAGCAGCTGCAAAAATTTCAGGAATCCTTTGAAAAAAATTCTAATACAGGACAAAATATAAAGCATAACATAATTTTTGTCATTTTTTAAGTTTTTAGAAAAAAGCTTTTTTATGTATGTTGTTAAATTTTATTAAAACTTGGGGGCACATCGTGACTTGTCATATTTAATATTCTAGCGTGTTATATAGCCTTTTAAAAAGGATATTTGGCAGGCCTGTAAAGGAAATGTGGATTAAAAAATTTGAGGTTAAGCCGCCGGGGTCAAAATTGAGATTTTGTAAATTTTCTGAACATGCGTTAATTTCCAATTTTTTTGTGATTTTTCCGTGGAATGAATTTGCAGTTTTTTTATATCGACGAATAGATAGGACCTTCTTATAGTCACTTCAAAATAAATTTGCACAATCCCGTTCATAAATCGAAAATAGATTTTTTTTTGTAAATTTTTAGAAAAAAAAGTACAATTTTTTCACATTGATTATTTTTTTTTATGCAATCAACCGGAGGTAAAATATTATATTTTGCATACCATATTAAAGGCCATTTCATAGCCTTTTAAGAGGTTTAACCAACATTTTAAAATGTTGAGACTTGACCAAGATACAGCTGTCAAAATTACCCTATGTCCTAAAAAAAAAGTTTGGGGCGTCGCGACGCCTAACATACGCTGTCGCCGAAAAAACTAATATTCATTTGGTGGTCCCCGAAGTCACATCTAAGTGTGTACCGAATTAAAACAAAATGACCAAAAATCTTCCTATACAATTTAAAAATGATATAAAAAACCCCCGACTAAAAGTATTATATTTCACGAGAACTTAAATATCTGTACAACCTAAAGTTAGCAGTGCACCACGTTAATTTTAAAAAATATGCAGAAGAAAGTAAGTTTTTTTATTGATATGACGCATTTAATTAGCATTTAATTTTATGGACCATTTAGACCACTCTACGACTTTTCGGGACCATTAAAGCATGGTGCACTGCTATCTTTCACGGGTAGCTAGCAGTGCAGGCCATATCTCGGAAACTACAAGAGCACAAAATTTGGTTACTTGGCTTTTAATTATTTTTAAATAGCACTAATTTTTCCAATGATAAAATCTTTTGCACACTTTTCGAATAAAGTCAAAATTGTCTACCACCCGACATTATTTTGACATTTTGTTTTTGATAGAGTGCCTTAATATTCTTGATTTTTCCTGTAATATTTTTTTGTAAAAAATAATACAGAAGTGCGAAAAATAATATATAGACCTGTGGACTAAAGTGTTTTTTACACTTTAGCCCCTTCCCAATAAACATTTTTCTGACTTCCGACCAAATTTTCAATAATCGCGACGTCACTTTAGGTAAAAAATATTGTAGTTCTTTAAGCACGACCAAATTTGCATCAATTGCGACGTCACTTTAGGTAAAAAATATTGTAGTTCTTCATACGACCTCGAATTATCGTCTTGTTTTCGTTGGCATTTGGAAGTCTTCACCGGAGACGTCATCCGACGTTCACCAAATTGGAAGTGATTTCTAGTAAAATTTCCGGCGTTTCAGTGTTGCTGGTAGCGACTTTTTCGAGTGGAAAGTAATTTTAAGTAAAAAAAGCCGACGTCTGAACGTCGTTGATGTCTTTCCTTGTTCATTTGGTCAATTTTTCTGAACAGATTCCTACCTCGGTTCAACGTCATGCCGCAACGGTCAATTTCGTAAAAAAAAGTGACGAAAGTTGTCTGTTGGGAACCTAACCTCACTTTTAGGTTATGAATTTGGAAATTTTTTAAACCGTCTTTTGAAAATATGCCTAAAAAGAACTACGGCATACTAACACATTTTATAGAAAAAGGAACAAAAACTACTTATGGATATAAAAAACACAGTGGTAGGTAAAGCCAAAGAGGTATTTGCGCAGTCTTGATTTACTTATTTTAAAGAAGTAATTTTTGGCACGTACTTATTGTTGGTAATGTGTACGTGTCGTCAGCCAGCGTGTCTTATTGAGATAGATACTTACATTAGGTTAAACAGATTTCAGGACTGGGTCAGCGCTACTTCATTGTTTTTCACGAAGTTGATCGATTATTATTACATTACTCAAGGTCGCAATTTTGTCGGGCATTGGAAATCTAATCTGCAGACGTCGATGAGACGTATTTTTGTGGGGTTCTGGTTAACCGACGCGGGCAAATTAGGTGCATTGAGTAACTACGCCATTTTTTTGCCAAACGGAGAATGTGACGCTGGCCGCTATTAAAAAAGTTGCTCTTTTTTTAGATTTTAGCGGTAATTTATGATCAAATAACATATTTTTTGTAATTTTATGTTTTTAAATACACAAAACATCAAATTGCCTTATTTTTGAAGCCCACGCATTTTTTTCCTCCTAATTTTACTATATTTATCAGTAAAATACCCGTCGAATGGAAATTTCGATGTGGGACATTCCTTAAAAGTCAATTATTATCAATGTTACTTTGTCAACTTGTCCAATTTTTCTCTACTACATTTCTAGTAAAAACATTTTAACGTCAGTCTTAATAAACTCTCTTGCTTTATGCTTCGTCGGCAGCCGACGTCGTTACGACCCAAATTCGTATGCTCCATTTAGGTAGAAATTTGGGTCGTCAGGTACGACATACGACGTCGGCAGTCAACGTCGGGTCGCCTGAGGCGACGTCACTGTCACGTCCAAATGTTTATTGGGTTGGTGTATAATATACTATTAATTTTCAGAGATAAGGAAAATTGCACGCTTCCTTCATCTTGTCTTTGCTGGCAAGCCTATCAGTACGTTTGAAGTGTAGCAAAAATGCATAACAAAATAGATTAAAACCATCACAGTTCGTTAATTAAATAAACTATTAAGTATTGCATATTAAGCGCACATATAAACCTACATGAACAAAGTGTCTTCTTTATATATCTTTAGACGCATTACTACATTTAAGTCAGATTGCCAATATTAACCACCATCTGTAGAAATGAAAATGTAGAAATTTATTGAATTTGAGACAAAAATGTGTGGTTTAAGGGTTGTAATATAGATTGCAGTACTGTTCTGGTCGAGGTAATTTGGCGGATTTACTATTTTCCTATTGTAGCTATCACCGTAATAAATTTTACTCACCTGTTATTTGACGTATCTAACTCCTTAAGCCCATCATCGGCACTACTTTTATCCACTTCGTCGGCAGTATTTTCCCTAGTCCACTCGAAATTTTCACCGTCCGATAGGGAGGAGCACTGACTTTTTTGACCACTGCTTTCGGCGATACTATTCGCGGGACTCAGAACGAAATGCGGTGCTGCGGGTGGTTCTGCGTGGTCGGTACCGTTCGCTATGACTGGTTCCTCATTATGAGTCGCGATGGGTGACATCATACCTATCTACAATATTAAAATACGTACAAATTACTACGTTCCCATACGGCGGTTTATGTGAAACTGTTGTGGTCTAGAAATTACCATTATATACAGATTTGAATGCAGTCTTTCAAAATAGTCTAGTCTTGCTTTTTATCAATTTTTGCCACACAATAAACAACTGAATATGAACTAGGACAACATCTCAGATTAACAACATGCAAGAAATCTGTGCAAGTGTAATTAAACAGGTCAGATCATTTTTTATCAAAATCATTAGAACTTAAGTAACTAGTTATCTAAAATTTGCAGGGTTAGATGGAGACTGCCTACATTGAACCAATGACTTTTTGACAAAAATCCTGCATTATGCCAATATTTTTTTGTTACTGATCTACCACGGTTTACCTGATGGGCCAATCATTCCCAAGTTGGACAAAAATGTATCTGCTACCTTCAGTGGCCCATTGAACGAATAACTGAAAATTTATATTGGGCCAATTATTATCCGTCTCAAATTGTTTAGAGGGATACTAGTACGATACTTTTCAGAAAGGCCTCGGTGGCTTAGTTCGTTAGCCGACTGACACAATCAAGTTGGTCGTTGCATATGAAATCAACCAAAAAAAGGGAGGTTTGGCAGATCATCTCCCCAATTTCGATAATTTTTGGCATTTATTCTACCCATAAAGGAGATGAAAAATCTAAAATTTGAAATTTTTTTGACCCTTAGTTTCTTAAAAATTAATTCTTGAAAATCACAAAAACTACCAATTTTGATCCAAGATGTACTGAAAGAAATTGAAATATCTCGATAACTATTTTAACTTGGACAGTGGTTTATAGCTCGTTTTAAAGGTACTTTAAATACCTTTCGAATAATGTATCATATGGTATTATTTTTGTTTAAAAAAAAATTTGAAATTAAAAAAAAACTTTTTTTTATTTTTGAAAAACAGCATTTTTTTGGTTTTATAAAAATATATTTTGTTTCTGGATAATTGGCTAAACTATTTACAAAATTTAAAGATAGAGACTTAATGGGTTCATCGAAAACAAAAGAGGTCATGTGATACTTCAAAAATGGGATTTAAAATACCTTTAAAGCTATCACTATACTACATTTTTGTAGTATGTATGGTTCTCAAGATAATCATATTTTTATAAATGCCTGTAGAGACAGTCAATTTTAACAAAATGTGCAGGTACACAAAAAGAGTAATATAGTAGTAGTAATATAGGTATTTTAAAGCCCATTTTGATAAAGTAAAGTAGTAGTAAAAATTGTTTTCAAAATTTTTAAAATATTTTTTTTTATGAACTCATCAAGTCTCAATCTTGAAATTTTGTAAATAGTTTGGCAAAATATCCAGAAAAAAAATATCTTTTTTTAAAAAAAATCAAAAATGCTGTTTTTCAAAAATTAAAAAAAAAAATATTTTTTTTTAAACAAAAAGTACATCATGTGTGATACATCATTCGAAAGGTATTTAAAATACCTTTGAAACGAGCTATTAACCACTGTCCTAGTTTAAGTAGTTATTGAGATATTTTCATTTCTTTAGGTACATGTTTGAGCAAAATGTTTTGATATTCAAGAATTAATTTAAAAAAAAAATTTTCATTCCCTTTATGGGTAGAATAAATGTACTAAAAATTATCGAAATCGGGGAGATGGTCTGCCAAACCTCTGGTTGATTTGATTTGAAATAAGCCCGGTGTATCGTGGATTCAAACCCCCGCGCAGTCACAAAACGCTTTTTCTAAAAAAAGTGTTCAGCCTTGGATAAAACTTAATATGCTAAAAAAGACAGGGAAGGTAACCAGACTAGATGGGGTCGGTATCCCGTGGAGGTTCAAAGGTAGTAAATGACCCGTCCGATTAAGTAAATATAGTGCCTACGGAACTCAAAAAAGTAACGGTAAAAAAGAGGAACAACAGGCAGTAGATAAGAATAAACAAGAACATACAAATGCGAAAATATAGTTAATTATCAAAATCAATGAATAGCGAGCTTTCCCTCAAAAAAGGCAATGGTAACCGTAGATCCGGATTTCGCACTTGTGGTGCTCATCAGTACGGTGCTGTCTCCTTAGAGACGCTTAATTTTCCTTCAAATTGAAGGTACATCTGCCGATTCTGTAATTTGACAGATGGTTGTATTTTACATGAATCCTGTGTCATATCTTTTCATCATCATTTCATCTCCTAATTCCTAGCACCGTATTGATGAGCACCACAAGTGCGAAATCCGGATCTACGGTTACCATTACCTTTTTTGAGGGAAAGCTCGCTATTCATTGATTTTGTTATTTATTAACCCTCACTAAATCCCTTTTTAAATATAGTTAATTATGTTTGATGAAACTGATCAAACAAGTTCAGTTTGAGATCGATCTAAATGCCTACCATACAACTGTAGAAAATATTAAAATGTGTGGACCTCGTTTCGACGAGATGTACGTGTGTATACATTGAGAGAAGCGGTCAGTGGTGTTGCAAATCATAAATATAAGATTCTGCACTAACTAAAACAACTCCACACAAGATGTGTCAATAAATGAATCAAGTAGAAAAGCTGTAAAATGCATACAAAAAGTAACGCGAATGAATGTCTAGAATAAGGTTAAGCTATTGCTTTGCTTTTTGAAGCAGAAGCATTTTAAAGATGGCCACTTTAAAGACCGCTTAAAAAAATGAGAATTACATGCAAGTCTTTTATGCCCATAATCCATCCAAAACTAGATGAGAGAGAGAGAAGGAGACGACTTGCTTATTTATTGCTCCATGTCAAGCATGCTTAATGCAACAACAATATTCTATAAAGCTTTTGTAGGAAAAAATGCCACTAGACAATTGCTTTTTTGCGTTTAGTGAAACCAAAAAATCGTCAAAATAACATTACCTACCTACACACCCCACAAAAAAAATATCAATTTATCTTGAGAGAAGGCAATTTTTTATAATGGGACGAAATAAGTACCTAATTAATAGCAAATTATGATATAGTTACTTTTTTTCAAATCTCTTTCCTAGGCAGAGAAAAGTGTGCCTTGATATCAAGCTACACAGCCCATATAAACAAAAAAAAATGAAATGATCGTGAAATTAGGCAATTTTTTAGAAAGAGAACCAAATTATGGGATTGTCACTTTTGGTCTAATCTCTTTCCTAAGCAGTAGGGTTGTGTACCTTTTTAGGAAAACCGATGGTTTTTGTATGCTAAAAGTACTCTTCTTGAAGAGTACATAAGTAGTACAAAATTATATCATATCAACTTTCATTAAATCTATCTCCTAAGCATGGGGGGGGTGCAAATTAGCGCCAAACCACACCCCCCCTTTTAAGTGCGAATAACTCCGTTATTCATTAAGTACACAAATTTTTAAAAGGGGACCAAATTAGTAGGTAATAATAATAAAAAAAAATCAAATTATCGTGAAATTAGGAAATTTTTTTAGAAAGAGAACCAAATTATGGGATTGTCACTTTTGCTCGAATCTCTTTCCTAAACAGAGATTGATGAAAACCGATGGTTTTTGTATACTATAAGTACTCTTCTTTAAGAGTACATAATTAGTACAAAATTACGACATATCAACTTTCACCAAATCAATCTCCTAAGCATGGGGGGAGGGGTGCAACTTAGCGCCAAGCCACACCCTCCCCCCCTTTACGTGCGAATAACTCCGTTATTCATTAAGTACAAAAATTTTTAAACGGGGACCAAATTAGTAGATAATTTTTACAATATCCAAATTGAGTTTCGTTAAGGGGGGGTGTAGCTTGACTGAGCTACTTTGATCTAATTTATAATTTTCTTATAGATAAATTGATTTTCATAGGTACACTAACTTGCACATAAAATGGGTACAGGCAGTAAAATGTTAGTTTTTTTAAACAGTGTAACTAGCTGTTATGTAAGCACACTAAACCTCAGACTCATTCTTATACAGATAAAGGACACTCACAGTGAGTTGAATTCTGTATTGAGGCCTCTGATTTCGAAACACGCGTTTCGAGATCAGCCAGGCTTTAATATAGAATTCAGCTCTGTTCCGAGATCAGTGGCCTTAATACAAAAATCAGCGCACTGTTGCTCTTGCAACAAGTTAGAATTTTTATCAAGTGAAAATATACTTATCGTCTTCAAATTCATTTATTGAGTAAACTAAAAAAAAATAATCTTAATATTCGGTGGCAGCACCATTTTTTGTTTTAGACGTCGAACTATGGAATTTGATAAGTTCCGACAGTACTGAACATCGTCAGCGATCTCGTCCCACGCATTCAATATGGCATCTAGTAGTTCTGCCTGTTTTCGAGGCCTCCAATTCCTTTGGTAAATGATCTTTACCAATCTTTCCCACAAATTCTCCCTCGGATTCAGGTCTGGACTGTTCGATGGCCATGCTAATACTACAATGTTCTGGTTTTGGAACCATGTCTTGTAAACATTGGCAGTGTGCACGGCGCAGTTATCATGCTGGAATATGAATTGGTTCTCTGGATAAAGAACTTCAACAGATGACAACATGACGTCCGAAAGAAGCTCCAGATAACGTACTGCAGTGAACCGACCATCAATCTGCCAACATACCCCCAGCCCCCGTGCACTAACCCAGCCCCACATGTTGACGGAAAAATGACCCGCCCCTGTTTGTTTTTTTCGCTCATCAAGCCGAGAGTGTGGAGGCCGATAAACTTTAATTCTTCTGCGATCTGAGGATTGGAATATTTTTTCATCGGTAAATATTACCCGTGCCCCGTTTTTGTTCTTGAGTTAGTTTTGGTTTTCTTGCAGCAGTAGGGCAACGTAACTCTGAACCTTTTATTCTCCTACTTGCCGTGGAGCAGGATGCAGGAAAATTTGTCACTGAGACTGCGTTCACTGCGGAGTCGAATGGATTTTCCCTCAATTGAATGAGCAACGCTTCGTCTTCTTGTTCACTAGTCATTTTAACCTTGCCAGTGCCTTCTTTTTTTTCTAAACTGTGTGTAGCCAGCCAACGGCTTCTTATTCTGCAAACTTAACATCATAGTGGTCAGCCGTTCTTCTCACCGACCACCGGTCTTCACTAAGTAGCGTTATTATTTGCGTTTTCACAAAAGTAGACAAATGTCTCGGCATATTGAATCGCAACTGACAAGACTTCATGTTGACACCTATTTGTCATGAATGTTTGTCATCTACATACACTGCTCAGAAAAAAAACAATTTTACTACTCCAATGTACGCAATTTATCTGCAAGTTAGTGTACATAATTAGTACAAAATTATATCATATCAACTTTCCTTAAATCTATCTCCTAAGCATGGGGAGGGGTGCAACTTAGCGCCAAGCTACACCCCCCCCCTTTTAAGTGCGAATAACTCCGTTATTCATTAAGTACAAAAAATTTTTAAAAGGGACCAAATTAGTAGATAATTTTTACAATATCCAAATTGAGTTTCGTTAAGGGTGGGTGTAGCTTGACTGAGCTACTTTGATCTAATTCATAACTTTCTTCTAAATAAATCGATTTTTATAGGTACATCGTTATTTTACACGACATCCAACATTACTCTGAGAGCAATTAAAGTTAAAAGAGTGACACAAAAAACCACTTCAAAACTCTTGATCAAGTCTTGATGAGATTTTAAGAGATTTTATTGGTTTGAAGAGACTTGACCTGGCAAAAATTTATGCCACATGAAATCTGACAAATTCTTATGATGTTTCATGATGTTACACCAGACACAATTTTCAAATAATTTCTGACTATTGAAAACTCACAAGATTTCATTATGTTACATTTACATGAGATTTCACAAGTCTAAAAGAAGGGACGTTTTTAAAAGATTTGACAAGATTATATAAGTATTAAAGTGTAGAATATACACATGCAAGTACAACCAGATTTGACAAACAAGATGCGAATTTAGAAGATTTTATGAAAACTGCTCAATACTGCTAAAAACATATGAATTTTCTCATGTAATCTTGTGAAATCTGATGGAGGATGGTGCTTTTAAAAACTGCTAAAAACATGTGTATTCTCATAACATCTTGTGAAATCTTATTAACTTTGATTTAACTTTTGGTTAAAATCTGCTCAAAACTTAACAAAACCAGTGGAAGCAGAGCCTCGAAAATACTGGTGAAATATTATCAACTCTTATCATAAATTGTTTTAAAAACTTGTCAAAACTTTTTCCAACATTGAAAGTTCATGAGATTTCACTCGAAAGTGGTGTTTCATAAACCGCATGAAATACCGACCAGAACTCATGAAATTTCACTAGTTCTTTTTTACGAGTTTTGACGCGGTATTTTTGGCAGGGTCAAGTCTTGTTTTAGGGGAATTGAAACTACTACATATTTTTAGACACTTTGCCCACCACTATGAAATTACTGGAACAAATTTTGTTAAACACATGTGGTATTTTATATCCCCACTTTCATACGTGTTGTTATTTTTTTGGTACTGAACTACGGAAAAAAACAAACATTAAAGAAAAAAAAAAGAAAAAAGTGAGATTAGGTTGCAGCGACGAACCTAGTATCAAAATGGCCGCCTAACAAATCCCAACGTTCGCGCAGGTAAGAAGAGTTATCTATTTCACTTTCCTATATCTATGCTCGTTCCAAAGTTTTTGCTTTGATTAATTATGAAACTATATAATCGGGTAAAAGTTGGCAAAGAATCAGAAGGTGAAAAGCAGGTTCAGGCATCTTTTGATCCGAAAGGCTTTAAAATTAAGGTCATTTTTATTGATGTCTGCATATTGATTATTATGATTGCGTCTATTTTAAGAAAATAGTTGTGTTATACTGTGTAGTACTTTGACGGGCAGGAGAAACCTTTTATAGGAACAGTACGTGGCAAAATCACCAATCATTTTCCACAAGATTTTGTAATACCATAGTGTAATATAAGTTCACAGAAAAAGTTGTGAATTCACAGTTAAAGTGTGTGAATTCACAGAAAAAGTTGTGAATTCACAGAAAAAGTTGTCAATTCACAGAAAAAGTTGTGAATGCATAGAAAAAGTTGTGAATTTACAGAAAAAGTTGTGAATTCACAGTTAAAGTGTGTGAATTCACAGAAAAAGTTGTTAATTCACAGAAAAAGTTGTCAATTCACAGAAAAAGTTGTGAATGCAAAGAAAAAGTTGTGAATTTACAGAAAAAGTTGTGAATTCACAGAAAAAGTTGTGAATTGCAAAAAAAAATATATATGGCCCTTCTACGCTTTCGTAGGAAACTTTTACCAGGTATAGCCTAATTTAAACATATTATTTAATCCAACCTTATGGCTGGCACTGTTGTTAGAACCTAGCCTTAATCGTTGTTCAGTAAAGTTGTCTAATAATATAAAGATAAATTACTTATTATATTAAATAACTGATTTTCCACCTAGACATAATTGTTGTTATTATTTTGCCCAATTGCGTGTAAAATAGATACTTTCATTATTATAAAGCCTGAATCGAATTTTAAAAGAGACAGTAGCAGCCAACATAATATGGAGAAAGTAAATAATTAGAGTTAAAATGACATGGATGCACTTTTTTGCCTGTTTAATAAAATCATTAAATACAACCATAGACTACTAAAGTTTGGTCCTCATATTTTGTTCATTTTGTAACCTTTCTGTAACTAATGTTGCAGCCGTTTTCTGGAAATCGCCTGCAACATTAGTTAATTTAAAAAAATCAACAAATATTTTGAAAATTTCCCTCATATGTAACACTGTCCATAAGAGGTGTGGAATTGTCGCTGAATTAATAAGTGATAATTCCTCAGTAGGTGATAATTCCACTGCTCTGACGCGATCTCAATAACATATGATTGTGTCTATATTACCTATAATAATTGTACAATAAATTACAATAGTCTAATTGCTATATTCTTAAAATTTTCTACCGAATACCATTCGTGCTTTGAGAATTAATTCTGAAAAAACGTGTTTTTGTGGAAAACCGAACTCGGTTATTTTTTCCGTTGTATCAAAAAATTGATCTCTTCCTGCGGATTCGGGCAATTTCTCCTTTGACACAACGGAAAAAATAAACTCGTGCAGTTTTTAAAAAACACGTTTTTTCAGAATTATCGATAATTCTCAAAGCACTTATGGTATTACCCCAGAAAACTTTTTATATGCGATTCCGTCAAACAAGCCTAGCTACAAAATGTAGCGGTTATTTGATCTTCCTATAGCTTTGACAGAACTAAAGTTATAGGATGGTCCCTCAGCTTAACGGTTAAGCTAAGGGGATCGCGTTTTCTCGAAAACGGCTCCTGCAGCTACAAAATAAATCTAACCGTATCAAAATAGCTACAAAAAGGCTACAAAACGAAGGGTTGAAAATATTTGGACCTCTTATGATGGTCCCCCAAATTAACCGACGCGACGTTGCAAAATTCTGCACCGAAATGAAAAATTTTCCCTGTTTTCAACATTCGATTTCGGCTATATCACTAAGCCGAATTTGACGTTGTGGATGATATTCGACGAAGAATTTAGTCCTCTGCATTTTGGCTACCAAAAGTTAAGCTCGCCACCTGGGATGGTGCAAACTCAGATAAAAATAGACACTAAGTTAAATTTCGGTGCTATCGGCATTCGTATCCTTATCTCTATAGAGTTGACCTATCGAGCAGGTGTACTTTTAAACTAATGGCGAATGCGTGACAGCTCCAGCTGATCAAATGCATCAAAACATTATTTCGTATGCAGGGACGGTCGTAATGTTAGGACTCCTTTATCGTACCTAACGAGATTTTCGTGCATTTAATCAGCTGGAGCTGTCATGCATTCGTCATGATTTTAAAAGTGCACCTGCTCGATTGGTCGACTCGATAGAGATAAGGATACGACTGCTGATAAAACTAAAAATTAACCTTAAGTGTCTAATATCTTAATTTCACTGACATACCCTCGCTAAATCCGTTTTTAAATTTATCAACTCCATATCTCTGTAAAGGTAATCATTTCTGTAATTTGACAGATGGTTGTCTTTTACTTGAATCCTGTTTCAGATTTTTTATAATCATTTCGGTTCCTAGCTAGCCCCGTACTGATGAGTATCAAAAGTGCGAAACTCGGGCCTACGCCTACCATTGCCTTTTTGAGCAAAAGCTCGCTATTCATGTTTTTTTTAAATTATTTAGTCCCCTTTCAAACTAGAATGTTTTGTTTGCCATTCAAGTCTTCATTAGCACAACGGCCTAGGGATGTGTGCTATTATACAGGGTGTTCTAAAAATCGAAGTCCACCCTAATATCTCCAGAACCAAAAGAGCTAAAGAAGTAAAATTCCACATAGCTAGATGGTTTATAAAATAGTATCTTTTTGGATGCTAATTGTGCCGCCATTGATTACGGCTGAGGGGGGGAGATCTAAAATTTGAATAGAGCTTTTCACTGTTTTCAAAAATACATGATATGTTACCTTTTTCTCTAACGGTGTTTAAATAAAATCACAAAAACTTTGAAATAAGAGCAATGATATCTGTTTTCTTGTTTAACTCATTGGTCTTATGGACATGATTTTCCCATTTTATTTAAAAACAGTTACAAAAAAAACTAACATATATTAGGTGTTTTTGGAAGCAGAAGAAAAAGCTCTATTTAAATTTTCCAAAATATACAGGGTAAAGTATCGTCGCCGCCCTAGCCCCGCCTCCTTAATGACGGGTGGGATGATTATAGCATCTAAAAATAATATACTTTTTTGTAAACTATCTAATTATGTGAAATTTTACTTCTCTGCCTCTTTTGGTTTCGGAGATATTAGGGTGGAGTCGAAACTTTTGGGACACCCTGTATATACCTCATTCCAAATTATCAGCTTTAAATATGGCGACAATTAAACACAGAAGCTAAACGAAGCTGTGTGGGACCTGCCTGCTTGGTGTCGGGGTTAACGCCACCCACGACTTTCAAGCAGGAGATGCCGGGTTCAAGTCCCGGGTCTTGCACGTAGACTACTTGGACTTTTTCTTATAAAATTACAGAATTTTGTAAGATTAAGGTAAAACGCAGTATGAAGCGAAGTATGCCGAGTTAGCTAGAAGGCAGGTTAATTCGATTTCATACCGTCCTTCGGAGAGGATGTTAAGAGGACGGTCCCGTGTGATCCATATATTGATAGTGAAGCACGTTAAAGATCCCTAGCCCTGACAAAGGGGTTTAGGTCTAAATCCCATAAAGGGGTTTAGGTCTAAATCCCATAAAGGGGTTTAGGTCTAAATGCCTCTAGGAAAAGAAAACTGCCGTCCTAAGGGTTGCTTATTAGACCGGTCTGGTGAGTGGGGTAGGGGTGTAATGAGTCACAATAGATCTCTCAGGTAGCAGTGGAGGGAGCTGTAAATTGCACCACTCGCAACCTAACCTAAATGGAGCTGTCATTGTCAGTGTCAAAAAACTGGTGGTCCGCAGCAATTACGAATGGAGTGTACCTGTTAGATTAGATTATGAAAAGGCTTTTGAAGTCCAACACGAAAGGCTCTTACAATATCTTAAAGAAGTAAGTTTGGATGATCGAAATGTAAACATTAATTCTATTAAAAGTTGATGCCCAACTGTCCGGAGTTTTCGAATAAAGAGAGGTGTTCACCAAGGTTGTCTAATGTCTCCTGTTGTTTAAAATTCACAGAAATAAAATAATGTCTCATGCTCTTCACAACTGCAAAGATTATTCGACCATAAACGGCATAAAACGCAAAAACCTAAAGGCGCAATTACACAGACGAACATGCTCAAATAAAAGCTCGTGCAAAAGATCTAAAATTTTTTGCGTGAACATTTTTGTGAGCTTTTCTTTGAACAATTTTTGAGCAAATTATTGCTATCTGTTTGGGAAACATATTTTTAAAGATGAGAATAAATAAAATTTTACATCAGTGATCTCAATTCTTTAAAAAAATGGAACACCAACTTTTATTTTAAACTTTTGTGAAAAAAGGCGACGGCAAGCGAAACATTATTATTGGCTATCAGTTTTGTCATATGCAATGTTAAAATAGTTAATGATGGAGGTAATAACATTTAATTCTTTTCTCTAACTTTTTTGGTTTTCTTTCATTACAAAAAGAAAACGGAAATGTCTTCGAAGTAATTACTTTTTAAAATACAAGTGGATATTCTTAGAGAACTGTTCTGGAGAGTAGTTAGTTGTTCCCTGGGGGGGGGGGATAGGGAGGTTTAGACAGTCGGAACGCAGCGCTGTCAAACACTGCTGTAATTTTGTCTGTCAATGTTCATTTGACAAAAACCCCCTCTCACTAGTCTACGGTTTTTACCTTCTCCTAACCCAGCAACAGCAATAAATAAGTGCCAATTTTTATTTTTTTGATTCTCGTTTTTTTTTACAACCCCAAAAAAGTTACAAGTATACTGGCATATCCCCTATAAAAATCAGATCAATCGAAGTTGCTTATGAGGTAAAACGTGAATTTCGACGTAAAATCGTTTTTCCGTCGGAAAGCACTTAATTAAAAATACCTTGTTTTAAAACTTAGTCTTTCTATTTTCAGTTAAGTTCAATGAATTCCCATAAAACTATAAAATTTAAATTTTTAAGAAATTTTTATTACCATCATTTCTTCAAACAAATTTTGCTCAACATTCTCTCCAAAATTTACGTGTGTTTTTTGTACGCGATTTTGCTCGAATATTTCTTTGAACATTTTGCTCAAGAGGCTCGTGTAAATGTTTGTCGGCATTTCAACATCAAAGGAAAGTTTGTCTGTGTAAATGCGCCTTAAAATTTTTTGCGTGAACATTTTTGTGAGCTTTTCTTTGAACATTTTGTTCGGGTAAATTTTTGAGCAAATTATTGCTATCTGTTTGGGAAACATATTTTTAAAGATGAGAATAAATAAAATTTTACATCAGTGATCTCAATTCTTTAAAAAAATGGAACACCAACTTTTATTTTAAATTTTTGTGACAAAAAGCCGACGGCAAGCGAAACATTATTCTTGGCTATCAGTTTTGTCACGTAGATTAGGGTTACTTATAATATTTTTTTCTTAGGGTTTTCCCGGATTTTTTTGCCCGGTTTTTTTGGGATTTTCTTGCGAGTTTTTTTATTTCCAAGGGTTTTTTCCTAAATTCAAAAAATAACCCAGGAAAATTTTTGTTTTCCAAAAAAATTTTGAGTTTTTCAAATATCGGCAAAAAACTCAAAAGTTGCACTTTTAAGCGGTAATCCGCGCCTCACGACTATGAGGAGTGGTGGGGGAGGGGATTGTTTTAAAACATATTTTTGTAATTTTACTTTACCCTTAGCTTTGATTGTTTTTTTTTTCATTCCTGACACCAGATTTACCTAGTTAGTTTAAGGCCCCAACGGTTGCTTAAAAAAGCAAAAGGTTCATGAAAATGTTGAAGATAGATATTTACTGCCAATTTTATGTAATAATCAAGGTCGATTACTGACACTGAATAAACAATATGCAAAGGAGCAACATTCCGATTCAGAAATCTAGTCTATTACTGCTAAATTATATTTTTTTAGACAAGGGTCTGGGATCGTAGGGTTGTAAAAGGGGGTAATAAACGGGTATTATTTAGACCGAACGTGCTTTTGTTCATATATTTGAGATTTAATAAAATGTATATAGGTTTTTTAATTTGACTTAATTATTATTGTATTGTGTTTTAAACTAGGAAGTAAAATAAAGAGATATTATTTTAAACGTAAATTTTTATCATTACATTTTACAGGCAACAGCAATAAGTGCCAATTAACATTTTTTTATTCTCGTTTTTTTACAACCCCAAAAAAGTTACAAGTATACTGGCATATCCCCTATAAAAATCAGGTCAATCGAAGTTGCTTATGAGGTAAAATATCAATTTCGACATCAAATCGTTTTTCCGTCGGAAAGCACTTAATTAAAAATACCTTGTTTTAAACATTTTCTTTCTTTCTTTCTATTTTCAGTTAAGTTCAATGAATTCCCATAAAACTATAAAATTTAAATTTGTAAGAAATTTCTATACCAACATTTCTTCAAACAAATTTTGCTTAACATTCTCTCCAAAATTTCCGTGAGTCTTTTTGTACGAGATTTTGCTCAAGAGGCTCGTGTAAATGTTTGTCGGCATTTCAACATCAAAGGAAAGTTTGTCTGTGTAAATGCACCTTAAGACGCTGGAAGGTCTCGAGAGTTGTTGAATCAATTTCATTCAAAAATTCACAATCTGTACTTAACTTGAATGTAGGAAAAAAAAATGGTTGGTTTTAGCCAAGAGTTGCCTGCTCAATGAAAACTGGGACAATATGCAATGCATGCAACATGAAATCAGTGTTGTCTAGTTACGATCTTAATACCACTTTTCGAATTCGTGTGCTTCACTAGGGCTGCGTTCAGAAATGCCACAACATGGTGTGGGTGTGCGCACTCGGTAGGTCCGCAAGTGTACACGCCACCTATAATCTGTCATTCTTGTCTAATGTCAGCTAATTTACAAAAACAAAACAAAGGGATGGTGGAATAAATGATAAAATAGGCTGTTTGTTTCTGCTTATTTTCGAAAATTGGGTTGGTTTTTGGAGTTGCTTTTCTTGTGTCACATTATCTAATAAAACATGACCCAAAAACATATTTTTTTTGGGCTGCGAGTGGGTAGAAAAATTTAAAAATATAGGCTTTTTGTCCTCTCTTATTTTCGAATGCTGGGTTTTCGGTTGGTTTCCCGGATTGTTTTTTTTTGTGACCAAAAACAAGCATGGTTCAGGCTACAAGTGAGCAGAAAAATGTTGGATCATTTAAATATGAGGTCATTGAAAAGTAACATAAACATCACAAAATTTTGAAAATGATCAATTATCAGCTAAAACTTTTTGAGAGCTGCTACTAATAAGAAATCACATTTAAAAATAGAAAGAATAATAAGAAAGTCATGTTTTTTTACTTCCTATACTTATTATTGGCTTAAAAACGACTCATTAAAAATCATATATTCTATAGAGTTTTTTTTAAACAGTCTTGTCATTAAAAATTATCAAAATTTCACCATATCATAACCTCATTCAAGCACACCAACCATCGCCCAAGTCGAGAGTGGGGTGACAGTGTGGTGTGATAAGCTCAAATAGACATCAATATGTGCAATTTTGACCCTTATTGCCGCATGTTAGTGGCCTTGCTAATGACGCTATAAACCAGTAGACACACCACCTTTCCTGAACGACGAAAATGAGAAGAACCGGTCATTTTCATATTTCTGAACGGCGACACACCACGCACCGGTACGTTTTTTACCCTGGGTGTGGGCATTCTGAACGAAGCCTAGTAGAGGCATCACTGACTGATGTCACGTGTAAAAAACGGTGTAACAATAAAAAGAGATTAGACACTTAAAGTAAATATTTCAACGCATCCGTATCGGTATACGTAACGCGTTCGAAACAAAGTCAAAATACACTACATTTTTGACTTGTTCATGCCATGTTTCGAACGATGCCTGATTCTTTGACGGGTGTGATGACAGAATCTCGTTGCGTACGGATGGATGTACGTATTGTTACGGACCCGCGAACATACGGAACGATTTCAATCAGTAGTTCTGTCATCGCAACTTTCAAGAAAGTGGGCATCGTTCGAAACATCGCATAAAAAAGTCAAAAATGTAGTGTATTTTGACTTTGTTTCGAACGCGTTACGTATACCGATACCGATGCGTTGAAATATTTACTTTAAGTGTCTAGTATCCTAAAATCCGGCACATTTGCAATGATGTTTAAGGCGCATTTACACAGACAAACTTTCCTTTGATGTTGAAATGCCGACAAACATTAACACGAGCCTCTTGAGCAAAATGTTCAAAAAAAAGTTCGAGCAAAATCTCGTACAAAAAGACTCACGGAAATTTTGGAGAGAATGTTAAGCAAAATTTGTTTGAAGAAATGTTGGTATAGAAATTTCTTACAAATTTAAATTTTATAGAAAGACTAAGTTTTAAAACAAGGTATTTTTAATTAAGTGCTTTCCGACGGAAAAACGATTTGATGTCGAAATTCACATTTTTCCTCATAAGCAACTTCGACTGACCTGATTTTTATAGGCGATAAGCCAGTATACTTGTAACTTTTTTGGGGTTGTAAAAAACGAGAATAAAAAAATAATAATTGGCACTTATTTATTGCTGTTGCCTGTAAAATGTTATGAAAAAAATTTACGTTTAAAAGAATATCTCTTTATTTTACTTCCTAGTTTAAAACACAATACAATAATAATTAAGTCAAATTAAAAAACCTATATACATTTTATTAAATCTCAAATATATGAACAAAAGCACGTTCGGTCTAAATAATACCCGTTTATTATCCACTTTTACAACCCTACGATCCCGACCCTTGTCTAAAAAAATATAATTTAGCAGTAATAGACTAGACTTCTGAATCGGAATGTTGCTCCTTTGCATATTGTTTGTTCAGTGTCAGTAATCGACCTTGATTATTACATAAAATTGTCAGTAAATATCTATCTTCATCTTAAACTAACTATGTAAATCTGGTGTGAGGAATTAAAAAAAAAACAATCAAAGCTAAGGGTAAAGTAAAGTTACAAAAATATATTTAAAAAAAAATCCCCTCCGCACCACTCCTCATAGTCTTGAGGCGCGGATTACCGCTTAAAAGTGAAATTTTTGAGTTTTTGTCGATATTTGACAAATTCAAAATTTTTCGGGGTTGTTTTTTGAATTTAGGAAAAAACCCTTGGAAATAAAAAAAAACTTGCAAGAAAATCCCAAAAAAACCCCCCGGCAAAAATATTGTAAGTAACCCTAATCCATCTAACAAAACTGATAGCCAAGAATAATGTTTCGCTTGACGTCGGCTTTTTTTACAAAAATTTGAAATAAAAGTTGGTGTTCCATTTTTTAAAGAATTGAGATCACTGATCACTGATGTGAAATTTTATTTATTCTTATCTTTAAAAATATGTTTCCAAAACAGATAGCAATAATTGCTCAAAAATTTACCCGAACCAAATGTTCAAAGAAAAGCTCACAAAAATGTTCACGCAAAAAATTTTAGATCTGTTGCACGAGCTTTTGTTTGAGCATGTTCGTCTGTGTAATTGCACCTTAAAGCCTCAGAGTTGCAGGTGAAATAAATACCTCTGCCTAACAAGTGCATCCTCATTATAATAAAAAGGGACACAAAGGGAAAGCCCACAAAAGAGACAGGTAGTACACTTTGCTATCTACGACAAAAATCCCCTTAATTTAAGTGTACACCTAGATAGGGCTTTAAATCCAGGTCAAAGAATAAAGAAACTAGAAGGAGAAGTAATGGCAATATAACATTTTTCAAATTGTAGTGCAATAAACCCAACAGAAATATATGTATAGTAGATGGAACAAATAAATATAATCCTATAATACCTTGTCATAAATAATTTTAGTAAAACCGCCAGTAGGCAATATAAACAGATAAAGATGCCTAGCTCAAGCTGGGTATAGTACAGCAGAAAGCTTATTTTACCAACCTAAGGGCAATATACAAATTTAAATTACCATAGTATAGTGGTAAATTTCAAGAGCTATATCTCAAAAATCATAACGAATAAAAATACAACATTTTGTGTGGTATTTTTAAAAATTGAATTTTTAACAATTTCTGGTTAGTTTTTAATTGAACCTTCCTGTATAGCTTTTAGTTTCATCTCCATACAATGTTCTAAAGAAAAAAAGTAGCAACCAAATTTCCAGTAAAAGCAATAACTTGAAATTCTCCACTACTAGAGACTACCAAAACCAGATTAGGCATGCTATAATTATAGTTAATCCATTTAATAAATTTACATCAATTAACTGTGCAAAATCAGTCCATCAATTTAAAAACCTGTGCATTTTCGGAACCTTTTCTTCTCAGAAATTATTCGCCAATAACATGGCTTCAAAATCGTTGATTCTTTACGGTAGGATACTTCTTCATAAATGTCTAATTTCCATCCCCCAAATACCACACCATGCCAGAAAAAATTGTTTTTCAGATTTTCTTGCTTTTCTTACAATTTTTCGAGAATATTTGATGAGGGATTGATTAAATTTATGACGCAATAAAAATGTATTGTATAATTTTATAGTACTATTCTATTTTGAACTATGCTTAATTCCTTCAGCACTTGATTCCCATGCAGGCAGTTCATCCTCTAGAACTGGTTAAATGGGTATACGCGAGGGCATTCGCAGTCAAGGTTTCTTATGATTTCTGAGACTACCATGCCCTGCATACCTTCATATATTTACACAACGGATTCTCACAGGTATGGTAGGTAGGTACTCTCTTGCATGCAAGAATGAGTCATTATTATAGACTAAGGAGTGGAACATTCTTACAATGTTGCCAAGAAGAATCAAGAAAGAAAGTCTATTTTCTTTCTTGATTGCTTGAGCTAGTAGCCTAACAAAATTCGAATTCGGAAATACTGTGATAGATAATTTAGTTTTTTCACCTACCCAGATATTTAAGGCTAGGGTGCCCAGAGAAAACTAAACATCAGAATTATCTGAAATTTTGCACGCTTGTTCATATTCAAATTCTCAACAAAAATATCTGATTCAAAATTTTTAATTTTTTTTTCGATTCCTTTTTATATTTCCCTGCCTGAGCGAAAAAAAAAGGTTTCCTTTTTTCTAAAAGCCTGGGCACTCTGGTCAAGGAAATTAATGATCGATATAAATCTTACTTTCGAAGCGTTTCTATTTTATTGAATTTGAGTTTGCGAGAGAAATACGTAGTAAAGGCGCAATTATACAGACGAACATGCTCAAACAAAAGCTCTAAAATTTTTTGCGTGAACATTTTTGTGAGCATTTCTTTGAACATTTTGTTCGGGTAAATTTTTGAGCAAATTATTGGTATCTGTTTTGGAAACATATTTTTAAAGATGAGAATAAATAAAATTTCACAGCAGTGATCATTGATCTCAATTCTTTAAAAAAATGGAACACCAACTTTTATTTTAAATTTTTGTGAAAAAAAGCCGACGGCAAGTGAAACATTGTTATTGGCTATCAGTTTGGTCACATGGATTAGGGTTACTTATAATATTTTACTTATTGTTTTTCCCGGATTCTTTCTCCTTTTTTTATTTCCAAAAGTTTTTTTCCTAAATTCAAAAAGCAACCCAGGAAAATTGGGAGTTTTTCAAATATCGGCAAAAAACTTAAAAATTGCACTTTTAAGCGGTAATCCACGCCTCGCGACTATGAGGAGTGGTGGAAAGGGGAATTTTTTTTAAAAATATTTTTGTAAATTTACTTTACCCTTAGCTTTGATTGTGTTTTTTTTAAATTCCTCACACCAGATTTACCGAGTTAGTTTAAGGCCCCAAGGGTTGCTTAAAAAAGCAAAAGGTTCATGAAAATGTTGAAGATATAGATATTTACTGTCAATTTAATGTAATAATTAAGGTCGATTACTGACACTAAACAAACAAAATGCAAAGGGCAACATTCCGATTCAAAAGTCTAGTCTATTACTGCTAAATTATATTTTTTTTAATTTAAAACGAACGTGCTTTTGTTCATATATTTGAGATTTAATAAAATGTATATAGATTTTTTAATTTGACTTAAGTTATTTTTGTAAAAGACTAAACTAGAAAGAAAAATAAAGAGATATTCTTTTAAACGTAAATTTTTATCATTACATTTTACAGGCAACAGCAATAAATAAGTGCCAATTATTATTTTTTTATTCTCGTTTTTTTACAACCCCAAAAAAGTTACAAGTATACTGGCATATCCCCTATAAAAATCAGGTCAATCGAAGTTGCTTATGAGGTAAAATGTGAATTTCGACATCAAATCGTTTTTCCGTCGGAAAGCATTTAATTAAAAATACCTTATTTTAAAACTTTGTTTTTCTATTTTCAATTAAGTTCAATGAATTCCGATAACAATATATATTTTGAATTTGTAAAGAAATTTTTATACCACCAATTCTTCAGAAAAATTTTGCTCAACATTCTCTAGAAAAATTTACGTGTGTTTTTTTGTACGTGATTTTGCTCGAACATTTTGCTCAAGAGGCTCGTGTAAATGTTTGTCGGCATTTCAACATCAAAGGAAAGTTTGTTTGTGTAAATGCGCCTTAAGGGTTTTAATATAGATCGCGGTACGGTTAAGGTGTTCGGTTGAGATCATTTGGAGGTTTTCCTCGCTTTTCATGGTAGATCGCAACCATGGCCTTAAAAGACGAAGAACAAGATGATACTGTTAGAACAAGACAACAAATTATCAAGAAAAATGAAGCAACATCATCTGTTTCAAGTTTTATTATGCCAAACGTCAAACTCGATCAAACTAAACTATAAAAACTATGCAAAGATTTTTTGGTTCACAAAATTATACTATCATTGACTGGAACATTTGGTGTGAACTTAAGAAAAAGTTTTACTTTATATTTTTCGTTAGTTAAGTTAGCATCTTCAGGAGAAGATGAAAACTCAACAGTTTTAATCTTTTTTTTAAGGAACACATTTTTTTACTGAACAGCGTGCGTTATTCAATGATTATATTCACTTTGACATCTTAGGAAAAGAGCCGCAAAATACCAAACGAAAGTTTTTAAAAGAGCTTCAAGGTTTTGGCAAAAAGTACCTAAGTGGAAAAAATTGTCGACTATAACTACAACCTGCCAAAAAACCATGTTAAATCTTAGAAAAGTTTTACGAGATTTTATAATGTTTTTTATCATATTTTATATGTTTTCTATGCTTTCTATACTTTACTATACTATAAAGTGCAGATTTACGAGAAAAACAGTATGCTCGTAGAATCTTATAAAACCCTATAAAACAGCATAAAAACTCGCCAACATTCATGAGAACCTATGCGGTTTTTTTACCTAGGTATACATATAATATCTTTCTATTTGTTTACTGTTACATTTCGCCAAATATGGCAACATCATCACTTGTAAGTACCTACTGCCTAACAATGTTGAATGATGATCTTCTGGTACTGCATGGTACCGCGCGAACAAGCCAACTTTTACTTTTTAGGTATCAAATCTGCTGTTGAGAACCTTTATTTGCCATTTGGGTTATACATTTGTCAAATTACATGAACATAATATCATAAAGGTATTTTTAAAATATTAAAAATTAATATTTGAAATAAGTTAGGGGTAGGTACCTTATTTAACGCTCAAGTATACTACAAGTGGCACTTGAGACTTATCTATTTGGGATAGTTTTCTGAAATATGTGCATATAAATAACACAATCCACTTATGTTCAAGTGTTTTTCTGACCTGTATTTTGAACATTTTGGGTCAACACACAAAACTGTTGAGAAATTAGGATAAAATTATCTAAAACAAGGGATAAATTGTTATATGGTTGGCCCCAAAAGCTTTTAAATTTTACAAAACTAATGATTTATAATTTGTATTTTTTTTAGTATTTCCAAAGAATGATTTTGTAAGATAAAAGAAGAACATGTACATGCCTTGACATCTATCTAATTCTGATATATTTATTAAGGGGTCCAGTACTATGTGGTATTTAATACTGTTTTATAAAAACACCTCTTTCCTTAATTTTTTTATTCCAGTTATAAAAAAATCCAAAACAATTGGTTAGTTCTGGAGACATTAAACAACTTCATAAAATTCGTTTTTTTTTTAAAAGAAAAGCTCTCTGTAGGAAAACCATGAGGGAGAATAAGTTAACAAAAAAATTGGACCCAGGGATGGGTAAATAATTTTGTGACAATGATTAATGAAAAGAAAAATAAAATAACTGCTATACCATTCAGTAATTTAATACAATTTTGTGTGGGAGTTGTTTTTCAACAACATTCAAGAAGGTTAAGTCTCTGTTAAACAAATAAAATGTAAGACTATCTATAAAAAAACACTTAAAACCTTACCAAGAAGTTTTGGATTTGTATATATATAAAATTTCCCGGGGAAGGGGGGTATTTAAACCATTTAAAACAGTATTTTTTAAACACAAAAATAAGGACGTAAAAAAGTAATTTAATACAATTGGGCATTGGGGTTGTTGGGTTTTCTCGACATTTTTCCCAAAAAGGTTATAAACATCGATTTATAGTCCAATTTTTTGATGAGCGTACTGACATCATTTTTTTTGATCTCTATTTGATACATTGTTTTAGACAGCGATAATAAATATGTAAAAAAAAGACATGTCGTTGATTGTTTCAACTGTTATTTCAAATTGACAACTACAAATTATTTGACATGCGAACTGTTGACAGCAAAGAAATACGTTTTCAGAGGCAAAAATAGTGTTTTAGTTGTCAAGAACAAAACAAAAATAACAAAATGCAAGGTTGGTTGTCTTCTTTGGTACCAGCACTGGTACTATAATAATAATTAGCAAACTAATTATAAAACACTTAAAAACCTTACATAGATTCAAGGAGGCCTCAGAGTTTTTGTATTTTTTGTATTTTAGAGTAATTTAATACCATTTTGAGAGGGAGTTGTCGAGATTTTTTCCAATATTTTTCCCAAAAAGTTTATAAAAGTGCTTATAGCCTGCGATGTAACATTTAAGAACAAAACAAAAATAATTAAAATACAAGGATTAATATTCGTCTACTTTAGTATGAGTAGTACTAAAATATAAGCAAAAATCTTACCTTCATCCAAGGAGGTTCCTGATATCCCATTTAGAGTAATTTAATACAATTTTGGGTGTGAGCTGTTGAGAGTTTTTCAACAATTTTCCCAAAAAGGTTACAAACGTGATTAGCTTGTGTAACATTTAAAAACAAAACAAAAACAATAAAATACAAGGATTGTACGTTCGTCCACTTTGGTACTACTAGTAATACTTAAATTATAAAAAAAACTTAAAAACCGTACCTTGATCTCCTTGGTTTTAGAGTTTTTTAAAAGTAATATCATTTTGAGAGGGAGTTGTCGAGATTTTTTCCAACATTTTTCCCAAAAATTTTATGAACATGCTTACAGCCTGATATGTAACATTTAAGAACTAAACAAAAATAATAAAAATATACAAGGCTTTACATTCGTCTACTTTAGTACGACTAGTACTAAAATATAAGCAAAAATCTTACCTTGATCCAAGGAGGTCTCTGATATCCCATTTAGAATAATTTAATACAATTTTGGATGTGAGTTGTTGAGATTTTTCAACAATTCTCCCAAAAAGGTTAGGAACGTGCTTTGCTTGTGTAACATTTAAGAACAAAACAAAAACAATAAAATACAAGGATTGTACGTTCGTCCACTTTGGTACTACTAGTAATACTTAAATTATTATAAAAAAAAAACTTAAAAACCTTACTTTGATCCTTGATCCAAGGAGGTTTTAGAGTTTTTGTATTCTCCAATATTCTAAAATTTCCCGGGGTTATTTAAACCATTTAAAACGAGCTTTTTAACACAAAAATATATGAAAATAAGGGCGTAAAAACCGCTATCTCATTTAGAGTAATTTAATACCATTTTGGGTGGGAGTTCCCAAAAATGTTACGTTAAGTGCTTAGCCTTACAATTAACGTTATATTGTAAGTCACTCTATTTTGGTACTACAATAATAATAAGCAAAATGATTAAAATTAACACTTAAAAATCTTACCTTGATCCAAGGAGGTTTTGGAGTTTTTGTATCCTGCAATATTCCCAAATTTCCCAGGGGTAGTTAAACCATTTAAAACGGGTTTTTTAACACAAAAATATATAAAAATAAGGACGTAAAAAGTGACTGGACGGAAAATAAACACACAGACCACAAATCGGTGTTGCGAGAGGAACTGGGCTTACCTTCGGCAAGTGGAAACCGAAACGTTTACGAATCATGATATTTAAAATAAATAAGGGAAAATGAACGGGTTCGTAAAGTCCCACTAAGCAAGGTTTTCAATGTTGAAAAAATGTAGAATTGATGTAAATTTGTATACGTTAAGAAAAATGTTTAAAAAAAAGTAAAATGTAAGTTCAAAATTAACATTCTATGTGAACGTATCGCTGATACACGAAAGAAGCGCTAATTTTACGTTAATATAATCTTGGATTTGACAAGAAATGTAAACGATAAAGTAACTGAAAAATAACATTATTCGAAGTTTAATAAATGTCAGTGTCGAAACAAATTTGCTTCTTTACAGTTACATGATATTGCATAATATTGTAAGTTTTTTAAATGTCAAATTTAAAACCAATTTGGTTCTTTGCTGTGACATGACAAAATACAATATTGATGATGATGACTAATAGGGAAATTTTGGAATGCTTAAAATTTTGACAACATTGACAGCTGCTGTGGTATAGTGTTTAACAACTACTACCACTACCACGCATCGATTTTACCAGAGTTTTTGGAACACATTAAAAATTGTCACTTTTATAAAAATTTATAGATGAGAAACAATGCTTAATTTTACAAATCAAGTGTTTTATATGTTGGCACCTGGTAATATTTTATTATTTTTAAAATTAATAGCGCCAAAATTCTCTAAAATTAACCAGAAAAATAACCACAACGAAATGGATTCGTAGCTTACGGCAGTGGTAGTAGCTAATTACCACAACTACTACGAAGTGTCAAATAAGCGTTCCAAAATATCCCTAATGTCAACTTGCTTGCTTATTAGGAATGCATATTAGTTTTATACAAAAATTCCAAAATTAATGAAACTTTTAACCCAAATCGATAGCGAAAAGTTTACTATTTTTATGAAAATTCTGCGATTGTTTTGATAACTTCCGACCAAAGGGAAAATATGATTTTTTTACGGTTCGAGGAAATTATAAATTTTCAGTTTTTTTTTAAAATTTCGCCAAATTATGATTATATCAAATTATTGTGATTGGATATTTTTATATAATTTTGTTTTATTGCAACTGAATTAATTAAATTAATAATAAAAAAACAATTTCCTATTTTCTATACAATCACACCACTGGATTAATATATCTACCGTGAATTGGTGACAATTCTTAACAAAACCGAGATCGTCTGTGGTCGAGTGGTCTAATAAGGCGCTGAAAACCTGGTGTATCATCTTTTGAATAGTGGTTCGAGTCCCGACAGCGCATATTTTCTTTTTTTTAAATTTTTACAATTTTTTTTAATTTGTTGAAGTTGTAATCACGAAGATTAGAGATTTTAAAGCAGAAAAATATATTTTTTATGTTGTTTGAACCAATATTTAACAAAAATAATTTTACCTAGCCATGTAACATTAAATGTTACATACTTGTTAAAAAAAATCGAATGTAACACTGTTAAGTAAATGTTTAGGACAATTGATGTACTGGCAATGTAATATCCTCGTTAAAGTTACAAGACGTGTTAAGTAACAGGTAAGAAAAATACGTTAAGGTAATGTAAATGTAACAGGTTTCTGCTTAGTGGAGTTAGTAGCCAATGTGTCGAATTTTATCGCCAAATATTTGTCAGTCGTTAGTGCTCTTTAGTGCTTTAATAAATTACGTTAGTGCTCTTTTGCTTCTTGAGATATTTGACTTTCTATCTTTTCAAGGTCAACAGCCGATCATTGAGATAAATCAACAGCCGATCATTGAGATAAAAGGCTTAAACCCAAGTCAGTGGTTAGTATTTTGTTAGTGCTTTCATCTGCTCTAAGTAGTTTCGGTAGTGCTCTTATTGTTTTCAAGATATTTAAAAATTTAGTTTCAAGGTCATCAGCAGCAATTTTAGTCAGAATCACAAAATAATACTCATTTCAAAGTACTTCGTTAGTGAAGGTTCTGAAGGTCTCCAGGGTGAAGGTAAGTAGTCATTTTACAGAAAAAAAAAACAGTGGTCCTTTTCCTTCACAATTTTTAATTTGTTCACTAATGCCTATTATCCCTGACGCGTTTCTATCGACAAAAAAAAAGAAAAAATATTTCGTTAGTGCTCTTTAATTGCGAAAGCGTCGACTTTACTTTTTTTTAAGTTATCACGTTTTTAAAAGTCAAGGTCAAACCCGCACTGGCGCGTGAAGTTTGCAGTCAATATGTCGAAGTTTATCAGCAAAAATTCACAATTTATGGTGGTTCGTTAGTGCTTTTTAGTGGTCTACGCAGTTTCATAGTGCTTTTCTAGTTTTCCAGATATTCGACATTTTTTACCCAAGGTGGGTTCGTGAAGTTAGCAGCCGATATCAATTTCATCACCAAATTTTTGCGATCGATAGTGTTTTATTAGTGCTTTTTAGTTGTGAACCAGTTTCGTGAGTGCTTCTCAGTTTTCGCACATATTCGACATTTTGATTTAAAGTTTGCAGCGGAAATGTCGAATATCTGGAAAACCAGAAAAGCACTAACAAAACTGCTTAGACAACTAAAAAGCACTAACGAACCACTACCAATTGTGAATTTTTGGTGATAAACTTCGACATATACTGGCTGCCAACTTCACGCGCCAGTGCGAGGTTTATCTTGACTTTTAAAAACTTTTGAAAAAAGAAAGTAAAGTCGACCCTTTTTGAAGCACTAAAGAGCACTAACGAAATACATTAAAATGAGTATCATTTTGTGATCGTGAATAAAAGGGCGGCTGTTGACCTTGATTTTTAAAAACGCGATAACTTCTTTTTTCAAGTCGACACTCTTTGAAGCACTAAAGAGCACTAAAGAAATACTTTGAAATGAGTATCATTTTGTGATTCTGACTAAAAGTGCCACTGATGACCTTGAAACTAAATTTTGAAATATCTTGAAAACCATAAGAGCACTAACGAAACTACTTAGAGCAGATGAAAGCACTAACAAAATACTAACCACTGACTTGTGTCTAAACCTTTTATCTCAGTGATCGGTGGTTGACCTAGAAAAAAAACGAGTCAAATATCTCAAAAAGTAAAGGAGCACTAACGTAATTTATTCAAGCACTAAAGAGCACCAACGAAGCTCTAACGATTAACAAATATTTTGCTATAAAATTCGATACATTCGCTGCTAACTTCACAGACCCAAAATGAACACCTATGGCACTGGCGCACCGAGGGGGGGTTTTGGGCTTACCCCCCAAAAAAAAAGACTGGTTATGGTCACATTTTTACTTCAAATTGAGTTTTTTTTTATCATTTATCCCTAACCCCCCCCCCCCCCCCCCCGAAGTCCATTCCTGGCTGCGCTACTGTCTATGGTGTATTAAAACAGGAATTTATAAAACTGTTTATTTTTATTGTAGGAATGATTATATTCGCTTTAAAAAATTGCAATTCGTTAAACCAATTTTTTATCCAAGCCTTCTCTGCCAAAAATCCCTCATAAAAACGTATAAAAAAAACAAAAAACATCATACATTTTAATGCTTTTATAATAATTTTTATAAAGTTCGATTTTGAATGGATTTGATGGACAATATGGTTTAATTGAAAGTGGGTCTTACAAATTCCAAATTTGAAACTGAAACGGATTTAAAGAATGAAAGTTTGGATGCGGTTTGAGATTGATGTTTTTATAGTAAATCGTTTTGTAATGGAACTTTCTTCTATGTATATAGTGGGTTTAATTTTGCACATTAGTTTTATCTTAGATTATTTCCATTTCATGTTCTACGAGCTAAGAATATTATGCGCCTGCGTCAAGGTAATTAGGCTTACCTGTACAATATACAGAGTGAAATTTTATTTATTTTTATTATTATCAATGATCAAAAAAGTAGGTGATTTTTTTTCAGGGGAGGGGGGAGTACAAAATGGTCACTTTAAAAAATGGTTTTTTTCTAAATGTTATGTTTGACATATAAATAAATACAATTTAAAGTTTTCATTCTTCAAAAAAATGATAAACCTAATGGTAAAGCCATGATGAACCTTAAAAAAAATATTTAGAGAGAGAGGGCAGAATTTAAGAAGTAGATGGAGAGATAATTTAAAGAAGAGAGGCAGCAGGTTATAAAAAAGTATTTTAGAGAAAGATAATAATAATTTAAGGCAATTGTTTACTAAAAATTTCTGTTGTTATCTGTCATTTTGAGTGGTGTGCAGCAAAAATTGTAATCTTTCAAAGCATGAAGTGTGTGAGACATAAGGTGAATTAACTTTTTTCAATGAAAGTTCTTTACAGTCTTTAAATTTACCAAAAAACGTGTCCTACTATAGGTGTATTTAAGCACATCTAAAAATCATTTAACAGGTATTTACCTAAATTAATTTAAGGGCTATCGTGACTTTACCTTTAATTAAATCTGGTGAAATCTTGTCAAATTTCTCCACGAGATTTGATGCGGTATTTTTAGCAGAGCTCTCTCTCTAAATATTTTTCATTTTAACAGAGAAAAAATGTTTTTTGGCAGTACTTTTGAACGATAAAAAACAGTGAAAACTTGAAAAATGTGAGTGTTTTATTTTCAAAATCTAAAGTTTGAAAATAAAGCTTTAAAATGTGAGCAAAATCATGGTCTAAAAATGTGAAAAACATAGGAAAAATTACTTAAATAAAAACGTTACCCCTTAAATTATGCTAAAATATTTAAATTACCATCATGGCTTTATCATAAGAATTATTTGCAAAAATAAAGAGGATTGTTAGAGGCACTAAAAAAATCGTTTTTTAGGAGGCGCTTTAAAATCGTTTTAAGTGCCATGTAATCATAAAAAAGCTTTTCCTTTGACTAACCTGATGGCTGAACTGTTCCTCGCAAAGTTTTTTTCACCAAGCAGCATTACAGCTAAAATCCCTGAAATATTGTCCATCAATATGCACTGTAAGCACTTTAGAATGTACTGCACCTTTTGATCTTAATACACCTAAAACGACGAACAAAACAAAATAACAACAAAAAATTGGTATACACATTGGTCCGTGTATAAATGCCAGCGTGGTGCCAGCAGCCATTTTGAAATTGGACCGGAGAATTTTGAATGGACACTAGATTTGAAGATCTTTAGTTCTTCCTGAAGACCTCAACTATTTGCCTTGCAAAATTGTGTAGCTAATTCTTGAGATCAGAGAAAAGAAAATAATTCCCCACAAATGCGCGATTCCCATTGGCAGTAGCGCACCGAGGGGGGGGGGTTAGGGTTAACCCCTCCCGAGAAGCCTGGTTACAATTGGCACAATCAAATACCAGCAGAAATAAAATATATAGGGAATAAAATACAAAATCCTGAACATTTTTAACAAATATCTTTAAAAAATCGTAAATTGCAAAATGCGCTCTAACACTTCATTTTTACGATTTTGTATCAAAATGGTCTTTTATAAGTAATTTTAATGTAATTGTACATTACAATTAATGTAATTGTAATGTAAGTTTAAGAATAAAGCAAGGACTGTAACATTACAGGTTTAAAAAATGTAGAATTGATGTAACTTTCTATACGTTAAGAAAAATGTTTAAAAAAGTAATGATGTAATGTAATAAAAGTAAGATGATACACGAAAGAAGCGCTAATTTTACGTTAATATTTAACTTGGACTTAACAAGAAATGTAAACGATAAAGTAACTGAAAAATAACATTTTGAAGTTTAATAAATGTCAGTGTTGAAACAAATTTGCTTCTTTACAGTTACATGATATTACACAATATTGAAAGTTTATTAAATGCATAAAGGTATATTAGTTAAACGTATTTGATTAAATGTCAAATTTAAAACAAATTTGGTTCTTTATTGTGACATGACAAAATACACGTACTATTGTAAGTGTAATAAGCATTTTGAAACAAGTTGTGATAAAACTGCAGTTCTAGAAAAAAGTGGAATTTACGAAATTAGTTGCATGGATTGTGACAAAAAATATGTTGGCCAAACGAGACGCTCTATTGGGAAATCAATTTAACCGTGGCGACCTGATTTTTTTGCAAAACTTTACGTCATTGCATTTGTTTTCCATGGCAACGCGGAGAGTTTATTTATTTTTGTCCACAGTGGGACACCAGCGCTTTTTTTGCACCGGGTCAAAAATTTGGGGATAGTTTACTTATTTTGATTTCGCATTCCGCGCCGCTAAAGCACATAAGTTTTTTTTACTTTCGCTTCCGTGTAACTCATGATGCGTTGCTGTAGCCCGAAGTTGCCTTATCATTACCGCAGCTGTACGGTACCACCGCGCAAATAAACCTTTAGGTCCATGTGACTGGGTGTTTATTTTTCAGACAAAAACAATAAGTTTTTCTATTTGTGGATTGGTTTTTGCTAATGTAGTACATTATTTGCCTCTTGGTGTGCTTAAAGACTCCGAAAATATGCAATGGATCAAGAAAAAATAAAAGAAAGCAGATTCTTAAGGTAAGACCTCGGGTTGACTATACATTTTTTGAATAAGTATTGTTGTCTTTATAAGGGTTTTTCCTTGAAAGGTAATTATGCACTATACGGTTTTCTGGCATTTTGATTTTTTATGAAAAATTCTTTATGGGGGCACCTACTAGAGTCCTTAGGGCCCCAAATCCGGCTGCGCCCGATTTTTTTTTTTTAAAGAGAAAAAAGGGTGCCCGGAGGGGGGATGTAATGTGTTTTTTTCATAGTTTTGGGTTGGGTTGGACTGTGTTGGATTGGGTTGTTTTGGTGAAAAAAAATTATTAAAAAAAACCAACGGGCGCATGCGAATTTGGGGTCCTAGGGACCATAGTAGGTGCCCCCATAAAGAATTTTTCATAAAAAATCAAAAATGGCAGAAAATTGTATACTGCATAATTACCCCTTGAAATAACTACAAGTGACTAGGCAATGTTGTTAGTTTAAGGAAATTTCTTCCTTTTAGATTCTTTTAAGGTGTATTCAGAGTTCCATAACTATAGCATGCATATGCTGCTGTCCTCAGTTACTACGTTTATACGCACCTAAAAACGCTTTTATATAAGGATGGTTTTAAATAAAATCGCTTTCTTCGAGGGTTATGTTTTTCATTAAATGTCAGTTTAAAGAAAAAACAAATAAAACAGCATAATTAATTAATTAATTAATTAACAACAGATTTTTTGAAAGACTAGGGTTTAGTATTTTCTTTAGGTTAGAAGAAATGCACTAAAGTGTTTATAATGACCGTAAAATAGGCCAACACTGTTCTTAACTAAAACAACCAGTTAACTCATTTTCATTTTAGTATCCTTTGGCCTATGATCAATGCCATATTGACACCAAACTGACAGAAAATCTATGTTTTACTTGTCAATTTGGTTATAAAAATGGCAGCCACAGTTGGCTAAAGGGCACTGAGGCAGTAGGATTTAACTGACTTTTTAGTTGAGAAAGGTGTTGAATGGGCTTTTGAGTGATAAACCGCTTCCAAATGAAATCGATTTAGTGCTTAAAAATTGGTTGTAGTGGTGTTTATATGACAACATTTTCAAACCATCCTTATATAAAAGCGCTTTAAGAGACCTATATAAACAAAGTAAGTGTTCTGTAAGCCACAAGCGGTATGCAGTAAGAGCAGCATGCATTTGTTATTGTTTATTTTCTTTGCATCTTACCTCATACCACTTGCCTTACAGAACTCTAAATACGCATTTATTCCTCTGGAAAACAAGTTATTTTATGTAGGTACCTATATATAATAAGTATGTTTTTCCTTTTTGAAGGGTGGACTACTCAGTTGACTACCACTAACATATGTGGAATTAGGTAGCATACAAATTAATAATCCCACAGCCCATAACTTAAATTGTTAAGACCTTTCCGGACTTTGCATAATATTTATTCTTTATGTCCACTCAGATGACATTTTAAACATATATATTCTTAAATTTGTAACTTTTTTAACAAGAAATGGACAAACATTTTGTCAAAAAAATATATTTTGTCATTAAGCCCCTCTTGATAGCATCGAAAAGTTAAATTAAGCTCCTCACAGCTGATTTTTCAAGGATTGCTTTATAAGTATTTAAAACACATGTTCAAATTCTGTTGAAAGGACCTTAACTTAAGTTAAGGGTTAAGTTTGGAGGGGTCTCTAAAAATACCCCTTAGAACATCTTGAAGAACACATACAAAGTCTCAACGGTGAGGTAGTCATAAATTTTCATAGGCCTGGGCTCACGGACTATAATGAAAATATTAGGTAAAGAATAAAAACATTATACAAAAAATAGTGAGGCACATTTTGCTCACTTTGGCTCATTTACTTATTTCTAAGTTTTCTCTACAGTAAAGCTAGAGAAAGTCCAGTTTTTAATACCTACCTCTATGCACTTTTTAAGAGTTTAAAATAAAATTAGGACCTGAATATTTTTGTAAATTTAAGGTGTCCAAGATTCCCCTCACGTTTGTTCAAGAATAAGCATACTGGCCTGAGGAAACAGTCTAGGAGGGAGGGTTCCTGAAAATACTATTAAGAAGGCTGCTACACCTGGCAAAAAAAAACCTATGTGAACAGTAGAAAAGAATATGCAATGAGGAATACAATAAGCCTTGCAATAAGCAAACTAGCTGCAGTGTCAGGGATTTCTTAAATCATGCCTTATTGTAGGAAAGAAATCTATCAAGATGGAATGACACTGCTTTTCTTGTCTTCAAGGTATATATATAAAATTCAGAATTAAAATTCTTATTGTAACAATTTTAATCAGTCAGAGTATGTATGGAATTGAAAAACCGAGAAAAGTTGAGAAATTTATTCTTTGAAAAGGTCAGGAAATTTGACAAAAAAATATACAAAAACAAGGAAAATCTGGAAGCCCATCTGGAAAAAATTGATTTAAAAACAAATTAGAATCATGAAATTTGTCAAAATAAAATTTTGCAGCTCTTTTCTTTTAAAACAAAATTCTTGAAAAAATTATGATAAGTTTTTTACAAATGGTTAGGAAAAACTGGGAGACATCAGAGAATTCAATTAAAGGTTTTCTGTACAAACTCTGTTATTGACCTTATGTACTGATGCCTTTCTCATTTAAATCCCTTACCCAAAATTATTACTTCTTGTGCAAACTCAAAAATAAATAATTCAAATAAAATCCAAAAACTTAATATTTAATATGCTTGCACACACAGAAATACTATCTATTTATTTTTGTTGGCATATAGGTAGGTACCAAATGTAATGTTACATCTCTTGCTATCTTTTATGTAAACTTATGTTTTCTGTTAGTGAATCATTTATTGTGTAAAAATTTGAAATGTGTAGCTTCTGAAAGAGATACCTACAGGTATCTCTATAATTTCCTAATAAAAGATCCTTGAACTAAAACTCTAATTACCAATGCCCAATGTAGTAAAAAATGCATAAGATAAGGTTGCGGCAAAGATAGGGTTGCAGAAATACTTTCTATTTTTTGGAGTTCTGTTTTTGTTGTAAGTGAACATTTATTAAAGCACTCCTTACTAGTACTACAAAAGCGTTGTAGCTAAATTAGACAAATGTTTACCTCTATTTTTTTTTATTTTCAGATTTTGGAATTTAGGCAAGAAAACTACCAGAATGAACAATACAATTTTTATACATTTTAGTTATTCACAGAACAATAACAACTATATGGGTAGAATACTATAGCATTTTTGTGTTGTAGAAATATTTTTAGCAATTTTAATTAACTATATATAATAAAATTTTAAAAAATATGCTGAAAAATGACATTTTTACATATACACCTCATTCCAAATTCTCCGCACCCATTTCAATATGGCGGCTGATATTAAACACAGAAGCTAAATGAAACTGTCATTGTCAGTGTCAAAAAAACTGGTCTGCAGCAATTTGGAATGGAGTGTAATAAATATTTCAATGTAAAACATAATTAAATGTATTTGGTGGGCATTTCTGTTTTACGTCTCAGGACCGCGTGCCTACCGATGGTCACAAAACAGTGGAGGATTTGTGTCCACCAGTGGGCATCTGGTCCTTGGAAGTAAAACTAAATGCACACATGGCTCAACTTGTTGAGGTGATTATGGCCACAACATAATAAACACCTATAGATATGCAATTAAATAAATTAATTTAAAAACTTATCTCAAAAATACTTATTAATAATCATTTAAATTAAATCTAACTTAAAAAAGAAAAGAATAACATGTTATTTTTTACTTCTTTGGAACCGCCAATTAGTAGCTGTAGTTTCAAATATCAGGCTTCACGTGGTTAGGTTCTGAAATTAAAAAAAAAACAAAAGTATAAGTGTATGAACTGAAAAAATATTTTCTTTAGAGAAAACAACAAAATTGAAGAAAGAGCTTGATAACAGATATTTTTTTACTGATTTTGGGGAACTTGAACCCAGATATTTAAGGTAGTGACCATTTTTTAAAAATAAATAATAAAAAAATAAAACAAAATATAGGCATCTGATACATCAATTTAGGGTTTTTTGGGTTCCTGTAATCCATTTATGTGATTTAAAAATTCTTAGAAGTATCTAAGGGTTCTAGTAGCAGTAAACATTTTGCATGCATGGTTGATTAATTTCAGTTTTTTTAGTTGATTTTAATTGGTACAGGTGTACATTTTATGAATCCGATTAATGCCACTCTGATACCCTTGTAAAACTCAAAATATTTAAGATGGGACACAAACATTTTAGAAGAAACCAGATCAAATACAGACATATGATATCATTCTTTGGATAAAAAAAAATTCTGGAGATAATAGAAGGATCTTAGGACAAAATTTTGGGACCCAGCCCAAACTTATATTACCTCTTAACATATATACAACTTTAGAAGACTTAAAAATATCCAAATCGATATATTTCCCTAAAACTACCTCTAAATCCTCGTCTGAATCCCTATTGTAATAATTGGAACACCAAAATTCATTTTGGAAGACCCAAAAAACCCCTAAATCAATATATCACATATCTTTTACACCAATAATTTTTTTATGTTGCCCATTCAGGCTGCTTACATTACCCCTAAAAACTGTTTAACCCCCAAAATGAATTTGGTTAACCCCAGAATTTCCAAAGTGATGTCTTTCTATCAATAGTATGTTGTTTTTACCACTTTACCCCTAAAACTCACCCTTAGGCCCCTTAAATTACCCCTATTTTTTTTACACCAAAAATTAATTCAGTTGATCCAAAAATTTCTTAATTGAGGTCACAAGTTTTTTTGTCATTTACGATTCTTTTTGCCCCTAGGAACCTTAATTATATTATTCCCAAAAAATGTTTATTCTAAAAAATGGAATCAGTGTTTCCAAAAACCCTGAGGTTAATGTATTATACGTGTGTACTTGATCTAGTTTCTCATCAAAATTTTGTGCTTTTAAGTTGCCATCATCCCCATCTGGAATATGTGGGGTGTCAAAAAAAGTATATATTCCGACAAAAATGGATTTATATATAGTCCATTTTTGATGTGTTTATTTAAAAAAATGTTTACTGTTAAATCTGTTCTTAGAACCCTTATGGTGCCTATATTATTTTTTATTTTTTGGAGTTCTCCCAAAGGAGCCAGAGTTTCATCACTTGGATTTGTTAGCTTAGCTACCAAAATCCGTCAAAAAACCTTTATTATCAAGCGCTTCCTTCAAACATTGGCATCTTGACTTATTCTTGAAATAATTTAAATTCATGTTCAACAAAAACATAACAGAGGTGTTTTTGAGTATTTGGTGAACACTTGAGAGACATTATACTATTACTTTTTTATATATTTTTTTCCATAAACAGGCTTTTTGGGGTCGACTTGAGGGATATGAGTTTTTCCAGGAGAAATTATATAAAAAAAGTGTCTCGAATGACATCTTATTTAGAAGATCGTTTAAATTGCTTTACAAACATGCAAGATATTAAGTTTAAATTTGTCAAGGGTGACAAATAAACAATTTCTTGCACAAAAGTCAGGAAAAAATCGTTGGTTTTAAAGTTACATTTTTCATAATAAAAAAGGGAATAAACATTTCATGATTTTTTTCTGATTGTTTTCTCAAACATACCATCCAAATAACCCTACTTTTATTCTTTAAATTTTGGTGGTCAAACTGATCCGCTGAAAAGGTTTAAACCTTTTCTTCATTCCATACAAAATTTAAAAGCAAATATCTTAAACACCAGTCATCCTAGCTTTTTAAAATTTTGACATAATTAATAGTAAAGACGTTTAAAAGACCTTTCCCTTTTTAAATTCCAGAGATAAAAATTACCCTATGAAATTTCCAACAGAGCCAAAAAGTATCTGTAAGTGTCCCCCTTCAAAATTTTTCTCTGTTTTGTTCTTTGTGTATAGTTTTTCTGTTTTTCCTAATGGAATTGAAATAGATGAGGAGAGGCTCAAAACATGTCCAGAAATAGGTCGAGAAAATTTGCAATAAACAATAAGAGTTAAATTAATTTTTGATATCGGATCTAGACTATAATAAATTTTGTATATTTAAGGAAGTTTTACCAAATATAATTGAAATCAGAAGCAAAAACTTACTTTGAGTTTATAGATTATTATTCTTTGTTTGGTGCTGACTCTATAGAACCATCTTGTTTTGCTATACATTTTAGATGGCAAAATATCCACTGGTCTGTATGTTTGGGTACAAATTGTAGACTTTTTAATTTATAGATTATTATTCTTCTCTGGGTGGTGGCACTTTAGAATCTTCTTCTTTTTCATTTTAGGTAGTTTCCTAAATATCCACTGCTCCATATGTTTTGTTATTATATACAGCTCCTAAAAGAATAATAAAAATAACAAGAAATATTCCATCTCTAAATTTTGTTTCTATATTTTGCACTTTAGGCGAGGACAACCAATATTTCTTAAAAATTTTCTTTTGAGTGGCACATGTATATAAACTGTTTAAAAGATTTTTTGCATAATAATTTTTTAGTTACAGAAGCAGATGTTTGGTTTTGTTATCTAAGTTATAAGTTAGAGACAAAAGTATCAAGCCAAAGTAAATCAAGTTTTGTAATCTGCTGTTTTATTTTCCTGTGTTATATGAGTTTTAAAATCTAAGCAGGTTCACAGTGCATGATTCAACTTTCATAGAAGTGTTCACTAACCACCAGTTATGACATACACACATAGTATTTCATCCTGTGTATTTAATTTATTTGAAAGATGAATGAGCAACTATTTATATTTTAAAGAATTTTTCCTGATTAATGTTTTTTGTGATAAATTTTCAATTCACTAACCTATTTTATTCAAAAAACAAGAGAGACTAAGGGCCGGTTTCTCAAAAACGAGCTTGTGTTAACTCAAGCAACATAACCTAGTAAAAATCTTTAAAAATCAGGTTAAAATTAACTCTAGGATAACCAGAGCTTCAAGGTGAGGGTAAGTTACCTTACCTCAGGGTTAACCTAAAAAAAATATTGGCTTAAAAACAGCAAAAAAACTGGGATTTATAGCTCGCAAGTTAGTTTAAGTTTTTGATAATCGGCTATTGAGAAACTGGCCCTAAGAATAACTTTTTATCAGTAAAATTTTCCACAGTATTATTTCATGCTGCTCACTTAATATATTAAGGCTAAACGGTATTAGTGTAGTGAACAGTTTTCTTTAGATACCTGTTTAGCACGTACCTGAGCCCCTAGGAAGTTCAAATTTACCAGTAATGAAAGTTTTTTCATTTTTTTAAACTAAAGCGGGAACTAAACCACCCAAATCCTGAACTCAAACCAGCCCAGCACTTTTTAGCAATTCCAGCGCTCATAAATTTTAACTCTTTAAGGACCCTAGTCAGTGCCTACATACAAGATTTTTTTCATAAAAAAAACCAAGTAAAATACTAAAATTTAAAAAAAACCATTTACTGCAGTACTTGCTAAAAAAACGCTATCCAACTACATATTAAAGTAACTGGGTGTAGTGTTTAAGGTTGCATTTACAAGTGCATTTATAATTGAATTTGAAACACTCCTGCTAGCTGTTACCACTGATTTAAGGACAACAGGTTAACTTAAAAAGCATGCAGATTTAAAAATCGGCTGCTAACGCTAAACGAAATAATCATATTTTATTTTAAACAGGAGCATCAACGACTAGCAAGAGTCTCTTCAACCTCTAAATGGAGCTTTACTGACCTGTTTTGTTAATGCTCAAGTATCCGTGTGTTTTTGAAACTGCTGTTGGGATCTAAAATATATCCTTAGGCCTCTAAGATTTCACTAGTAAACTTGCACATAACTTATGCCGCAATAATTTAAATAAAAAAAAAAGGTAATTATGCAGTATACGGTTTTCTGCCATTTTTTAAGATTTTCGAAAAATTCCTTTACAGATGGTTAATATGCCTCGCCAGAAGTACGAAACCGTTTGCGCGTCGAAAAAATTCTTTTTTTTTCAAAAGTTACAGGCATAAAAAGTTTCAAAAACAACAAACTTACGGGACAGCGGAGTGAATAGGGGTGCTGGGCGGGGCACTCCCTTCATCTAAAACACTGTAAAATATGTCAAAATGTAGGTAAAGGATCAACCTTTATGCGTCACTTTTTTGTTTTTTTTTTGAACCTCAATTTTCCGAAAAATCATCGAAAGAAAACAACACAATATTTTTGGATTTTCCAACAAAACACGACATTTAACGTCATTTCAGTGTTGCCAACCACGAAACTGCGTCATTTGCAAAGAATCATGTGTTTTGTTGGTAGGTCATCCGCACGGGCATCAACTTGCCAATTTAGGCGCGTAATTTAAATTTGAAAATTTTCTTCAATTTAAAGGAAATTTAGGCGTTTGGATTTGGAAAGGCAGGGTCGGGTTGCGTTAGGTTGGGTCCGGTTGCATAAAAGAAGGGTTGGGTTGGATTGGTTGAGTTGGTTTGGTTGGGTTGGGTTTGATTTCATAAAAGAAGGGTTAGGTTGGATTGGTTGGGTTGGATTGGTTTGGTTGGGTTGGGTTTGATTTCATTAAAGAAGGGTTGGGTTATATTGGTTGGGTTGGTTTGGTTGGGTTGGGTTTGATTTCATAAAAGAAGGGTTGGGTTGGCTTGGGTTAAGTTTTCGAAAGAAAGGTTTGTATAATCTTTAGCCCAGACTTTTTTTTTTGTTTTTTTTATAGCGAAGGAAAATCTTCAAAAGATGCCGGCCAAAATGGTCTTCCGAGCATGCCCGATTCAGCCTCTCTAGAGGACTGCCTACGGACTAAAAACCCCCGCTACGTCTGGGCTAAAGACTATACAAACCCTTCTTTCGAAAACTTAACCCAAGCCAACCCAACCCTTCTTTTAAGAAATCAAACCCAACCCAACCAAACCAACCCAACCAATCCAACCCAAACCTTCTTTTATGAAATCAAACCCAACCCAACCAAACCAATCCAACCCAACCAATCCAACCCAACCCTTCTTTTATGAAATCAAACCCAACCCAACCAAACCAACTCAACCAATCCAACCCAACCCTTCTTTTATGCAACCGGACCCAACCTAACGCAACCCGACCCTGCCTTTCCAAATCCAAACGCCTAAATTTCCTTTAAATTGAAGAAAATTTTCAAATTTAAATTACGCGCCTAAATTGGCAAGTTGATGCCCGTGCGGATGACCTACCAACAAAACACATGATTCTTTGCAAATGACGCAGTTTCGTGGTTGGCAACACTGAAATGACGTTAAATGTCGTGTTTTGTTGGAAAATCCAAAAATATTGTGTTGTTTTCTTTCGATGATTTTTCGGAAAATTGAGGTTCAAAAAAAAAACAAAAAAGTGACGCATAAAGGTTGATCCTTTACCTACATTTTGACATATTTTACAGTGTTTTAGATGAAGGGAGTGCCCCGCCCAGCACCCCTATTCACTCCGCTGTCCCGTAAGTTTGTTGTTTTTGAAACTTTTTATGCCTGTAACTTTTGAAAAAAAAAGAATTTTTTCGACGCGCAAACGGTTTCGTACTTCTGGCGAGGCATATTAACCATCTGTAAAGGAATTTTTCGAAAATCTTAAAAAATGGCAGAAAACCGTATACTGCATAATTACCAAAAAAAAATTGAATCAAAATAAAAACAAAATTATGTGAAGTTATGGGAATGTTTCTAGGCGAATTCCTAGTAATTCCAGCGAGCCAGTAAAGTTCTCTTGGTTCTTTGATAAACTCGGGGTAATGCTCGCGCAGCGCTAGACCATTTTCGGCGGGCGACCGCACACGCTGAGTGGTTTCATATTCGTTTTTGAAAAAATATTTTTGAAAGATAAACATAACCTCGAATGGTTTTCTGTCAGAAAACGTAAAAATACCCTTCTGCCTACTGTGGGCCTTGTTGACAAAACACCTGCAGTTGCCATGGTATCGGGGGCTTTAGGATAGTTGGGGGCTTTAGGTTAGGGGGCGCTTTGCTTATTTTGATTTCCCAATACAAGCACGTTTTAAAGAACACTTAGCACACTTAAAATACGGAAGAACGGAAAAGTCAAGTGTGGCCGAGCATGCTTTTGAAAACAATCATAGATTCACATTAGACAACCTAAAACTTCTAAAAAGTGTACCAAACAAAAGACTTTTGAATGCATATGAAAGTATGGAAATCATTAAATCCAGAAATAGTTTAAATAAAGATAGAGGATCCATCCCGTTTAGTACACTTTATTCTTTAGTTGAGGGGAGATAGGATTATAAAATCGTGATCAATCACAAATTATTAGTCTTATCTCCGCCCACTTAAAAATTGTATATAAGATAGAGCGTAGGTTAATTTAGTTTATTGTTGAAACGCGCGTCGAGTGCAAAAAAGTGTAGTTTTGGTTTGTGGAAAACAATCATAGCTTTGTTTTAGTGCAACCAAAGGTTCCAAATTCCCAACATAATTAATTTAAAAAAAAAGCAATTTCTTATTTTCTGTGTATTAACCAATGACACCACTGCATTAATATACCAGTGAATTGGTGACATTTCTTAAAAAATCCGAGATGGCCTAGTGGTTTAAGGCGCTAAAACCCTGGTGTATCGTCTTTAGAGTGAGGGTGAGTCCCGTCAGCGCATATTTTAAAGCACAAAAATATATTTTTTATGTTCTTTGAACCAATATTTAACAAGTTAGAGGTAAATTTAAAAAAAAATAATTTTATATAGCCTTGCAACATTAAACGTTACACGCAAGTCACATACTTGTTAAAAAATCGAATGTAACACTTTTACGTAAATGTTAAAGTTACAAGCTGTGTTAAGTAACAGGTCACAAAAATACGTTAAGGTAATGTAAATGTAACAGGTTTCTGCCTATAGTGGGGTAAGGGTAAATGAACAACTCAAATTCTCAAAACCCCATCAATATTTACGATTTTAGTTTAATTTTAAGTGCTATTTTGTCAAAAATTATTATTTATCCTTAACCCCCCCCCCCCCCAGTCAATTTCTGGCTGCGCCCTGCGATTGGTCGACGTAGCAAGTTTCGCCCACAAATGACAATAATGACAGTATTTTAAATAGAAATTGTTAACTTTTTAGTTCTCTCAACATTAAAGACCAGTAGAAAAAATTTCATGTTATTAGTTACATTGTTTATACGGGTCCCTTAAAGCGTTTTTATATAGGGACGTTTTGAAAATTTTGTCGTACAAACAATACCAAAAACGGTTTATGCACTAAATCGATTTTTATTTATTTTAGGAAAGCGGTTTATCGCGGTATAAACGCCTTAAAAATGCTTTATAGTCAACCTTGGTTTTAGCGTAAAATGTGTTGATAACTTTGGTATTTTCCCTCGGAGAAAGCGATTTTATTTAAACCCGTCCTTTATAAAACCGGTTTTATGCGCGTATAAACGTAGTAAGCGGCGCACTTAATTTTATTTTGGACAGGTTAAAATAAAATATGTATTACATAAAAAGTGCACGACTCATTTGGTCTTACATAATAAACATTTAGCTAGAAAATGTATCAGGGCAATTCCCATCATAACTGACGGGACAAATCTTAAGTATAATCTCTCTCTTTTAAAGATATTCCATAATGACCACATCTTAATGCATTATGTAGAGGGTTTGTCAGAATAATTTAAAAGTAAAGGCATATTAATTTTTTATTTAGGATCCAAGATATAAGAAAAACTTGATGAAAACTGACGAGACATCAAAAACGGGCAGAGACAAACACCATGGCTTTTCCCCTTAATCTAAAATATTTTAAATTAGTTGTTTCAAAATTCCCTAGATATAATAAAATGATATATTATTTTTTCTTTGCTTGCCTTGATTTTAAGTTAAATTTAATTTTGTGATAACTGACGAGCCATTTCTTATAAAACGCTAATATTACCTAATTTTAGCTATTGCCTGTTATTTTATTTAAATACAAAAATCAAAACCTTTATCGCGCGTGGAATTGTCCAAAAGTAGGAAAATAAAAAGTTGACGCGAACGAGGAATGCACTTTTGGCATTTGCTTCTTTAATTTTTCCCATTAATGTATTATACTAATTTTTTTTAATGTTTGTCATTGTTTTCGGTGAAAAAGAGATATGAAATAATTAGAGTTTAATAATTATAATTTGTCAGAAAAGACTTTTACATTCCATCAAAGGTTTCGAATCAGTAGAACCAGATGTTCAAAACAAAAGGCAAAAATAAGACACATTGAAAACATTTAAAAGGTTATAATTACACTCGAATTGTACAAAGTGTATTGTACTCCACACAAAAGTAGTACAACATACTAAGCTTTATCACTAAACCTGATAAATAAAAATGACTATATACTGAGGTAAGCGTGAACATTTATAATAATTTAAATATTATATTTCTACTCTATATAAGTTAGTTCTGTATACCATTATTATCAAATATTAGAATTTATCTCTTAAAGTAGGTAAAGCATTAGTCTGAAAAATTTCACATTTATTTTCATCAAGAAACAACGTATTTATTTAACTGTGGCTGGATAAAAAAAATAGTACATAATAATAGATTAAATTCCCATCTCCGAAATAAAAATAGTTGCTAAAATTCGGTTATAATAATCCACAATAAATAAATAGTTGTTTTAAACTTCTCCGATAAAGCTAATAGTTACTTTATACCAAAATATTGTATCCCTTATTAAATTGACCAAAATGGTTGAGTTTTAAACGAAAAGTCACTTATTCTAAAAACTCCAAAACCAAAATCCACATAATAATATATTTATATATATATATTTTTTTGTTATATCTATACGCCCTCAGATTAGGTTTCTTTTTTAATAATCACGTAGACATTATTCCCGTGTGTTAAACACTTACACTTCTCTCCACATAAAACTGGTACAGCTGAAGGTAGCTGCAAATACGATTTTTTATATTTTCCTATGTGTAACACTGACTTTGTTATTTTAGGTTATATTTTTGGCATATATAAACTTTTTATAAGGAAACGGCTTGTTTATTTTTTACTAATTTAAATTATAAGGCCACTAAAAATATAAACCACATTTCAAAAAAGCAAAAATGTTTTATTAACTAAACAAAAGTTACACAGTAATTGATCTATTCGACTCTTTATGAAAGAAGCAAGTCTACGATAGTAATCATAATAAATCGATTTCAAGAAGAAGCAACTGTCCCTCGAAAGGAAGGCACGCACCGGTTTGACGAAAGTTACTAGTCCAAAACAATTAAAAGGCCAGATCAAAGGCGTTTTCTTGCGTTGAAATTGTTTAAAATGTTTTTAAAAAGTTTGAAACATTTGTTTTCTCGCGTTGCAACGGTGACGTCACATCGAAACGGGTTAAAAATATTTTGAAACGGAATCCACTCTAGTTTCAAAACTGACGCCTGCGTATAAGATACGTCAAAATTCTACATTCTTGTTTTAACTGATTTTTTTTTGTTTTTGCGTGAAAATGTATAAAAAATCGTATTCTAGATATCTTGTTAGCCATTCTTCATGGTATCCCTGTGGTCTTATATGATTTTCTGGGCTTAAAAGAACAGTAAATAAAAAATAGCTTCCATTGCTTGCCATCCATGCTACTAAAACGGGCCGTACACTCGAAGGTTTTGTTAGATAAACCAGTAGTTGATCCATTTTAATTTTAACACCAAAAAAATAAACAGAAAAACGAAAAAAAAGTGAGGTTACACAGAAATACTAATTTTTTCTAGGTTCTAAATGATGACGTCACATCTGAATAGTTTCAAATAATATTTCAAAATAATTTCAACGCGAGAAAACGCCTCAAGTTTACGAAATAAATAAAATTGAAGAAAAATAACAAAATTAAAAACATATAAAAAAAAATACTTATTTTTAATACCGCGTCATTGCACCGTTGGCTGCAATGATGGTTTGAAGTCTTCTGAGCATTGAATTGGCTAAATTTTCAAATAAGTTTGGATTTTCAGCAATAACTTCCCTATATGCCCTTACGACGAGTTTCATTAATGTTCTGAATTCTTGGGAAACTTGCTAATTTCTTTGCGATAATTCCCCAAACGTTCTCCATTGGATTCGTATCAGAGATTTTTGCATGCCAAGGCAAAATTTTGATATTATCCTGGAACCATCGCTGCACAGTTCTGACCGTATGAACTGGACAGTTATTTTGTCAGAATACAAAATGATCTGGATAAGGGACTATCACCTCTGGAAGCATTACATTTTACAGCATATTAATGTAAACTTCGGCTGTAAATCGCCCATTATTTCTAAATAGAGCGCCATGTCCTCTAGCCGATATCCAGCTCCAAACATTTACAGAAAATCTTCCCACCCGGTCTTCGTTTCCATCAATATATCGTTCTTCGTATCGGGTTCTTGGCGGTCGATAAACCAGAATTTGTTTGTATCGCTGTTGGATATTCTCATCTGTGAAAACCACCTACTGCCAAAATTCTTCTTGCCTTAATCCGCTGCTTCTTTTCGTCACTTAGTTTAATTTTTTTTGCTGCAATGCGACACCTTGGCCTCGAACGTTTAATCCTCCTGCCTAATGTTGTTATGAAACCTGTGAAAATTTGACAAACGGATGATTTTCCACAAAATTGATTGCTTCTTGGTCTTCCTCTGGGCTAGTAACTTTCGTCAAAACCGGTGCCTGCCTTTCAGTGGATAGTTCCCTCCTCTCGAAGTCGATTTTTTATGTTTACTATCTCAGACTTGCTTCTCCCATAATGAACAGCTACTTGCCGAATAGACGAACCACCGTCTAGTTTTGCTAAGATTTGAGCGCTATCAAATTCAGAAAGATGGCGGCATTTTTTTAAATTTGGATGACACTTATCTGTCTGTGACATTTACTTAGTTTATACGGCCCGTAAACCATTTTTATTTCAATGCGGTTTACCGCCAATGCGCATTTCGCGTACTGTTTATACGTTGAAATTAAAAACGCTTTCGGATCAGATGCTCCAGCGCTGCCAACCTTGACGCAATCAAAAGCCGACTGGTTGGTATAGTAGGTACATACCTGGTTTCACATCGGAATCGACCTTGAACTCATTTTGAACTTTTCGGTTGGCAGCACTGGCTTCAAAAACGGTTTGAGGGTTTATACGCACTTTTAAACAGTTTTACAAACGCTAATCCGCATTTTTAAAACGATTTTAGCTAAAGCGCATCGGACTTCTTAAAACGGTTTAGGTAGTGTTTATACATGCGTTTTAGAAAAACGGTTTGAAATTTAAACGGTTTAGCGGGCCCGTATAAACTAAGTAATTGTCACTTATAGGAAGACAATGCCGCACTATAAAAATTTTAAAAATTAAACAGGCTGCTAACTTCTGCTGTACCAGTTTTATGTGTGTACGTCGAGTCACCATGAAAGTACACCTCATTCCAAATTCTCCGGACCAATTTTAATATGGCGGCTGACAATTAAGCACAGAAGCTAAATGGAACTGTCATTGTCAGTGTCAAAAAACTGGTCCGCATCAATTTGGAATGGAGTGTACCTATTTCATTTTAGGTGTTTCACCATCTTACAAAATTTTGTAATATTCTTCTAGTACTTGAAAGCGCTCTCCGTTTTACCTATATAAAAGGATAGTACCAGAATTAGGTGCTCTTTAGGTGCTAATTTGGTCCTCAAACTAAAAATGAAATGCTCCTCTATGAAGAAAATTAAAAAAACGCCTTTAGTTTAACGTTAAGCAAACGATTCCATCCATAATTCTTGGAGAAAAATGTAATGTTACTTACTATTTTCAAATTAGGTGCTATTTAAGTGCTCCCCAAATATTAAATCCAAACTTAAAAAAAAAAAGATAATAAGCATAAAATTATTAAAATCTTCAAAAGAAATACGTTCAACTCAGGAGTTGAATGAAAATGCGAAAACTCTAGTTTTCGCGCGTAATTTTTTTTTAAATAAGGGGTTAGACCCCTAAGTTAATATAAAGCCAGCGGTCCACTTTCGTACAGGGTGTTTTTTTATAACTGGAATACTAAGTATCTTTTTTATTAATGAAAATAAAGGGTAAAAAATTTCTTGGCAATTGCAACGAACTTAAGCGCTGTAACAATTTTTTTTTGTTCCCCTTGGTATACAAGGTGTGGCAATAAAGCTATTTTTAAAAAATAGAATAACCAGTACATCTTTTTGAATTTTTCAAAAAATTAGTGTTACAAAAATACCAAACACTATAGAAATATCTTTTGTAGTTTCCGAGACATTTGCGTTTAAAATTTTAATAAAATGCATTAGCATTGTATAAATACAATGACATTAGAAACCACCATCCAACACCACCTCTACGGAGAGCGTTTTGGACCATCTGATCATTGCCTTCAAACGTTTTTTTCTTCAAGGCCACTAGATTTTTAAGTTTATATTGTTAAAACAAAGAAATACATTCATGGCCTACTTGGTAGCTTGATCAGTTGGTCATTTCCAATATATTTTCATTTTGACATTTATTAAAACTTAAACGCAAATATCTCAGGAATTACAAAAGATATTGAAATAGTGTTTGATATTTTTGTAAAAATTGTCTTTATTGCGACACACACTGTATACCAAGGGCAACAAAAAAAAGTTGTTATAGCGCTTAAGGTCGTTGTAATTTGCCAAGAAATTTTTGAATTTAGACCTACCCTTTATTTTCAATAATAAAAAAGATACTGAGTGTTAGTTATAAACAAACACCCTGTACATTTTTTTTAAACAAAAATGGAAAAAACGGAATGGAAACCCCCTTAGTTAAAAAAAATACGTGCGAAAACCACGGTTCTTCCATTTTTATTGAGCACCTAAAAGATGCGTGACGTATTTGAAGATTTTAATCATTTTATGCAGATGATCTTGAATTGGTCTGAAATTTTTCCATTTTGCTCCAAAACGAAAAGAACACCTAATTTTCTAAAAACGGACCAAATTAGCACTTAAATTGCTCTCTATTTTAGGGGCTGCAGGTTTATGTTAACCTACTTATTTTTTTGCGAAAATACAAAAAAAGCACTTAAATAGCACCTAATTTGGAAATAGTAACATTAGATTTTTCTCCAAGAATTATAGATAGGACCGCTAGGTTAACGTTAACCTAACGATCCTACCGTTTTCTTAGTTTTCTGCTAAAACTAGAGGAGCATTTAATTTTTGGTTTGCGGACCAAATTAGCACCTAAAGAGCATCTAATTCTGGCACTATCGATTTTTGAGTCGAGTCGTGTTTTCAGACAATTCGTGACAAAAGGGGAGAGGGTTCTCTATTTCTCAAGAATTAGGCCCCTGAAAAAAAAAGGAATTGATTCAGACTTATTTGTCGTGAACATGGCAGTTAATGACATGCAAGAAACAGTCGCATCTTGGAGATACAAAGCAACTCGAAATTATTTTAAATATTTCCCGGATAAGCGGGTTAGAATTTGGTTTTATAAAAAAATCCAAAAACACGTCAACTGAATTTTTTTATGTCGTTTTGTTTACGGGGTATGACATTTTTTTTTTTTAAATAGGACACCCTGTATAGTTTGACATTTTTAAATTCTAAAAAAAATTATCTTTTTGACAATACCACACACCAATACTCTATCTCTTATGGTTTCCAAGATAGAGGCATTTAAACTTACATCGAATTGTTGTCTTTGGCCTGTTTTACGGGGGATATTTGAATGAATATCGAAGTTTTCCATAGATTTAGATAAAAATATCTTGATTATCGTAAAAGATAGATCCTACTGTATTGTAAATAAGATTTGCTTTTGTTTTAGATTTATTGTTTAAAAAAATGCAAAGTTGCTTGGTTGCACGTGCAGGCGAGTGGTTATGTTTTATATTATGGTGATACATAACCTCCCAAAAATTTGTGAAAAAATAATCTTTTTTACATAAATATGCTCAAATCTAAGTCTGAAAATCTTTCAAAATTACCTAAATATGCCAGACATGATGTTTTTCCTTTAATTCTGGATTAAAATTTAAAAAAATAAAAAAATTGTAATTTAAAAAACTCTTATTCACAGGTTTCGTCATTAAACGGGCTTTCGTACAAAGATTTGACTCTTGGGAAGTCCACAAAATGTGCATTTTTTTATGTTGGCGGACAATTTTGATTTAATTGCAATTTTTAAATACATTTTTTGTCAGGGAAGTTAAATTTTAAACAACATGTGCAAAAATGCTGTATTTTCAGCTGCCGTAGACGTTGTCACAGGCAAAAAATATTCCTCAAAATAGCTGTGATAACATTTTCATGACGTTTTCAAAACGCTGTGGCAGAAGACAACAAAAGCATTATTGTCATATTTCTTGCTGCGAAAACGTTATCTCAACTGATTTACAGCACGCTGTGTTACTTGGGTAGGGCTTCTTTGAATTCTCCTCAAATTGCTGAAAAACTTTGCTCAGGCGAATCTGAATTTTCAAGTCAAGCTACCCTCCCCCACTACTAATTTAGTCCCCTTTTAAAAAATTTTGTACTTAATAAATAACGGAGTTTTTCGCACTTAAAAGGGGGGGAGGTGTGGATTGGCGCTAAGCTGCACCCCACCATGCTTAGGAGATACGATTTAATGAAAGTTGATTCATCATAATTTCGTACTAATTATATATTCTTAAAGAAGGGTACTTTTAGTTTACAAAAACCATCGGTTCCTAAGCTTTTTGTCTGTTTGTTATGAGGTGTGTAGCTTGATATCAAGGTATCCCCCTTTGCTTAGGAAAGAGATTCGATGAAAAGTGACTATGGAAGAATTTGGTATTAATTATGTATTAATTTCGTCTCTTACTAAAAAATTGCCTACTCTCAAGATATCTTTTTTTTATTTTGTGGGGTGTGCTTTGATATCCAGCTACACACCCCATATAAACAAAAAAAAATTAAGTTATCTTGAGAGTAGGCAATTTTTTGGAAGGGGACGAAATTAGTACATAATTAGTAGCAAATTATGGCATAATTATTTTTTCAAATCTCTTTCCTATGCACGGGGGGTGTGCCTTGATATCAAGCTACACACCCAATAAAAACAAAAAAATGAAGTTATCTTGAGAATAGGCAATTTTTTAGGAGGCGAAATCAGTACATAATTAGTACCAAAATCTGGCATAGTCACTTTTGGTCGAATCTCTTTCCTAAACAGAGGGGGGTGTACCTTGGCATCAAGCTACACACTCCATAACGAACAAACAAAAATCTTAGGAACCGATGGTTTTTGTAAACTAAAAGTACCCTTCTTTAAGAGTACATAATTAGTACAAAATTATGACATATCAATTATGACATTTCATTATATCTATCATATCATCTATTCATTAAGTACAAAATTTGTTAAAAGGAGAGGGGGAGGGGTGTGGCTTGATTGAACTGATTTTACTCAGTAATTTTGGATGCTGTCAAAAATGTACAGGGTGTTTCAACTTGGTCCCTTTTGGGGGGTCAAAACTCAGATATTTCAGGGGAGAGAAAAACTGACCCCCACTTGCGAGACCTAATTTTAAGAGAAAATTAAAGGTGAAGACTGCATCTTGCTATGTAAAGCCATTTCCGAGCTACAGGAGCTTTTTGAAAATTTCTGTGTAAGTGGCTTTTTTGTAGATTTTTTAATGCAGAATTTGACTGTCACACTGGATTTTCCCTGTCACTTTTAGATTTTGAGATAGAACACAAAGTTAGTATTTCTCTTAGGAAATCTCCCTTTTTTTTGATCTTTAAAATTAGCTTAAAATTCCCTTAAATATTTTTATTTTTTTTTATTACTTTTAAAATTAGTTTGAAAATGCCTAGGCTTTGGGCTTATTCTTTTTTAGCCTGACACTCCAAAATGAAGCATCTGTTTGAGCTTTGTATAGATATATTTACTTTTTTTAACAACCATCTCGTATCGATCGGTAGTGACTTTGGCTTTAAAATGAAAAAAACTAAGAAAAATGTAACTCGATGATAGTAAACTACATGTTCTAAGATTTGAATTGATAAATTTTCTTACGTTATTATCATAACCAGTGTTACATATTAGACACTTTAAGTTGGTCATGACACGTACGAGGTGCCCAAGGTACCGATTCTGGAAGTCATAGGAAGTGATCGTTCGCCTGAGAGAAGAAAAGCAGTTTCAACCAATAAACGCGCTTAAAAGCAGTGACGAGACGATCGAATAATCACCAAACTATTATGGGCACGCGCAGAGCTGCCTCGAAGAACAATTTTTGAGCGAATCCGTTCTCTCGACTAGTAGTAGTTGCGAGTTGTAGGAAAGCTCGTGTGAAAAACGTCACTCGTATTATTTCAGAGCACGCTATTGGACGAAACCATCACGTGACCGAACTCGCTAATGCGCATGCTATGGCAAACTTGACCGTCTTTTAGAGTAGGACTCGCACAGTGGTCGATGTTTGTAAAAACGCGGATATTATTTAGTTTTAATAAAAAGATAAATTCATTCTTATTATAGTGTAAATTTTTAAGAGGTAAAGATATATATATTTATTAATTAGCTAAATTTCTGATGATGGTGTGAGGGGGGATCTACGAAGGACATGTAGATTGAAAGACGATTGGAGCTTGAATGGGTTTCATTTAACCAAAAATGTTGGGATGTCAAATACAGTTTGAATATAGCACTGATGGTCACGTGACTATTTAAAAGTGTCCAGTCACGTGATAATTTTGGTTACAGTTAAAGTCACATGATATTTTAATTTTAAGTTCACTTCACAAAATTAAACTAAAAATGTAATGTAATGTACTTTAAAGTAATTGACACAATATATAAACGTTACAGTATACTAAAATATTTTTATGAGAATTTTAAAAGAATGCCAACCGAAACTTTCAAATGGAACACCCAGTATATTATTGCATTTTTGGAATTATGTTTTGAAATTCTAAGCATTTTTATATAACATAATTTATGTCGATCTTCAACTGTTTTCGAGATATTAAAAGTTGAATACTGTCATACTCTGGGTCTTCTATTTGAAATTTAATGTTGAATACTGATACGTAATGTCAAACTCTTAAAAAGCATAGTTTATTCTTTGGGTAACTATTCCCCTAGTATCTTGACAACCATATAGGGGCAAATTTAGATACATTTTGAATTTTTTAATTTTTCCATTTATCACAAAATTATGATTGTTTTCCACAAACCAAAACTACACTTTTTTGCACTCGACGCGCGTTTCGCTAACAACGTTAGCATCATCAGGAGACGATAACCAATGAACTAAATTAATCTACGCTCTATCTTATATACAATCCTTTAGTGGGCGGAGATAAGACTAATAATTTGTGATTGATCACGATTTTTAATCCTATCTCCCCTCAACCAAAGAATAAAGTGTACTAAACGGGATGGGTCCTCTATCTTTATTTAAACTTTTTCTGGATTTAATGATTTCCATACTTTCATATGCATTCAAAAGTCTTTTGTTTGGTACACTTTTTAGAAGTTTTAGGTTATCTAATGTGAATCTATGATTGTTTTCAAAAGCATACTCGGCCACACTTGACTTTTCTGTTCTTCCGTATTTTAAGTGTGCTAAATGTTCTTTAAAACGTGTTTGAATAGAGCGTCTCGTTTGGCCAACATATTTTTTGTCACAATCCATGCAACTAATTTCGTAAATTCCACTTTTTTCTAGAACTGTAGTTTTATCCTTGGGATTTCCTAGTAAGCTTCTTATTGTGTTACCGGATTGATATACTAATTTAAGACCGGTGTTATTAAATACTTTGTGTAATCCTTTCGTATAATTAGGATTATAAGGATTTGATACAAATTTTGAGTCGCAGGTATCTTTTTGTCTGAAAAAGGTAGAATTCCGAAAGATCTTTTGAAATTAGTTGCATGGATTGTGACAAAAAATATGTTGGCCAAACGAGACGCTCTATTCAAACACGTTTTAAAGAACATTTAGCACACTTAAAATACGGAAGAACAGAAAAGTCAAGTGTGGCCGAGCATGCTTTTGAAAACAACCATAGATTCACATTAGATAACCTAAAACTTCTAAAAAGTGTACCAAATAAAAGACTTTTGAATGCATATGAAAGTATGGAAATCATTAAATCCAGAAAAAGTTTAAATAAAGATAGAGGACCCATCCCGTTTAGTACACTTTATTCTTTGGTTGAGGGGAGATAGGATTAAAAATCGTGATCAATCACAAATTATTAGTCTTATCTCCGCCCACTAAAGGATTGTATATAAGATAGAGCGTAGATTAATTTAGTTCATTGTTTATCGTCTCCTGATGATGCTAACGTTGTTAGCGAAACGCGCGTCGAGTGCAAAAAAGTGTAGTTTTGGTTTGTGGAAAACAATCATAATTTTGTTTTAGTGCAACCAAAGGTTCCAAATTCCCAACATAGTTTTCCATTTATGTCCGCGTTTTCCGGAAAATCCACCACCGAGCGTCGTTCGAATGACTTTTGTGCGATTGATAACTTCTCAGGGTACGATCGTTCTATTACGCCCAGAATAGAGCCCCAGGGGTAGATGTTTTTGTCTTTTACATTTTATTACCATGTATTTCTATCTTGCTTTCTTTGGTTCGGCCGCTCGTTTATTTTCGACTCCCGTCGGCAAAACTCGCGGCGTATATTATCATACCTTCACGTTAGCGTCATGTCTGAACTTATACATGCTAAAGACGTGACCTTGATGAAAAAGCTCAACGATAGACCGCAGAGATTGGACTTTCATATCTGTATTCTGGAAGTCTTTGCTTTTGTACAGATGAAAGGAAGACGTTTACGCGTACATCCTTTGACCAACTGAAAGTGTTCATAATGGTATTGTAAATTAAAAACTATAAAAACATATACAAAAAAAAGAACAAACATAACAACTCTAATTTTGCACCCAAATAAGACCAGAATATACTACAAAAGAAATAAAGGAAAGATAAAAAGACTGGAATAAAACAGGTTCAGTCTCAAGAAAAACGTCACCCAAATGACAAGGTAATCAAACCTCTGACCTACAAGAAGGAGGATAGCAAATAAGCGCTTTTAAGATTATAAATTATAACTTTTTTTACTTCAAACAAATAATATAATTTTTTAATTAATGGTTACGTTTTTTAAAAAATTAAGAAAGATGTTAATAAAAAATAAAGTAACCTCTTCTTTCATCCGCTCCCTTCCCTTACTATTAAATTTTGAATAACAAAAACGTGCACAATATTAAATTTCAGATGTGTCACTAACAGATCCACTCATAAGGTACATGGTGTTCTATTAAAAATCTCACCTCCATTTTTCTCCGTTATTATGAATGCTACAGAAAAGTTTTTAATAGAAATGTTGTACAACTTTTTGCAACCTGCGAATATGCCTACGAAAGTTGTCAAATATCATCAACTAAATAAAACAACCTGTATTTTATTGCATCTTTGAATTCCTCTTTTGTATTATTTCAAAAATATATAACATGTTCATGCTATGATAAACATTTTTTAAGATCTAACGCATTAAAGTTTGATAGCTAAGGTGGCTATGAGCTCATCTACCGTAATTTTTTTCGTCATTATGCATGCTTCAAAAATGTTTGATATACAAAAGTTCTATAACTTTTTGCAACCTTCCAGAAAAATAAAATATGTAAAAATGCAATAAAATAGGGTGTTATAGCATGCATAATAACAAAGAAAAGTGGGGGAGACTTTTATCATAGAAAACCCTGAACCAAATACTTAAGGTAACATAACCATAAAACCATTTAATCTCTGGAACTTCCAATGATCTGCAAGATGTACATGAAGATGTTCACGACGTCCAAATAGAGATTCAAAGCGGCGAACACGTACTCTTCGGGAGAAATGGAGTACTTGTGGTTGCCGCCCAGCATTAACTGTGTGTCGTAGACCAAATAGATGGAAAAAATGAGAGCGCCGAGCGAGGCGTAGATCAAATTGACGATTTTGTTGTGAACGAACATAGCCACGATACCGAAAATCAGCAAGACGACCACTGCTACTACGAGAATACCGCCCATCATGGTGAAATCGTATTTGGTTTGGAACGCGAACAGAGTCAAGGCCAGACACACAGCTGCTGTGATACCGACTGCCATCATCACCTCGGTTGGAGCGTACCTAGAATAGAAGGAGAATACCGTACACTAATATGGAGGTTGACTTTCTAGACAAATGCGATGACTGCTTTTAATTTTCTCGGTTAGAATCTAAAAAATAAGTTGCTAGAGACGAATTTGTACGCTGCTTACCACACCTTACCGGTATGTTCCTCTCACTTTATATTATAGCTTTAGAAAGGAATAGATTGGTTACCGGTAAGGTGTAAGGAGTGCAAAACTAGACTTAAATGATTTTAGAGGAAATGATCGTTTAGGAACATTCACTTGTGCAAAATCAAACCCGTTAAATAAAACAAAGTTCAATCATAAACTCATTCACTATAGAAACTGCAATTCGTTAAACCAATTTTTTATCCGAACCTTATTTCCAAACCCATTTAATAACAAATTCGAAATTTATAAGACCCGTTTTTAATCGAACCATTGCTCTAAACTCATTCAATATTAAATTCGTAATTTGTAAAACTCATTTTTGATAAAACCTGGAATTTGTCAAAACATTATTTTTCAAAACCGGAATTCGTAAAACCCGTTGTTTATCAGAAAATTTTTGCTAAATTGATTGCGCATTCGACGACGAGGATTCCAAAAAAAATAACTTTCAAGGTCATACGACCTTAAATGACCTTGAAAATCGCAATAAACAAGATTTTTTCATTTTCTCTTCAAAAAATCTTAATAATTCGACGTTTTATCAGATCAACTTCATATGTACCTCAAACTATTAGGCATGTATGCAAAATTCGATCATTAGAGTTTGATGCAGTTTGAAGCTTCATGATCTTGAAAAATACCCCAGTAAAATTAACTTATTAGAGATATTTTGGAACTCTTATTTGGCACTTTGTAGTGGTTGTGGTAATTACTGCGTCTGCCCAATAGCTAAACGTCATTCCGTTGTGGTAGTTAACCACTACCACTGCCGTAAGCTACGAATCTGTTTCGTTGTGGTTGTGGTTATTTTTCTGGTTAATTTTAGAGAATTTTGGCTTAATTAATTTTAAAAATAATAAAATATTACAAGGTTCCAACATATAAGACACTTATTTTGTAAAATTAAGTCAATTTTTTATTTTTCCTGATCTTTATATTTTTTTACAAGTGGCAGTTTTTAATGTGTTCCAAAAATCGATGAGTGGTAGTGGTAGTGGTTGTTAAACACTACCACAGCGGCTGTCAAAGTTGTCAAAATTTTAAGCGTTCCAAAATATCCCTAATAATAGGACCCTGCCAATATTTTCTCGGGTAAAGTTTTGATAGTGCCTGACGGGAAAAGACACAAATAAAAGTTATGACATTGCATGGAAGTCCATCGTTTTGACAGGTTTCATTACCTAACGTTAATTTTTACTTGGCAAACTACTAGGTGGTCACATAATTTTAGACAAATCCGTTAATAGACCATCAAAATTAGTGGTATTAGTGCCAAAGCTGCAGCTGGTTTTTTTTTGTGAAAGTGAATTTGCAAAAACAGGAATTGTCACTTTCTTTTCTATTCTATTTACATTGGCAGTTTGTATGAGGGCAAAAGAATACGGTTATGATAATTTGTGTTTGTGGTTTAAAAACTCTTTTTAGCATCTCTATTGCTGTAATACGGTAAGCAAATAAGGTGACGATAAATTAGTGCTCTATTAACTCTCTATTATCTCAAAACCGTAAACATTTAACTTACATGTTTGGTATTTTTTTTAATTTATTTCAAAATTCAAAATAATAAAAAATCCGTCGCTATAACAATATTATGAAAACCTTTGACACCAGGAAGCAGGTTTCATTTAAACATTCTATTATCGTTTATTTTAATTTCTTTGCTATTATCCCATTTTTTTCAGTTTCTACGCGAATGTTTTAAAATCAGTACCAAACAATATATAGGGCGGGTACATTTATACCAATTTCACTATATTGATAAGGGTTAGTCAATGAACAAAGGACAGACAATTAAGTGTCATAGAACTAAGGAAAGATGTTTTGAAATTAAATTTCTTTCACTACAAAAGTAGAGTGTTACCTACTAAAAGTAAATTAATAACTAACCATGAGTTTTAAAAATTAAGAGAAGGTAAATAGTGGAATAAATTCATCTACTGAAGAAAAAAAGATAGTGTATATTTATTTTTTAAAATTCGCAGACCTGCAAGATACAAATTTAAAATCAAGGTGTATTAACAATATTACAACAATTAATTTTGAATCAGTGAGCTTCCTATAAAATGCAATAAAATATATTTTGTCAAGTTGTTAGGAGTTTAAGATACTCACTACATCTTTTGTGTTCTCCCCTTACATCATGGGAGGAATCTAATGACAAAAACAACATTTTGCAACTGAAGAAGCGTCCGAACCTCTGCTTTTGCAAATTTTAATTTGTAAATTGGATAAAGAATTGGCCCGGTCTGGGCGAGTAAAGTTAATTAAAACTCCTGGTATTCGAGATACTGGTTTTAATGAAAACCAACCCCTAGCACTGAGAGAATATATCGTAACAAATTGACCATAGTGTTGTTCCATCCTCACCTCAAGTCACAATCAAGGCTAATTTGAAAGTCTTAGAAAATTAAAATTTTGGCTGCTTAATTGTTTGACTACACCCTCTCCATAGGCGAAAAAAGAAAACATTTGCCTGGCGGTCTAATTTAAAAAGAAAACCAAACAACAAAAATAAATCGAGAATACATAAGGTTTTGGATACTTTTATTTAATGTAGTATTAGTGTAGTTATTTTGGTTTAACATATACTTCAAAATTCCAACAAAGAAAAAATCATTTAACTTCTGGAACTGCCAATGATTTGCAGGATGAACATAAAGATGTTAATGACATCCAAATAGAGATTTAAGGCGGCGAACACGTACTCTTCGGGAGAAATGGAGTACTTATGGTTGCCGCCCAACATCAACTGAGTATCGTAGACCAAATAGATGGAAAAAATGAGAGCGCCGAGCGAGGCGTAGATCAAATTAACGATCTTGTTATGAACGAAGATAGACACGATACCGAAAATCAGCAAGACGACCACCGCTACGATGAGAATACCACCCATCATGGTAAAATCGTATTTGGTTTGGAACGCGAACAGGGTCAAGGCCAGACAAACGGCTGCTGTGATACCGACCGCCATCATCACCTCGGTTGAAGCGTACCTAGAATAGAAGAAGAATACCATATACTAAATATCCATTTATGGAAGTTGAGGTTCAACAAACAATAGTTTATTCAGTCCATTAACCACCAGTAAAAGCAAAAGATTATCAAAGAGCTACTCATTTCGCCAATGTCCGAAAAATTGTGGAATTTCCAACAGAATATTTTAAAGCAGATGTTTTATCGCTCAATCCCTTTTTTTAATAGCTTAACAACAACACACAAAAACAACAAGGCCCACTAACAACAACAAAAACGTGTTTAAAATAATTGAAACTGACACAGTTTTAGCAATTAATAGAGAATTTAAACCACATGATAAGTTGGATTTGTTAGGTTTAGTTTTAATATGAATTGTAAGCAACATGAATTTTATAGCAGATTTCATAGCAAACATTTTTTGGCTAAATTGTGGAATTACTTAGTTTTGCCAGTGCACAAAGTTTGAGTGATAAAATTTTCCGACAATCTCAGTGATTTTCACACCAATATGCTAAAACTAAAAAAGAAAGAAATAAGTAGAACCAAAAAAGGTATGGAGTAAGTATTCTGTGCTTTTAAGCCTTTAAACAACAACACAACAACGCGAATAACCCAAGCGATTCTTTTCCGTCATCAAATGAGTGAAAATGAACAAAATTGATAGAGATGTGGTGGCAATTGAGGTGTACATTATAATTAGTATAAAACTGTAGATTACATCCATACGAATTAAGTAAAAATATTATGATGCTCAGGTGGTGGGGCTTTTTTTAAAGGGAAACCCTAAAACTTGCAAAAAATAATAACTCTCTGAACTCATTTCATCTGTTTTCTGGTTAGTGCTATTTAGAGGCCCTGTATACGATTTTTGACAGGTATTGTTTTACCAGAGCAACACCGTTCTCAACTAAAAAGCCAGTTAACTCATTTTCGTTAGTATTCTTTGGCCTATGATCGGTGCCATATTGACACCAAACTAACAGAAAATCCTTGTTTTACTTGTGAATTTGGTTATAAAAATGGCAGGCACAATAGGCTAAAGGGCACTGAGGCGGTAGGAGTTAACAGGCTTTTTAGTTGAGAACGGTGTTGACCAGGGGGCTTATTCTTGAATTTCGTAGGGAAGATCGCACGGGAACGTTCACATCCTTCGTTTCGACCAATAAGAAGGCTCAGAAGCTGCAGAGCTTACATGGTGCACGCGCAAAGCTGACCGAATTGCCGTTTTTCAAGAGCGCTCGTTCACCTGGTCCGGGGGCAGGTGTACGAAAGTGTAGGAAAGTTCCTTCGATACACGGCAATCGGGTGAGGTTCGGTCGTAGTGGGATAGGTTTCGGATAACTCGTGATCGCTTCAAAGCCTATTATTGGTTGATATCATGGAGAGGGCCGTTCCCGTGCGATCTTTCCTACGATATTCAAAAATCAGCCCCCTGAGATTAGCACAACTGGATTTGACAGTTTGTTAGGGAAATGTTTGAAATTGTGTGTTGGCAATAAATAACTTTGTCACTGTCAGATTTTTGATTAATAAACGGGAGGTTTAAAAATGGAATTTTGCTGTATCAAAAACTGTAAAAATACGTGCCTCGACGAATTTGTATTTTTCCTTTGTCCAACGGGGAAACTCAGGAAAAGCGAAAAGAAAACATGCATTTACCAAGCTGAAAAATTAATAAAAATAGCCGAATTTGCGAGCTAAGTAAGTTACAAGCAGTAAGTACAAACATACGCATTTAGCATATACTTCGTTAACAAACAACACATTATGTTTCCATATTTTATTGTAAAAAAAAGAGTAACAAATATAGAGATCATAGGAAACTTTATATTTTACCTATTTTTAATATCTAGCGTGTGTATTCACTGTTTGTTTTTGTTTTTTTTTTGTCAAAGCTTGACATATTAAAAATCATTCTTTCAAAAACAGTCTGGGGAAATTATAAAAAGAGACAACAAAACATCAGTCCATTTCATAAAATCCGTTTTACATGCAAATATGAAAAAAAATAGAAAGAGAGGGCAATATGAGTTGCCCACCTCTTGTAAAACAATAACTGTCAAATGTATAAAGGGCCTCTAGTGCTATTACATTAACGGCCACACCAAGATAACAAAAAAAGATATTGGACCCCTCAGGGTGGGGGCGTTTTTTACAGGGAAGCTTCAAAACTTGCAAAAAATAATTGCTATATAAAGTCATTTTATCTCTTTTCTGATTAGTGCTAATATGTTAAGGGCCACATCAAGATAACAAAAAAAATTATTGCACCTCTCTAGGTGGGAGTTTTTGTTATAGGGAGGCGTCAAAACTTGCAAAAAATAATTTGGTAAATGGCACTAATCAGAATAGAGAAGAAATTACTTCATAAAGCAATTATTTTTTGCAAAATTTTGGGGCCTCCCTGTAAAAAACGCCCCCCCAGGTGTGTGTAATATTTTTTTTTTGTTATCTTGGTGTGGCCCTTAACATAATAGCACAAATCACTAGAGGGATGAAATGTTTTCATATAGCAATTATTTTTTGCAAGTTTTGAAGCCCCCCTGTAAAAAACGCCCCCTCCCTGAGGGGTCCAATATTTTTTTTTTTGTTATCTTGGTGTGGCCGTTAAGCAGAAAAGAGATGAAATGAGTTCATAGAGCAATTATTTTTTGCATAGAGATGTGCCATATTTTTTTTTGTTATCTCGGTGAAGACCTTAACATAATAGCACTAATTATAAAAGGGACGAAATGACTAACTTTTTGATCATAAATATTTGGAAAAATATTAACAACTCGTAAACGCCCCGGCAGGTACCGTTTGATTTCTTTTAAGCCCTGAGGTAAGTAAATTGTTTTAATATAAATTGCAGATGGGATGAAATGAGTTATTATTTTTTTGCAAGTTTCAGGGCGTCCCTGTAGAAAAAGCCCCCACCTAGACGCCTGCCAATATTCTTGTCTTTATCAAAACTATATAAACCTTAAATGGGATGAAATGATTAATTTTTTACTGCCACCACCTCTCTATCTAAAAAACTTAGGCAAACCTACTTTTGAATAGAGAGATTTTTGACGAGTGCGTAACCACATTTTAGCAAACAACATCAGCGCCGCCATTTTGATGGTACGGCCGCTTAACAAATCTCAACATTCGCGTAGGTAACAATTATCTCTTGAATATGTTATCTGTTGAACGCATTGTCTGGAAATAGCATTTTTCGCAAACACCGTCATTTCCTGACAGTTTAAAAGGGAAACCGGATATCCGAAATCGGAAGGACGATTGCCTGACCGAACCAAATTTGACAGAAACCTAATTTGTCAGAATTTAAAAGAAAATAATTGGTCCGAAAACAATTGTCTCGAAAACGAAATGACGGGAATATGCATAGAATTAAATTTAAAAGAAACATATTTTTATAGAAACACAATATTTTTAAGGAAACTAATTTGATAGAAACATAATAATGCCGAACCACAAAATTCAAAAACCCCAATCTGGCCGAAAATTATTTGAACGAGTTCAATTGCTACGTTGCCAGACTTACGGCAGGGAAGAGTCGAAGTAAGTTGTGATATTGTATTAATTTAACCCTTTCACATTCTTCAACCACCCTCTACCCCCAAATTTCTTCATAATATTGTATTGACATCGGATGACCTACATTACAAAAATGAATCGCAAGATTTGATAGACAGTTAGACAGCCAGAAACTGTGAAGTTAATCCCAAGTAACATTTTAGGGCATATTTCAAAGTTGGAAGGTTAAGATAACCAATCATACGTCAAAACATCCCTCGTTTTCCTTCAGAAAATTACTTTGTAGTTTGAGGTTTGAAAATAAGAAACGGTCATTATATACACGACATTTTAAAGCTTTTCTTATTTTCCTCGTATCATGTCTTCAAAGTTGTTTTGAATATAAAAAAGTTGACTTGAGATTCTACTCCGAAGTCCCCGACTTGTTTGGGCATTTCTTGGTCAACATTGCTTGTCAAAAGTTTTTAATAATGCCCTGAAGAAATCCCTCAATGTTAAGAACTTTTTTGGTTTAAAACTAAACTCAAAGTTACATATTTTTGACCTACAGTTATTCCTCAAAGTTAGGGTTTTTTTTTTGGAATAAGTTTTAGGACAAAAATTTGGTTTTTTGACCAGTACAACCTAAAAATATGTTCGAACTTTATGGAAAATTATTCTATTTTATTTAACCATATGGAGTATTAATATTTGATTAGGTTTAAACTTCAGTTTTCTTTTTCTTGATGGGAAGAAATTAGTTCTGGTGGAAAACAAGAAAACTCCTTTGCGTCCCGTGTCCTCTAATGAACTGTCATGATCAGCTGTTTAGATTAATCAATAATCATAACTTTCATGTTTCTTCTCGGTATTTCCAAATTATAAGATATTTCCTTAATTACTATTGTATCTTCAACTCTTGTTTGGAAAAACCAGATCGAAGCTCAAAAACAACAAGTTTTTATTATTTTTATTGAAAAAACTACAAAATCTTTATGAAAGCGATTTGCTTACACTTGTTTCATACCCAAATATTAAATTATGATTACAAATTTGAAATAATATTTAATTAGTGTTTTCCCGAAGCACAAATTTGATGATTTTTTTGTTAAAACTGCATGTTTCGATGGGCGCGTGAATTTTATAGAATTAAAAGTAAACAGTTCAACAAAAAAATTTTCGGCGCATGTCGGTTTCCTCCCGTTACTAGTTTAAAATATTAGTTTAACCCCTATGATTAAAATATAACTGTGATTTTTTCATCACCATTTTTTATTTCCAAAGTTGCTGTAGGCCATGGACATAATTATTTTTCTCTTTTTATTTTTATTTAAAAATGTTTTCATCTCCATCTATTCTGACACGTAGAGGACGCTTCAGTCACAGACAAACAAGAGGGCACTGAGAGGGCATTGTGTACAATAGGACACAAATTAGGTTGAGCATTTATGCAGATGTATACATGTGTCCCAAAAGTTGGTAAAAAGTGTCCTCTAGGCAAATTTACCTTCAGCTGTGTACATGTGTCCCCAGGCGGGAAATTTCCGTCTTTTTTGACCTTCCAGTTTTTCATAAGAAAAAATTACTAGCTTAACTCGGGAATATTTTACCAAATTTTAACCAAAAATGTTACTTGGGAAATAAAATCGTTTAAGAAAAAAAAATCCCCTTGTCATCTTCCAAATAGCGAAACTTGTCAACGCCGCAATCCAAGGCCTACAGAGCCCTCCAGATTTAAATTTGACGCATGCCCAATAGCGGTTCTGGTGGATTGTGGTTCTGCTCATTTAGGGATCGGGCATATTATTTTCTATCAAACAATACAATGTAAAAACGTGTGTTCCTAAAATTTATAATAAAAAATCAGTACCGAGCAAAAATTTTAAAATGACAAAACTGTGTAGCGGCAAAACAGTAATTGGTCAGAACGTACTGGCCTTACAATACTAAAAGGTTACAAGGGCAAATCCGTACAAATCTAAAATAGTGTAACATATTGCCGTTAGATGGCGCTGCGGTGTGATGGACACCGTTTGATTTTTAAGCCGGATTTACAATTAAGCAAGCCAGCAAGCAAACAGGTGTGCCAACCTTAACACTTTTTTTGAATTTTCTCAGAAAGTATGCTATTTTAAGACAATTAAGCAAGCTTAAAACAATGAAGGAATTCTTAGCTTGCTAACACCATTGCAATTTTCTAGTTTTATTGGCTCCTTTCGATAAAATTCGAAAAAAACAAAATGACAACTGATGCATATTGGTTGAATACCTGACCCCTAACGGCAATATATTACACAGGTTTTGCTGCCCTGCTGTTTTCGGCCGGCTGTGTACTGTGTCGCCATCTAGCGGGAATATGTTACACTATATTGCTTTGGTACACTTTTGCCCTCGTTTTAGGCCAGTCCGTTATGATCTATTTCGATTTTGTGATGGTATACTTTTGCGTATTTATTGTTTTTACGTAGTACTGTTATGCACCTGTACTTTTTTATTATTTACTTTTTTTGTAAAGTACTTTTTGATAAATTATGCGCACCCTTATTTTCGATACTTTTGTAATTCTGATATTTTAAGGTTAGGGAAAATTATAATCGGTTAAATTATATTCGTGTCTTAAGGATTGAGTAAACTAAAATTCTATAAAATTATATTCGTATCCATTATTTTCTGGGCGTTTTATTTTCGTTCATATTTCATTTCGGACGTTTTATTTTCTGTTCAATTGTCTTTCGGTTTTCGTAAATTCGGCCTTTTTGTGGGTTCCCATATCTGATATATCAGCTCTACATCGCTTACCTGCTGGCGCTGACTCCCAACAAAAACGACTCAGCCAGGGTGAACAGAAACAGGACGATGAAGTTCATCGGCGCCCTACGACGCAGCTCGCCGCAGCACACCAGCGTAAACATGGAGACCAGCATCAGGACGATGGCGACGATGAACAGCGCGATGGATTTTTCGACGTAACGTCGGGTAGGCTCATGGTAGACGAAGAGCGCGATGAATGCCAACGAGATGGACAGTTGGACCATCAGGATGGAGTAGACCTGTGGGAAACAACAATGGGGTTCGTACGTTAAAAAATGCGGATTTTATTCTTTTATTATATTTTTGGGACCCTTAAATTACCGAAAAGTTTTCTCGCAACATTTTTTTTCTGCTTCATCATGCAATTTCGCTTCAAACTTGGGATCCTTGAAAAAACCTGTGGTTGTTTGTTTGTCTGATGGCTTCGTTCGTTTCGTCTATGGCAGCTCTCCTCGATAGGTTCCTAGATAATCTGGTGTCTACACCACCTGGAGCCTATATTTCTCTCTTCTCTGCTTTGTTCTCTCTATGTTATTTTCTCTTTTTTTTTCTTTCTTTTCTATTTGTTCCTTCTTTTTATATTGAAACTTTGACGTTCCTTTTTTTTATTAATTCATACTGTCATTCATACACAGTAGGAACATCACAAGGAATACAAGTGAATGCCCCCAATGTTAAAGCAAGTGACCTGTTTTTCTCATTTGAAAAAAAAAACAAAAAAAAAACGCTGAAAGAGCGGATATTGTTTCAATAGGCAAAAATATTTTTTTCCAAACAAATTCTTTTTTTTTTCCTTTTTCTGTTACAGTTTTATTTGGTTTCTGTTTAGGAAAGCTATTATAATTTTTGTTATTTAATAGGTCTTTTATACAAGAGTTTAATACAAGTCAACGAAATTTATGGGGCACTCCAAAAGTAAGTGACATAAGTCCTCAACCTGGCCACATTCGCAAAGAGGAGGGGATTCTTTAATATTTATTTATGTAGGTTTTTTGCTGTAAGACAATGTCCTGTCCTCATTTTGATAAGAGTGGTGATGTGTCTTCTATCTATATTTTTTTATTTTTTCGAACCAAGGTCTTGAAGGGAAAAACTCCCGTATTGTATGATACCAACGGTGTTTGATTTTGGTCTCGCTATTCCATCTTTTTTTAAAGTTTTCTAGGGAATGATTCTTCAAATAGTTATAGATATCCTCTTTGGTGTATTTTAACTGCTTAGGTATCCAAGGATTCTACCAATATTAGCCAAACGATCCGCAACTTCATTGCCTCTTATATCTCATGTCCAGGTATCCAAGCCAAAAAAAGATTTGTGGTTTGTTTGTTTGTTTGTTTACGTTTCTTTCCAGATACAATCTCAGTCCCTCATATATAGCCACCATTTCGGCCACGCAAATGTTAATGTTGTCTGGTAATTTTCCAGAAAAAGAGACACTAATTTTTGGGATATACACTCCAAAACCCACCCCTTCCCCCATCCTGTAATCCCCATCCTTGAATAATGAATTTTAGGAAATTTAAAAATAAAGAAAATCTAACCTCGCAAGTTGAAACACGCAGTTTCGCAGGCTACGTGAGGCGCCAAGGTTTTATTTGTCGAATATTTTTTACGTAGTTTTCAAACATGTGTCATGTCCCTGAAATTTTCCCCTCGAATCTCAACCAGACCAAAGAAGTTTTTATATTGTTTTCATAAGTTCTATAATAATTTTTTTTCGGTTTTATAATCTTCTAGAAGCAGAGATTATATAGGAAATATATAATATTTTATCAACTTAAGGATTCTTGTTGAATAGGTTTCTAGGATATTTGCTGAGATTCTATCAGTATAGCAATGATTTTCTTCATTTCTTGTTGGATCGGTTTCTAGAATATTTGATGAGATTCCATCTGAATTGGGATTGTAGAAGATCCTATAAGAAATCATTTTCGAAAAGTTTCTATGGGTTCTTGTGGAATCGGTTTCTAGGATATTTCATGAGATTCTATCAATATCGTGATTTAAGAAGATCCTATGAGGAATGATTTTAGAGAAGTTTCTATCGGTTCTTGTGGGATCGGTTTTTAGGATATTTGATGATATTCCATCATTAACCTGATTCTTAAGATCCTAAGAGATTATGGAGAACTCTCATAAACTCATATAAACTTCTCCAAAGTCATAGACCCATAGACCTGATAAAATATGCTAGGATCTCATCGAAATCTGTTCCAAAACCGACCCAAAACTCGATACAATCTCCTCCCCCATAGGATCTTCTAAAATCACCATAGCGATAAAAGCTCCTCAAATCTTTCCATATCGAAACCAATTCCATAAGAACTCATATAAACTTCTCCAAAATCATAGACCCATAGACCTGATAAAATATCCTAGGATCTCACCGAAATCTCTTCCAAAAGTCGATAAAATCTCCTCCCCCATAGGATCTTCCAAAATAGCCATAACCATAAAAGCTCCTCAAATCTTCTAGAAACCAATCCCTTAAGGACACCCATGAAAACTTCTCCAAAATCATAGACCCTGATAGGCCTGATAAAATCTTCTAGGATCTCATCAAAATCTATTCCAACACCGACCCAAATTCCGATAAAAAATCATACAAGAATTCTATCATTTTTTTTTATGAGATTGGATGGAAAAATTTCAGCAGGGGGAAACAAACTTTTATTTGCAGAAGAACTCTGAAGACAATTTATCCATGTGCTAAGATGGCATATCCCTGTGCAAAGTGATTGGCACATAGCCTGTGCAAATTGTCGCTTTCAGAGTGAGTTTCCATGGGCAAAAGTTCATTTTCTGAAGCAGTTGTAAATAAAAAAAAATTCAGAACATAAAGAACTATGGTTCAAATACTGTATCATGGTCTTACCTTTCTAATGAAGCCTCTACGTATGCTGGCATCGTTAAAGTCAAAGCCCTTTACCTCTGGATCTTCAGGGTTGCTGTAGCCAGCTCCATATCCAGCTGAAATTTTGAGAGGAAGTTTATTACATTCCCTAGTTGTCTTTAGGGAAAGTATATAATTATAACTGACCCACAGAACATCCAGATCTTTATTTTTTCCTAAGAAATTCGGTTTTTGTCTCTCTCAAATTATAAAAAATCGGTCAATCATAATTTACGTTCCAGCACCAAAACGAAATCTAAACTTTCGGGTTTTTTAGTCACTATTTTCTAAAAAAAGGTTCAAAAAATTGCTTGGAATTAGATAAAACTCGGTTTTTCCTCAAATCATTGTATTCGGTTTAAATTATCAATTCAAATTATTTCAATAAAAGTTAGATATAACATGAAAAATTTAGTTGTCCTTAAAAAGTACAAAAGTTTAGCCCTTGCTGTTGATCTAATTTGGTGCCCAATAAAATCATTTAAAAAACGAGAAGGCGCTGGCTAAATCCGCGAATAACAATTTAAAAAACACCTCACACACTACTTCTATAAACTACCATTTTGCAAAACTAATGCACAAAACTGTTTTAAAGCCGAAATGACATGTCACTTTACTTGTTAATTATGGTTAAAATTGCCCAACAAAGTTTTGCATTCATTCATGAGTAGAAGAAAACACCAAAGGTTAATTGTTACCGCTCGTTGCACCATTCAGTTTTAACGGGAGTTTAACGTTAAAGGTTAAATTCCCTTTGGACCATTTTTTTACGAGAGTTTAAGGGCCGGTTTCTCAATAGCGAGTTAGCGTTAACTCGAGCAACATAACCTTGTAAAAATCTTTAAAAAGCGTGTTAAGATTAACTCCAGGGTAACCAGGGCTTTAAGGTGAGGATAAGTTACCTTACTTCAGCTTTAACCTAAAAAAAATATTGGCGTAAAACAGCAAAAAAACTGGGACTTATAGACCGAGTTAATTTAACTCTCTGGCAACCCGCCATTGAGAAACCGGCCCTAAGCAGTCTTAAGCGACGTTTAAGTTAAACGCCCCAAAAGAATCACTTCAGCAATTTTGGATTTTTCTCGTACAAGTCGACATGTTCATTTGGAACAATTTAACGAAGAAAATAGAGGCATGCTAGATTAATTTTAAAAATTTGGAACATCGAAAATCAAAATAATGAAAATGCTGCCATTCTAGGAGATAGAGGTCTCCAAAACTAAATCATATTCTATTTTTGTCAAGTTTTTTTTAACATTTCAAATTATTTTTAAAACAAAATTGCTGATTTACACTAAAAACAAAATATATTTTTTATTTTGTACAGGGTGGTCCAAATTCGAGGGGCCTCTATAGCTTTGGGCTTTTGCAGCATAGTTAGCCCAAAACTAATATACATGTTACGGGCTCTGATTTTCAAGAGAAGTTGAAAACTAAAAACCGCATTGCGATGTCAAAGCGTTTCTGAGCTACAGGGTGATTCTCAAAAATGTGCGGTTTTAAAGGCCTTCTATTTTTATTTGTAAAGATAGAAATTTTCATTAAAAACATTTTTTGAAGATTTTTTAAAGACAGATCTACCTGTTTCACCGATTTTCTCTTAAAGCCTTTAGTTGAGAGATCACACAAAGATATATTTCTTTAAATGGGATAACCCCAATTTTTCTAAAAAATCAGTTTTCTAATAAAATTTCCTGTCGAACGATGTGCCATACACCTAATTTTTATTAAATAGTTCATATTTTAATATTTACCATAGTAGGCGCTGTGCGCGCCTTAAATGTGTAAATAAAATGTTATTGTTTTTTTTTTCATACAAAATCAAGTTGGCTACGACACGAGGGGACACAGCAACCTCGAACTTTAAATTCTAGTTTACTATAATTACCAACCCTAAAATAATAAACAAAAATAAAATTATTAAAAGTTTTTATTTAAAATTTTTATTAATTAAACTATGTAACACCTAAAATCTTCATCTAACAATTTTCTTTAATCCTAAAACAAATGCTCAAATTGACGGCCGTTTTCTTGTAAACATATCCTACATCTTCTCTTGACGCTATTTTCTGCTTTAAGAAGTTCTACCGCACGAAGCTGCCTGAATGCAGTACGAAGTGCCTCTTCCAATTCCCTTCTAGTAGTTGGGCGATTTCGAAATACAAGGTCTTTGACTCTCCCCCACAAAAAGAAGTCACAAGGGGTCAGGTCTGGAGACTTGGGAGGCCAATATATAGGACCTTTATTTCCGATCCAGTTTTCGGCAAACACAATATTTAGCAAATTAGTAATGGCTCGTGCATTGTGAGGAGGTGCACCGTCATGATGAAAGTATAGCTCATTATTTTGCTGAAGTGGCAAATTCTCGATAAACGGAATCACCTGCTCTTCTAAAATTTGGTGGTATCTTTCGGCATTTAAATTTCCATCAAAAATATATGGCCCAATAATTTTTCCTCTGTAGATGCCTACCCATACCTTAAAACTGAACCTTCCCTGATTCGCTTGTTCCACCATAATATGGGGATTTTGCTTTTTCAAGTAATAGCAGTTATATCTGGTGAATATTCCATCACTAGAAATCGTTGCCTCATCCATCCAAATAACTTTTCTGGCAAAATTGGGGTCTTCTTGGCTTTTATTTAGGTACCACCTGCAAAATGCACTTCTTGGAGCAAAATCTCGTTGCCGTAATTGGTGCACCCGTCGGGGTCGATAGAGCCTAAACTTGTGTTTTTTAAGCACCCGAACGGCATTGCTGCGTGGAATTCCAGTGTTTCTCTCCATAGCCCTGGTGGAAGTATTCGGGTTAATTTCTATTTCTCCTAGAACCGTTAGTTCTTCCAACTCTCTATCTCTGGCTAGGCTTCTATACGTCCTAGGCCGCGGTTTTGTAAAGGATCCGTATTCTTGTAGATGACGTTTTAACTTCAAAAATATTTTATATATTATATTTTATATCTCGTGAACTAAAGGCTTTAAGACAAAATCGGTGAAAAAGGTAATTTGTCCTTAAAAATTCTTCAAAAAGTGTTTTTAATGAAAATCTCTATCTTTACAAATAAAAAAGTTGTAGAGGGTTTTTAGAAACGCACATTTTTGAGAATCACCCTGTAGCTCAGAAACGCTTTGACATATCGCAATACGGTTTTTAGTTTTCGAATTCTCTTGAAAATCGAGCCCGTAACATGTATATTAGTTTTGGGCTAACTATGCTGCAAAGCCCAATAGAGGCCCCTCGAATTTGGACCACCCTGTACCTAACCGAGATCTCAATATTATGCGAGACATCTAGAAATAGATATATGTAAAACAACTTCAAATAAAGAGATCACTTTCTTTTAAACTATCAACTTTTAAAAACTAAGAACACAACTTCGGGTTTAGGTAATTTTTGCCCCAAAGAATATGTAAATCTTTTTATCCGGGGATGAAGGTGATGGAGACCAATTTTAAAAATCTGTAAAAACTTCTTATTTTTGTAACAACGGTTTAAAGCTTTAAACAACGCATTTGGGTCATTTCATCTGAAATTAACCAAAAAAAAGGGAGGGAGACCATCTCCCCGATTTCGATAATAAAAATCCCAAATTTAGTTTTTTTTTTTAATTAATTCTTGAACTACCAATTTTGCTCAAACATGTACTTAACGAAATTGAAATATCTCGATAATTACTTAAACTTGGACGGTGGTTTATAGCTCGTTTTAAAGGTATTTTAAATACCTTTGGAATGATGTATAGCATGATATATATTTTGTTTAAAAAAAAATGAAATGAAAAAATAATCTTTTTTTTTTAATTTTTGAAAAGCAGCATTTTTTATTCTTTTTTATAAAAATATTTTTTGTTTCTGGGTATTTCGCCAAACTATTTACAAAATTTCAAGATGGAGACTTGATGGGTTCATCAAAAAAAAAAACAATAATTTAAAAATTTTCAAAAAAAATGAGGTCATATAATACTTCATTAAAATGGCCTTTAAAATACCTGTAAAACAAGCTATTACTTGCTTTTGTAGTATGTATAGTTTTCAAGATATTCATATTTTGATAAATGCCTGTAAAGACATTCAATTCTAAACAAATGTGCAGGTACACAAAAAGAGTAATGTCTTGAGAACTGTATACCGTACAAAAGCGAGTAATACCTTGTTTTATAGGTATTTTAAAGACCATTTCAAAGACCAAAATTGTTTTCAAAATTTTTAAAATTTTTAAAATATGTTTTTTTATGAACCCATCAAGTCTCCATCTTCAAATTTTGTAAATAGTTTGGCGAAATATCCAGAAACAAAACATATATTTTTTAAATAAAAAATGCTGTTTGTCAAAAATTAAAAAAAAATGTTTTCTTAATTTCAATTTTGTTTTTTAAACAAAAAGTACATCATTTGATACATAATTCGAAAGGTATTTAAAATACCTTTAAAATGAGCGATAACCCACTGTCCTAGTTTAAGTAGTTATCGAGATATTTTCATTTTTTTAGGTGGTAGTTTGTTTTGTATTACAAAAATTTTCAAAAATTAATTAAAATTTTTTTTATAATAATCAAAAAATAACAAACTCAAAATAATAAAAAAAATGTGAAAAAATAGGGTTACGAATAACAATACCAAATCTGATTAGTTGAACATTTTGATATCCGATGATGTTTTAAAAAAACCTGAAGTTTTGATATGAATCCAAACGTATGGCCTAATTCTTGAATTCTTGAATGAATCTCGAGAGAAGGAACGATCCCGAGAAAAATATACATTCTACGCGCATGCTTGCCTGAGAAATGGGACCGATCCCTGGCTTTGGAGTCGGGGAGCGCGAACACCTAATTTTTGATAGAATGGAATGAGCGATCACCGCTCAAGACTACGAAATGCGCTTGACGTGGGATCATTCGACAAAAATCTATGTCGTTACCTGCTCAAGAATTAGGGTCCATATAGCACATGATGTCTGAAAGACGTCTTATTTTGGTCTGATTTACGCCGGGACTTCTTAAGAGCTTAATAATACGTCCATAAGACGTTTTTTTTACGTTTTTAGGTTAACGACTTGAGGACACCTTAGAGGCGTCTTATTAACGTCTTCTTTAAGACGTTTTTAAATTTTTAAAACTTAACGCCTTAAAGAGTTCGTATCCCCTTATATTACATATTATATTAAGTGGTAAGAAAATTAACTTTATACATATGATAAAAAATAATAGTAATAGTAATAGTGTATGTATCAAGGTCCGAATATTGTAGGTACCGGTACCACTGTCACTAATTATTTTTGCCCCTCGAAAATGTCAAATAAGTCAAAATTTCATTTGGTAAGCAAATTTTCAACGGATGACAACTGTACTTTCCCATATTTTTTGGCAATAATGCCCACTTATCACAAATCAGAACGTTAATCGCTTGTTGCACCATTTTCAAACAAACAGTCTGTTACATAAACTGGTTATTTTTTAACCTCAGTTTAATTTTGCGGTTGTTTCGACAACAGAAATTAACAGATGGTTACCCAGATAGCACAAAGTAGTCTTAAAGATATCTACTTTTAGCTTTAGACGACGCCTCTAAGATGTCTGGACAGCTCATTGATGTTCCAAATCTCGTGGTGTGAAAGACGTCTAAGAGTTGTGTAATAAGACATCTTACAGATGTCTAATGAGACATGAAAACACGTAAATAACAACATCTTTTCTAACTCGTAATAGGCGGCTTATTTGCAAAAATCGTTTAGAGTAAATGTAATATCTTAAAAAAGACATTTTGAAAATGACTTTTTATAGGTCTTAGCGAGGTCTCATTAGACATCTGTAAAAACCACTAAATTTAGGCTGGCGGATTTGCGTCAAATTTTTCAAGTCAATTTTGACGGATTTCCACTTGTCCAATTGACTTCAAACTTGATGCGTTTGGAAGGACTTCTCATTGACGAGCTAGATAGTTCAAAACTAACAGGAAAAATATCTTGTTATATTGAAGCATTATTGGAAATGCAACTAAGATAAAATTTTAAAATATATTTTTATTACAAAAAACTTTTTAAGATCAAGCTTTTATTAAATGCAGTAAAAAACAGAAATATATTTTTTTCTTTCTGATACCATAATAAGACAGATTGGCGCAAATTAAAAATTATAACTTTGGTTATCACATCTTCACTCGTATATTCGTCACATCGACGTTTCACCTAAGAAACGACTGTACCACTTTATAACCAAAGGACATTTTCAACGCTTGGCAAGCACAGAAATCTTACCCATTCTCAGCTTCTTTGGATAAATCCCCAGCAAACACAAATCGTCGGCGTTGAATCGGGCCAATGTCGACAACGTCGGCAGTGTGACGGTATAGATTTTTAAGCTCTAAAAACCATGTCCTATTACAAGCACATTATGTTCATCATTTGAATAAAAGAAGAATGTAGTTCTTCTTTTGTAGTTCTCCTTGTCACCGTCAAGTTAAAATTATTAATTTACGCCCATCGCTTTTATTATGGTATCAGAAAGAAAAAAAATATTTTTCTACTTTTTATAGCATTTAATTAAAAAAATTAATTTTTTTTTAATAAAAATTTATTTTCAACTGACATTTAACCCTCGCAGGAAGCGATTTTAGTTAAATCGTCCTTATATAAAATCGATTTAAGACGCGTTAGGATAAATAATTAAAAAAAACTTAATTTGAAGTAAAAATGTGATCATAACCAGGCTTCTCGGGGAGGAGGAGGTTAACCCAACCCCCCCCCTCCCACGGTACGCCACTGTATAAACGTAATAATATGTTCCAGTTTTAAAACTACTTTTTCAACACGTAAAATATTAAAATAACAAGTAAACTAATAAAATATTACAATAAAACAAACACTTAAAAAGGTGTTTTTTACAAGCGGTTAGTTACAACATGAGCATTAGGCAAGTGCAGAAAAAGAAATATTACAGTGTTACAACGAACCGTGTGCAGTTGTATTGGAATTTATAGGAAAAGCTTCACCTGCTGGTGCTTGGTATGGGTCACCACCCACTGGTCCTCCGCCATATTGAAACCCGGGCTGAGGGGCGTTGGGGTAGCCCCCAGCCGCCGGGTACCCTCCTGGTGGAGGAGGGTAACCGCCCTGGGGGTAGCCCGCCCCTTGAGGTGGTGGGTAAGGTCCTGGCGGCGGCATGTAGCCTTGTTGTCCTAGGGGGGGTGAAAAATATAAAACATTATCAAAGCAGAGGCAGGGGCAACCTATATTAATACAAATTGATGTATAAAGATCGTGATCTCTATAAATGAAATACGCCTGGGACTATAAAAAAAAAGTTCCATTTTAGGAAGCAAGGGGACTTTAGATTTTTTATTCTTTCAACCCATGACCCTAGTTTACCTGATTCCAACAAATAGGAAGGCCAAAAATTATGAGTGTAACTTGACACAGAATAATAAATTTTAAAATCCAAGGAAAATAGTTGAACAATATATTGCAAATTTATTTGTGCTGTTTTAAATAAATGATTTCTGTTGTACAGAAAACTCACTCCTGCAAAAGAAAACTGATTACAGAAACAAAATTAAATAGTTTTAATCATTTCTACAGTCAAATTAAAGAAAAAATGTCACTTCAACTTAGTATTAATTTCTTAAGTGTAGGTTAACCCAACTCATTAATTGGGTTATCTGCCTTAATTACTATTTTTTTAAATAATAAGCAATACTTTTTGAGCTGTACATCAAAAATTAGTGTGCCCAAAGACATAGTTCAGATACCCCAAAATTTATAACAATAATACATAAAACATAGCAACATTGGGACCTAGTTTTCTGTTCTGCAAATTTAATAATAATAATCATCGTTTATTTGGCTAAAAACAATAGTACAGGTATAGTACAGCTAATTCAAGCACTTTGAAACTAATTACAAATTTAATTAAAGTCTAAAAGGAAGGTATAAAGAGTTTGTTACAGCCTAACACTGAAGTCCAATTTGCCAGTGTACGTACATGCAGGGACACCGCACACCTATCAGTGGAGCAACCAACACTCAGGCTTGCGATCGCCGTTCGCCGCCGTTCGCGGCTTGTGTTTAGTACGCCTCTAACCACTGTGCTATGTGGAGTGTAGTCAATGAAACCAGAATTGGGTCAATAAATATGTAAATTTTTATAACGTAATTTTCTTGTTTTTTGTCACTGATAAATTAGAGCGTTTTATTTTCAACTGCTCCAATTTATCACTAACAAAGTCTTACAGTGAAAATAATAAGGCGAAACAAAATAAAAGCAAGTTCTCAAAATAAAATAATACATTCTAAAAACCAAAAAGATTCTCCCAGTCAAAAAAAATTAAGAGCAAATGTTCGAAAAGTCCTCCTTGCTCGGCTAGACAATATCCGAGCCTATAATAAAAACCCCTTCTAACGTTTCCAAGCATGTTAGGAGTGATAGTTTGAAAAGCTTCTTCAATTTTAATCTGAAGTTCTTCCAAATTATTAGCCCTTTCATGCCAGTAAACTTTATTTTTGATATAACTCCACAGCTAGAAGCCATTAGCAGCAAGATCGGGTGATCGAGCTGGCCATAAAATAGTTCCCCGTGTACTTATAACCTGATTAGAAAATTCATTATCAAGATATTCCTTAACAAGGTCAACATTGTGAGTGGGACAACGATCTTGTTGAAACCATAATATGCTGCTGCAGTAGATCCAAGTATCTAGGACCATTCAAATTGCCGTAAATAAAAAATGGCCCAATTAAGTGTGCCCCTACAATACCCCCCCAAACATTTAAAAAAAAAATATATAAATGCAAATTTTCCCTCAACCAATATCGAATGTGTGTTGGGATATGAGGATTCAATAATGGAAAAGTGCTTTCATCTGTGAAAAGAATAGATCTCAGAAAGTTTTCATCATGATTAGCCCTTTCCATCATTGTTTTGCAAAAGTTCATACGACTATAGTTGTCATCGGGGAAAATTTGATGCGTTTTTGACGCTTTGTAAGAATGATAACTTATTCACACTTTTCACAGATTTAGCCATATGATAAAGAATTTTTAAATCTACAACCTTATTAAAATTAAATTTGGATTCCAACTCTCACTCTTTGTTTTACATTTTATTAAAATTATTTATTACTTTTTTTGGGTTCATTTAAAAAAAAACACACAAAAAAATTGATATTCTTAAGATTTTATTAGCTTAAATAGCCCCTTTCAGTTACAGGCCAGAAAAAAATTTGCTTCAAAGCTTTGCAATATTTTTGAATATATTCAAGCAAAAATGGGAAAAAATATGCCACTAATCTAAAATAAAAAAAATGACTAACTTACCCTGGTTATAGTTGTAGGCCATCTTGTTGAATATGTGGTTAGATTTGGTCTAAAATCTGGAAAAATAAATTCAAAATGTTTACCTTTTTATTAATATCAATTATATAAGTTATAGGAAACAAATGAGTCAGGAAGATCTTATCAGGTTTTTGGAAGAAGGGGAAACTCGGGTAAAAAAATATGTTCATTTTCAAATGGAGATATTTTTTTTAATTAATGCATTTTATGGGTAAAATTAGCTCAGTCAGTGCGGGTTTCAGTGGCATTACAATTTGGTTGCAATATTGCAAAATTCTTTGTGAGATTACATCAAGATTACAAAAAAAAATTAGCAAAATTGTGGAAAAATTCATTAAATGCAAAATTGCATCACAAATTTTACCCTATGTACCAGTTATCTCGACAAAATAAAATCTTCTGAAAAATGAGTTGTATTCCCATGCATCCTTTTTTGTTATTTTTTTTACTTTACAGGTCACAAATAATCCCTAATAAGAAAAAGATTAATCATAAAGAGATTCTGACTTTTACAAAGGATACTTTGGGTTTAGTTTAGTTTAGTTTAGTATTGTTTTTATTGTCGCAAAATAATGAAATACAAAAACAAATACAATTAAGTTTCTAGACACTACCTGACATAAATAAATGATGCGACAAAAGGCAGAGTTCACACTCTCCTATTAAGAAATAGGGAGCAGTGCTCTTCCACTCAACCTTTTGTAAAATACCTAAAATATTAAGAAAAACCTTTAAAGTACTTAAATTAGAAAGAATATTAAACCTAACTAAAAATAGAGAACCTAAAGAAAAATAAAGAAGATGTAAACAATCATTTAATATTATAATAGTGCAATTTACTTTTACAAAAATAAGGATAGTTGAACCTCAAAAATGAATTTAAGTATGTTTCAAAAAAAAAAAAAAAATTAGGCTCCACTAACCCAACACTCACTCTGCTGTATTTTTTTAAATGATTTTTTAATTGCCGTCTAAAGCTTGACGGATTTAAGTTTTTGTACCTATCAGGTATTTTATTATATAGCTTCAAGATATAATAACTAAATGACCCACGATACGCACTTGTTTTGTAACAAGGAATACATATTTTGTTTTTTTGTCTTGTATTTAAACTGTGTGCGTCATGCCTGAATTTAATTTTTTTAAACAAATAAGATGGTTTTTTTATATTTAATTATTTTATAAAAAAATAAAGAGGTATGCAATAAACGCCTCTGCTCCATGTTAAGCCACCCAAGTGATTTAAATGTCCCTGAAACATGGTCCCGTTTTTTTAGTCCAGATATAATTCTTATGCAAGAATTTTGAAGTTGTTGAAGTCGTCTCTGTTCTAGTTTCCGAATGCATTGGCCATATATAACATCGCAGTAGTTTAGGTGCGAAAGAACCAAAGAGTCACACAATACAGTCTTAGTGTACTTATTTAGCAGATGTCTGTTGCTATAAATCAACCTTAGATTACTAAATCCTCTTTTAATGACTAGAGATATATGTTTATCAAAATTTAATGATGTATCCATAAGAAGTCCTAAATTTTTGGCAGTGTCGGATATTTTTAGGATTTCATCATCAATTTTAACTTGAATATTTTGTAGGCATCTGGCACGGGTTACTTTTCGTCCAAACACCATTACTTGCGACTTACTTGAATTTAGAGAAAGACAGTATTTTGTGGAAAGTTGTTTAATTGTATTAAGGTCTTCATTTACTTTCCGGCAGGCATCATCAACTTGTTGCTCAGGAAAAATATAATAAATTTGTTGATCTTCACAGTAATAATGTACATTGCAGTGTTTTAAACTTTTGTAAAATTGCGAAGTATAAATGGTAAAAAGCAATGGACCCAATACTGAGCCCTGAGGAACGCCAGAGGAAATCAATTTAAAGCTAGACAGTTTATTGTGACCAAGTTTGACCGCCTGCATTCGACCACCCAAATAATCACTTGACAGCTGTACCGCATCACCTGAAAATCCCATGTAATTCAACAACGTTAGTAAAAGTGAATGGTCCAGCCTGTCAAATGCCTTTGAATAGTCTAAGAGCGCCAAAATGGTCATCTGATTATCATCAATACCCTTTAATATGTCATCTGTAACCTTGGCCAGAGCAGTGGTGCAACTGTAACTCCTAAATCCAGACTGATGTTCTGGTAGGAGATTAGCTTCATCGATATATTCCCGTATTTGCACTTCTAAGAGCTTCTCAATTATTTTAGAAAGAGTACACAAAATGCTAATGGGTCTAAGATCCTCAATTTTTTCAGCACAGCTTGTTTTCGGAATAGGAATTACATACGACTTTTTCCAAATATCAGGAAAAGTATTAAAAATAACGCAAAAATCAAAAATATGTTTTAAAACCCTTAGTATGGTAGGACAGCAATGTAAAATCATATCTAAACTTATTCCATCAATACCCACGGCCTTAGATTTTATGGAAAGGATTGTTCTAAAGATATCGTTTTCTGAAACCACCGAATATTTAAATTTAGGACGATTTAGATCCAAAGATTGATTTGAAAAAGTTTGCAATAGGTTTGCATCTGACGGATTTGGTGCCTTCGCTGAACTTAAAAAGTAGTCATTGATTTGTTCTGGATTGTTTAAATCAGGAGCTATCGAAAATGTATTTCTGGGATTGTGAACGTCTAACTTTTTTAAGTCCTTCCAAAGTGATTTTTTATTTGATGTTTGTAACTTACGTTCAAGATATGCCTTTTTTTCCCTTTTGATTGCGTAGTTCGTCTCGTTACGAAGCATTTTATAATATTCCCAGGTAGCGGGGTTTTTATTTTTTTTGTATCTCAAAAACGCTCTGTCCCTTCGTACACTTAAGAGTTTAATAACGTCCGTTAGCCACGGCGATTCCGGTTTAGAAATCTGTACAGTTCTGATAGGAGCATATCGATCAAAAAGTTGCAACAAAAGAGTGTTAAATATCGAAATTTTTTTATTTATATCTGTCTCTAAAAAAACTGATGTAAAATCAATACATTCATTAACAAGACATCTTTGTGTGAGACACTGAAGGGGGCACTTATAAATAAAAAGACAGTAAGAAAAACAGTGACTTTAGTTAATTGTCATCTTTTTACTAACTAATGCAGGAGGGTACGGTTTAAGAAAATAATATGAAGGCAATAATCAACATAATTCATTGACACATCTAATATACAATAATTTTAGGAACAGGTAGGAAGATGTATAATTCAGTAATTTTAACACCCAATCACTAGCCAGGAATCAAACCTCATAATTTCGATGTTCATACTTTACAGCAATGGCAAGTCTGTCTTTCACCTTTCCAAGCTTCTTTCTTATCAGAATAAAGAGACAGACATACAGAATTAGCACTAAATTTATCCTTAAGCATAAGCTCAGTAAGACAGACATGAAAGCTGCAGTAAACTCTTTACCTCTTAACAATTACTAAATCCACCTTAGTCAAGATACACCCCCACCCTCAACACAACTCAAGTACCCTTCTTTAAGAGTACATACATAATTAGTAAAAAATGACATATCAACTTTCATTAAATCTATCTTCTAAGCATGAGGGGGTGCAGCTTAGCACCAAGCCATAACCCCCCCCCCTTTTAAGTGCAAATAACTCTGTTATTCATTAGGTACAATTTTTTTTTAAAGGAGACTAAAGGCAGGTTTATCAAACTTTTCATATTGATAATTCATAACTTTAATTCATAGTGTATAAGCACAATTTTAGTGTTAATACATAATTTAACAGCACCTGTTTACCCAAGAATTTATAAGCATAGTGCATTAGGATAAATTTTGAAAATTGACATACCAAATTGACAAAAAAGAAGAACAAAAAAAATGTTTTTCTTTACCTAACCTCAACAGGTTAGGTATTCTTCCCTCGATTCTTCCTTCTTGCTAATTTTCTTTTATTTATTTCTAATATCAGCTAAAATCAATCACTCCCATTTTGAAATCAACCAACCAAAATGTTTTCTTTGCTTTTTTCATATTGATAATGCATAAAGTTAAAATTAACCAACCTTTAAATTATGCACTGTGCTTATGAATTGTGAATTATAACCAACGAGGATATAAGCTAATATCCTCATTGTTATGAAAACTTGGGTAAACACTACTATTGAGAATAATGTATTTAACATTATGACTATGAATAAAATTGTGCTTAGGTTATAAATTAGCAATAGGAAAAGTTTGGGTAAACTGAGGGCTAAACCTGCCTTAAATTAGTACATACATAATTAGTACATCATTTTTGCATGGAACTAAATGAGTTTCCTTGAAGGAGGGGTGTATATCATGTTTTCTAAATATCAGGTACCTTAACTAAAAAGTCCTGAAGCGCCCCTCTGTTTACCCATCCATCAATAAAGCATTTCTTATAAAGAAGATAAAGGACAAACAGTATTAGCACTTTATTTGATGGGTAAACCAATCATAATTTTAAACAAATGGGTCTTGGCATGTAAGGAAAGGACTCAAAACACAAATCCGCTCCCTAAGTAGATCAAAATTACTTTTTGCCATTATATTTAAATAGGTGTTTTTTCGTTCTCAGGGAAGCTCAGCCAGCCTTTGAGATCGTTTTATATGGCACATAGAAGTAAAACAAAAACAAAAAAAGGCAAACATAGTAGCTAGGCACTTACCAATGATTTTCCTGCAATCCTCAAACTCTGTTTTTAACTGTTTACGAAAAAAACACAAAACAATTTATTTTTCTTCTAGATGCTGTCAAATTGACAAATTTCTGGAAAATCCAGAAAAATCCCCTTCCCTACCTTTCAGATGCGTCATCTATTCGCAGAATACGAATTGGTTCG